>CM056198.1:49175955-50375955 GCA_029692085.1 Gymnothorax javanicus | reverse complement strand
AATTTTTACCTTTAAGGGCTGTAGCCCTTATTTGATACCAGATTTTGTTTATTATGAAACAAATCAAGGCCCTGTTGGTTGAGAATACCAGACCTCCCAACTGTTTTAACCATTTTTATTCAATGTTTTTTTTAATCCCATTCTTTTTTTCATAATGAAAATAAAATGCACTTAAATACAAATGTTGATAATCTGAATTTTCAATAAAATTATTTTAATTCTTCTCTAATTCTCTACTTAAAAGTATTTCATTCATTGAAATAGGGATGCATATGCAAATGAGGGCTATTGCCTGTAAGCTAAATTTTATATTTGTATGAATGTCCAACCAAAACAGTGTATGCACCAGCTGAGATCATACAGTTTTTATTGTGTTTAAGTCTCACGGTGTATCCTCCTCATAAGGGCCCTCATTTATCAAACGTGCATACACCAAAAAAATGGGTGTACACCAAATCTCCCCCAAGGATTGGCATTTATCAATCTGAACGTGAGCGAACGGTCCGCAAAAAATCTCACGCCAGGTCTGACCAGGTGTACGCTCATTATACAACATGCAGGAACAAGTGCAGCTGTCAAAATGATTAATAAACCATATGCAGCGATTTGGACGTCATGCTGTTGTTGCTTTTATAGTAAAATGAATAAATAGGCTAAATAAATAAATAAATAAATAAATAAATAAGACACCTGCGTTGAGAAATTAACTAAACTTCATTGTCATTGATGAACTAAATCGGGGCTGAATCCTGGAAAAATCATAAGTCAGGTGTAAGACAGCGCGTCTCTGATGGGTGCAAAATATTCTGCAAGAAAAACTGCACCGAGACATTCCATATGTCCACTGTTTCAATCAGCTACATTTGGTGGTCACCCATGCTCTGGTATCACAGCAAGTCTTGTTGGACATTTCCACTATGAGAAAAATGCTCTAGAAGTTCAGCAGTGGACGCTCTCTATAAGGGAGAGACATGGAAGCGCCTCTTGTTAACAACGCAGGACTCGACATTTTAGAACAAAACGCGAAACTTTCGCAAACGGACCTGAAATCCGTTTAATTTATAGGGCACTGTTACGCCGATATCACGATGTGGGCTCGTTGGTCTAGGGGTATGATTCTCGCTTTGGGTGCGAGAGGTCCCGGGTTCAAATCACGGACGAGCCCTGTTTTCATATTGGTCTTATCACTGCCGTATTGGAGTTTACACACCGCAATAGATTTCGGAAAAAGTCAAGTTACCTTCAGCAGATAAATGCTTAATCTAATTTTTACAGTCTTACAGTTACTGCTGAGTTCAGAGGATAGAGCCTGCAAAGGACCATCAAGATCGTATTCAACAAGATGTGCTGTTATTGTACGGTCATTGCCCTTACAAACACAAGATGGCTCTCCAAACCAACTTCAAGCACGCTCTGGTTCAATATTAGGATAACCTTTCAAATACCAACTCTCACGCATTGAGCGTGAGACACACGCAACTGACCCTCTTCACACACACAAAACAAATCTTTAATTAGGCTTCTCTTAGGGATTCGGGGACGACAGAACCGTCTGATTTTGATTCATTTCCGAGACAGTATGCCGTGTATTTTAACCTGCATGACTCGCGTACAACGGCGCTTTACGCTTGTCGACCGGCCACGCGTAATAAGTATCGGACAACAGGATTAATCTGGTGAATCAGTTCGTCAATCACCCACATTGAGGATTGACGACTCGGCACTTAAAGAAACTGTAGTGACTCCTGCCAAATTTGTTGCGAGTGATATTTGCTACAGTTGGCTATAATGCCCCTACAGGGTATTCATTTATTGGGCGTGACTGAAACATAACTTCAGTTCATGTGTAACATTAATAACTTGCTGCGAGTGACAGTTGGCAGCAAATTGGTTACAGTCATAGGGCCCTATCTTACGCCAGAGTCCCTAAACCCGTTATTTGGGGATTTCGCATTGCGTAAGAGGCGTTCCCCTGCGAAAGTTGCTATCTTGCACACCTGCCTGTATCCCTAAAACACCAGCGCTACCCGTTATATTATGCATAGGCGTGGTTTGGGCGTTACGCCAGTTAAACCAATCAGTGTGCCAGGTGCCACTGCCTTTCAGAGCAGGCTGCGCTATCCCAAATCCTCAAACCGAAATCCGTGATGGAGAGAGGAAGGTTGCCACGTTTCTCCGTTGACGAAGTTAAATTGCCCATGCATGAGGTCAAATCCAGTCAGGGGAGGATCTGTTTTTGTTAAGTTAACCATGAATTGTATTATTATTATTATTATTATTATTATTTGACATTGACATATTGTTTAATGTTTGGTATGTAGTAAAAAAAAAAAAAAAAAATCAAGCCTACCCCTTTTGTGATGTAAACCTCAAAAAAAAAAGAAAAAGAAAAAAATGCGTTTCGCCATGCACTTCCAACTCCCTCTCCCGTCTGAAATGAAGCATAGAACAAAATCCCATTTTAGAAAAAATAAAAATTTGGTCTATGCACTGGCACTCAGCGACGTAACTTTTTTTTTTCCAGCGAGGCGGCATTTCAGAACTCTTCAGCGAATGAAGGTAATTCTGGTGACAAGTACGTAGTTTCGTCCGTTTTCATTTTCCAATCGGACAGCTGTCTATTTTTTTACAGCAAGGTGCGTGACCGTGCTGCAAAAACAGGTGTACATACTTGTCGCCGAAATTACCTTCATTCGCAAGAGAGTTCTGAAATGCGCTCACTACGGTGGCCCTGAAGGGTCACAACACCTGCAAACTCAGAAAACATCTGCAAATTCAGGGAACACTTTCATCGATTTCACAACACATGAACTGCAAATGCCAAAACACCTGCATATTCAGAAAACATCTGCAAATTCAGAAAACACTTTCATCGATTTCACAACACATGAACTGCAAATGCCAAAACACCTGCATATTCAGAAAACATCTGCAAATTCAGAAAACACTTTCATCGATTTCACAACACATGAACTGCAAATGCCAAAACACCTGCATATTCAGAAAACATCTGCAAATTCAGAAAACACTTTCATCGATTTCACAACACATGAACTGCAAATGCCAAAACACCTGCATATTCAGAAAACACATGCAAACTCTGTAATGACAACGGAAATGTTTCCCGGGGGGACCATAATCAGAGTTACGTGTTCTTTTAACGGACTTAGCGATGTCGGATACCCCAGTGGTTTTGTTTAATTTAAACATATTAAGGCAGTGTCCCCAAAACGTATTGGTCCACTTAGATAACTGTTTAAACGTTCTGCAAACTTTGTTAGCTGTTAACTAGCTGGCTAGCGTTTCTACATTGCTGTCCCAAGACGAGCGCACCGCACCACTATTTTTGAAAGTTATCACTGTCACATATTATGTATGTCAATTCTGATTTCACAGTGCAATTTCTTGCAGATACGAACACTTTGCCCATTCTTTAGCACTATTCCCTCTCCTGCTACGGACTCTACTACCATTTTTTTTAAAATCGCTCATGTATCAGCTTAGCGCCATGACCACAGAGAGACCTGTGGTGATGGCGCTAATGCTGCGTTAGGTTTGGATCGGAAGTCGGGGTTGGGAACAACGTCATACCCAAGCAGGCTGCGTTCCATTAAGTAAGTCGGAAAACTGACTTGGGGTCAGTGGTGTCTCATCTGACAAGGATAGCCTTTATTAGCTATTGCTAGCTATACTAGTTGATAACAACGCATTACTCGGTATTTTTAGCGTGCAAACACCGGAGCAACAAGTCCGCCGATAAACTTTTTTCAGTACTGCGTGTACGAATGATTTAATGAAATAATAATGACACTGAATTGCAAATGCAGTTTATTAACACAAGTTTAAACTTACTATTGATACATGGTGCAGCCATCTTCAACTCGAAGTCGGAATTGGGTAGGTGAAGAATCTCCGACTTTCGGAGTTGAAAATCCGACTTATGGGGGCGCTCGAATTGAAATTTCCGACTGGGAGCTCGGAGATCCCGACTTCCCAATACAAATGGAATGCAGCATGAGCTGATACATGAGAGATTAAAAAATGGTAGTAGGGTCCGTAGCAGGAGAGGGAATAGTGCTAAAAAATGGGCAAAGTGTTCTTATCTGCACGAAATTGCACTATGAAAGGTGCGGTGCGCTCGTCTTGGGACAACAATGTAGAAACGCTAGTTTACAGCTAACAAAGTTTGCAGAACGTTTAACAATTATCTAACTGGACTAATAGGTTATGTGGACACTGCCTTAATATGTTGAAATTAAACAAAACCATGGTGGTATCAGACATCGCTAAGCCCGTTAAAAGAACACGTACCTCTTCGGAAACAATTATCTTTGCCTGGATCGTTTTGGACCGGCAACCGGATGTGGGTCCGTCACTGATTATGGTCCCCCCGCGAAACATTTCCGTTGTCATTACAGAGTTTGCATGTGTTTTGTGAGTTTGCATGTGTTTTCTGAATATGCAGGTGTTTTGGCATTTGCAGTTCATGTGTTGCGAAATCGATGAAAGTGTTCCCTGAATTTGCAGATGTTTTCTGAATATGCAGGTGTTTTGGCATTTGCAGTTCATGTGTTGTGAAATCGATGAAAGTGTTCCCTGAATTTGCAGATGTTTTCTGAATATGCAGGTGTTTTGGCATTTGCAGTTCATGTGTTGTGAAATCGATGAAAGTGTTTTCTGAATTTGCAGATGTTTTCTGAATATGCAGGTGTTTTGGCATTTGCAGTTCATGTGTTGTGAAATCGATGAAAGTGTTTTCTGAATTGGCAGATGTTTTCTGAATATGCAGGTGTTTTGGCATTTGCAGTTCATGTGTTGTTAAATCGATGAAAGTGTTCCCTGAATTTGCAGATGTTTTCTGAATATGCAGGTGTTTTGGCATTTGCAGTTCATGTGTTGTGAAATCGATGAAAGTGTTTTCTGAATTTGCAGATGTTTTCTGAATATGCAGGTGTTTTGGCATTTGCAGTTCATGTGTTGTGAAATTGATGAAAGTGTTCCCTGAATTTGCAGATGTTTTCTGAATATGCAGGTGTTTTGGCATTTGCAGTTCATGTGTTGCGAAATCGATGAAAGTGTTCCCTGAATTTGCAGATGTTTTCTGAATATGCAGGTGTTTTGGCATTTGCAGTTCATGTGTTGTGAAATCGATGAAAGTGTTCCCTGAATTTGCAGATGTTTTCTGAGTTTGCAGGTGTTGTGACCCTTCAGGGCCACCGTAGCTCTCGCTGGAAAAAAAAAATTTCCGTTGCTGAGTGCTAGTGCATAGCGCTCTTGTGAAAGCCCAAATGCGGGTAGCGGGTGATTTTAGGACCCGCTATACGCTTTCCCTAACGTGTGTGGTCAAGATAGCAATTGTAGGGAAAGCGCATAAACACGCCCACGGGCACAGCTCCAGGCGCAAATAAAGGATTCGGCATAATGCATTGCGGGTAGTGTGGCCGCAAGATATCGTTTAGAGATAGTGGAAGCTGCTAAATGCGTAATTCACGGGTTGCGGGTAGTGGCAACGGGTAAGGCAGTGTGAAAGATAGAGCCCATAGACTGTATAAAAAGATTGACAAAACAACAGTGACGTCACCTATTGGTCTCAGCATACCATTTAGGAAGCCTTGATTTTGGCAATTTGAACAGCGGCAAATATTTAGGGATCATAATTACAAAGGATAAAAATATTAGGGAAACGTAATATAGAATATAATATACAGACAGAACTGTAGAAATATTTTTAGTAGTTGGCTTCAAAGAGATGTATCCATTTTTGGTCGTATTCTCCTTACCAAGATGGAGAGTTGATCTAGACTTATTTACCCTGTCTACTCATTGGCTGTACCTGACAAATTCATCAAGAAAATTTTAATTTAATATTTAAAAATAAGTTTCATTATTGAAGGAGAAGCGATATTGTAAAATCTGTTGAGGAAGGGGGTCTAAATGCAATTGACTTTGATTCAATGAATGGTACCATCAAATTAAAATGTTTACAAAATTTCATCAGAAAAGGTGAAAGTATTTGATTTGATTTTCCATTCAAAATATTCAGGAATTTCGGTGGTATAGATTTCCAATTAAGATGTGACTTTAATCTTTTTGGGGAGATGCGGTAGCGCAGTGGTCAAGCAGGCTTGACTTGAGATCGTAAGATCCCGAGTTCAAGCGGCCGCGGCCGTGGCCTTCGTGGTGTGTTCTTGGGCAAAACACTTTACTCCCACACTCCATGCCTCACTCCATCCACGTGTATAAATGGGTACCAGCAAATAGGCAGGGAAACTTGTCTAAGAGCTGGGGGAGTACCTGCGAGGGACTGGCATCCCATCCAGGGGGAGTAGGAATACTCCTAGTTGCTGCATGCCATGGACACTGGGGTTAAGCACTGGCCCGATGGGCTACTAGGCTTGAACAGGCTTACTTCTTTGAACTTCCCGTAAAGTTATCTGATTTTCATCAACAAGTTCTCCATTATTAGAAACTGATATACAAGCATAATTTTACTCCACACACGGTCCCAATATGGAATAATCGAAGCATATTAATCAAGAGAAAATCTTTTTTTTCTACGAAGAATGGATGGACAAAGGAATCTGGTCAACTTTGCAATTTTTAGATAATTGTGGTAGTATTTTAGCTTATAATACTTCCATGGAAAAATGTAATCTTGTTTGTACTGACAGACAATATAGTGTAGTTATTAAGGCAATCCCACAAGCAATGATCCTCTTAATCAAAGCCTTGCTGACTTATTCTTAAGTTATTCCACAAGAGCCGTCATTATTTATACATAGGTGCAATTTTTTGGACAAAAAATGAAATAATATGTATTTAAGATCTACCCTTACCTCTGTTTGCTTCCCTTCTTCCCTGAGAAGAAAGCGTTTGTTCCAAGAATACACCAGAAATTTTATAGTTCAGATAAGAACTAGATACCTCTCTTTTCCAATTCCACCTAATGCAAAAGAAGTTCACTTTAAAATAATGAACGAGATTCACCCATGTAATGACTTTTTACGTCAAAGATTTAATTTGGATTTTTAATAGTTGTTCTTTCTTTAACTCAGACATTGAAACCTTAGAGCATCTTTTTTTTTTCCTCTTGTAGTCTTACTCAGAACTTTTGGGATGCTTTTTAATATCAGTCGTTTTATAATGATCAAAATGTTCCGAAACTAACATATCGAGGGCTGACTGCAATAAACAGTTATGTCCAATATATAACATCTGGACATAACTGTTTATTGCTGTCAGCCCTCCATATGGAAATATTAAATTTGGTTTACTGCTGGAGAAGAAGAAAACAGAATTTGGGAATAATAATTTGATTATTTTTTATTATTATTTTGGCAAAAAATTTCTTACACAAATGTTGTTTCTTAAAAACACCTCCATTATTTGCTGCATATTTAAACAAGATGATGCTATACAAACAGTATGTGAAACGTTGTAAAACTCCAAAAGCCGTAGATCTTTATGAACATCTATGTATCTTAATTCCTGACTTACATATGATGTTTTTTCGTTTGTTTTTCGTTCATCCTATAACATCCTTTTTTGTGATATTATTATTGTTGTTCGCTCAGTTACTTTGATATTGTAAACTGTATCCTGTTGAATGTAACTTGAGCCTTCTTCGATTATGTAATAAAAGGTATTTAAAAAAAAAATTGAAGAGCGCCATTTTTTCATTTTGAAACCGGATGTGACTCCTATTGGATGAGAGCATGAATTGAAGATCCAGGGAGGAGCGAGGGGAGTATCTATGGGTGGATCTGATCGTATCTGACGAGGACCAGAGGATAGCCACGCCCCCAAAGCATATCTGGCTTTATCCTCTATTCTAGTCTTTTTGGGACTATAATTTACAAAAATGAAACTTGCGATAGATGCCATAAAATAATGTGGAAAATCATTATCGAAATAATAAATTAGGTGGGAAAATAGGGTCATTTTCTCATAGACTTCTGTAACATTGAACTTCTCTCTGCAATCACTGACGTCGTTATCTGCTGGCCATCAAATAGAATGCAATTTTAAGAGATTTCCGCAATAGCTTTACTTTTCAGACCCGGATTTTTATACAGTCTGTGGTTACAGTTTGACTACCTTGCTGCCTTAATGTTAAAGTTCTTTTTGTGCAGTCGCTCTTGTATAGACGCTAGAAGAACGTTACATTTCTGAACTCCCAGGGTTTTCTGGGCAGTCCGGGGCATTAATTTATCAGGCATGACTAAACATTATGCTAGTTCATGAGTTAAGTTGATAATGTAATTTATGATATACAACTTCATAGGGGCCAAAGGTTTAATGCGCGCAATACGCTGGCCAGCGCAGTAGTAGATAGTGCTTTAAGCAACAAATGGCGTCAGAGGCTTTTGTGCTCCATGCGGAGTTGATCGCAGGATTTTCCAAAAGGCTGAGGCTACATAACGAGTGTCACCTTGAGGGTTTTGTGCCCTTGCAGGAGAGAGAGGCTGTGTGAAGTTGACTGTGAAAAGTGATATTGTTTAAGAAATCAGCTATAGTAGCATATTTATTGCTGTTTACTGATCCCACAAATTCATATACTTTCTGAGTTTTTAGAATGTAACAAGTCAGTCAACAAATCATTGATTTTGTTATTGAAATAGACTGGAAAAAAAATAAAAGTGGGATTGGCATTAGACAGTACAAGGCCATTTCACTCATCCAAATTATTTATGCTTCATTGAACCTGTTAAGACTGAAGATAACTTTGTGAGTACAGAAAGTATACCAACCTTCTGATTCAACATAGTTAAATCCAAATCCTGTAGTGATGGGCTGTACAGCTGCTTAACTATGGCTTGTCCTCATTTTACCTTGAAGGTGGCTGAGTAACCTGCAACCAACCATTATAGGCTAGGTAATGTTTTATACGTTTTATTTCAAATTACGTAAAATTTCTGTGTTCAGTAATTACCTGCCCTTATCCAGTATGCCAATCATATGCTGTTCCTGATGCATTTTTGGTTTTCATAGCACTGTCACAAGATGATGAACAAGATGTCTAAAGATAAGGTAAGAGCAGGAAAAAAGAAGGAACGTCTGTTTTATTTCCAAGATCAACTGCCCATTTAGCAATAAGTCCATCGGCCAGAACTACGACAGCTTAACGAACAACCAGAAAAATAGCCAGGACTGCAACGGCTAGCTGTTAATTTTATATTTATTGATTGACTAATTCATTATTTATTAATTTCAGGAAGTTTCATAAAAGAGTGCAAATCTGAATGAAAAAAGAATTTAAGTACATTTATTTTTTACTTTTTTTTGATCGAAATTTTATTTTCATTTTCAATTTGAATAACAAAGAGAGCATGAGCGAGTAATACAGAGGCACAGGGAGGTAAAATAACAAACAACAAACAAGGAAGAAAGAAAAGAAGAAAAAAGTATATATATAATTAAAAAGAAAAAAAACTGAGGAAATTAATATGTAAGAAAAAAGAAAGAAAAAAACAAGGGCATTGAGAGACAATTTAAGAACACAAGGTAGAGAGTTAGGAATAAAGCTAATTCATAATCTCCTGATAATTAATGTTACTAGTGATAAATTAAGAATATAACTATCTAGAATTCCTTGTGGTTGTTAAAAAAAAAAGCTTAACTGCATTGCCCAAGCCAACAACATGAAAACAGGGCTTGTGAAATTTAAGCGACAAGCAAAACATGAAATATAGATGAAGAAAATGATGATGTTACTGTAAAGCTAATTAATTCTTTGAATACTCTCAATGGCATTAGTCCAGTTGAGAAGGCAATCAAATTTTGCACCATTAAGTCTTGCAGTGGATCTTTCAAGTACATAAATATCAAAAAAGAAATTAAGCCAAAGTCTCCTCAAAGAGATGGAGGGTTCAAACCAGTTCTTAATAATAGTTTTCTTAGCTGCTATTGAAGCTGCCATTAAAATACTCTTTTCCTGCAAAGACAAATAAACATTAGGGTTGAACCCTAGTAGATAAAGAGCAGAGCAGGTGGGAAGAGATTTACCAAATAAGTCACTGACTGTGGTATTAATGTGTTCCCAAAGGGACTTCATCATTGAAGATAATCCCCTTTCACAATGTTGGAACAATTGGGACAAGAATCAGTGTCTGCTAATTTCAATTTAAATCTGCTTTCAGGGGTAAAATAAAATTTATGAATAAACTTGTAATGAATTAACTGATGAGCCAGATTTTTAGATGAAGAAAAAACATTAGTCCAGATTGAGTTCCAGTCGCAAATGGGACCAAGGGATTGTAGTTCCTTTTCCCAAACCTGCAGAACTGGGAGAGTTTTATTATCAATTGATGACAGTTTGCTGTAAATCCAAGCTACTAACTTGGAGTTTGAAGAGAGCAATGAGATGATGGGATGGTTGCGAAGGGGGACATCCCATGGAACCCCATAAGTTTTTAAGGCAGTGCAGAGTTGGAAGTAAAAGAACCAAGAAGTGCCAGGGAGAGAATAGGAGTTTTTGAGGTCTTGGAAGGATCGGAGGCCTTGGTCATTGAAAATATCGCCTAGTACATAAATGCCTTGTTTAGACCACTGAGGAGAAGTGAAAGGCATTGAACCAGATAAAAAGGAATTGTTATGCCAAATTGGAGAAAATGTATGGAATTTGCATGCAAAAGATAGATGCCTTTCAATACAGTGCCAGATAGATAGCGTATTAGCAATGATGGAACCCTTGTGTCTTTTCGCAGTTTTAAGTTTAACGGCAGAAAATGGTAGGGCCTGAATTCTAATAGGGTGTGACAGAGCATCCTCTATAGTATGCCAGGATACTTCTGAAGAGGAGTCCATCCAGATTTGAATAGCTCTCATTTGGAAAGCCCAGTAATAATATTTGAAATTGGGCAATGCTAGACCACCAACTAGTTTAGGACGAACGAGAGTAGAAAGACTAATTCTGGACCGTTTCCCTTTCCAAATAAAATTTCTGCACAGCGACTCTAGTTCTTTAAAAAAGGTACTTGGCGGGGAGACGGGAAGCATGGAAAATAAAAAGATAATTCTGGGCAGAATATTCATTTTGATGGTGGATATACATCCAAAAAGACCAACATACTAAGAAGACCAGGAATTAAAATCTCTTTTTACTTTTTCTAAAACCAAAGTAAAATTGTCTTTGACTATTTGAGAGATTGTAGGTCTTATGAGAATGCCTAAGTATGTGAAGCCATGGGGTTGTATAGATACTGGAAAATTTAATAAATCTAGATTTGAGAGTTTAAGGTGAAGGGGCATAAGGATGGATTTTGACCAATTGATTTTATAACCTGAAAAAGAGCCAAACTTTCAAAAGAGATTCAAGATGCGAGGAAGGGAGTTAGCAATATCAGTGAAATACAGAAGGATGTCATCTGCATAGAGAGAGATGTAGTGAGATGTATTCATGATTTTGATAGGTGGCATAACATTGTTCTGCCTCAATGCTAAAGCTAATGGTTCCAGTGAAAGAGCGAATAGAGCAGGAGAAAGTGGACAACCCTGTCTGGTTCCTCTTGTTAGTGAGAAGTTACATGTGCCAGGATGACCGGTTTGGACACGAGCTGATGAGGCTGTATATAATGTCTTGACCATGTGGATAAAAGAGGGACCAAAACCAAAATGTTTTAATATTGCCAATAAAAAACTCCACTCTACATGGTCAAAGGCCTTCTCCGCATCTAAGGATAAGATTGCAGATGAATGATGGTCAAAAACTGAATCAATAATATGTAAGAGGTGGCGAATATTGTCCGAGGCCATCCGACCCTTAACAAAGCCAGTTTGATCAGGGTGAAGCAGAGAAGTGATACGAGAATCTAACCTTCTTGACATAACTTTAGAAAACAGTTTAAAGTCAGCATTTAAAATAGATAGGGGGCGATAACTAGAGCATTCAGCTGGGTCCTTGCCTTTTTTTAAGTCTAAGGAAATAAGTGAATTTTTTTGATCTCTGTGAAAATAACCCATTTCTAACGAGAAATGAAAAGATTCAAAAACAATAGGACCAATCAAATCCCACAAAGCAGAAAGTAATTTGGGTGGAATTCCATCAAGGCCAGGAGACTTTCCTTTTGGCATTAATATAAGGGCATCTTCAAGCTCTTTTAATGTAATTGGAGCTTCTAAGAGAGAAAACTGTGCATCAGAGAGAGTGGGAAAATTCAAAGAGTCTAAAAAAGACTCCATTTCCAAGTGGTTTCCCGAAGCTTCAGAAGTATATAATTTAGAAAAATAACATGTAAAAACACAATTGATATCAGATGGGAGTGTGCATAACTCACCAGTTCCATTTTTTATGCAATTTATGGAGGCCATATGTTCAGATTGTTTAAGCTTCAAAGCCAAAAGTTTACTCGGCCTTTCTGAGTATTGGTAATGTCTTTGTCTGGTTTTTAAATGCAAAAACTCAGCATGTGCTGTAGTAAGACACCTATGCTCTGACCTGGCAGAGGTCAAAAGTTTTTGGTTGACTTCAGAAAAATTGGATTTCTGATGGGCTTCAAGAAAGGATATCTGTTTTCGAGATTTTCAAGACTCTTTCTGCGTTTTTTGTTCAGGTGTGATGAAAAGGAGATACAAACGCCCCTTATGCGACATTTAGTTACCTCCCACAGTACGTGCGGATTAACCTGGGATTGAATATTAAGTTGGAGAAATTCCTTTAGACTTTTAGTAATATGAGATAAGAAGGTATCATTTTGAAGAAGTGAGACGTTAAAACGCCATCTCTTACATCTATTAGGTGCAGAGAATTTTTTTAAAGAGAATATGATGGGAGAATGATCAGAAAGAAGCATAGGAAGTATATTAGATTTAGCATTATACTTCAAAAGAATAGGAGAAACAAAAAAAAGTCAATGCGGGAGTGAGAAAGGTGACGTGTAGAAAAATAAGTGTAATCCTTAGCAGAAGGATTTAACAGACGCCAAGCATCTATAATATTTAGGTCTTTTAAAAAATCAGTAATATAGGAAGATGCAGGTTTCCGGAAGGCCGAGTCACATTTGGTGGTATCTAAAGTAGGATCAATTATCAAATTAAAATCTCCAGCCAGTATCAAAATAGAGCCAAAAAATCCAACAAAATTGACTTAATATTGTTAAAGAAATTAATATTAAATGTATTCGGCGCATATATAGATGCTAAACAGAACTTAGTGCCATTTAATGTGACAACAGCATAACAAAATCTACCTTCATTGTCAGAACCCACAGTACTGAATACCATATCTAATTTCCTTCTAACTACAAGCAAAGTACCTTTAGTCTTATTTGAAGCTGAAGAGGAAGAAATCACTTTAAAAGTTTTATTCTGAAATCTATTAACATCAGAGAATTTTAAGTGAGACTCCTGTATGAAAGCTATGTCCACATTTTTTTGTTTTAAATATTCTAAACATATTATCCTTTTTACTGGTGAATTTAAGCCACGAGTATTCAAAGTCAAGAAATTAAGGGAGGTCATCTTTTCTTAATGCAGAGAAGAATTGCAGTATTATCATCAGTAACACAGCCCATATATATAATTGATTAAATACCAAAAACAACCATGAAACAAAAACAGAAAACAAAAACAGCCACAAAAAAAAAAAAAAAACGGGAAAACTAGCAGGAAAAAACAGCCTTTGTGCCAAAATGTATATCACTACATGACAAAGAACATAAATAAGCCAGTATGCCAGGGGAGAACCCAAAAGCACGCCTGTAAAGTAACTGGCAGTGAGAAGCATAATAAGGGACCCGAGTACCTGACACAGGATAAGGTAGCTCTGTCCGAGCTTGCTTTATACCAAAACAATGTATAGGTGTTCCCAAAGAATAAACCGGGGATCTAAATAACAGTAACCATAACAACAACAAAAAAATAAGCAAGAAGCAAATAATATATCATGCATTGACTTAATAAAGGAGATAGTTTATTATCATTACTATTATTATTCCTTTATACACCCTCAGTCTACCTCTTTAATTTTAGCACTCTCCACTATTTTACTAAGCTTTTTAGATTATAAGAAAAATATAGAAAATGCAAGCAGCTAATTAACAAAAAAAAAAAAAAAAAAAAAACACACACCTAAACATAAACTGCACTCATGCGGCACTGTGAGAGCTTATAAATTTACCAGGATGAGCTCTTAACATTAGCAATAAAGACTAAGATATACAAGGAGAGATAGAAAAAGAGTGAGAGAAAGATAGAGACGATATCAGCAAGTGTGTATATGCGTACCAGTATAGCCTTTAAGTGCGTGTACGTGAGCGTGCGTGTGTGTGAGTGTGTCTGCGTGTGTGTCTGCACGTGTGTCTGTGTGTGCGCAAGTATCCATCCTATCTATCAAAAGTCCCAGAGGGATCAAAAAGAACAATGTTTAATGATCCTCCAAAAACTTGTGCGCTTCTTCGGGGGTGTCAAACAGAAAGTTCACGTTATTCAGGGTAACTTTCAGTCTGGCGGGGTACAGCAGAAAGTTTTTAATTCCCTTCTTGCGCAATCCCTTCATAGCCTCGGAGAAAGCCTGTCTGCGACTAGACGTGTGGGGGGAATAATCGGCAAACAATATATTTTTATTGTTTATTTCGTTATAAATTTCGCGTCCGACAGTCTGGATCGTGCATGCGATAGGCTATTTAATTCACAATGTCAATGGTTATGGAATTGATATGCTCACTGACTACCAGCACTATTTTATCTCTGGTGTGGAAATAAAGCGTGAATCTGTTCGATCCATCTGACTAATTTTCAAAAGAGAGACCGAATAAAGACTGTTGTCTATCTTCAAAGGAAGAAAACAGACGAATAAAAAGACCAAGAAAAGTCGATAGCTATCAATTTGCATTTTGTGAAGGTCGAACACAATATGGCCAAGTTTATTCTAGGAGTGTAACGATTCTGAATCGATGTTTTTTTAAAGCGTAGTAACACCACCTGCTACCATGGGGCGAACATCCGAGCTTTCCCTTTTCCTTTATTAACCCCCGTGATGTCCTGAACAAAAGTGCTTAACATCAAAGGGCATGGTAAATGCTTCCGGAAAAAAACTTGACTGACATCAGTATTTTTCGGCTACGTGCTGAGAGGAGCCAAGCAAATGAAAACAAAATCGTCATCCTATTAACCAATTAGGCAACTCTAAGAAACGTATACCTGTTCCCGTTTACTTTGCCTGATTAGCAATCAAATGGTGGATTCGTTTACTCTTTAAGTTGAATGAGTAGAGCTGTTTATTAAGACAACATGTTTGATTGCTGCATTTTGAAATATAAATGGGCACAGAACAGCACTGCTTGAACACGATTGCCATTGCCACGGCATTTCGTGCGACTGTGATAATTTATATCTCCCATTCACGTTTCATCCGCTTTTCAGAACGTTTTCCACCTTTTGTATTTTTTAGACGCTTAAACTCCAGGTCGATCTTATAACAAATCTGTTTTAAATTAATCTTGAATAATGTCCTAAAATGCTACAATGAGAGATGTAATTCAGAGGAAGATTTTTTCTAATTATTCAAATTGGCATTCTTTCAATCTAACACCGTAGCCCAGTTAGGTTCGTCTGCTTTTCACCATCACATCTTAATCGTTATAGGCTACTGGCTAAATTTCTTGATTGTTATTTAGGCCAAGTACACGGGAGCAGATTTAAGGAAGGACGGAGCACCTGCAATTAGCGAAACCTAAACTCAGGCTTCTTCCCGATGGCATTTTAAATCGTTTCAAGCCGCTTCAGGTGAGTATGTTTCAAGAAATTACACGCGACTGCCTACACACCCCATGACGGCAAGTTGTCTCATTACACTTTAAAAAAAATCCTCGTTCAACATCGCCGCATCCCAACTCAGCATTTCATCTCTCATTGTGGTATTTTTAGGAGATCTATAATGATAAAATAAAAATAATGAGATTTATTTTCAGATCGCCCTGGATTTCAAGCGTCTAAAATTTACACAAGGTGGAAAACATTAAAGCAGATGAAACGTGAATGTGAGCTATAAATAATCACAATCACACGAAATGGCCAAATACGCGCTCTTGCAAATCTACGCCCATTTAACTTTCAGAATGCGGCTATCAATCATGCTGTCTTAATAAACAGCTCTAGTCATTCAGCAAAGTAATAAAGAGAATCGCCGGTTTGATTGCTAATTGAGCAAAGTAAACAGGGACAAGATTAGAGTAACCTAATTGCTTAAAAGGAGACGATTCTGTAGTCCTTTACTTGGTTCCGTGCAGCATGTCGCCGAAACGGTCAAGTTTTTTTTTCCGGAAGCATTTCTCATGCCGTTTGATGTTTGACACTTTTGTTCAAGACTGCGTCACGTTTAATGAAGGAAACGGTTAAACTCGGATGTTCGCCCCATGGCGGTCCTATGCCTTAAAAAACATCGATACAGAATCGATTCAGAATCGTTACACCCCTACTTTGTACGTCTAATAATTGCTGGAGTACTCGAAAAATTAGAACTTTTATGACTTTCGGACACGGAGTATTTTAGATCTCTGTCCGACAATCTCTAAATTCGTCATAAATGCACAAAGTCCCGCGCCAATGTCGACTCTCTTTATTGAGCAGAGCTTAAACGGAAACATTGATTGAAAATCTCGGTACTCATCCTGAAGAACTGAGCCCTCTTATCAAAACATACACGTTTAATATCTAAAAGATTCAGTAGATTTGAAGAAATTAAAAACAATAATCGACTGTCGGACACGGAGTCATACTGAAACCATCCGACTGTCGGACATGGAGTTATATTAAAACCCTAGACACTGCGAATAAATAAAGAGTATCTTGCTTGCCCCCCCCCCCCTCCGGTCTACAAAATGAAGACGATCCCCTCCCGTTCAACAAAATGAAGACGATTCCTCCCGGTCAACAAAATGAAGACGACAACCCCCCCCCGGTCAACAAAATAAACGTTAAATAAATTTTGTTTTTTGTTGTGCGTGCCCCCTCATGAAACTGTTGTGCCCCCCTTGTGCACCCCCAGAATAAAAAGTCTGGTGACGCCACTGGTTCCAACACTTGCCGCCATCTTCTAATCCCGACCGCCATGTCTTCTAATAGGAATTTCCTGGCGTACCGTTGCATGTCGCATGCAATTTAAAGTGGTAGGGGGCTCCAGAGTAGCCAGCGCATCTCTTACGGGATCGGAGAGTGCATAAGGTCATTAGCGGTTCTTCCCCCCATCCCATCTCCCGGCGAGTGCTCTGAACCTGACTGAAAATTCGGCCACACTCTGGTCTCCTTGTTTTATTCTGGAAAGCCGGGTGGCTGCTTCTCTACCCGTAACGTCGTGATCAAACACTAACGCCATCTCTTTCATTAGATCCTGCGAGTTATTCATTACAAGAGCCTGTGCTCGAATTAGGGGATCCGCCCACTCCAATGCAGCACCCGTAAGGAGAGATAAAATAAAAGCTACTCTTGAATCCTCCGTCGTGAAACGGGACGGCTGCGATTTAAAGAAAATTAAGCATTGTGATAGAAACCCTCTGCACCTTCCAGCCTCACCGCCGTACCGAAGGGGCAGCTGTAGCTTAGGCTCACGCACTTGGGACATGCCGGGTAGGGGCAATGAATATTGTGTCTGTGCTTGTGTAACTTGGAAGGCTCGTTCGCTTGCCAGCTGGCGAAAACTCTCGGCGAGCTCCCTTAGTGCTTCCTGCTGACGACCTAACTGTGTCGTCATCTCCTCTTGTTTATTAAGAATAGCAGCCTGTTGGCTTGTGGTAGTCGCTTGTTGAGCCTGTAGTAGCTGCAACCCCCTTCCCTGTTCAGCAAGGGTGGCCTGTTGCGCGGCCAGTGTCATTTCAAAAGGATTAACCTCAATATCAATGGCCGTTGCGATCGCTGGTCTCTCCATGGTGGCTTGAGTGTTCTGTTACGTGGGCAGTGTTCGGAGGACCAGGAGCGATAGAATGGGGGTCTAAAAGTTACTTCCGCAAATGCGAGAAATAACCACTGAATGTTTGGGGAGAAGACGCAAGGAACAAAAAAAAAAAAACAAAAACTACCCTTTATAAAACAGGGCGAGAAACGGAACAGTCAATAGATGCCACAATAAGGAACGCACAAAAGCAGGGCTCAAAATAATCGGTCGCCATATGCGAGTAATTATTTACTTTGGCGCCTTGAAATTGCGCCGCTAGTCGACAATGGCTCGTAGGTGTCATAGCCATGGATGTTGTAGTTGATCCTCTCTGGCGCCTAGTCAAAATGAGTCGAACTCTCCGCGGCCGCCAGCCATTACTCGTTTTCGTCACTGAAAAGTCCTCTACAGGGAGAGTACAGGCTAATTCACTGTTCAAGCGCCGTCTTTAGCAATGTGGATAATATGAGAGTGATTGAGGGTGCTAGTCACGAGTTACCCGTATGTGAACCTCCGCGTTTCCTAATGAAAAATGGGCTCGTTGGAATTCAGTATGGTGGCTCGAACGCTATGATGGAAGCATCATCTGTTCAGGTCATATTACTCTATACATCTTCAGTAAGTTTAATAGGTGGTTCGTTTAGGAGGATGGAGAACCATAAAGTTAAACAATCCAGTATACTTGGTTTAATCTCGCGATCTGGATCAAACATCGAGGAAACGGTAACTGCATCAGCGGGCGATCTTTCGAGAGACATGCCAGCCGCTGAAGACCTTGAACGAGAAGGGGATTGTGTCTGGAGAAAGCGGCCGACCTCTACCGCGGACACGAACGACCAAAATCCAAAGAAAGTAAAACGCACTTTAAAAAAAAAAAAACTGGACCGTTGACAGACCTTGGCTGGTTTACGACTGCGATCGAAATGTAATGATATGCGAATTCTGTAAGAAGTTCGACAGGAAGAAGAATTCCAGTTTTGCTGTGAGATCCAGCAGTTTTAAGTTGGACTCGATAGTCAAACATGAACTGAGTGACACGCACAAATCGGCACTTTGTGCAGGTAAAGAGAACTAATATAACATTCGCGATTGTACTCTTAAAGTTTTTAAAATTGCGATGATCATATACGAGTGGTCGTCTCATATAAGTAATGACGTGGTTAAGACACGAGTTGAGTAAATTATGCGTTTGTTGCGAGGTGCTCGTCAAGGCTTGCAACAAACGCATACTTTACTCAACTGGTGTCATAACTTCTATGTGAGATAACCAAGAGCTTAAGATTCTGTTTATCACTCAACTGAATCACGCAATTTAATTGAAAGCAAACGTATTTTCAGCAAGTGCCTTAACGGTAATTCTCATGTTGGCATATAGCTAGCCAACTCCATCACACGGCTACTCAGTACGTTAATGGTTTACTTGTAATCGCAGTGATTTTTTTTTTTTTTTTTTTTTTTTTGATGACAAAGATCCAAATGCAATTCAGAAACTGATCAATTTTATTTTGAGGTGGAGGGCCAGGATAGAAAATCTGTATCACAGCTTACAAATGTAGTAGTTCATATCAGCAGTAAAATGTTTTCCATTAGATGTAGTGTCAGTATTGGTCCAATTAGATTACGCGTCCTCATTTATTATTTTCCTCTTTTGCTGAGAAAGCTGCTGAATCTTCTGTATCAACGCCAATTCTACAGGGCCTTCAGAAAATGGAGGCAGCAGAATTAGAAATTCTTGAGAGACTGTTTTGTACAGCCTTCTATGTGGCTAAATTCGACAGGCCATTCACTGACTTCCCTTCACTTTGTAAACTACAGTCACAGAATTTTAACTTTGATTTGACTAAGCATTATTGTAGTGCCACCCAGTGTAGAACATTCATCAATTACATTTCTGAAATCTACAGCAGCAAGGTTAAAAAACTAGTTGGTGATAGTGACTTTTTTTCTTTAATAAGTGATGGTTCCACAGATTCAGCTATCATCGAAGAGGAAATCTATTTTGTGCGTGCTCTTGATGAAAACTTTGAGCCACAAACTATGTTTTTGAGTTTCAAAGCAGTTGACAAAGCTGATGCCCCTGGTCTACTAGAATCTGCAGTAGAATCAATTGAGAACCTGTTGCACGATGGGTGGAGACAGCGTTTAGTGGCAGTATGTTGTGACGGTGAATCTGTCAATTTGGGCATTCACAAAGGTTTTGTTATCCTCTTAGCGAAAGACTATGTACCTCATCTGCTAGTGATGCATTGTACAGCTCATCGGCTGGAACTGTCCATAAAAGATGCCGCAAAAAACTTGTCCTACATGGACACTGTTGATGAGTTCTTGAACTCGCTGTTTAGTACTTACCATAATTCCGCTCTGATGTGGAGTGGGTTGAGGGAAACGGGCAAGGCTTTAAATGAGACTGTTCTGAAGCCCGTGTGTGTATGGGGTACTCGATGGGTGGCGCATCGGAAGCGCGCTGTTGATGTGGTATTGAAGGACTATGCTTCCTTGGCAACACATTTGCACCAAGTAAGCATAGCTGATTCAAGTGACAAGGCTGCAAAGTGCAAGGGACTGTATAAAACCCTGACTTCAGTGAAGTTTATTCTGTTTTTGCTCGTATTTCAGTTCTTTCTTTTAACGTGTTCCAGTTTGTCAGAAGTACTACAGCAAAACACAACAGGCCTTGAGAAACTGGAACTGAAAGTGACGTCAACCATAAAAAAAACTTGAGAATTATGATGTAAGAAAGAAATTGTCAGAATTCATGAAGAATGAAATCAAGGATAATGAATTCAAAGGTGTCAAACTGGAAGATCCTTGGTCACGCTTCCGAGACAAAAATGTTTCAGATTCAGTTGAAACAGTGGCAAAAGACCTGGGTCAGTTGATAAATTGTACTGTTAGCTGCATCAAACAAAGATTTGAGTCCTTGAATGATTGCATGTTCAAAAATTTCCATATTTTCAATCCCAAGCAATGGCCCGTTGATGAAGCAAAGTTGTCAGAATTTGGTAGCTTTGAACTGAAGTCGCTTATCACTCATTAAAAATGGGTATGATGAAAATGCAATACCAAACAAGTGGGTCTCTCTCCTCATGGAGCTCAGAATAGAATTTGGCTTTGCCAAGCTTGAACAGATGTCATCGTTAACTTTATGGCCACTAGTTTTGAGGGATGAAGGAAAGGTGAAAGAGTATCGCAATCTTCTAGCTCTTGTGCGAATCATGGTGGTTATTCCAGTTAGTTCAGCCGAGGCAGAAAGGGGGTTCAGTTGGATGAAGAGTGAAAAGTGATTTCCGATCATCACTCAAAACTGATGTCTTGAGTAATTTGATGACCATTCACATGGCCAGTGACTCCTTGGAAACATTCAACCCCAAACCACCTGTTTTGAACTGGTGAAGGAGTGGAAAACGTAGACTAGTCGAGAGATATGGACCAAGACCAAAAGAATCGTCTGATTATAATGATGATGCTGACTCAGACTAAATTAATCAGATTAAGTGACATTAGGTTTTAGGGGTGTTCTTTGTAACCGTGTAAACATTTAGGAAAATCAGTATTCGTTTTCATGAAATGCATAGTTTTTTTTTATTTTTCATTTATGAAAATATGGTTATTTTAGGATCAAATTGTCGCAAACCAATAAATGTAATTGTATGCATATCATTTTTATTTATTTTTTTTTATTTTTGAAGTAAATTTATTTGCCGTGTGTTCTTGGTGGACGGAAACGAGCAAATTTGAGTTTGGTGAGACAAATGCTTTTATTTTTGCATTGCTGGTGACTTGAAATGCAATAAATTGAGTTATTATTTGGAACAAACAGCTTTTTTGTTTCGTATCAGTTTATTGTTGAAGAAACGTAGTGGCTCCTAGAAAACTATTTTGGCCCCTGAAAATTTTCGTTTTAGGGGCCAATGGCCCCTAGGTCCTCAACAGTAATTTTGAGCCCTGAAAAGACACATAAACTCAAAACTCTCCATAAGGAGACTGACTTAGTGACACTAGATTGTTGTCTTGCGATGTTTTGGAACTCTTAAGGCGGCTCGTACTTTATGTGGACGTACGGGAGAGGGATTTGTACCTGATCCCCCTTATGGAATTCTAGCAAGAAAAACAAAATATTCTCTAATGCTTCGCAGCCACTCGACTGCCTATTCAACTCAAAATACGAGCCTCTGCAAATCGGGGGAAGCTCGGAACCCGGGGGATAAACTGAACGAAATAGGAAGAAACACTTCCCGTTCCCTCAATAATAATTTCTTAACTCCCATGGGAAGAAAAGGACGAAAACAGAACAGGAGCTCTATATATTCAGCCCCCAAGAAGGGAACCTACTCAAGAGCGAGAAAAAAGGAATGAAGTCCTAATTCCATGGCAATTTTATGCTCACATGGATATACCCACCACTAAAACCGCAACAAGAAGGTACAGGGTGTAGCAGACAGAGACCTCGGACAAATACCAGTCCGTACCTTACCAACTCAAGTGAAACACTCAAGCAGGGCCCAAAAGGCGGCACAGGTTTATATAGGCAGATTTACATTGGGCGAAATCCAACCCAGGTGTGTATCCCAACGCGAGACACCGAGACCAGCTGGCCGAAATTAGAAATTACCCACTACCCATGACATATGGCTGTCAAAAGAATTGTCCAACAAGCTAATAGAGGAGATCATTGCCTGGGACAAACAAGGAAAAGGATGCAAAAAGGTAGCACAGGCACTGAATTTTCATAGAGATACAGTTGGAAGCATAGTTCGCAAGTTCAGAGTTAACGGAAGAGTGGCAACAGTACCAGGATGTGGCATAAAGAGGAAGCTATCAATGGCTGTCATCAGATTCCTGAGGAGGCGGGTGGTCAAAAACACTCGAGTGACTGCAGGAGACCCGCAGCAAGGCTTGGAGGAGGAGGCACTGAGGTTTCAGTTTGCACAGTAGGGCGCATACTAAACGTTGAAGGTCTCCAAGACATACACAACTGATCCAAAAGCACAAGCTCCAATATGCTCAAAACCATGTTATATAAGCCACAGAAGTTTGGGGATATTGTTCTGTGGAGTGATGAAACAAAACTGGAATATTTCGGGCTTATGAATCAGTGGTATGTCTGCAGGAGGAATAAAGAAGCATATGCTAAAAAGTACACCCTGCCTACAATGAAGAATTGTGGGGGCTTTTTGATGCTCTGCGGCTGCCTTGCTTCCTCTGGCACTGGAAATCTGCAGAGTGTGGAGGGTAAGATGGATTCAGTCAAGTACCAGGATATCCAAGGAGAAAATGTCATGCCGTCTGTGGGGAAGCTGACGCTTGGGCATCATTGGACCTTCCAAAAGGACAATGATCCTAAGCATACCTCAACATCCACCAAGGCTTGGTTTCAGAAGAAGTCTGGGAAGATTCCAGAGTGCCCATCACAGTCGCCTCACTTGAACCCCATAAAAAAATCTCTGGTAGGATTTGAAGAACACAGTTGCAGCTTGCAAACCCTAGATAATTAGTGAATTGGAGGCCATTGTCCATAAGGACTGGGCTGGGATTCCTCGGGAATACTGCCAAAAGCTGACATCTGCCTATGTATCACATTTCCAGCAGGTCATAGCAGCAAAAGGGTTCTCTGCTAAGTATTAAAGATGCTTGTCATGAAGGGGTTGAATAATTTTGAGCCTGCAGCAGTCATTATAAGTGGAATATTGTGTTGAATTTTGAGAAGCCACTTGTAATATTTGTTGTGTTGAGCCATTTAAATTGTTTTTGTTTGATATGTTCATTGCAAGCAGCTGAAAGTTTGTAAATTTTGCCTGTAAACCTAATTGGCAATGGGGGTTGAATAATTTTGATTGCAACTGCAACTCCTCGTTGAGGAGTCTTGCTCTTCAAGAGTCTTTGGCTAAGCCCACCCAAATGTTTGTGTTTTTTTTTTTTTTTTGTTCTTTCAGGCAATTGGAAAAATAGTTTAGAAAATACATGGCTCCTGACTTCTGATTGGTGGGTAACTTACATTCCTTTATGATCTACAACCGCAATTCCGAAATAGTTGGGAGGAAGTTTAAATTGTGAATAACATCAAAATGCAATGACTTTCAGATTAGCCAATATGTTATTTACAATAGAACATAGGTAACATTTCAAATGTTGAAACTGAGACATTTTACATTTTTATCCACAAAATGAACTTATTTCAAATTTTCTGGTTGCAACAGGTCTCAAAAAAGTTGGGACGCAGGCAAAAGAGGGCTGAAAAAGCAATTGATATATAAGAGAATCAGCTGAAAGAACATTTAGCAAGTATATTAAGTTAACTGGCATCAAGTGCCAAAAACTAATCCTAAGCGCTTCTTTCAGTACTGTAGCAGAAAAAGGAAAGTCAAAGAGTAGGTTAAGTGCATAAAGAATAAATATGGATTGCTGCTATATGATAACAAGGATATTGCGGATACCTTAAACATTTACTTTGTTGAGAATTTTACCTTGGAGCGGGTTTTTATTGGGCCAGAGGGCATGTCCAATGCTCAAGATTATTTAGCGGAAATTGAGGTTAGAGATAATGAAGTATTAGACAAGTTGCAAAAACTAAAGGCAGATAAGGTGGCGGGTCCTGATGGCTTATATCCTAGAGTGCTCAGGGAAGTTAGTGAGATCATCTTTAAACCGCTCTCAGCTATCTTCAGACGGTCTTTAGAAACTGGAGAAATACCAAATGATTGGAAGCAGGGCAATATAATACCAATATATAAGAAAGGGGACCGTACTGAGCCAGGAAATTACAGGCCGGTCAATTTAGCTTGCATTGCATGCAAAATACTGGAATTTATCATAAAAGATGAGCTGGAATTATTTCTTGAACGTAATAATATCTTGAGGGGTAGCCAACATGGTTTCCGTAAGAGAAGATCATGCCTGACAAACCTTCTGGAATTTTTTAAGAGGCCACTATGACTTATGATCAGAGCAGGGCTTATGACATCAAATACTTGGATTTTCAGAAAGCATTTATTCGAGACCGCATAAGAGACCCATTTTTAAAATAAGCTCCATTGGAGTTACAGGAGGTATTCTGGAGTGGATTCAAAACTGGTTACAGGACAGAACACAAAGAGTGGTGATCAGTGGAACCTCATCTGAGCTAGGTATGGTGGGGAGTGGCATCCCTCAGGGATCAGTGTTGGGACCCCTGCTGTTCCTCATCTACATTAATGAGCTTGATAGGAATATTGAGAGCAAATTGGTTGAATTTGCAGATGATACTAAATCGGGAGGTGTGGCAAATACAACCCCAATTCCGAAATAGCTGGGGCAAAGTGTAAATTGTGAATAAAATCAAAACACAATGACTTTCAAATCACACCAGCCAGTATTTTATTCACAATTTGACAGAGATAACATAGCAAATGTTGAAACAGAGAAATTTTGCAATTTTATCCACAAAATGAGCTCATTTCAAATTTGATGGCTGCTACAGGTCTTTAAAAAGTTGAGACAGGGGCCTGTTCACCATGGTGTAGCGGCCCCTCTTCTTTTAAACACAGAGTGGAGGTGTCTGGGCATTCAGGAGACAAGTTTCTTGAGTTTAGCCAATGGAATTGGATCCCACTATTGTTTAATACAGGCTTCCAGCTGCTGGAGAGTTTTCAGTCTCCTTTGACGAACTTTTCGTTTAATTATGCGCCAAATGTTTTTAATTGGTGAAAGATCAGGACTGCAGGCAGGCCAGTTCAGCACAGGGACTCTTCCACTACGAAGCCATGCTGTTGTAATAGCTGCAGTATGTGGTTTTGCATTGTCCTACTGAAATACACAAGGCCTTCCCTGGAATAGATATTGTCTGGAGGGGAGCATATGTTGCTCTAAAACCTTTATATACCTTTCAGCATTCACGGTGTTTTTTAAAACATGCAAGTGTCCCACACCATATGCACTAATGCATCCCGATACCATCAGAGATGCTGGCTTTTGAACTGAATGCTGATAACAGGAGGGGGTCTTTCTCCTCTTTAGCCTGGAGGACACGACGCCCGTGATTTCCAACAAGAATGTCAAATTTGGACTCCCCTGACCACAGGACACTTTGCCACTTTGCTACAGTCCATTTTAAATGAGCCTTGGCCCACAGAACACGGCGGCGCTTCTGGATCATGCTCAACAATGGCTTCCTTTTTGCACGATAGAGTTTTAGGTGGCATCTGTGGATGGCACGACAGTTTACATACAGTGGTTTCTTGAAGTATTCCTGAGCCCATTTAGTAATGTCAATGACAGAATCATGCCGGTGAGTGATGCAATGGCGTCTGAGGGCCCGAAGATCATGGGCATCCAGTAAAGGTCTTCGGCCTTTTTCCCTTACGCACAGAGATTTTTCCAGTTTCTCTGAATCTTTTCATAATGTTATGCACTGTCGATGAGACCTTCAAAGCCTTTGCAATTTGAAGTTGAGGAACATTGTTTTTAAAAGTATTTACGCAAGCCTTCACAGGTTGGAGAGCCTCTAGCCATCTTTACTTCTGAGAGACTCAGCCTCTCTAAGACATCCCTTTTATAGCCAATCATGTTACACGCCTGACGCCAGTTAACATAATTACTTCCTAAATGTTCTTTCAGCTGATTCTGTTATTTATTAATTGCTTTTCAGCCCTTTTTTTGCCTGTGTCCCAACTTTTTTTTGAGACCTGTAGCAGCCTTTGAATTTGAAATGAGCTCATTTTGTGGATAAAATTGTAAAATTTCTCAGTTTCAACATTTGCTATGTTATCTCTGTTCTATTGTGAATAAAATACTGGCTGGTGTGATTTGAAAGTCATTGCGTTTTGATTTTATTCACAATTTACACTTTGTCCCAACTATTTCGGAATTGGGGTTGTAGTATAGAGTCCACCAAAGTGATTCATGATGATTTGGACAGAATCCAGAATTGGGCAGAAATGTGGCAAATGAAATTTAATGTAGCAAATGTAAAGTTGTACATGTATAAAAACATTAGACAGGATTACTTCATAGGAGGTTTAAAACTGGAATGTGCTCCACATGAAAAAGATCTGGGAGTGATTGTTGACCAACCCTCACAGGTTCTAGCCATTGTGCCGTAGCAGTTAAAAAAGCCAATCGGATGCTGGGATACATTGCCAAAAGTATTGAGTACAAATCCAAGGAGGTCATACTTCTCTTGTACAACACATTTGTCAGACCACATCTGGAGTATTGTGTACAGTTCTGGGGTCCATACTTTAAGAAAGATATAGAGGCTCTAGAAGAAGTTCAGAGAAGAGCCACTAAGCTAATTCCAGGTATAAAAGATGAAAGCTATGAGAAGAGGCTGAAGATCCTTAATCTTTTTAGTCTTAGGAAAAGGAGACTTGTGGGTGATCTGATTGAGGTCTTTAAATACGTTAAAGGGATTAACAAAGTGAATTATGTTGGATTCCTTCGGCTAAGTTTTGTTAGTAGAACTCGGGGTCGCAAATGGAAGTTGAACAAGGGTAAATTTAGCACTGATATTAGGAAATATTTTTTCACCCAAAGAGTAATTTCGATGTGGAATAGCTTGCCTGACCATATTGTTGAGGCAGAAACCTTAGGAATTTTCAAGAGCAGGCTTGACTTATACCATTGAGTCTTTGAGTATCTGAAGTGATATATTCACAACAGAAAAAAAAAAAAAAAAAAAAAAAAACTGGCGAGCCTAGTTGGGCTGAATGGCCTGTTCTCGCCACTCATGTTATGTTATGTTATGTTATGTTATGTTATGTTATCTTAAGTGTGTAACATGATTGGGTATAAAAGGGATGTCTTAGAGAGGCTGAGTCTCTCAGAAGTAAAGATGGCCAGAGGCTCTTAAACCTGTGAGGGCTTGAGTAAAAAAATCGTGAAATACTTCAGAAACAATGACTGCGTTTACATGCACACCATATTCCTGTATTAATCGGAATATAAGAATATTCCGATTGCGCACCTGTCATGTAAACGCGTGCAATAACCCGATTAAGGTCATTTTCCGATTCGAAATATTCCGAATAAGACCCCTGTCATATGCCTGTTTTAATCGGAATATTGGCTCATGTATAGACCTTAATCGGAATATGCCCCTGAACAGAATATTCAACTACGTCTGAGCCTGTTCAATTCGCAAGGAATTTGCATTTTTGGAGCGAAGTGGAGACGACTGTGTGCATTCAGATAATGAAAGACATGAATATATCGGAATATATCAATGGGCGAAAGCACCGTGACAACGATATCTTTAAGATGTGCGAAAAGTGGAGAGAGGCTGGTTTTGTGTTAACTGCCAAGCGCTAACCAAGTTATGCATCGCTGGAAAACTCTGAAGGCGGCATATTCCAAAGCGAAAAAAAATAAAGGCAGTGGCTCTTTTTACGCCAGGCGAAATCTTACTCCAATTAGCTATTCTTACGAGCTTCGGTATGTTCATGCACAACGTAGGAAATCAGGACTTGGACCCATAGACTGATTTATACAGTCTTTGCTTATACAACGGCATTAACTATAATGTATCATCTGACGTTAGCTAGCGAGACTGCTGTAACATTACTTATGTTTTCTAGCGAGTTGCTTAATTTAGCTAGCGGGTTAGGTAGAGTGTAATTTTAGGTTCAATGTTTGATCGCTAATATTTGGGGAACTGTCAGGTCATCACTCTTCACAATCAATAGTCAGTAGTGATTAGTGTCGTGCAGAAGAGCTGATAGCTGCACAAAGTTCATCCTTGCAAGAAGTTCGCTTTCCTTCGCGTTCATGTATACAGATCGAATCAGATTCATTTAATCAGTTTGATTTCAATCAGATTTAGGAAAACAATCCATGTAAACGCAGCCAGTGTCAAATTGCAAAGGTTTTGACGGTCTCATCATTGACAGTGCATAACATCATCAAAAGATTCAGAGAAATTGGAAAAATCTCTGCGTAAGGGACAAGGCTGAAGACCTTTACTGGATGCCCGCGATCTTCGGGCCCTCAGACGCCACTGCCTCACTCACCGGCATGATTCTCTCATTGACATTACTAAATGGGCCCAGGAATACTTCAAGAAACCACAGTCTGTAAACATAGTCCGCCGTGCCATCCACAGATGCCACCTAAAACTCTATCAAGCAAAAAGGAAGCCATTATTGAGCATGATCCAGAAGTGCCGCAGTGTTTTGTGGGCCAAGGCTCATTTAAAATGGACTGTAGCAAAGAGGCAAAGTGTCCTGTGTCGAGTCTAAATTTGACATTCTTGATGGAAATCATGAGCATCGTGTCCTCCGGGCTAAAGAGGAGAAAGATCACCCCTCCTGTTATCAGCGTTCAGTTAAAAAGCCAGCATCTCTGATGGTATGTGGATGCATTAGTGCATATGATGTGGGACACTTGCATGTTTTAAAAAGCACCATGAATGCTGAAAGGTATATAAAGGTTTTAGAGCAACATATGCTCCCCTCCAGATGACATCTATTCCAGGGAAGACCTTGTGTATCTCAGCAGGACAATGCAAAACCACATACTGCAGCTATTGCAACAGCATGGCTTCGTAGTAGAAGAGTCCGTTGGCTGAACTGGCCTGCCTGCAGTCCTGATCTTTCACCGATTGAGAGCGTTTGGTGCATAATTAAACAAAAAGTCCGTCAAAGGAGACCCAAAACTCTCCAGCAGCTGGAAGCCTGTCTTAAACAATAGTGGGATCAAATTCCAATGGCTTAACTAAAGAAACTTGTCTCCTCAATGCCCAGACGCCTCCACTCTGTGTTAAAAAGAAGAGGGGATGCTACACCATGGTAAACAGGCCCCTGTCCCAACTTTTTAAAGACCTGTAGCAGCCATCAAATTTGAAATGAGCTCATTTTGTGGATAAAATTGTAAAATTTCTGTTTCAACATTTGCTATGTTATCTCTGTTCTATTGTGAATAAAATACTGGCTGGTGCGACGGACAGGTGTGTGTTCCAGAATATTCTGGAAGTTTCGAATTTAGAAGGAGGATTAAATTTAAACAATTTACTAAATAACTGAGCAAATGAACGCAGCAATTACAATAACACAATGAAATTAGTAAATTAAAGATAGAAATACGATTCATTAGCCCGAACTGTCCGTCCTTGCGATGTTCCCACGATGATGGTGAAAATCTACTGTAATGTGATGTCTTCGATGCAATGATCCTGATCACAGTGTCCTGAACGAGATGATACAATTCACAACAATGTCCAAAAGGCGATGATCCTGATAACCGCAAAGTTTGTATCCAAGAAGTATCTGTATAATCCAAAGTCCGATCGCACCCAGCAAAGCTGGTCTAGCTTGCAGGTGTTGCAGACCGGAACTGATCCATAGTCCGATTGCACCCAGAAAAGCCAGTTTAGCTTCCAGGTATAGCAGACCGGAAGGGATTCAAAGTCCATTGGCTGCAAGTTCCTTTTATATAGGCCTTGTACTCCTGTATGATGTCATAGAAAAGAATCTTGAATGATGTCATAAAGAAGAATCTTGAAGGTGATGGAACTTTCCAGATGGCTCTTGAAGAATCTTGCAGACAATAGAACTCTCTAGATGGCTCCTGAAGAATCTAGAACTTTCCAGGTGGCTCTTGAAGAATCTGTGGTGTTCCCAGGCTAGTCATAATGTTTACAAGCACTCATGAATATTCATTACCCTTACATAAGCATATAGAAACTATTGGCTGAGCAAAATAATACAATCAGGTATTATAAACCGTCATAACGTCACACTGGTGTGATTTGAAAGTCATTGCGTTTTGATTTTATTCACAATATACACTTTGTCCCAACTATTTCAGAATTGGGGTTGTATCTTAATGAACGAAAGAGATGAGCATTGGCCATTTTTTAAGTTGCTGGGCTATCATCAGTGTTTCTTTATTACATTGTGATTAAAGATTGCCTGATAAGCTGCAATAAGTTTTTAAGGGAACTCAGGCTAGATATTACAAGTCCAAATCTACTATATAAAGTTTGCCAATGGGGATGTATGCCTAAAGGAGGAGTTGGTTTCTGAAAATTAACCAGCTCAACACAGGTAACCACTGTTAGTTAATTTCTTTTATGGCTCGAATGTGAGCAATAATCATTTTAGGTTTTGGCCATTTATCAGCTGTGTTAAAGTCTCATTTACCACGTTTTATGGATGTGACTTTTTTTGTCAGTTGTCAATATTCATATCTATACAATGGGTTTATGACTAAATTGTTTACTATTGCACACAATTATTTTCTGGAGTATGGATCTTCATCGATCTAAACCCTTTATTTCGCTCTCCAAGTGCAGCAAATTGATGCATTTAATTTTAATATCTTCTAGATTTTCTTCTGGGGGACCATGCCTAGATGGTTTATTGCCAGCCAATGCACACACATCTTTTTCTTCCAGTCTCACTCTGAGGTATTCTGAAAAGTTGGCAGCCCTTTAATATCTTCTACTTTTCCTTTTATGATTTTATAAAAAGATCTTACTTGTTGATATTCTTGTTCAAAGAATCTGATGAAAGGTGTTAGATCCTCTACGACAGGGTTTCCTAAACTCAGTTCTGGGGACCCACTGAGTACTTGCTGGTTTTTGTTGCAGCCACAATTGCAGTCCCAGAATTTTATTGAGTTGATTTTTTCTTAACTGCGCTACCCATTCTCATATGAATTATTTACACTTTTGAGCCACAATGTGTCAGAAAAAGCTATTCGGGCGTAGCCGGAGAGTTGCATATTAAAACTGTACAATATTACAAATTATTTTATTGTGTAAAAAGGAAAACTGTGACGCTTGAAATTGTAGAATCACTTGACTTTTTGAAACTGTGGAAATGTGGTCACTAAAACCCACCATTTATTAGGTGAGATTTCAAAGACAAAGCAAATTATAATGAGTCAAACCTGTTTGGTGTTATTTTTGTGATTGGTTTTAGGAAAACCATTTGGAAAGAACTTGTGCACCTGTGTTCAGAAGTCTAAATAGCATCTTATTAATTCACCACAGTCTGGATTTTGATCATTTAAAACTTACTGCCACCTTGACTTGACTTCCTTACCAGGAATGTCACTGAATAAGCACAATATAAAAGTTGGACTTTGAAGAGCCAATGTCTGAGAAAGTGGCAGTTTTCAGGACCTTTCCGCAGTTGACCCCCCCAGAATTCAATGAAATTTGGCACACAGATTCATATGGATGTCTAATGGAAAAATCCAAATTTGTCGGGACGTCCACCCTTTATTTTGTTGACAGCGTCCCCTGGAAGACCAAAAAACAAGGTCCAAAATGTGATAGAAATGGCTAATTGCATTTTCATGAAAAATTGACGGAGTGTCCCATACTATTTATGGGGGTAAATGGCCCCAGGGTACAAACCACAATTCCAATGAAGTTGGGACATTGTGTAAAACGTGTAGAAGAACAGAATGGTGGAGCATTTTACAACTTATTAGGTTAATTTGCAACAGGTCAGTAACATGACTGGGTATAAAAAGAGCATTTTAGAGAGGCAGAGTCTCTCAAGTAAAGATGGGCAGAGGCTCACGAATCTGCAAAAAATTGAGTCGAAAAATTGTGGAACAATTTCAGAAATATGATCCTCAATGTGAAATTGCGAAGATTTTGAATATCCCACCATCTACAGTACATAATATCATCGAAAGATTCAGAGAATCTGGAGAAATCTCTGTGCACAAGGGACAAGGCCGAGGGTCAATATTTGGATGTTTGTGATCTTTGGGCCCGCAGGCGGCACTGCATTAAAAACAGGCATAATTCTGCACTGGAATTCACTGCAGGGGCTCAGGAACACTTCCAGAAATCATTGTTTGTGAATGCAGTTTGCCGTGCAATCCACAAATACAAGTTAAAGCTGTATCATGCAAAGAAGAAGCCATATGTGAACACGATCCAGAAATGTTGCCGTCTTCTCTGGGCCTAAGCTCATTGAAAATGGACTGGGGCAAAACGGAAAAAATTCTGTGGTTAGGTGAATCAAAATTTGACATTTTTTTTGGAAACCAAGGAAGCCGTGTCCTGCGGTCTAAAGAGGAGAGGGACCATCCAGCTTGTTATCAGCGCTCAGTTCAAAAGCTTGCACCTCTGATGGTATGGGGTTGCATTAGTGCCCATGGCATGGGCAGCTTACACATCTGGATAGACATTATCAATGCTGAAAAGTATATAGAGGTTTTGCAACAATGTCTCTTTCAGGGAAGGCCTTGCATATTTCAGCAAGACAATACTAACCCACATACTGCATCCATCACAACAGCATGACTTCGCTGTAGAAGAGTCTGGGTGCTGAAATAGTCTGCCTGCAGTCCAGACCTTTCAGCAAAAGAAACATTTGGCGCATCATAAAACAAAAAATCTGGCTAAGAAGACCCTGGACTGTTGAGCAGCTAGAATCCTACATCAGGCAAGAGTGGGATAACATCCCACTTCAAAAACTCCAGCAATTGGTCTCTTCACTTCCCAGACGTTTACAGACTGTTGTTAAAAGAAGAGGGGATGCTACACAATGGTAAACATGGCCCTGTCCCAACTTTTTTGAGATGTGTTGCTGCCATCAAATTCCATCTACTCTTTTTGCAGCTACCATAAAGGATCTTATCTGACTAAATTTGGTAAATATGCGATCTCTGGTGTAGGATGCAAATTCCAATCGCCATCATCCTGTGATTTCACCTTCTCCAGAAAATATTAAAAATTTTTACATCAATCAAGGTAATATCGTAGAACATTTTAACAAGAAATTTATATTCATGATTTTGCAGAAATGTGACCTTTACTCACAGACCAAGTACATAAAAATACAATTATTAATTTCATTGAAATCTAATTTAGTAACAACTGCAAGAATTTAAATTTATGAATCTATCAGATAGCTAGCAGGAAAAAAATGATCAATGTACATAATACGCATGAAACAATATCCTGATTTCCAAAGAGTGGTTTCCACTCCTTCCTTTTAAAACAACACAATATACAAAACGTAATTCAACATTTTTCTTAATCTTGTAAGTATAGACTCTTAAATCCCTGTGAATTATAGAAATTGCTCCACTTGAACAGTAAACAATAATTCTCTTTTTTAAACAATGAGACAGGCACATTTGACAAGTTCAAGAGTATTCTTAAGAAAAACAGGGTTTCAAAGATTTGAGATTCAAGTTTCACGATGCTAAGACGGTTGGTAGATGCAATTACGCAATGAGCCAAAACCAACAGATGACAACCAGTGGGAATTCAGAAAAATACATGAATTATACAAAAAGGAATTTCATGAGCTGTGAATACAAGTTCGTCAGAGTCAAGGCATCAGTGATAATACATCCAGATTCAAACCAATTGTGGGTTTTCATTCGGCCCTCCAACAGTGAGAGCACAAAGATGGCGGTGTTCTTGCTTCTTCACAGAGAGCTGGGACCGCAGGAGTTCGTAAGGCCGTGGAGTGGAGCAGCCCAGTCTCTGTTGGGTGTAGCCATTCTTTCAGGGGCTGCCATTTGCAGTGGCAGGGCCCCAAAGTTTGTGCTTGTGCCTTTTACAAGGCTAGGGAGATTGGAGCTTGGCATTGGCACAGTGTAGGCAAGCTAGGCTAACGGTTACTCTTCATTGCCTCTTTGGCAGCAAGGATGAGAGGCGTCAAACTTGAAAGGGGCTTGGCCATCTTTAAGAAAGGGTGCTGTAAGTGAGGGGAGAATAGAAAAGTCAGTGATCCCAACTGAAGAAGTACATTGCTTGTCCAAAAAAGTTGCAAACTTAAATATTTAGTTGGAACTAAATATTAGTTGGAAGTTTTTTGCTAAGTTATTGCAGCAAGGGCAAATAGGCGCAAACACTTATTGTTCCGTTAGATCAGCACACAATAGCCAGTGCTACTTATTCTGTTCCTACAGGGCTGCTGTAAAATATACAGTTCTGCACCTTGAGTAAAAAAGGTTAATTATGGGGAAAATCCAAGCTTGCTTATTTTGCAGATTAAAAACTAGATAACTCTGTCGCCACAGGGCCCGAGTCGTGTATCTCCCCGATCCCCAAATTTCGGACAAAAAGGCCGCCGGCAGCCATATTGGACGTGGGAAATTTGCAAAAATCGGTCTTGAGCATTGTCCAATCCATATCTTCGCCTGTGTGAAATTTGGAGAAATTCCTGTAATAATTGTGGCTTCCAGAGCCTGGAACAGAAAATCTCTGCGGTGGCCCCGGAACTAAACCATAGTATCTCCCGACTATCGTTGTATATAACAGGTTTTTAAATCGCTGGACCTCTATTAATGTAAGAACATCGATTTCAACAAATTTTGACAAATCTGAACAATGCTATACAATCAAACCCATGGGAATTCATGGTCCAATTGAGGGTCGTTACGACAATTTTAAATACTATATTCACTGTAGTATTTGCATCATGAAAAGGCTGATGCAGATTGAATGCCGAGTCCTTACACTTTTGATAGTTTTCCAGCGTAGCACAATATCTGATGGTATAAAATTGCAATTATGCCAAGTGCCCTGCCCTTAGGCCACAGTTTGCAAAACTGGTTAATTCAAACAGTAAAATATGAGAACATATTGAAACTAGACAGATTGGTCGCCCGCGACCATGTAGCCACCGATCCCCCACAATTTTCATCTAAGCTTATTTTTGACACAAAATTGTCTATAATATAAAGAATTATTATTAGAACTACATAAATTAAAATAATCTTTACACAGTTTAGAACAAACATTCTGTTGCCAGTTCAAATATGAGTAAAAACTGCCGTTGTATTTTTCTGTTGGGGATGCTTAGTCCCTTCATAAAAGGTGTATTCACTACAAGATGTGGAGAAAGGGGATACAATAACCCACCTGCAGCAACTCCTTGCCCCCACCCCTTTTGTCTACATCCATCTCCAGACAGCGGTTGAGGAAGTCCCGGAAGATAGGTGACAGTTTTTCAGGATTTTGGAGCTCTGGGGTGCCATTGGTGGCAATCAGGTATAATGCCTAGCGGGAGGAGATTAGGGATTAAACCGAACCAAAGACATGCACAGATGAATAGCATGCAGAAATCATTCATCACGGACAAAATAATCTTGAAGTGAAATATTTGCATTCAAAGACAAGAATTTAATTTAATCAGCCCAAACAAGAACATGAGCCAGCTCTCCATCAGTAAGTTGACAGTACAGATCTTTGACAGCAGCGAATGTCTTGCAAGTCTGATGTACTTCTGACTACGTGTACTGTCACTACCAATAGGGCAGATTGCTTTAAAGGTTCAGAACTTACTGTTTTACATGAAAGAGCTGACCAAGATAAGCCTACTGGGTTAGTCCTTGAAATAAGAACAATTAAGGAACTCGGCTGCATTCAAAGTCAAGAAAGGAGGTTTTGCAGGGTATTGGCAAGTTTGCCCACAGCCCAATTTGAACCATCTTCTGGTTATATGTACCTACTTGTGGGACTGTCCAGAAAATGGATTTGAAATGTGAAATTTCCGTACAGGAAGTGAACTGTGACCTATTAAGTGATTTCAAGATTTTTGCGGGGCAAGGCCTCGAAACGTCCATATTTAAACCCATAAATGATTGTTCTGAAAAACCAGATGATTTTTAATGGCCACACAAAAACATGACAGACATTTTGATACCAAACATAAGTATATATCTGAAAAACTGAAGAAGTTTCAGACAACTTTCCATTGAAAAATGCATCTGTCTTGACCAAAATTAATGCAAAAGGTAAAGTTCATCTTGAGAAACAACCAGGTTCCTATGAAAATGCAACTAAGATATTTTCACAAAAGTTGCCTCATATAGTTGGCTAAATAATGTGTGAGTGTCATTGAATTGCGAGACCAATAACATAGATCCGGATTGCGAAAATTGGAACCATCCCTGTATTCAGAAATTATTACTATCTCCTTTGGGTATCAAAATAGGTCACTAAATAATAACATGGAATGCTCATTATAGATACTTATCCAAATTAAGAGTCTTAGATTAATGAAGAGTTTGTTTCCAAAATGCAATATATCCATTTTACTCATTTCGCATAAATCAGCTTTTTCTATATTGGTGCCGATTGCATTTTATAGAAAAACACAAACTCTGACCATGAAAAAATACACCTAAAAGTATGACTTTCTAAAAATAGGACCAAGGGTCCTGTAGCTTACCGGCAAGCAGTCTTACAGCAATGATACAAGTTATGAAAATTTCATGTGAAGTTTGACATTTGAATCAATGAAAATCAATATCAAGGTCACTTAATAAAAGTTCACATACATTGAAAGACCTTCTGTAATACAACCCCAATTCCGAAATAGTTGGGACGAAGTGTAAATTGTGAATAAAATCAAAATGCAATGACTTTCAGATCACATGAGCCAATATGTTATTTACAATAGAACATAGATAACATTCGTCATGTTGAAACTGGGACATTTTACATTTTATCCACAATATGAGTTTATTTCAAATTTTCTGGCTGCAACAGGTCTCAAAAAAGTTGGGACACAGGCAAAAAAGGGCTGAAAAAGCAATTAATATAAAAGAAAATCAGCTGAAAGAACACTTAGCAAGTAATTAAGTTAACTGGCATCAGGTGTGTAACATGATTGGCTATAAAAGGGATGTCTTAGAGAGGCTGAGTCTCTCAGAAGTAAAGATGGCCAGAGGCTCTTCAACCTGTGAAGGCTTGCGTAAAAAAAATTGTGGAATACTTTAAAAACAATGTTCCTCAACGTCAAATTGCAAAGGCTTTGAAGGTCTCATCATCAAAAGATTCAGAGAAACTGGAAAAATCTCTGTGCATAAGGGACAAGGCTGAAGACTTTTACAGGATGCCCGTGATCTTCGGGCCCTCAGACGCCACTGCATCACTCATCGGCATGATTCTGTTATTGACATTCCTAAATGGGCCCAGGAATACTTCAAGAAACCACTGTCTGTCAACACAGTCTGGCATGCCATCGACAGATGGCACCTAAAACTCTATCATGCAAAAAGGAAGTCATTGTTAAGCCTGATCCAGAAGCGCCGCCTTATTCTGTGGGCCAAGGCTCATTTAAAATCGACTGGAGCAAAGTGGCAAGAGTCCTGCGGTCAGATGAGTCCAAATTTGACATTCTTGTTGGAAATCATGGGCGTCGTGTCCTCCGGGCCAAAGACGAGAAAGACCACCCCTCCTGTTACCAGCGGTCAGTTCAGAAGCCAGCATCTCTGATGGTATGGGGATGCATAAGTGCATATGGCGTGGGACACTTGCATGTTTTAAAAAGCGCCATGAATGTTGAAAGGTATATAAAGGTTTTAGAGCAACATATGCTCCCCTCCAGATGACATCTATTACAGGGAAGGCCTTGTGTATTTCAGCAGGACAATGCAAAACCACATATTGCAGCTATTACAACAGCATGGCTTCGTAGTAGAAGAATCCATTTGCTGAACGGGCCTGCCTGCAGTCCTGATCTTTCACCGATTGAGAACAACTGGCACATAATTAAACAAATAGTCCGTCAAAGGAGACCCAAAACTCTCCAGCAGCTGAAAGCCTGTGTTATACAAGAGTGGGATCAAATTCCAATGGCTAAACTCAAGAAACTTGTCTGCTCAATGCCCAGACGCCTCCACTCTGTGTTACAAAGAAGAGGGGATGCTACACCATGGTAAACAGGCCCCTGTCCTAACTTTTTTGAGACCTGTAGCAGCCATCAAATTGAAATGAGCTCATTTTGTGGATAAAATTTTTAAATTTCTCAGTTTCAACATTTGCTATGTTATCTCTGTTCTACTGTGAATAAAATACTGGCTGGTGTGACTTGAAAGTCATTGCGTTTTGATTTTATTCATAATTCACACTTTGTCCCAACTATTTCGGAATTGGGGTTGTACAATCCTAAGCTCTGAAGCAGTTTTGGTGATACAAGTAATTATAATATGTCAATACGTATTCAATATGTCAATTTTGAACTTTAAAGGTCACAGAATGTCAAGTTGTGGTCAGCAAATGGACTTCATATATGACTTTCTAAATATCTCTATAGAAACCTTGGCTCAATCTGTGACCATTTTGGTGACACAAGTCATTGTAATTTCACTGTCGAGTATGACCCTCAAAGGTCACTGACAGTCAAGTTGAATGTCACCAAATGAAAGTTCATATGTGACTTCCTAGATGTCAGAAACACAAACCTAGGCTCCATCAGTGACCGTTTTAGTGATACACGTCATTGAATTTTCACTAGGTCACATTTGACCTTTGAAGGTCAATACGAAGGTCACAAAATGAAAGTTCATATATGACTTCCTATCTGTCTCGAATACAAACCTTGGCTCCAGCTGTGACCGTTTTGGCAATACAAGTCAATGTAATTGCATTATGTCAAGTTTGATCTTCAAATGTCATCAACAGTCAAACTGAATGTCACCAAATGAAAGTTCATATGTGACTTCCTATGTCAGTAACACAAGCCTAGGCTCCATCTGTGACCTTTTCAGTGAAAGAAGTAATTGAATTTTCCCTAGGTCAAGTTAGATCTCGAAGGACAATATGAAGGTCACCAAATGAATGTTCATACATGACTTACTATATGTCTCCAATACAAACCTACACTCCATCTGCAACGATTTTGCTGATATAAGTAATTGAAATTTCACTGTATAGTTTGGCCGTTGAAGGTCACTGAAGGTCAAGTTCAAGGTCACCCAATGAAACTTCATATATGACTTCCTATATGGCCACAATACAAACCTAAGCTCCATCTGAAATAGTTTTGGTGATAGAAGTCATTAAAATTTCACTATGAAGTTTGACCTTCGAAGGTCGCCGAAGGTCAAGTTCAAGGCCACCAAATGTAAGTTCATACATGACTTCCTATAAGTGTTCAATGCACATATGTTCCCAATCTTCAATATTTTCAAGTCTAGAAGCCTTTGAAAATTGTAACATTTTGCTTGACCTCAAGTTTGACCTTTCAAGGTCATCTGAGGTCAACTTTAACACAGCCAAAATATAGGTCATATATTACTTCCTATATGTCAGTAATACAAACTTAATCTCTATCTGCAACAATTTAGCTTCCACAGGCGATTTGGCCCATTCTCCATTAGACCCAATGTTAAAGTACAGCGCCCCCACTAGACCCACTTCCGTCGATTCAATCAAAATGGCACTCACACTGTACAAAACCCAAAACCAGTGAAGTTGGCACGTTATGTAAATCGTAGATAAAAACAAAATACAATGATTTGCAAATCCTTTTCAACTTATATTCAATTGAATACACTGCAAAGACAAGATGTTTAATGTTCAAACTGAGAAACTTTATTTTTTTTTTGCAAATAATCATTAACTTAGAATTTAAAGGCAGCAACACATTGCAAAAAAGTTGGCACAGGGGCCTTTTTACCACTGTGTTACATCACCTTTCCTTTTAACGACACTCAGTAAACGTTTGGGAACTGAGGAGACCAATTTTTGAAGCTTTTCAGGTGGAACTCTTTCCCATTCTTGCTTGATGTACAGCTTAAGTTGTTCAACAGTCCGGTGTCTCCGTTGTCGTATTTTACGCTTCATAATCGCCACACATTTTCAATGGGAGACAGGTCTGGACTACAGGCAGGCCAGTCTAGTACCCGCACTCTTTTTTACTACGGAGCCATGCTGTTGTAACACGTGCAGAATGTGGCTTGGCATTGTCTTGCTGAAATAAGCAGGGGCGTCCATGAAAAAGACGTTGCTTGGATGGCAACATATGTTGCTCCAAAACCTGTATGTACCTTTTCAGCATTAATGGTGCCTTCACATATGTGTAAGTTGCCCATGCCTTGGGCACTAATGCACCCCCCATACCATCACAGATGCTGGCTTTTGAACTTTGCGCCTATAACAGTCCAGATGGTTCTTTTCCTCTTTGGTCCGGAGGACACGGCGTCCACAGTTTCCAAAAAACAATTTGAAATGTGGACTCGTCAGACCACAGAACACTTTTCCACTTTGCATCAGTCCATCTTAGATGAGCTTGGGCCCAGCGAAGCCGGGCGGCGTTTCTGGGTGCTGTTGATAAATGGCTTTTCGCTTTGCATTGTAGAGTTTTAACTTGCACTTGCAGATGTAGCGACGAACTGTAGTTACTGACAGTGGTTTTCTGAAGTGTTCCTGAGCCCATGTGGTGATGGCCTTTACACACTGATGTCGGTTTTGATGCAGTACCGCCTGAGGGATCGAAGGTCACGGGCATTCAATGTTGGTTTTCGCCTTGTCGCTACGTGCAGCGATTTCTCCAGATTCTCTGAACCTTTTGACGATATTACGGACCGTAGATGATGAAATCCCTAAATTTCTTGCAATAGCTCGTTGAGGAATGTTGTTTTTAAACTGTTCGACAATCAGCTCACGATTTGTTCACTAAGTGGTGACCCTCGCCCCATCCTTGTTTGTGAATGACTGAGCATTTCAGGAAGCTGCTTTTATACCCAATCATGGCACCCACCTGTTCCCCAATTAGCCCGTTCACCTGTGTTTGATGAGCATTCCTCAACTCTCTCAGTCTTTTTTGCCACTTGTGCCAGCTTTTTTGAAACATGTTGCAGGCATCAAATTCCAAATGAGCTAATATTTGCAAAAAATTACAAAGTTTACCTGTTCGAACATTAAGTAACTTGTCTTTGCAGTGTATTCAATTGAATATAGGTTGAAAAGGATTTGCAAATCATTGTATTCTGTTTTTATTTACGATTTACACAACGTGCCAACTTCACTGGTTTTGGGTTTTGTACATAAAGTGTATCAAGGTGAGTTGGTTGCCAGATTTAGAAAAAAGTTATCAGACAGTTTTTGAGAAATACATTTTTTAAATTTCAAGTCATATCTTTTAACATTGTTCATATATTCAATGACCTCGAGTTTAACCTTTCAAAGTCATCTGAGGTCAACTTTAACATAGACAATGTATAAGTCATTTATGACTTCCTATATGTCAATACTACAAACTTACACTCTATCTGCAACCATTTGGCCTCCACAGGCCATCTTGCATATTCATGAAGTACAGCGCCCCCAATAGACCCACTTCCGTCTATTCAATCAAAATCGCACTGTACATTGATGGTATCGAGGTAAGTTGATGGCCTGATTTAGAAAAAAAATTTATCACGCAGTTTTTGAGAAATAATTTTTTAAAATTTCCCAGTCTTATCTTTAACATTGGAGCCAAAATTTCAAGGACCCATAAAACGGACAAAAATGATTCAATCAAAAATCAGAGAAAAACGTCTGGAGATATGGTCTAGTAGTATGTTATTGCAAATTTACACAAAAATTCATCAGGCGAAAAAAAAAGATAAAAAAATGTTCCGGACGACGGACACCACACCACGACAATAAAAAAATAATCCTGAATACATTTACAACAATTTGCCTCACTCCCCTCAATTTCCCTCATTCTGCAAATCAACATAGTTGAATGTTTAAGCAAAACAACGAAAACACAGTGCCGTTCATCCTACTTCTTTCCAGAATTCTTTTAGATAGCAGCTACGAGGTGCTTGCTTACTCTGGAATTGAGTTTTTGGTTGACAAACGACAGTGTGATTAGAACTCGCGGGGATTCTATGCTTCTACCAGAGCTCAAGTTGGAAACACGCAATTTTTGAGTGTTTGCGAATGTTAGACAGTAACACTTTGGGAAACAGACATAGAAAAGTAATCGACTTTGAGAGGAAATGTCTTTCCAGTCCTCTTGGCGTGCTAAGAAAGAACGTTATTGGGAAACCAACCCATGATCTGTCCAACTGGTTGCTAGCTGCAAACCCCAAATTAGCACAAGACCTAACCGAACGTCAACATTGGAGGAGCGTCTACCCACGCATAGACGAGGATGTAGCCTACTAGCCTACTGTGCTTAGGAGACAAGTAGCGATAGCTAAGTCCGAAGTGAGCTAGCACGATACACGAAAAACTGTCAATCGATACGATTTCATTGTAGTTTCATACAGCTTGCCATACTAGAATTCTAGCTAGTGGGGCAGACCTGACACAGGTTTACGACAACAGAAACTTAATGATCTCACACAATAAATTGCATACAACTTAAAGTCGTATGGTTTCATACAAATGACATGACTAGATCATATAGCATACGAAATAAAAAATACCCTTACCTCAGAATTCAGAATTGTTGGTGACACCAGAGGGGGTGAAAGCGGCGAATCTTTGATGACACCACATCAAATACATATATATATATATATATATATATATATATACACACACACACACACATATAGGCATGGCCACCGTATTGATACTTCCAACTTCTTCATAAACTAGAGTGCTAAGGGCCCTGAAGGTTGCCGGCAGTTACAGCTCCAACAGGAGAAAAGTAACTAGCATCAGTCCGCGGATTCAACAGCAAACCAACACGAATTCTTGCGAAAGCAACACGTTGTCTACACGATATTGGCGTTTAGAAGCTCCAGCTCGGACATCCGCGCAAAAATTAAACCTGTTTAATTTTTTCGCGAATTTCGGCGGCGAATGGTCCCGTACCTCTGCGAATCAATTCACGGTTCTTCGAATCAATTCTTCTCTGCGAAAGAAGAGAACTGTTTCATCCGCAAACGTCCGCGGGCCAATGCAGCTCAGTGAGAAAGGGGTTTTAGTTACCATTATCGGGCCACTCGACTGAGCAGTCACACTTTTTCATGAGTGACACACAGCAACATTTCTGCCATTTAGCAAAAATATAATCTCTAAGAAGTCTATATCATGAAATCCAATTCGATTTTTTTCTAACCTGAACTTTCACTGTCATCTGCTGTCAATTTGTGAAGTGCGCCATCTTCTCAATTCACTTCTGATTCTTGCTCTGCTTTCAGACAATGATTTTTTTTACACAACACTGCCACCGAGTGGGTCTAATTAGTATTATTCTTTCTATTCCATGATGCTAATAGGAACAAACATCCAAAAATGGGTTTTGACCAGTTTTTATTGCCGCAATTGATCGTGAAAAAAGGTCGACCATGCGGTTACAATGCCTGTAAAAATTTTATATATAGGTTAGTGCCTAATACATACTAATTTCTAAAGACATTATTAAACGAGGAAATATTGATTTTGTCACATGACCTTGACCTTGAAGACCAAAGTCAAGTCCAATATGGTGTGTTTGATCAGCATACATGATTTGTCATCAGTTTCCAATACACACCGAAGATCTAAAGCCAACATTAAAGGACTTTTAGGCCGTTTTGTCATTACCTGGACCTTGTTGCCCAAGGTCAAATCCAGTATGTCGAAAACAACCAGCATACATGATTTGCTATTAGTGCCCAATACATACCTAAGCTCTACAAACAATATTAAACAAATATGAGCCATTTTTGTCATATAACCTTGACCTTGAGGCCCAACATCAAATTTGACTGACTGCCTAAGAATGTTCAGCTTACATGGTTTCCTACAGATGCCCCAAACATACCTGAGCTCTAATTGCCATATTCAGCAAGTTACAGCAATTTTTGCCATTTGATCTTGACGCCCAATGTCATATTCAACTTGCTGAGAATGTTTGGCTTACATGATTCCCTATAGGTGCCTCACACATACCTAAGCTCTAAATGCCACATTAAGCTGTTATAACACATTTTTGCCATGAACAACCGAGAATGTTTGGCATACATGATTCCCTTTAGGTGCCGCATACATACCGAAGCTCTAAATGCTATATTAATAGAGTTATAGCACATTTTTGCCATTTGACCTTGACCTGGAGGCCCAAGGTCAAATGTGACTGACTCACAATGTAAGGCATATCTGATTCCCAATAGGTGCCTCATACATACCTAAGCTCTAAATGCTATATTAAGAGAGTTATAGCACATTTTTGCCATTTGACCTGGAGGCCCAAGGTCAAATGTGACTGACTCACAATGTTCAGCAGATCTGATTCCCAATAGGTGCCTCATACATACCTAAGCTCTAAATGCTATATTAAGAGAGTTATCGCACATTTTTGCCATTTGACCTTGAGGCCCAAAGGTCAAAAGTGACTAACTCATAATGCTCGGCATACCTGATTCCCTGTAGATGCCTCATTCATACCTAAGCTCTAAATGCTATATTAAGAGAGTTATAGCACAAAACACCCCGAAAAATGATGAACTCCAGACACGTTGCCTAGGTGGCGCTATGAAGGAGCGATTCAATCAAAACGCCGTTTACACTGTTGAAGCAGGTCATGATACTGATTCCATTGCTGCGATTAAAAAAAAATTCATCACAGTTTTTGAGAAAATTGCACCTAAGTGCCAAAAATGGCCATTTTTAATATAAAAATGGCCGCCAAGTCTAAACGAACAATTCAATCAAAAAAATTTTTGCTTGGGCATTAACTTGATGACCAATTTGATCACATCCCCAAATTTCAAAAAAATTCATCAGACCGTCTTTGAGATATGGCTTCAAACGGACGACACCAACGCCAACGATGCTGCCAGACGCAAAGTGACGACAATAGGTTACTGGCCTACGGCTGGCAACCTAAAAATGGTTTCCTATGAGGCCAATTTCAAATAATTCAATATGAGCATTAAAATGCCGAGATGTGCGGCTGCCTTTTGCAGCAATATTCATTTGAAGGGCTGTGATAAAACGTTTCACAATGTAGAAATGCAAATTTGTCACTTTAATAGAAAAAATTGCCTTCACATGCTAGCTAGCTAATTAACCATCCCATTGACTTGAATAGACCGCTGACTAAAGCAAACGCTAGCGATTGATAATGGTCACCTGCGAGCCATCTTGGTACCCTTACCGTCGCGGGGACTGCCATTGACTTAGCAGGCAATAAATTTAACAAGGTGGCTAACAAGCTAGCTATACTCAAGTATACGACAATACTTCTAACCTGCATAATATATAAAACAGTGGACAAGTCGCTTTGTCTGTTTATACAGAGTTTCAAAAGACAAGGAGGGGAGAAAGGCTTGGCTGTTAGAAGTCAGGAGAAAAAAAAAAAAACTTTTCTCTATCCCCTCGACCTTTGCTATGCAGTGATCATTTTTGAGAGCACTGTATTAACGGCACAGGGACAAAGATGAAGCTGAGTAAAGGAGTAGCCAGAGTTAACTAGCGCTTCCTTTTAACAACGTTGGCATTAGCCATATGATTCAATATAAACAATTCGGTTGACGGCAAATATGCTCAACCAGGGTACAATTAAGTGAGGAAACCAGAGAGTAATTTGAAAATGTATACGGACAATCATCGACGTTTAACGGCAAAAACTTCCAAGCAATTATCTTATCAGAGGGTCATTAAAAGCCTCGGTCACGTTAACTTTTCTACTCGCACTTTAACGTTGACACAGAGTCACTTTTTTTTTTTTTTTTTAAATTTGGCATCTCCAATCCCACCCGAATCTGGAATACCCAATTAGTGAACTATGTACAAGGCTTGCTCGTATGCGACCCTTTGCTGCCAATTCAGGAGAATGTAGACAGTTCGCGGCTCTCCTCCGAAGCACGCGCCTGTCAACCACCGCTTCTTATACACTCATTGGTTGAATCTTCGCAAGTTCAGAACGAGGGCGGAGGATACCCGGACATGGCCAGGCTTAGAATCTTCCTGACGAAAGCCGCCTGGCCAACAGGAGGCGCTTGAGCAACGAACAAGGCAACTATTGTAATCCCTTCCCGGCAGTCCCTTCCCAATTTGCAACCCTGTAGCGCAATAGCCAATTGTGCGCTACTCTGAAAAAGCTGCCGACCACTGCCGGCTGGTATTAAGCGGGGCTTGAACCCGCGACGTGATAGTCACTTCTGTTTTGCAACGCGATGCTTTACCGAGTGAGCTATCCAGCAGCCCACCGAGTCACATTTTGATCTTCCCTTTCGTAAGTGTGCTGCTTTCCATCATCCAAAAAGCACACATTTAGGGAGACAAAATGTTGCTCTGCACAGCGATACCAAAATAACTCCGACTCGCACGCAAATGTCTTCGAAAATGTAATTTTAAAGTAGGCGAAAATGAATGGGAGTCTACATGCAAATTTTACTTCTGGGCGTATACGGTCAACAGATGCTTCACTCGAGCGAACCCTATCAGCAATCTAGTGTTCTATAATATATATCTATGCACCACATGGAATTCTGTGGCGTTTCATAGAGTGGAGCGGGAAGGTCCAGCACAAGATTCTCGAGCCGTATCATAGACAGTCAAAGAAATCAAGCCGTAGCCAATGCTTAGCCAGAGAATTTTCGTAGACGGGCTCTGTGCGTAGCGCTGTACAAACGTTGATCCAACGTCATATCATCCGAATGAAAATAAGGGGTTCACGCACCCAGCGCAGACTTATGACCACAGCACGCCAGACCCCCCCAAAAAAACTCCTCGGATCTATATGATTCACACAAGTCACCCAAACTCACATGAAAAAAGTGAGTCGCGGAAAAGCGAGCTGTTTGCATCCCTGGATAGTAAAGCAGTCATTAAAAATTTCGGCACAGTTTATACGATTCTACTTACTGAATGACTTGTAAATATATGGCCCCTTAGTGAAAAATCATTTATTTACACCATCAATTATTGATGGAGCACTCAACGTTTGGGCTGAAAAAGGGGTTGCCTCATTAAGTGATATGTTTATCAATAATATTTTTGTATCCTTCGATCAGCTAATGTCAAAGTACAATATCCCCCGCTCCCATTTTTTTAAGACATTTGCAACTCCGCAGTTTTCTATCTACCATCTCTATTTCCCATCACAACCACCCAGTTCTCTTTTAGATTACATTCTGAATATTATCCCACATTCTAAAGGACCTATTGGGATGGTTTACTGCCTGTTGATCTCATAATTTAGAACCCTTGACTCTGTAAAGGAATCAATGGGAAGAGGATCATAGTACACAGTTTACTGATGAAGTTTGGGTGAAAGCTCTAGATAGGATACATTCCTCCTCTGTCTGCTTACGACATATTGTTGTTCAGTTTAAGGTTTTACATCGTCTCCACTGGTCTAAAACAAAGCTAGCTAGATTCAGACCAGATGTTCATCTTATCTGTGACCAATGCAGGCAAGCACCAGCCACTCTTTCACATATGTTTTGGGATTGTCCAAAACTGAACAATTTCTGGCAATCAATATTCAAAACCTTTTCAGATGTCTTGGAAGTACGTATAGAACCTTCTGCCATTACTGCAGTATTTGGAGTATCTCCATTATAAACACAGCTTAGTTGTTGAGCAAAAAATACAATAGCCTTTGCATCTCAGCTGGCTAGATGACTTATATTGCATAAATTGAAGGAGAAATTCCCTCCGACTTTTAAATCATGGATTAAAGACCTTCTACATAATTTAACACTAGAGAAAATTTGATATTCCACGAGAGGCTGTGCTAAGAAATTTTATATCGTATGGCAACCATTTCTAACTTACCGGTATATTGAAAAACTGGATGCTATATTGTGCGTAATTTAATTAGACATAGATTTTTTTTTTAAATTTATTTGTTGAATTGTTTGCTTTTTATTTTCTTTTCCTTTTCTTACGCAACTTTTGTTGCTATTCTTGTTTTTTCTTCATAGTTTATTAGTTAGTTGTGATCCTTGTTTTATTCATTTATTTAATTTATTTAGATGGTACAGTGGTTCTAGGATGGGACACTGTAGGAGCAGTGTTAGGGGGGGGGCTGTGTTCATTTTTGTCAATCACATCTATAACAATTGCATTTTGTCTGATTTTAAATGCAAATAAAAAGACTGAGCAAAAAAATTGCAGCCTGTACTGCATCCACATGGAAATTTTGTTTTTCCACTAATTCGCATATTATTTGGCAAATGCTGTCACCATGGCAACCAAAATCGATAGGTGTCATAAGTGAAGTACAACACATGTCCATACCAAATATAAAAGAAATCCGTCAAAAATTACAGCCTGTACAGCGTCCACATGAAACTGTCCACAGGCGCGGACGCAGCAGCTGCGGAGACGACACACGTGAATCCATAGTAGCCGCCCGACTTCGTCCGGGGGCTGCAAATATCCATTGGTGGTCATAAATGTCAATGCCATAACTCTACCACCACCCAGTTCACAGATGAGTTGGCATGCTTTGTATCAAGAGCAGTTCTTTTCCTTCCCTGATTTAATCTTGACTCAGATATGCTGCCATAAACATTTAAAGAAACATAAAAAATAAATTTGTCAATGCCCTAATATTTACGGACCCATCTCCATATCTGCTAGCCTGACTCCGCCAGCCTTTGTACTTCCGCTAAATTTAATTTTGCTTCATTACTCAGTCTGGTCACTCAGAGCTCTGCCTCGTTGACCTCGGTAGAAAAGACGCCGGACCAAACAACGAACAGAACAGAACAGGCCGAGAGCCATGATGTAGCCGCTTTTTGAAATAGTTTGAAATTGTAGTCTCTGAAATCAACAATGGCCACGGACATGGAGACACGGGAGGGATATTGTCGTCCCCTGCGGTGTCCGTCTGTCCGGACGTCCGTCTGTCCATCGACAACGTTACCGCTCTAGCGCCTTCAGGTTTGCTTCTAGCTTTCTCATTTCTGGGTGGCTGGTACGTCTATGGATCCTTCACTTACCTATCGAATTATGGCCATTTTCGACTCTTACTTTGCCCACCAGGGGCCTTAATGTGAAAAAATGAAAAATTGCCATAACTTCCTTATTATTTCAGCTAGGACGCTCAAATTTCCACTAAAGGTCCATGGGATCACCCTTTATCACATATCAGATGCGTTTTTGATTTCACCTATTTTCCTCCGTTTTCTGCGTAAATGCTGCCCATCTTTAAATTCAACGACGTTACTGCTCTAGCGCCTTCAGCTTTGCTTCTAGGTTTCTCATTTTTGGGTGGGCAGTACGTCTATGGATCCTTCACTTACCTATCGAATTCTGCCCATTTTCGGCTCTTACTTTGGCCACCAGGGGGCTTATTGTGCAAAATGAAAAACTGCCATAACTTCCTTATTATTTCAGCTAGGACGCTCAAATTTTTACTGAAGGTACATGGGATCACCCTTCATCACATATCAGACGCGATTTTTATTTCACTATTCTTTATCGTTTTCTAGGACGAATAGCGCAAATGCTGCCGATCTTTAAATTCAGCGACGTTAGCGCTTTAGCGCCTTCAGGTTTGCTTCTAGGTTTCTCATTTTGGGTGGCTAGTACATCTAGGCATGCTTCACGAACCTATCAAATTCCGGCCATTTTCGACTCTTAGTTTGGCCACCAGAGGGCTTATTGTGACAAATGAAAAATAACCATAACTTCCTTGTTATTTCAGCTACGACGCTCAAATTTTTACTGAAGGTACATGGGATCATCCTTCATCACATATCAGCCGCGTTTCTGATTTGACCAATTTTTTTCCGTTTTCTAGGTCAAATACCGTAAATGCTGCCGTTCTTTAAATTCAACGACGTTACCACTCTAGCGCCTTCAGGTTTGCCTCTAGGTTTCTCATTTTTGGGTGGGTGGTACATCTATGGATCCTTCACTCACCTATTGAATTCCAGCCAATTTCAACTCTTACTTTGCCCACCGGGGCTTACATACGCAGCCGAGGGGTCTTAAGTGCGATTAGCACGGTATTTTTTGAATGAAAATGAGGTTGTAGCGCTACTCCCTACAGGTTTCGAGAAAAGTTGTAATATCTACTTAATATCCATCATGAAACATATGAAATAGGCACCCTGCTCATCTCTGTGAGAGACAGCCGAACCATCTCAGTTAGCTTGTAGCTTCTAGTGTTACATTGCCCGCGAATTTCACACTATTTAAGTTAGCAGCAAACTTTTTAAAAGCCGTGTTTTTGTTCATGTCACAAGACCTATTCGCTGTCTCAGTGTTATGTTGTCATTATCCATGAATGAAAGAGCCAAACTATGTTACTATAAAGTTAGATAGCGAGTTCGGTATGATGTTCGCGCAAGTATGGTTAACGGTTAAGTTTTTGTGTCAACGCAGATTTCGTCCTGATGTAAATAATGCATTGAAAAGGAGAAAAAACTGGAGCACTCGGATACCAAAAAGCCTTTAATAGAACGAATCGGAGAAAAAACTGACGCGTTTCAACGTTATCACGTCTTCATCAGAGTCAGACAATTCACAATGAATGTCTCATTTAAAAGTTTCCAACAGATGTACCTCATAATTAGTCAATTAACAATTACCAAACAAAACATTAATATGAAACAACCAATTATGACGTCACACACAAGTTAGCCGTTCACAAGAACACTTAACAAAATTATACTCTGAAAACATAATTTACAAAAAACATGAAAAATTAAGTTCCTCATTGAGACCGAACGGTTCAACCGTATGAAGCGTATAAATCCAAAATGCCTCTCTGCGGAGCAAACGATTGACAATGTCACCTCCCCTCGAAGATGGGTAGATTTTCTCAATTCCCCAAAACCGCATAGAAGCAACAGAACCGTGATTAGCTTGCACATAATGACGTGCAATAGCGTAATCAAGGTTTTTAGTTCGAATCGCTGTTTTATGTTCCAAATACTTAATTTTCAACGAAGTTTAGTTTGACCCACATAGACTAAACCACACGGACACTTAAGTATATAAACCACATGGGTTGTATCACAATTGATAAAAGATTTTATTTTGTATTTTTTGCCCGAACGTGGATGAGTAAACTCTTTTAGTTTAGAAGAATTTGAGCATTGAACACAATGACCACATGGATAAAAACCATGAGGTTGACTAGGTAACCATGAGGAACTTAAAGGTCTTTGAATCTCAGAGTGAACAAGGCGATCTCTTAGATTTGGCGAGCGCCTAAATGAAAAAAAGGGGAGATTAGAACTCATTTGCTGTAAAAGCAGGGTCACTTTTAAGTATACTCCAATGTTTTAAAATAATGTTCTTGATTTTACCAGCCAATGGTGAAAACTCAGTAGAAAAAACAAATGCGACTGACTTGGAGCCTTTGGCTTTCTAATTAAGAGTGTTCTTCGATTTGACCGTGCTGCTCTCTGATAGGCGAAGAGATTTGCGTCATAGGGTATCCCGCATTTTGAAACGCTCAATTAATTCACTACTTTTTGACTCGAATTCTTCATCAGTACTACAATTCCTACGCGTTCGCAAAAAATTGCCCAATTGGAATATTACTGATTAAATGTTTGGGATGATTACTATCAGCTCTTAGCAAGGTGTTTCTGCTTAAGGGTTTACTTAAAAATCGTACTTTCAAGCCGGTTATTAACACCTTTATACACTCTGAGATCCAGAAAATTAATACTGGTACTGTTGTAATCCATAGTGAACGAAAGATATGACGTGGTTGCATTTAAATATTCCAGAAAGTTTTTTAATTCAGTCACCGTACCTTTCCAAATGCATAAAATATCGTCAATATACCTTTTCCATAAATAGATATTCGAATAAAAAGGATTAGTAACAACATTTACAAATTTAGCTTCCCAAAGGCCCATAACAAGGCATGCATATGAAGGAGCAAACGCTACGCTACCCATAGCTGTACCTTTACACTGCAAGTAGTAGGTTTCACAATACTTAAAAAAAATTCTTAGACAGAATAATTTCAGCAAATGTCAATAATAACTCATTAGGTGGTAAAATATTTACTGGACGAGCACCAAGGTAATGGGAGAGAGCCAGTAGCCCAATGTCATGGGGAATACATGTATATAGGTTCTGTACATCCAAGGTTACCAATAGATCATCACGCATACAATGAATTCCCTCAAGTATGTTTAACACATCAACTGTGTCTCCCAAATAGGATGGAAGATCAGAAACATACCTTTTAATGAAAAAATCTACAAATTGAGACAAAGGCTCAGTTAGACTACCAATACTGGCAACAATAGGACGTAAGGGAGGATCATCAACTGACTTGTGAATTTTAGGTAGGCCATAAAACACAGGACAAATTGGATGTTTAATTGTCAAAAATTCTTTTTTCTTGAGATGTAATCCAACCCCTTTGCCATGAAGATTCTAAATAGTTGTCTATAACTAATTTAATCTCATTAGTGGGATTAGAATTTAGCCGAATATAATAATCAGTATTGTTTAACTGCTTATTAATATTTGAATCATATTGAGCCAAGTTCATCACCACGACGGAACCGCCTTTGTCGGCTGGACGAATGACAATACCTTCCTTCTTTTCCAAATCACGCAAAGCTTTGAATTCTGTAACAGATAAATTTTTCTTAGTTGATTGGACTTTCTGACACAACTTCGCCAAATCATTTTCAACTAAATGACTGAATGTTAAGATAGTAGGATTCAAATTACTAGTAGGCAAAAATAAGGACTTCTTCCTAAACGGAGTAATTTCTCTATTTAAACCTTCATTAACAGAATTCAAACTTGCGTAATTCTTAATTATGGGAACATCAGGTCAACTTGAGAAAAAACATTTCAAATGAAGTTGACGAAAAAAAATTTAAAAAGCATCTACCTTAAGTTTGAATGGATCACAGGAATTACTAGGCGAAAAAAGAGACCTTTAACAAGAATATTTTCTTCTACATCTGTAAGTCTCACGTTAGAAATATTAATCACAGTTTCTTCCTGTTGCGTTGAGATTTCCGAAGAAAGCGGTGGATCTCCTTTTTGCCTCTGGTGCCCCTCTTGGCGTCTTCTTGGTGGCGCCGACCCAAAAAAAAAAAAAAGAACCAGAGGCTCCATGTCCATCAGTATCACTAAATTCTGACGAATCCATTTCACTCGCAGTGGAGAGTTTCAACTCCTTGTCCTTTTTAGTCCAAGGAGCACGTTGCCGAAAAAAGGTTCTCCTTTTAGCCCCATGCCAATCATAAATAGTTCCTTCTGCATAGTCTCTAGTGTCCCTTTCATATTTCTTTAATTTATAAGCTTGCAAATCTTTCTGAAAGGAGGATAGTGACTGGGAAAGCTTTTTAAAGATCATGTCGTAATTCTCTTTGTCTACCTTAGTTTTCAATTCATTTTCTAATCGTTCCACATCAAGACCTACTTTTTCTTTTTCAACTTTTGTTTTCTCAATAATTAATAACATAAGGTCCAGAGAACATTTGTTCAAAATTTGCTCCCACTTTTGAAGAAATTCCTTGTCGTCCAATCCAAACGAAGGGGCCTTATTTAATCGTAAACCTCGAGGAATGCGTTTCACTCTCCAATACTCAGAGATTGTAAGACAATGCCAAAGGAGCCTAGTTTCTCGCTTTTTTAAATGTTCCAACTCTCTGGAGAGCCTATTTGGCTCCGATGATTGAACAAAATTTTGAAATGGGAATTGTGGCAAAACGATATTTGCACCTTGTTCATCCGTATAGGACAATGTCTCCGATCGTACATCCGTGCTGGCGTTAATCAATTCAAATGTAGTCATACTGACTTAATAAAAGGCGAGCAGCGAGAACAAAAAGACTTGTCCAAGTCTCAGCAAGATAAATTGTGAATGAAGGATCCTCGCGCATCAGCTAGTGAAGGCTAAGATCCGGTGCTTCTCAGTCTCGGACAAAAATTTCATGGAAAAGGAGAAAAAACTGGAGCACTCGGATACCAAAAAGCCTTTAATAGTACGAATCGGAGAAAAAAACTGCGTTTCGGCGTTATCACGTCTTCATCAGAGTCAGACAATTCACAATGAATGTCTCATTTAAAAGTTTCCAACAGATGTACCTCATAATTAGTCAATTAACAATTACCAAACAAAACATTAATATGAAACAACCAATTATGACGTCACACACAAGTTAGCCGTTCACAAGAACACTTAACAAAATTATACTCTGAAAACATAATTTACAAAAAACATGAAAAATTAAGTTCCTCATTGAGACCGAACGGTTCAACCGTATGAAGCGTATAAATCCAAAATGCCTCTCTGCGAGCAAACGATTGACAATGTCACCTCCCCTCGAAGATGGGTAGATTTTCTCAATTCCCCAAAACCGCGCCAGAAGCAACAGAACCGTGATTAGCTTGCACATAATGACGTGCAATAAGCGTAATCAAGGTTTTTAGTTCGAATCGCTGTTTTATGTTCCGAATACGAATTTTCAACGAGCGTTTAGTTTGACCCACATAGACTAAACCACACGGACACTTAAGTATATAAACCACATGTATTCTCCATGACATTGGGCTACTGGCTCTCTCCCATTACCTTGGTGCTCGTCCAGTAAATATTTTACCACCTAATGAGTTATTATTGACATTTGCTGAAATTATTCTGTCTAAGAATTTTTTTTAAGTATTGTGAAACCTACTACTTGCAGTGTAAAGGTACAGCTATGGGTAGCGCGTTTGCTCCTTCATATGCATGCCTTGTTATGGGCCTTTGGGAAGCTAAATTTGTAAATGTTGTTACTAATCCTTTTTATTCGAATATCTATTTATGGAAAAGGTACATTGACGATATTTTATGCATTTGGAAAGGTACGGTGACTGAATTAAAAAACTTTCTGGAATATTTAAATGCAACCACGTCATATCTTTAGATTCACTATGGATTACAACAGTACCAGTATTAATTTTCTGGATCTCAGAGTGTATAAAGGTGTTAATAACCGCTTGAAAGTACGATTTTTTCAGAAACCCTAAGCAGAAACACCTTGCTAAGAGCTGATAGTAATCATCCCAAACATTTAATCAGTAATATTCCAATTGGGCAATTTTTTTTTGCGAATCGTAGGAATTGTAGTACTGATGAAGAATTCGAGTCAAAAAGTAGTGAATTAATTGAACGTTTCAAAATGCGGGGATACCCTATGACGCAAATCTCTTCGGCCTATCAGAGAGCAGCACGGTCAAATCGAAGAACACTCTTAATTAGAAAGCCAAAGGCTCCAAGTCAGTCGCGCATTTGTTTTTCTACTGAGTTTTCACCATTGGCTGGTAAAATCAAGAACATTATTTTAAAACATTGGAGTATACTTAAAAGTGACCCTGCTTTACAGCAAATGAGTTCTAATCTCCCCCTTTTTTTTTTTAGGGTTTGCCAAATCTAAGAGATCGCCTTGTTCACTCTGAGATTCAAAGACCTTTAAGTTCCTCATGGTTACCTAGTCAACCTCATGGTTTTTATCAATGTGGTCATTGTGTTCAATGCTCAAATTCTTCTAAACTAAAAGAGTTTACTCATCAAAAAAAAAAAAAAAAATACAAAATAAAATCTTTTATCAATTGTGATACAACCCATGTGGTTTATATACTTAAGTGTCCGTGTGGTTTAGTCTATGTGGGTCAAACTAAACGCTTCGTTGAAAATTCAGATTTCGAACATAAAACAGCGATTCGAACTAAAAACCTTGATTACGCTATTGCACGTCATTATGTGCAAGCTAATCACGGTTCTGTTGCTTCTATGCGGTTTTGGGGAATTGAGAAAATCTACCCATCTTCGAGGGGAGGTGACATTGTCAATCGTTTGCTCCGCAGAGAGGCATTTTGGATTTATACGCTTCATACGGTTGAACCGTTCGGTCTCAATGAGGAACTTAATTTTTCATGTTTTTTGTAAATTATGTTTTCAGAGTATAATTTTGTTAAGTGTTCTTGTGAACGGCTAACTTGTGTGTGACGTCATAATTGGTTGTTTCATATTAATGTTTTGTTTGGTAATTGTTAATTGACTAATTATGAGGTACATCTGTTGGAAACTTTTAAATGAGACATTCATTGTGAATTGTCTGACTCTGATGAAGACGTGATAACGTCGAAACGCGTCAGTTTTTTCTCCGATTCGTACTATTAAAGGCTTTTTGGTATCCGAGTGCTCCAGTTTTTTCTCCTTTTCCATGAAATTTTTGTCCGAGACTGAGAAGCACCGGATCTTAGCCTTCACTAGCTGATGCGCGAGGATCCTTCATTCACAATGTAAATAATGCATTATTCTTGCCGATTCTGCCGTTGGTTTCGGGTCTCTTACGTTTTTTTTTTTTTTAATGGCAGCAGTATCGGCAGGAGAAACGATAGCTCAACCGTTTATTTCTTGTAAGGATAACAGAAAGAGCACCTTTGGTTCTTTTAAGTGAATGACTGAAGGCTAAAATTTGGTAGATGGGCATATGTATGGGTACAGGATTAACTTTAATGTACTGATCAATTTGTTTTCGCTGCATGCCTGGTATGAAGGACTGTGTTTGCTGCGGAAGTACTAGGCGGCTGAGCCGGCACATAACATACGTCATCGCCAAACGTTAGTGATTAGTTTACGGGTACACCAATGATTTTAAACTTCAGACAAGTGCCCACCCACCAGGAAGTAAACACTTGTCAATTACGACTGTCCAGACTGTGTACGAAGCAAAGCGAAGTAGCAGAGTCTGGTTTTACCAGGCTACACATCTGAAGCCCTTACAGTGACAACCGAATCTCCCCGATGCAGAACAGCAACCCATACTCACCCTCAGGGGGTTCTCATTGAGGTATGGGGGCTCACCCTCGACCATCTCAATGGCCATGATTCCCAGGGACCAAATGTCCACTTTGGGCCCATATGCCTTGCGGGTCACCACCTCAGGGGCCATCCAATAAGGCGTGCCGACCATGGTGCTGCGCTTGCTCTGCTCAGGGGTGATCTGAGCGCAGAACCCAAAATCAGCTGTGTTTGCAAGTGAGAGAGAGAGAGGGGGCAAGAGGTAGAGAGGAGTCCAGTCAGTCCAGTGACGGCTACAAGTGTTCATCTTATTTTCAAGATTGAACGCTTTTCCAGTGCTTGTTATCAGAACATCAAATGTAAGAAGTACACAGAAATGTAAAGTCAAAAAGAACAATACTCAGATGACTATGGAGAGATGCAGGTACATCAAGTCACTCACTGAGTTTTACAGACCCATCCATCCCCAGCAAGACATTGTCACTCTTGATGTCACGATGGATCACCTGGTTCGCGTGAAGGAACTCCAAGGCTTGCAAACACTGCAGAAGGAAAGCAAGAGTGGTCACAGAGGGGACAAAAGCAGGCTGACAATAGGCAGATGGGAGAGACTACAATGGTCTGCAGCCATGCTTTATAATGGCGTACTGAAAAATGTTGATTTACGACCCATTTCCAAAGAAGTTGGCATGCTGTGTTAAATGTAAATAAAAACCATGTAATGATTTGGAGATCATTTGAACTCTATATTTAATTGAAAATTATACTAAGACAACATTTCAGATGTTCAAACAGAGATTGTTTTCTTTTTTGAAAAATATATGCTCATTTTGAATTTGATGCCAGCAACCCTTTTCAAAAAAGTTGGAACAGGGACATGTTTACCACTGTGTCGCATCGCCTCTTCTTTTAACAACACACTGTAAGTGCTTGGGAACTGAGGAGAGCAAATGTTTTCCCATTCTTGCTTGATGTAGGATTTCTCTGTTCAGCCTCCTTTGCTATGTTTTTTTTTTCATAATGCACCAATTTTTATTGAGTGACAGGTCTGGACAGCAGGTAGGTCAGTTTAGTACCCAGACTCTTACCACAGTGCCATGTTGTAATATGTGCAGAATGTGGTGTTTGGCACCGTCTTGCTGAAATAAACTACATCATCCCTGAATAAGATGTCTGTATGGCAGTACATGTTGCTCCAAAATCAATACATATTATTCTTCAGCATTCATTTTGTCTTAAGTGATGTGCAAGATAACCCATGTTATGTGCACAAATGCACAACTACACCATCATAAATGCTGGCTTTTGAACTGTATCCTGATAAAAAGCTAGATGGTCCATCTCCTCTTTTGCCCATAGGATGTGGCATCCATGATTTTGCTAAATAATTTTAAAATTTGATCGGTCAAACCACAGGACAGTTTCACGCTTCGCTCCAGTCCATCTTAAATGAGCTCAGGCCCAGAGAAGGTGACCGCATTTCGGGATATTGTTTCTATATGGTTTAATCTCGACATGGCAGAATTTCAACTTATATTTATGGATGCAGCAACAAACTGTATTCACTGACAGTGGTTTACAGAAGTGTTCCTGAGCACATGCAGCGATTTCCATGACAGAATCCTGTCTGTTTTTAATATAGTGCAGCCTGAGGGCCTGAAGGTCACAGTCATTCAATGTTGGTTTTCTGGCTTGTCCCTTGTATCCGGAGATTTCTTTGGATTCTTTGAATCTTTTAATGATATTATGTACCATAGAAGATGAAATCCCCAAATTCATTGCAATTTTTCTTTGAGAAACATCACTCTTAAATTGTTTTGCCAATGCAGTCCTTCATAGATTGGTGAGGCCCTCATTCTGTACTTCTGAAAGACTTCTTATACCAAATCATGTTGCTAACCTGTTGCCAATTCACCTAATTAGAAGGAAGATGTTCCACCAGGTGTATTTTTTTTTTTTTTACCGTCATACAACTTTTCCAGTCTTTCGTTGCCTATGTCCCAAATTTTTGTGATGAGCTGCTGTCATAAATTTCAAGATGAGCAGATATTTTTCAAAAACATAAAATTTCTCAGTTTCAACATTTGATATATTGCTTGAATGTTTTTTCAATTACATATAGGGTGAAATTGATTTGCAAATCATTACATTCTCTTTTAATTTACAATTCACACAGTGTCCCAACTTTTTTGAAAATGGGGTTGTGACAAATGGCGGATACTTGGATTACATTTTAGAGGGGTAGGTGATAATTAACAGTGGTAAAATATTATAAATTTTCCTACAAAATCAAATCACAATCAAAAGATTTTCCATTGCTAGACAGTAGCGAGAAAAGAATTCAATATGTGCAATACACTCACGAGCCAAAACATTACATCCACTTGTCTAATACGCTTATGATCCATCCCCCCCGTGGCAAAACCTCTGCAGGTGCACCGCAGTATCTGGGACCAAGGCCTGAGCACATCCTTTCAGTTTCAAAACCTGCCAGGGGGAGCTGTTTCAAACCAGACATGTTCTTCCAGCACATTGCACAGCTGCTTTTGAAACTGTAATCAGGGAGTTTGAAGACCCTTAATCTCTTCATCATGTTCTTCAAATAATTCTGAAACAATCCATGCAGTGTTGCAGGGTGCACTGTCCTGTTCAAAGAGGCCACTGCCATCAGGGAATACTTTTGCCATGAAGCGGTATACCTGGACCACAAAAACATTTATATACTTCACGTCTCAACTTGAAGTCCCCGTGAATGCCCGGATCTAGGGTTTTCCAGCAGAATATTGCCCAGAGCATCACACTCTCTTCACCAGCTTGTCTTCTTTCCACTCTGCATTCTGCTGCCATCTCTTCCCCAGGTAAACTGCGCACCGCACATGCACCCAGCCATCCACAAGTCACAGAAAACAAAGCGACTTATCAAAACAGGTCCCATTCTTCCATTGCTCCAAGGTCCATTTCTGATACTCAATTGTCGGAACTTTCAATGGTGGAAAGGGGATAGCATGTGCACTGTGATCGGTTTGCAGCTACAAAACCCAATAAACAGCAGAATGAAATGCAATGTATTTTGCTAAAAATTCCTTCCCAAGACCATTATTAAACTTTTAAAAGACTTGTGCCACAGTAGCCTTTCCTTTAGCGTGTACCACACGGGATAGCGTTTGTTGCCCAAATTCATTGATGAGCCTTGGGTGCTCAACACCCTGTTGTCGGTCCAGGGGTTATCGCTCCTTGGACCACAGTTTTTTTTTTTGTTTTTAAATTTGGCATCTCTTATCCCACCCGAATCTGGAATGCCCAATTGGGGAACTATGTACAAGGCTTGCTCGTATGCGACCCCTTATTGCCAATTCAGGAGAGAGGGACAGTTCACGGCTCTCCTCTGAAGCACGTGCCCGTCAACTACTGCTTCTTTACACTCATTGGTTGAATCCTCGCAAGTTCAGAACGAGGGCGGAGGATACCCCAACATGAACAAGCTTAGAATCTTCCTGATGAGCACCCAGCTGGCCAACAGGAGGCGCTTGAGCAACGAACAAAGCAATCATTTTTTTTTATATTTCCCTTCCCGGCAGCCCCTTCCCAATTTGCATCCCTGTAGCGCAATGCCCAATTGTGCGCTACTCTGAAAAAGCTGCCGACCACTGCCGGTTGGTATGACCGGGGCTCAATCTCACGGCGTGACAGTCACTTCTGCTCCGCAATGCGGTGCTTTAACTGAGTGAGCTATCCGGCCGCTTGGACCACTGTTTTTAAGTACTAAGTATTGCTGACTGGGAACATCCCACAAAATTTGCCATTTTGGAGAAACTACAACCAAGTCATCTGGGAATAATGATTTGGTTTTTGTCAAAGTTGTTTAAGTCTTTAGACCTGCCCCTCTCTCAAATCTAAAACGTGGAATGTGAAAACTGACCTTTAGCTTGCCGTACAAGGCATTCCAAAGCTTGCCATGTGCTTTTGATAAGACTTATCAGCATTATTGTTTTCATCTGTGCGTGGTCACAATAATTTGGCTCATTGGAGTATTTACTCAGTTTCTTCCACAAACAATTTACTTGAATGACATTCACTCCTAGAAAAGAATAAACTATGCAAACCACCCAAAGAGAAACACTCAAAAATGTGACCTTTTAATTAATCTCTTAAAAGAAAGTGCTTTGAGCTTTGTTGAGCATGCACAAATGGCCCGCTTACAAAACGGCTTACTCCGCTAGCTACGTTATCAGTCTAGTAACAAAGTTAACAGCACATTTACCCATTCAAACTGGACCACAGCATGTTATTACTAGATAAGGCAAATATGTTCCACAAGTTGTGCAAGAGAAGCACAAATCTGGAAGAGGCTACAGTCAGCCTAACCTCTCTGCAGACGGCAGCGATCTGGGCCTCATCCATGCAGGTCTCCGTAACGACGTCAGTAAGTGAGCCGCCGGCCAGGTATTCCATCACAACAAAGAGCTCTTCCCCCACCAGGAAGCTGCAGGGGCACACAGACACAGAGAGAGAACCAATGGTTACTTCCAGAGAAATTAACTGGCGTCTGGCACCAAGATGCATCCTCTTCCTATATTTAATTAAGTGTGTTACTGTCATCATAATGCCTGGAATGATTCAGAAATTAGTTGACTCAGGCCCTGTTCTGGAACAAAGTTAAGAACGAACAAACCACATACAACCATCTTCATTATAACAAAGATCAATACCATCCATGTCATTTTAATAGCACCATTCTCATTTTTGTCATGATAACCGTAATTTCCCCGATAACGGCAGACACTACCTGTCCAGGAAGTTGACAATGTTGGGGTTCTTTAACTCCTTCATCACCAGGATCTCGTTGATGATTAGCTCCTTCTTGGGCTGTTTCTGTAGGTTTATCTGTTTGATGGCCACCTGAAAACACACCGACATCATAATAAGCTGGGGTCAGAAAACCTGCATAGTCAACTTCATGGGGACTGCTACATGAAGGGGGCCCTCAAAACTAGCCAGGGTTCATTATGGCCAGTCAGCAGATCACAAATCTGAAAGACAACTCCTGCCTTTCAACAAAACTTCTGTACTTCAAGCGAATATATTCCAATTTATGCATTGTTTTTTTTTTTTTCAAACCAAATTTGCAATCTATGAAGTAATAAAAGTCTACAGACTACGTAGCTTACATGGCTATTCAGACAGCAAAGAAAATTCAAAATCTTCAAACTCTTTGGTACGCAAATACTACTCCTAGTGATCCAAAAGGGTCTTTTGGTAGAAAATGGCCAAAATGCTTACAGGCATTGAAGATTTCTGAAACTGAAGGCAGATCAAAGTTGGCACAAAATGGTCACAGGTCCCAAATAACCCCTGGTAACTGGAAAGGATTGTATTTTGGCCTCAAATATCTAAATTGTTTTTGAAAATAAAAAAATCGTGAAAGTGGGACTGGATCGAAGTTGACCAGAAATGAGCCCTGGTGACGTAAATGGGTTGTAGTCTGACCCAAAACACCCAAAATGTTGATCAAAATTGAAAATCTGTGAAAGAGGACCCGGTTCAAAGTTGGCCGGAAATGCTCCCACATCATCCCTGGTGACCCAAAATGTTCGTATTTTGGCACAAAACACCCCAAAAGTTGACTAAAATTAAAAAATTGTGAATGTTGAGCTGGATTGAAGTCAGCCCAAAATGGTGCCAGATGACCCCTGGTGACCCCAAGGTCAAATTTTGGCCCAAAACACCCAAAAAGTTGACCAAATAAAAAAAAAAAAAAAAAAAAAAGTATGACAGTTGAGTCTGGTGGAAGTTGGTCTGAAATGGTGCCAAATGACCCCTGGCGACCCAAAATGGTGATATTTTGGCCAAGAATATCCTAACAGTTGACCAATAGGGAAAAATTGTGAAAGTGGAGTCCAATCTAAGTTCGCCCAAAATGGTCCCAAATGAAGCCTACTGGGCCAAAAGGGTCTATTATACACCACAACACCGCAAAAGTTAATCAAAATCAAAAGATTCAACACAAAATTCACTTGTTTTAAACAGAGCGACAAGGTTGATACACCGTTTCGGAGTAAGCACTAAATTTTATTATGCGTATGTGTAAGATGAAGTTTGTATGGCAAGAAGAAGTGTCATAGCGTCTGTCAAAATCTATGTTAGCAAGCGATAAGCAATTTCACGGGTTAAGAGCAAGAATTATGGCAGATGTGCAAGGATTTGAACATAAACCGCGTGGGAATGAAAAAGGCTGAACTGATTGAAGCGATCGTCGACGAACAGAGCCTCACGAAAGAAAATACAGGCCCCACGACCGAGACTATAAGTGCTACCGCAGCCTTCGAGGAGGTCGAATATATTGCCGGCTCGACCACTGATTTAAAACCCCCTATTAAATTTCTTCATGTGTATGATCACATTGTGGAGAAGAGTGGCAGAAACAACAAGTGTTTAGACCGGGGTATTAAACACTTTGATGAAGGTGACATCCAGGAATAGTGCTACAAACAGGTAGGCATCACTAACTGTCATTGGACATGTTGGATAGCAGTGACAATTACAGCCTGCTGGCTGTTAAACCTCTTTGAGTAGATGTAGACGTCCACAGGCATGGAGGTGTTCTATTTACGCATGCAGTTAGAAAATAAGTCAGGTTGATAGCACCACACGTACCAAATAAGTAATTAACCTTACTGTGGCATGCAGTAATCATGAAACTGGACAGACGTATTTAGCTCTCCTGTGATCTGGAAAAACCTAGTATGTGTGTCACTTTTGGTAGAAACTGAGTATAACTGAGTTCATTTGCAGTAATTAAAAGTGGTAAAAATCTTAAAACACTAGCTATAAGTGTCATTTTAACTTTCAAAATCAAGTTTCTATCACTTTTTTTCTGTTAGGAAAAGTTCAAAACCTAGAAGTTTTTGTTCAATTGCGAGATCTTTGCCACTGATAAACTTTCTAGGTTTTTCCAGATCACAAGAGAGCTGTGCTTGAACAAATCGTTGTTGCAGGATCTGCTTCTTCAAACGTCTGAAATTATCTACAACAAAAATAAGAACTAATGCATACAAAATTTCTACACATTAACAAATGATATCTTGTTCTCTTTATAAACAACAAATCATAATTACAAGAACTGCAGCAGTAGAAAGTAATTTTTTTATTGTAAAGAATAACCAACAAACGTTAGCTTTTAACGCTGCAACAACAGCACGCACTCAAGATGTATAGCAACACAGGATTATATTTTGAACTGCAGCTCGATTCCATGTCACTTCTAACAAAATCCAACACTTACACTAACGGATATCTCGCCTCACTTGTCGATCTCGTGATGTTGGACAGGAGTTACTCCATTTTCATTGTAAGAAAAGGCCGATGGCGCGATGTCGACATCTTTCGGGTCTGTGTAATCAGGCCAGCCACTAACAAAATGTGCACTACAAACCCTTGAATGCTACCTATCAAAATATGTTACCTCGCGGTTTTGCGCTTGCGCAAACCTAAAATCTTGGGCTCCATTTCTTCGCTCACATCTCAAGTATCTTCAAATATCATAAATATACGTCTTTTTTTCGGTGCGCCTTTCGACCTTTTAGCATATATATATATATATATGCGCATGTACACACTGGGTTTTCCTGAAAACACAGAGATTAGATGATAATGGGATGAGGTATATATCTTTAAACAAACTTATCCAACTCATTGTAACATCTGCTTGTGTTATAACAAGATAACAAATGACAAAGTTACTACTGTACACTGAGTCATATTGCAATATTACGGCGAAAAAAAAAGACTTTACGATCGCTGCGTATTACAGTAGCATTGTTTGACAAGGCAGCACAAATTGTCAGAACACCGGCCAAAAAAGGCGTGAAGGGAAAAATAAACTCCTTTAACTCACTGCCCCTCGCTGGCACGTAGACAGAAAAAGACAGATACAACATGGGGGAAAAACTGTGATACGATAAGTCCATTCAATGTACATTTTAACTCTTCATTCATTACTTACAAAGTTCCTGGTCAGCAAAATTCTTCGCCAAAACCGGATCGTTGAATATTTTTACTTGCCCTAGACTGTGCACATGGAGCCTAGCCGGAAAGCGTAGCCAGTGCCGAACCTCCTGCTTCTGCAAGCGCTGTAGCACGTCGCGGAAAATCCCCCGCTGCTGTATCACCCCTGCGGTGCAGTGAGGGAAGATTAGGGTGCGGTGACCCCCGTAGTCCAGCGAACGCTGCCCCCCTCTCTTTTTCCTGCGCAAGATGTACTCGTGCCATTATCTTACGAGATCTGGTGCTATCCGGTGTTTTGGGCTGGTCATAGCCCCATTCATGTGCCCCCGAGGGCTTGTTTTAACATTCTGACATTTACTGGCCCAGCTGAGTCACATGCCGTGCCATTGACAAAACCTGCAAAAATGGCAAGACCCCAGACAGCCATGAGTCTTCTACGCTGCTAATTCAAAACTTTCTTTTGTCTTACCTTGTGGTCTGGTATCGCGCCAGCCAATCAAAGTTTAGTTCGGCACCAACCACTCATGACTGACTCCCTCTCGTTCGAAGAATAAGCTGGAAAAAGTTAAAACTTCACCCTGAAGTTTTGCTTTTTCCAGACTTATTCTTCGGAATGACCCCAGTTAGCCATGAATGGTTGGTGCCTGGAATCTAAACTTTATTATGTCGTTTACGCCGACACCAGACACAAGGTAAGACAAAGAAAGTTTTGACGCTTAGCAGCGTAGAAGACAAGTGGTGTCTGGCGATTTCCATTTTTGCAGGTTTTGTCAATGGCACGGCATGTGACTCCGCTGGGCCAGTAAATGTCAGAATGTTAAAACAAGCCCTCGGAGGCACATGAATGGGGCTAGGCTGGTCAAGACGATGGGCCCTATCGATTACAACGGGAGAAGTAAAGTTGTCTTCCCCCACCAGCCTAGAAATCAACCTGTAGACGAATTCTGTTGGTCTCCCTTTCTCCTCACCTTCCGGAACCCCGACAATCTTTATGTTGTTGCGCCTGGATCTTCCCTCGAGATCCAACAACATAGCCCGCAGTCTATTTTCTTCCCGCAGCTCAGAAACGTAGCCTAAATTTCAACCGCATGAATCCGATGTTCATGGTTCGCCACTTGATTTTCGGTGGTGGATACACTCTCAGTGAGCATCTACTGCGCGGACAAAAGATTTTGGAAAGTCAGCTCGAACTTGTCGAACCTTTTTTGTTTGACATATCGACATTACACTTTTAGTGGCGTGAACGTAAAGCAAATAGCAAAGGTTTAATCCTAAAAATTAAAGAGTTTGATAATCAAAAAGGCAGTTTTTAAACAATAAAACCGTGATCCAGCAGGAGCTTGAAAAAACCAGTTCACACTTCAATCATCTCACTAGCGCCCCCCTTTGCATTATTTCAGAGCAATCCGTCCAGTAGTTTTGGAGATATAGGCAAATGAAATTCCATAACCTTGAATTTGACCTTTCAAAGTCATCTGAGCTCAAAAGTCAGGGTGCCAAATTGAAGCCCCTATATGACCTCCTATTTCAGGATAATAGTAAGTATGACCTTTTCTCTTACCGTTTCAAAGATATAGCCCATCAAAAATTTCCCTCCCATAGGGCTCCATTGTCACAAAAATGTAAAAAATCTCTCGAAAATTCAATTTCAAAAATTTTCAAAAGCCTTGAACAAACTTTAGTCCCATACTGATATGGATCATCCACAAAAAATTTCAGAACAATCCGTCCACCAGTTTCAGAGAAGACCACCAAAGTTTACAGACGACAGAAAACAGGCGACGGACTACGCCGGAAGCAAACCCATTACAATAGCTTACATGGCCTTCAGCCATGTAAGCAAAAAATAAGCGATCATTTCCTTTATTTGGACATTACTGGGATTGAATGAATAAATGAATAATCAAAGAGACGCAGTGATTACTATTTAGGAATGTGTAGAAGTTGATCCTTTAAAGTGCAGTCCTTTTACAGTCCTAAAGGGCAGAGTCGCCAGTCAGCCAGAAATGAATGAGCCTGTGAAAGGGTGATTGTTGCTAAGAGTGCCTGAAGAAGACTCACGTGAGCATGAGTAACTATGCAAGCTTCACATCGGGCTGGAAATGAACCCGTGAGCTCCACATGTGCTGGGTCCGAACCTGCGACCCCCCTTGCTCTGGCGTGACAGCACCGCCTACTGCAGTGCTGCCCAACCCTGTTCCTGGAGAGCTACCATCCTGAAGGTTATCACTCCAATCAAAGCAAACCACACCTGCTTTCCGAGTTACAGATCTTGACGAGCTGCTAATGAGCTGAATCAGGTGTGTTGAATTAGGGTTGGAGCAGAAACTTACAGGATGGTAGCTCTCCAGGAACAGGGTTGGGCAGCCCTGGCCTACTGCACCATCATGGCGCCCCCACTCCATTACAATACTTTAACCCTCATATAAATGACTATAAAAAAAAAAAGAAACAGTAATCTTGATAATCCAGTCTGACTCTCCCTGCTGACTCGTTCTGGAGCTCCCTGACAGTGCCTGACCCTCACCTTATTTTTATGTCCTTATTTAATTTCATTTATTCATTTACCTTTTTCTTTCTTAAGGCTCATTTTCCCTATTGCTAATCCCAACCACCATTTTTTTTCTTTCCTTTCCCCTCTTCCCCCCCCATAGAGGAATGCAAACATACACACACACACACACACCACAAAGGCTACACACATATACACTTTCCAATGACATCAACTCTCATCTGTGTTCCAACAAGATTTTGGTTGTCAGTGTTGTCAATGTTTGGTTTTGTCTTGGGGGGCGGGAGGTGCAGTCCTTTTTTCAGCAAATGTCCCTCTAAATTAAAACTAGAAAACTTGGTCGCCACAGGGACCGAGTCGTGTATCTCCCCGATCCCCGTGAGAGATCACTTGCAAATTTTTACAGCTGCAATGTTACCGTTTTTACTCTTGCTATGACATTAAGAGCCATTCCACAAGAGATTGACATTCGGTGTGCAGTTGACCCTCCTGGAATTGAATGAAACTTGGCACATAGGTAGATATGAGTGTCTCACAGAAAAAGCCAAATTTTTAGGTCCGTATTTCACTGTGCCTGCCGATAGCGCCATCTGGAATCCACTTAAGTGGCTCGGTTTTGCTGTTGACACCACATTTTACATCAACTATCATGACTTAAGGGTACACAGTACCAAGTATGTTATACTTTTATCATGACCTGTGACACTTCAAGTCCTGTTCGACTTTAGCACCACATCAGCGCCAAGCTGGGTTACTACGTTATCGAGCCAGGATTATTTGAAAAATAACAATCAAAATTGAAAATAGGAATGGAAATAAAATAATACTCCCGACATATACCAAACTAGAATGCTTTATTATGTGTTTACACACAAGACTATCATTTGCAGTGAATAGCACCTTGGTATCTTGCTGTGTTTGTGCAATAGACAGCCAGAAAGATGGTTGAAATTCATTTTTGGTGCATGTTTGCCATATGTTTTCTCTGTAACCCAGATTTGTAATGTGAGGGTAAATGCTGTTTGCTGTGCCTTTGGAACTCTATTTTCAGGAATACCAAGCATTTTTTTGGTAGCATCTACGCTTTCAAGTTAGATGGAGCCAAAGTTGGTGGAAAACTCAAAATGGACCATTTCATGGCAGATTGTGCCTATGTTTAGGTGGCATCATTTTGTTTACCCAGCAAGATCGAGATCTGAAATTCTCTGGATATATAGTCCCTTTGGGGTACATTACAGCATTAGTAAAATCTCAATGGTAGTATTTTCCGTGTAGATGATTTTCAACATCAAAAGTCGGAAAAATTCGCCTCCAGGGGGCACTGTATGCTGGATGCAAGTACTGCCCATCCCCAGCGAAGTATCAAAGAAATTGTTTTTGAATTGTGATGCACACAGCTAGTTTTCTCTGAAAATGAAAAGTTTAGCTTGGTACTATTCTGGGGCGCGTTTCCCAAAAACGTAGTTGCTAACCAAGTTAGCAACTTACATAGTTCATCCATTCACCGTCAATGGGCCCTACTATGTTAGTTAGCATCTGTGATTTTGGGAAACGCACCCCTGGGTGGATAGCTATCTGACCAAAAGTGGTGCTCTAAAGAACTAATATTTTACCGACCTAATATTCCACATTCCCAGACATACACCAAAGTCCTGTCTTTTCACATATATAAAGTACGTGCACAGTTAAACATAAAATTTGTAATCTCTTTGGTATAAAGCTGGGTTGGTTGTATATTGGAAAAGAATATTGGTGGCGATTGTAGCATTGTGTCAACATGCAAGACTTTTACCAGTAGTCAGTATACAGTGCCGGACAAAAGTCTTGTCACTTATCCAAGTTGCAGGAACAACAAATAATAACCTGACTTGTAGTTGATCAAATGGAATCAAAAATGGCTTATATGAAAGGCAAGCCCTCTAGATTATGCGAAATATACCAAAATAGAGTTTTGTGTCATTCATTGAGTTTTATAATTTAATTTGTACAGAACGGTCAGATTTTGCTTGGACAGAAGTCTTGTCGCATTGAAAAAAAATGTGGAAATTATACATACACTTTATTTTGAATACACAAATATGCCACTATAATATCAGAACATAAAGCCATGGTGCCTTGGAAAAAATAATTAATATTGCGTATGACTCCCATGAGCTTGGAGGACTGCATCCATACGTCTTGGCAATGACTGAAATAACTTGATGATGAAATCATCTGGAATGGCAAAGAAAGCAGTCTTGCAGGACTCCCACAGTTCATCAAGATTCTATGGTTTCATCTTCCAAGCCTCCTCCTTCATCTTACCCCTGAAATGCTCAATAATTGTTCATGTCAGGTGACTGGGTTGGCCAATCCTGGAGTACCTTCACCTTCTTCACTTTCAGGAACTGTGACATGGAGGCAGAAGTATGAGAAGGAGCAGCAGTATAAGTAGGGCAGCAAGAACTTCTTGATATTTCAGGCTGTTGATGTTGCCATCCACTCTGCAGATCTTTCTCACACCCCCATACTGGATGTAACAACAAACCATGATTTTTCCTCCACCAAACATGATTGTTTTCTGGGAGAATCTTGGGTCCATGAGGGTTCCAGCCGGTCTTTTACGGCGACTGGCATGCAGTTCAATGGATGATTCACCAGAAAAATAAACTTTCAGCCGCTTTTCCAGTATCAATCTTTCTGCGAGCTGTGGGCCTTGGCAAATGCAATGCAGGTTTTATGTTTTCTGTTTAATGCAGGCTTCTGTGTACTAATTCGGCTATGAAAACCACTTTGAGAGAGAATTTGTCAAACTCTTCTTGTAGATACCGGGATTTTTGGTGACATTTCCTCATGTAGCTTCGCTGTAGTTGAAGAAGGGCTGGCCTTGTACAGTTGAAGCAACAAACGATCCTTTCAAACAGTTGTCATACCGGGGTCTGTCTGACCTGCGCTTGCCATGAACGTCACCAGTTTCTTCAAGTCTTTTTCTCATCCCCTCCACTTGACATTTGGATACATTAAAGATGTCTGCCACCTCAGTAGCAGACTCAGTCTTCAGGCTCTTGATGATCAGCACTTTGGTCTGTGGTTGAATCTTTGGTATGTTGTCAGAGGTCTAGTCGCACCTCATATGAAAGTCTGGTGTGCTGGGGTTATTTCTATACACATTGGGAATGTGTTAATTACAGTATTTGTCATAGGTTAAACTCTAATCTGCGATTTGTTGCATCATCTGAAGAGACAATAAGACTTTTGTCCCAGCAAAAACAGATGTTATGGGCTTAGCCAAGCTGTGAACATCAGAACACTTTCTGACGGTTTCATTTTGCACCAAATTATTAATGTGAAAGCCCTTGACATTAAAATGGACCATTTATTGTAACAATTGATTGGTTAGAAATAAATTTATATGCTATTTTTAGTTACTATGTCCACATGCGACAAGACTTTTGTCAGGCACTGTAGTGTACAATTTTGTAGTGTTGGAGAGTTTCAGAAAATAACAAATTCTCTGCATTTTTACATTACTATTAGAATCAGAAAGCAGGCTTCAGTGTTAATTCTAGGATTTCCCTAAGGCATGGTGTTTGGGTATGAAAAAGGGCACAGCAGTCGCGTGCAGCGAGCGGTTATCCTGATAAAGGGCACAGAGGTCCGAGCAAGCACGTAGCAGCCTGCCAAGAAAAGGGCAGTTCATTTGTAGTGGTATCTTGCATGCCTTCATTCCTAACACCTGCCCATGATGTCTAGCCTACGGGATGCCCGCTGGGTGGGAGGGAGGGGTTTCTTTTACAGACTTCCCATTTCTGTGCGTACCAAGCCATGGGTGTTGACGCAACTACTGTGCCATATAGGCTGCAGCCCGCTACTTAATTCATAGACAGACATGGTCATTATCGACAGCCTGTAAGCAGCCCTGTAGAGACCCAGGATACAGTGTAGTAGGGCTTGTCTCGGGCTCGACTGGCTCCGTGGGTGACATCGACCCGGATCCAATGAAGAAGGCCATGGATGGCTGCTCAAGGCCAAGGCCAAGGAGCACCTCTGGTGTGCACCACCAGGTGCCACCAACCCACAGTCAAATTCCAAAAACAGACTGAGGGTTAGAGCTAGTCACATGCTGTGTTGACATAATTTTGCTTTGGATAACATGAAAAGTAAAAAACAGTTTTAACTTTTGTACTATACATTCTGTCTTCATGTACACGGTTGTGTGACAAAGATTTTTTTTCCAGAGTTCAAATTATGGACTGTTATTTTAGGTAAGTGTACGTATACTGTTGACGCATGTCTGCATACGTACTTACAGTGGTACGCCTTTTACATTAGTTCTTTTTTGGCATTTAAAAAATTTGGACTGGTCATGTTTTATAATGTGCTGTACGTTTCTGACTGCGCAGTACCCGTACTTGGTAATAACCCATGTATTGTGCGTTTGTAATGCTCACAGTCACCACCAGTTTACAACCAAACAAGCTTTATACCAAAGGGATTGCAAATTTTATGTGTAACTGTGTATGTGCTTCATGTATTTCAAAAGATAGAACTTTGGTATATGCCTGGGAATATGGAATATTAGGTCGGTAGAACATTAGCTCTTTAGAGCGCCACCTTTAGTCAGAAAGCTATGTACCCAGCACAGTACCAAACCAAGCTCTTCACTTTCTGAGAAAACTAGCTGCGTATATCACAATTCAAAAAAATTTCTTTGATACATTGCTGGGGATGGCCAGCACTTGCATCCAGCCTAAAGTGCCCCCTGAAGGCAAATTTTTCAGAGTTTTGATGTTTAAAATCATCTACACTGAAAATACTACCATTGAGATTTTACTAATGCTGTAATGTACCCCAAAGGGACTATGTATCCAGAGAATTTCAGATCCCTGTCTTGCTGGGTAAACAAAATAACGCCACCACAACATAGGCACAATCTGCTATGTAATGATCCATTTTGAGTTTTCCTCCAACTTTGGCTCCATCTAGCTTGAAAGTGTAGATACTACTAGGGCTGCTCAATTAATTGAATCGTGATTATTTTAAGCGCAATAAAATTAACTGCCACTATGAGGCAGGCAGACAAGCTTGCTTGTTACCTTTTCTATGAGACATACCTAATGCGGTCATTTGAAATGCTTCCGGGAAGAAAACTGTGATTTGAAGTCAGCTAATTACCAACGAGGTTGGACAGCCTCCATCGCCTTGGCATAATTAGCTTACCTTAAATAAATTCCCGTGTACTTTGCCTAACTTGCAATCAAGCCATTTATTCAGCCAACTGACCAATCAAAACCAAAATGTGGCCTATAATGATTAAGAAGAGATAATGAGAAGCAGACAGACCTAACCAGGCTACCGTGTTAGATTGAAAGAATGTTAATAATCTGAATTAACAGCAGACCTCTGAATTCCACTTCATATAATTTTTTCATATCATTAAAAAGATTTCTGAAAAATAAGATCATTTTAAGATGGTCCTGGTTTTTAAGCGTTTCAAAACATATGCGAAGTGGAAAACATTTTGTCAAGCATATCAAACGTGAAGTGAGATAAAATGATTGTCACATTGCACGCAATAGATAAATTCAGCGAAGACTTGGCAAACACATTCAGGTAAATTACGTGCTGAACAACACAAAGTTAAGGTCTGCAAAGTCATCATCCTCTACCCGACAATTGCTGTCACCCCCTTCCCAATTACTTTGCTCAATTTGCAATCAAACAGTTGATTCGCTCAATTAGGCAATTAGGCTTCACAAAATGTTCTCCACTTAACGTAGCCTGTATTTTTAAGCAGTGGCGGGCGGTGGACAGAGAACAAGGAGGGCGATAAACATTATTGCTTATTAGTCTTGATCTGTTTTCAGTCAATTTCCCTGGTAAAAGACACTAACTCTCCACTCTCAGGTGTAGCTAATTGTCTTCGTTATACGAAATCAAATGCATCATTTGAACGCAAAAAAGAGCTCATTTCAGTCTTTTACAATTAAACAATCATTACGCACGGTTTGTCGACTTGCTTAGGATGTGACAAAATTTAACGCAGAAAATCCGCAGTGGTTTTTTCGTGAAGAGTTGCCTATTAAGGCATGTGAATTAAACATTTTATAGAATTTATTATTCACTCGCCTAAACATTTCATTATAAGGGAAACTAACGTGTTGACCAACAACAATGATAGAAATCGGGTCACTAATCTCATCCGTTTCAAGGGATGTTTTCTGTCCCCTCCGTTTTCCGTCCACCGCCCGCCACTGTTTTTAAGCACTTAAAACCAGGGCCATCTTAAAATAATTTCATTAAGAAATATCTTTAATAATACATTAAAAAATTCCCTGATGAGAGGTGGAATTCAGAGGTCTGCTATTTACTCAGATTATTGACATTCTTTCAATTTAACACGCAGCCTGGTTAGGTCTGTCTGCTTCTTATCATCTCTTCTTAATCATTATAGGCCACATTTTGGTTTTGATTGGTCAGTTGGCTGAATAAATGGCTTGATTGCAAGTTAGGCAAAGTACACGGGAATTTATTTAAGGGAAGCTAATTGTGCCAAAGCGATGGAGGCTGTCCAACCTCGCTGGTAATTAGCGGACTTCAAATCACAGTTTTCTTCCGGGAAGCATTTCAAATGACTGCATAAGGTATGTGTCATAGAAAAGGTAATAAGCAAGCTCGTCTGCCTGCCTCATAGTAGCAATTACTTTTATTGCGCTTAAAATAATCGCGATTCGATTAATTGAGCAGCCCTATATAGTACCAAAGAAATTCTTAATATTCCTGAAAACTGAGTTCCAAAAGCACAACAAACAGCATTCATCACCATGGAACATATCTGGGTTACAGAGAAAATATACCTCAAACATGCACCAAAATCAATTTCTACCATCTTTCCAGCCATCCACTGCACGAACCCAGCAAGATACCAAGGGAATATTAACTGAAAATGATAGTTTTGTAGTGAGTAAACACATAATAAAGCATTCTAGTTTGGTACATGTCTGAGATAATATTTTATTCCTATTCCCATTTTCAATTTTTACCGTGATTTCTCAAACAATTCCGGCTCAGTAACATAGTTACCCAGCTTGGCGCTGATGTGGTGCTAACGTCTATCCGGACATGAAGTGTGACAGGTCATGATAAAAGTATAACAGATCCAGTACTGTGTACCCTTAAGTCATAATAATTGATTTAAAATGTTGTGTCAAAAGCAAAACTGAGCCACTTTAGTGGCTTTCCGGTGGCCTCACTGGCAGATTTCTTGAGATACGAACCTAAAAATTTGGCTTTTTCTGTGAGATTACCATATCTACCCATCTGCCAAGTTTCATTCAATTCCAGGGGGGTCAACTCCTCAACTTCTTCAAAAAGTGCAATTTTCTCACGGAATGGCTCTTAATATGCTCCCCTTTACATGTATATATAAGCGAGTGTGGCTCGAAATGAGCAGAAAACACAAAATCTGAAAAAAAAAAAAAAAATTTTTTCGACAAAATGGCCACCAGCTTGAGCATTGCCAAATAAACATCTTTGACTATGCAAATTTAGAGAAAAATCCTATAAACTTTGAAGCTTCCAGAGCCTGGAACAGAAAATCTCTGTGGCGGCGGCGGCCCCGGAACTAAACCATAGTATCTCCCGACTATCGTCGTCGGGGAGATACAATGATTACTGTTCCTGAACTACTTTGACTACAGGCATAATCATGGTCTCATCTGAAAGGTGACGCTCAGTAGATTGCTCTCAAATTATCAGAATTGCTAAGAATATTACCCAGATTGAAAAACAACACTGGAAATATAAGTTTTTATCTGACAGGAAAAGAATCTATGTTTTCTTCTGCCCCTGTGGCACAGTGACCAAGCCTCAACAGTCTGGAAAAAATAATACAGCCACAGCCAGTGCCTGAACAACTGCAGGTTCAAATATTATGACTGTGTAACCAAAAATGAATGCTTGAAGGATTTTTTCTTGGTTATGTTTGTGTGTGTTTCAACAAACAATTCTGGACAGTCCTAATCTCCCGTTCCTGGCCACAGGCATGTTCACTTTTGTAGTAGTTTTACAACTTCCTTATTTCAGGTCTTTATCCCCATATGTCACTAAATTCTGACTCCAACATATCCTACCAATTTCCCTACACTGGTGTGTGATCGTATATGCATCATAAAGTCACTTCCAAACCTCCTTAGCTTCATTGACAAAATCCCCATTAGACAGAAACCATTGAAACTATTTCTCCACATAAAAATTAATCTCTTGGCTACCATACGCATCTGTCTTATGAAAGTTTTAGACCACTGAATCTCTGCCTAAAGTAAAAGAATTTTATATTCCCATTATATTGGAGTGAGGGCTGATAGGTTAAAATACTTATTGTTCTGTTCACTTTCAACATCTGATATGTTGTCTGTGTTCTATTGTGAATAAAATGTGGGTTCATGAGATCTGCAAATCATTGTCTTCGGTTTTTATTCATGTTTTACACAACGTCCCAACTTCATCGGAATTGGGGTTTGTACAATACCTCTAAGATTTCAATGATATAAAAGTTTGATTACAAAATTACAATACTGATTTCTTTCACCGGCCGTTTTTTGGTAGCCATTTTCCCTTTTATGAGTCGAGTTTCCATCTCAGGTCAAGGGAATTAAGTGAAATTCGCTTAACAGAAAATTCAAATTACCTGCGTTTCCATCAACTGGCTTAGAACGAACAAGGCAACATTGTCACCAATATTCCCCGCCACGGTAAGAATGGTCACGGGGGAATGGGGTAAACTTGTCCCCATTAAACACCCATTCACCAAGTTCAGAGTCAAGGGCCATAACTCCGTAAAAAAAAATTTCTCGGAATCAATTGTCGAATTCATGCAATAGGGTCATTAGTACTGGCCACACACAAAATTTCACCTATGAAGGTGCAATAGTTGCCGAGAAAACTTGTCCCCATCGCAAATCCCACACACCAAGTCAACGAACAGAAAGAAGGAGCATAACTCCGTAAAAATGAATTTCTCGGAATCAACTGTCAAACTCATTTAATAGGATCATTAGTACTGTTCATCCACAGAATTTCATCCACATAGGTGCAATAGTTGCTGAGAGAACTTGTCCCCATTACAACACCCATACACTTAAGTCCACGAACAGAGTCTAGGGCCATAACTCTGTAAAAATGAATTTCTCAGAATCAATTGTTGAACTCATTCAGTAGGGTCATCAGTACTGGCCATATATAAAATTTCATTCACATAGGTGCAATAGTTTCCAAGAAAACTTGTCCCCATTGCAAATCCCATACACCAAGTCGACGAACAGAAACAAGGACCATAACTCCATAAAAATAAATTTCTCGGAATCAACTGTCGAACTCATTCAATAGGATCATTAGTACTGGTCCCCCACAGAATTTCATCCACGTAGGTGCAATAGTTGCCGAGAGAACTTGTCCCCATTGCAACACCCATACACTTAAGTCCACGAACAGAGTCAAGGGCCATAACCCTGTAAAAATAAATTTCTCAGAATCAATTGTCGAATTCATTCAGTAGGGTCATCAGTACTGGCCACATACAAAATTTCATTCACGTAGGTGCAATAGTTTCCGAGAAAACTTGTCCCCATTGAACACGGACGGACGGACGGACGGACAAGCGCCATTCCAATATCCCCCGATCCACTTCGCGGCTAGGGATAATAAAGTACAATAAATTAGGCCAGTTACACCACAGGATGGCGGTAGAGGACACTCATAACATGTATAGAACAGCAGAAGAAGAAGAGGTTGCAAAATGGAAAAGAAACAAACCGAAGCAAAACAACTGGAAGAGAGATGAGACGTAAAAATGGATAGAGGTCAACAGGGATTGCATGCAATTCAGCAAACAGTCATAGAGCTTTTCTTTCAGTTAATGATTGCAATGTTTGACGCTGTCCGGAAAGGAAGATGGAGTCGAATGCAAATGCACGCAGCGGAAGCACGGCAGCTATGTCAGAACTTATTCGGCTAAGGTGCTAAGCTGTTCCCATCCCACCTTTTGCGCATTAACTCTTAATCGTATAAGGCAAAAACTACCTCAAGCGAGCATATGAACTTCTATGTGCTTAGAGGAAGTTTATTCGCATTTTGCCATTTCCATCTGCTTTTTCCAATACGAATTTGCAATTGCTCATAACAATAGTGTGGAGGAAATGCGATTGGTGACAGGTTTAAAATTTAACAGCCAATAGATCAACCACTCTAAAGAAGGGTCTAAACATTGGGTAAGTATTCAGAATCTGGGCATAAACCAAGTTAGATAATTTGTTAGACTGAGTACTCTCTTGCAGGAGTAGCAAAGGTTGAAGGATTTGATGTGACGATGGTACCCAAGGCTGCTTGCTGGGACAGGTCTGACTCATTAGAGATGATCTTAGGGCTTGGACAAGCCAGCGCTTACCTCCTGCCCAGTAGCAACATCAATGGCTGTGTACACAGTGCCAGAAGCCCTGGGGGAGGGGGATGAAGGAGAAAGCACATCAATCCAATCCTAAATTAGGCAATGAGAATGACTTGCAAAAAGGGCAAGGTTTGAATAAACTACAAGCAACTACAGAGGTTAAGACACACTATTTAAGACATCAAATCAAGATATAGAAGATGCAGTGTATGCTCTTGATAATATGGGAGTCCACCGTCTCTGCCATTTACTTCTGGGTGAGGATGCCATCATTTTCTGGAATTTGCAGTGATCCGGAGAATTGAAAAACATTTCCACTCTTTTTCCCAGGTAGGAATAGCATACATTAAAAAAAACAGGCTATATAGATAATTTACCTCGCAAACATAAACTACTACTTGAATGGATACTTACCCCTGTCCAATTTTCTCGTATCGCGTGTACTTCTTCTTGGGATCACCAATGCTGACTATGGTTCCTATAAAGAAAAGAAACAAAGAATGTATACCACGTGCAGAGCAGACTGCATCAAAAGAGTGTAACTGAATATGAACCATTCAAAGAATACTTCAGCATTTTTCCAACTTCAAAATGACAGGCTGGAGTAATGCATTTCGTCCTAAACACTGATCAGTTCTGTTTGTATCTCAAAAGAGTCCAACACTAAAGCACCCAAATCGGCATACACACAAACCACAGGCTAGTTCGTCTATTTTTGTTACAGCTACTGTTAATGGGGTTGCCAACAGAAAAAAATTATCTTCCCTCTTGTTTACTTTAGTTCAGCTGACAAATTACAATCAATTAATGTCATAGCCATCATTAAAATAGTAAACTGAATCATGAGTATCATTTGGTTGCATGAATAAGGCCAATACCTGTGACAAAATGTTAGTCATAAAAAAAGCATGAGATGGGAATAATAAAATGGGATGAGAAAATGTAGAATAACATTGTCAATTTAAGGGTGTGTTAAATATGCAGTCAAATAACTTAATGAAACAGTTCACCCAAACATGTAAACTGTGTTATCCATTTACCCCCAAGTCAGTGATCAGATTAGGCAGATTCACATTGCAAAATGCAAATCAAATTTCATCACTTTTGATGAAATGATAATCATCATAACAAATTCCTTCACAAAAATTGCGATTCAAAAAATCTTGACGATATTTCATTTATCCCGACTCACTGGCCTGCGAAATTCCAATTCCCAAGCCACATAGCAATAGGAGAGGTTTTAACGACTGATTGGCTGGAAAATGATGTTTCTCATTTGCATACCAACCAATCAGCTTTCGGGGAGCGCATGCATGCACTAGGGAGGCTTCTGGTACCGTCATGATGGATAGACTGCTATATGATCCATCGTGAATCAAATTACATTGTTCTTTAGATACAACCACCTAGCTAACTAGGAAGCTAACAAATGTGAACTAAGGAAAAGCTTTGTGACTAATCATCATATTAAGGCGATATGATTTATTTTTTGCCCCAACTTTTCTAACTTTGCCAGCTGTAATAGGCATGAAGTTATATGAGGTTTCATGGCAGTTTCGTGCGTTATGCATCATCTCGTTAAGCAAGCTATCGTGTATTACGTTACTCTTCAGGTTATAAAGCCAGCCATCTTCTTACCTAGCTGACGCCAGTTAAGGGAAATGTAATCATTGTTATACTGAAGCGATGTGATTAGGTTTTTGCCCTAACAGAAAGAATTCTGTATGCGACCTCCACTTTTTCTCGGCTCTGAATCGTCTTGACTGGAAGTGCACTTTACGTTTTTACACACCCGATTGTTCCTCTAGCTGCCCAAACATCAAGTTAAGACGAATAAGCACTGATTGCATTCAATATTGGTGAAGGATGAATGCAAAATTCTTTCCGCTTATTATCCCAAACATCTGAAAGTACAACTGGGACGCACAAAAGTGCCGCAAAACATATCAAATAGGATCATGCCTATTACAGCAGGCCAAGTTACCAAATGAGTAGCATCGTTTTCAGCCAGTCAGTCATGAAAACCTTTCTCATTGCTATGTGGTTAAGGGAATCGCAAGTTCACCACCGGCCTCTCCAGAAACATGAATAATGATCTCTGACATTCAAATACATGTTGTGGTGATGTCAAAATGTGACTGAGTTGGATAGTGCCTTGTGTGACTAGATTTTAATGGGAATGGATCCTTTCAAATCTCTGAGCAGGTGTTAAACCACATCATATGCTACAGTAAGGTATAGATAGGACAGCTGTACTGCAGGTTACAAGTAGTTTACAGAAATTTCACTGGGAAATGGAAGTGTCCTGTATTAAATTGAGATTGTTCCAGGTAAAATTGATGCTTTTTGGACATAATTTTTTTTGCTTTCAGAGTGGAGTTGTACTTCTCTTGTAATTGTAATTTGTCATGAGGAAAGAATAAACTAGAATTCTGCGAAGTGGATGTGTCGCCTGCAAAGCTGTCTGTAGAGAATGACAGAACAATGAGGGAAGTGACAGGAAAAAAAATTTATTGAATAAGTAGTACAGTGAAGTGACTGTTTTAGTTGTTTGCACCTCGACAAATTTTGTGGATGTGGATGACCTGCAATAAAATAATGTATAATTATCCTATCTCATGGGTATGTCTAGCCACGAATACCACACAAATTGGCACACAATAAGCATAACGTTTACAGTATCTTACTGTTATAGTGCAATCCAGACACAACAGAAAAGAGAGCACGGAAACCCAACAACCAATCAGATTGCAGTATGCAAATTAGTTATGGCCGAAACCATTCCGAAATCGAACTCGAGCGAGGTATCCATATAAAAAGCATCCAACCCAAACCTGATCAAAATCCGTCAACTACAACAGAAGATGGAGCACGGAAACCCAACAACCAATCAGATTTCAGTATGCAAATTAGTTATGGTCGAAATCATTCCGAAATCGAACTCGAGCAAGGTATCCATATAAAAAGCATCCAACCCAAACCTGATCAAAATCCGCCAACTACAACAGAAGGGTCAATCCACCTCAATTCAACAAGTGGGTTCTGCTCGACCATCTCAGATTTGCTTCAAATTTTTACCAGATGAAGAACAACCATAATAACTAACTCATGCAAAATATTAGACTTATATATCAAATATATACCGAGAAAAAAAATTTGTGAACATGATACCCCCCTCACCGTTTTGATTGCATTTTGCGATCATCTTAAATCTACAGCAAAGTTCATACTGCATTATCTCAAAAAGTTTTCTAGGTAGAGTCATGAAATTTTCAGGGCAGAAAGCCTGCTATCTATAGATGTCATTTGTCTTATTTGAAGGAATAGCCTTGGTTTTGACCATGGTGTGACATTGTGAAATTTGGAAAAAAAAATTAGCACTTTCACGAACTCCTATATTCACTGGCCCATCAAACACAAACTAAACATGGCAAGTGTCAAATAACTAGAGGTTCTTTTACATAAGTCTATATTGTTTTGATATTAACATAACTGGTTGTGTAGCATGCATATTTCTTGCATTTTTTTTTTAAATAAATCGCATAATATTATTTTTCATTAAATTTCATCTTCCAATTGCTCAGGTATGACAGGCTGTACCAATCAACAAAACATATTTCCTGGAAGGGCATCTTATATGCATACTGCATGTGAAATTTCAAGATGGTTCTAGGACTCCAACCAGGCAAAATATTTTTTTTTTTTTTTGAATAGACATATCGTCGCAAATTTACGTCATCGCCAGTATAGGTTTGAACAATGTCACACATTTACCATAACTCAAAGAATTTTATTTATTTGAAAAAACACAATCTAATGAATTAATCAACATTGTTTCCAACTATAAACAGACATGATGAAACCTTATTTAATGTTTTTCAGTTGTTCTGTGCAACGCGTTTTTGTGTTTCCTGTGGAACTGTGTATCGCCTCCCAGTTGTTGTAACAGGTGAATCGATGATTTCAAGGACATGGCTCAGCGGAACCCAGCAAACATCATCTTTTCTGGGCCAGAAGAAGCTTTTGTTTGGACCATGTGGATGCATGAACGAAACTTGAACATCATTTTCCTCATGGTCAACGCTTTTGATATTGCCTATCCACCACTCTCGGTCATACATGCAACTGATGTATTTTCCAGGTATCATGTCCTGTAACTTTAGAGTTGGTGTTGGATCAGAGAACACTTCCTGTGATTGCTTCATTCTTTCACCCGTTCCAAGACAGATCTGAATGATATCTCAGGAGTGGGTCTTATTTATACCTGATGATGATCTGATGATGTCAGCGAAAATCTGACCTGGTCATGGTGGAGGCTGATCTAATATGCCAGCCAAGCATTTTCCAAGAAGTGTTGGGATTTCAGTGGGCTTATTCCCTGACATCACCAGCCAGCTGCCACATGTTTCTTGGACAGGACACTATCATGAGATCAGGAAATTGAGATATGTCATGACATGTACATGTATGATGAAACAATAGCTGGGATAAAAATGGAAGTAGTGAAAATGCACAAATACATGTACTTCAAAAGTATACTTTTTCTTGTTGGAGTCCTGGAACTATCTTGAGAGAGAACAAACTGAAAAACATTAAATAGGGATTTTTCATATCTGTTCACTGTTGGAAGCAATTTTGATTCATCCATTAGATTGTGTTTTTCAAATAAATAAAATTCTTTGAGTTATGGTAAATGTGTGACAGTGTTTAAACCTATGCTGGCGATGACGTAAATTGCGACGATATGTCTATTTTTCAAAAAAATATTTTGCCTGGTTGGAGTCCTAGAACCATCTTGAAATTTCACATGCAGTATGCATATAAGATGCCCTTCCAGGAAATATGTTTTGTTGATTGGTACAGCCTGTCATACCTGAGCAATTGGAAGATGAAATTTAATGAAAAATAATATTTTGCGATTTATTTAAAAAAAAATGCAAGAAATATGCATGCTACACAACCAGTTATGTTAATATCAAAACAATATAGACTTATGTAAAAGAACCTCTAGTTATTTGACACTTGCCATGTTTAGTTTGTGTTTGATGGGCCAGTGAATATAGGAGTTCGTGAAAGTGCTAAATTTCTTTCCAAATTTCACAATGTCACACCATGGTCAAAACCAAGGCTATTCCTTCAAATAAGACAAATGACATCTATAGATAGCAGGCTTTCTGCCCTGAAAATTTCATGACTATCTAGAAAAACTTTTTGAGATAATGCAGTATGAACTTTGCTGTAGATTTAAGACGATCAAAAATGCAATCAAAACGGTGAGGGGGGTACCATGTTCACAAATTTTTTTTCTCGTATATATTTGATATATAAGTCTAATATTTTGCATGAGTTAGTTATTATGGTTGTTCTTCATCTGGTAAAAATCTGAAGCAAATCTGAGATGGTCGAGCAGAAGATGTTCTGTAAATCTGTTGAATTGAGGTGGAATGACCCAGAAGATAGAGCACGGAAACCAATCCCCGGATGCCGACGCCGCCAAAGCAACCCCTATGTGTCTCCTGCTATCGCAGGCGACACAAAAAGCCCTTTTTATTATCATTTAAAATCTGATTTACTGTTTTCAAAAATTTTTTTTTTTAATTATTTTTTTAAAAATAAATTTGGCATCTCCAATCCCACCCGAATCTGGAATGCCCAAATGGTGAACTATGTACAAGGCACAAGGCTTACTCGTATGCCACCCCTTGCTGCCAATTCAGGAGAGTGTAGACAGTTCGCAGCTCTCCTCCGAAGCACGCGCCTGTCAGCCACTGCTGCTTATATACTCATTGGTTGAATCTTCACAAGTTCAGAACGAGGGCGGAGGATACCCGGACATGGACAGGCTTAGAATCTTCCTGACGAGCGCCCATCTGGCCAACAGGAGGCGCTTGAGCAACGAACAAGGCAACTATTATTTTCCCTCCTCGGCAGTCCCTTCCCAATTTGCTACCCAGTAGTGCAATCGCCAATTGTGCGCTACTCTGAAAAGCTGCCAACCACTGCCAGCTGGTACGAGGCGGGGATCGAACCCGCAACGTGATAGTCACTTCTGCTTCACAACACGATGCTTTAATGAGTGAGCTATCCGGCAGCTCTGCTTTCTAATTTTTGCTAATCATTTTTCAGATGTGCTAAACAATTGCAAATCAATTGATATAATGACTGGAAAAAAAAATAATTTTTTCCCTTAATCAGATCACTGCATGTCTGTTGAAACACCGGTGAAATTTGTTAGTCTACACAGGGAGGATGCCAGCACAACTCCATAGCAGCCTTCCCCAAAACAAATGAAGTCACTGGGGACTTGTTTGTTAGGGTTCTTTAGAGTCCAAAAACAGGTAAAAATGACCACTGAATTGCTCCATACAGCCCCTGCAGCATAATCCATGCCTCCTGAAGCCATACAATCGCACTGTGAGTGGACAAGACCTGACTACACAATTATTTAGTGCAAATCTTCACAGCAGTCATTGTATTCAAAAAAGTTCATGATTGCGTCCAACTGGGCCTCATCCCTTTTCCGCTCATTCAAGCTCCACTTGAAGACAAGTTGCTTGACAACCTCTCCAGAACACTCATTTACACTGGTACGCATAGGGGTAACCCTCATATACATAGAGCTCTTCTCATGTTTACTTATCAGACTCTCAAAAAAGAAAATGTACAATGAGTTCAATATAGAAGAGAATCAACAGTTCTTTGCCCAGCTTTATTTACTTGAACCAGAATATTGTTAGATAGGTAGTTCCCTAAATAGTTAACTATAGTTATTTCCTTTTAACTAAGTGCTATCCCTTCCATTTCATGCTGCAGTCAGGCAACTGCACTAATGTTTTATGGTGAGCTAGCTATAAATACAATGTAACAATGGGAAAAAATGGAAAAAGCAAGCACATTAGTGGCCTAGAAATGATTTTTTAAAAAAACTGTTTTGGGTTTCTGCCATTGTAATTGAGACATCAAACAACTCAATACAATGGATGTATTTTAACCACTTGATACTTTCTCTCTTACTAAACTTTCCAACTCACACCAGTCTTTTTTTGCCACACTACCATGAGTAATCCGAGATACTGACAGACTATTAGTCGAAACAGACAAGAGCACGAGGCTGGGCGCGCACCAGTGTGAACTTAATTGAAAATGGCTGCAGCAAAGATTTGCGCTAATTAATGGTGTGATACAGACTTTTCCAGTCAGAATGATCATTTCATTTCAGAAGACTTGGGGGGGCTATGGAGCAGGAGCTGTATGGAGCAATTTTATAGTTATCTTTAGCAGTTTTTCGGACTCTAAAGAACTCTTATATGCAAGTCCCTATAGACCAGTTGTTTGGAAAAGGCTGCCACTGCATTGTGCTGCCATCCTCCTAGCGCACTATACTGACTTCATGCGCATTTCAACGGGCATGCAGGTGAAAAGATAATGACAGAATTTTCAATTTGGTCAAACTGTTCCGTCAAGATCTCTTCCGTCATTAGGATAATTCAGATTCATCATGGAGGCTAATGATGGCACTGAAAATGGCAAGCTCTGTCACTTAATTAGGCACTACTTGTCATTTCCTGGTTTGTAATGCAAGTCCTCAATCCATTTAAGTTTGCCAAACAATTTCATAATAATCCTGAGCGCCAGGCAGCAGTGCTTTAATACTAGTGTGGAGTCTGTAATCCATAGCTTTGTTTGACACTTTGTGACTGATAAAGCAGCTCAGCTAATAAAGGGAAGGAATAAAAACACAAATTACTGTTATTCCGCACCATTTCCATTTTGATTGCTTTTCTGGATGATAGAAAGTCAACATTTACTTAAAATCCAGTTTAAAAATGGCAAAGCTATTCCTTTACCAGAAACACAAATACGGTATGTCTCACAAAAAGAAATCAAGAACCCATAACTCAAAAAAACCTGAGCCATCCAACAGCAGACGTTTCACTCGCCTAATAGCTCTGTCTTTTGTAGGTCTTCAACAAATTTCCAAGATAACAAACACATTGCTTCTTTTAGTTCAGTAGAAAACTAACAAAAACAGAACAAAAATTGCCAGTCAATAGCCTACATACTTCATAGTTATCAAATCAAGACCTTAAACAAGAAAAACTGAAGGTGTGAACATAAATAAAGAGCAAAAAATACTGTCCAGCAATACAGGCTCACATACGTCTACATTTTGAGTAGAACTAAATACTGGAGTGGGATTGAAATGTGTTGAATAAATACTTTGAATTCTAATATCTCAGCACTCTGCACTGAATTTATCAAGAAATTTCAAATCGAAATATAGCGGCAAGCGGCGATGAGCGGGTTCCGTACCCGGCGCTGGTCGCCGAAAGTGGCAAATTCCCGGAAAGCAAGGTCCCACGATGCAATTTTCGCCAAACTCACGCGCTCAGGGTCAGCGTAAAAAGATTTTACCCGGCAAGCAACCGTAGTATGCCTGTTCGTCTGTCCGCCTTGGCACGCAACAATGGTGTCCCCGCCCTGCTACTCTTGTCTACCCAGTTGCCTGGGAAAATGGTACAATTGCGATTTCCACACAGTTAGCAGTGTCTCCTGGGCCCAGTGCCCATTTGAGAGCATCTGCAAAGATTTGAGGGTGGCTTGGTGCAGTGTGGTCTTCATTGCAAATTATAGATAGTTAAGATGGCCAGGTTTGTCTGTGTGCATTATTGTGTGCCTCTTTGTGTATGTGTCTATGTGTGTGGTACGTGCTCAAGTGCTTGTGAGTGTCTGTGTGTGCATGTGAGACAGCAAAGTTGGTTTGATGGGGGGGGGGTAGTTTCAGGATTGTGCCCATCACACAAACATGCTCCTCACTCAGCAAGCTTTAAGGAGAGTAAGTGTAAGTGTTTTGTGTGTGTGTGTGTGTGTCATTCTGTCTGTGTGTGTAAGTGAATGAGTGCCTGTTTGAGTATATTTCTTAAGTATTAGTATTAATAGTAGTAGTAATATTAGTAGTAGTAGTAGCAGTGGTAGTAGTAGTAATAGCAGTAGTAGTAGTAGTAGCAGTAGTAGCAGCAGCAGTAGTAGTAGTAGTAGTAGTGATAAATGTTTTTACAGCGCCACCTGTGGCCAAACAGCCAAATAGTAGACGTGTTTAAAAAACAGTGTTTTTTACTGATAAAAAAATTCATTACTCAGCCCCCGTCCATCCAAAAAACCTCAAATTTGGTACATATCTTCCAAATGCAAAGCCCAATCATAATCAATTGCTCAATCCGAAACTTTCCTAGCCAACTTGGAAATATAGACATTTGTACACGTTTTTTGATTTTTCTCGCTGATTTTTTAAGCCACGCCCACCAATCTTTAGAAGATACATTCCAGTAGTGTCCTACATCACCATGTCACATTTCAGGTCATTAGCCCAAGCAGATCCTGAGATATCACCATATGGCGTTTATAGCACCCCCTTTTGCTGCAACTCCACAAAATTTGGCATGGCTCCAGCAAAGCAACTTAGTATCATGACCCTTAAGTTTTGAAGTTTGGATCATGATATCTAATAATTCAGGCATAAGAGTAACTATGTGGCCCACCCAGCAAAATTCATCGGACCGCTACTTCTGAACGGAAAGTGACATGTCAGGGAAAGATTCTTTTAATCGGCGTCCTTTGACGATGATTTGTGCCGAATTTCATGACAATCGGACAAACGGTCTAGAATGCATTAACTTTAAAAGGTTTTTCAGTTTTTTCAAAATGACGGAAAAACTTTCATGGTGGAAATGGGCGGGGCTATTCCCATTAGATGTACGAGACTGCAAGGAATCAGAAGAAAAAGAATTTTTCAAAAAGACCATACGGTGTCCAAGATCTGAGTCCAAACGCAAACGCATTCGTTATAGCACCAACGAGAGGTGTACTGGTGGGATTTTTGTTGTCGGAGATAGTCTTCAGCCAATGTAATAGTGTGCAAAGTTACAAGTGACAAACCTTTTTAGTTTTTGCCACCCACACGGTATTAGGTCAAAATAGAGGAAAAAAGAAAAATAATAATAATTAAAACCGCAAGCGGTGTTATGGCCCTCGACTTCCCGTCCGATCACATCCCTTGCGACCAGTGGGGCCACTCAACAATGACAGGACAGCATATCTTGTCGTTCAATGCACAATTTCCAATTGCCCAATTTTTTTTTGGCTGTGTCAAAAAAAATTTTTTTCCTCCCATTCCAAAAATATAGGGAGCGCTGGAGAACAATTTTCCATATCAGTGTGTTCGGGTTGTCATTCTGCACAAGTGATACATTGGGTCCAACTCAATCCGACACTGTATGCGTGAGATATACATACTTTTATACTTCTGAAAATGGCCGCTTCTTTGTAAGCTCATCACAGCCACACCCAACATTTTATTAAAAATGTAAATAGTAACTTTTGACCACACGTGTGTAGGTGATTTTTACCAAGTTTGGTGCAAATTGGATGAAAACCCTAGGAGGAGATGTTGAAAGTATGAAGGGTGTGATTTGATATGTCCCATTATGGGCTATGTCTGTACCAAGTTTCATTTTTCTACGTGGAAAAAAGTTTGGGGTGGGCTCCCTTTAGCGTAATGTATTTTGATTTTTGACGGGGCGTGGCCAAGTCATTTTTCAATATTTTTTCTTGGGGACTTGAAATAAAAATATTTTTCACCGGGCTTGAATTTTCAGTCTAATAAAATTGACTTTTTGTAAATTTTCAAGGGGTCAAAGCTTATAACCCATTCATTTCAATTGGGCATTTTTGTTGCCATGGGAACACGATTAAGAATAGGGGTGTGTCCTCATTTGCTTTTCGGTTCAGTTTGACATGATAGATGTGTGTACCAAATTTCTTTCAACTATTTCAAAATTTTTTCTTTCTCCCATTCAAAAATTGTAGGGGGCGTTAAGGAGCCATTTTGCCATACAGCTATACGAGTTACATATCATTGTGTTCAGACTGTCATTCCGTGCAGATGTTACATTAGGTTCAACACAATCCGACACTGTATGCGTGAGATATACATACTTTTATACTTCTGAAAATGGCCGCTACATTGTAAGCTCATCACAGCCACGCCCAACATTTTACCAAAAATGTAAATAGTAACTTTTAACCACACGTGTGTAGGTGATTTTCACCAAGATTGGTGCAAATTGGATGAAAACCCTAGGAGGAGATGTTGAAAGTATGCGGGGTGTGATTTTATATGTCCACGCTTCCGCCCAATATGGCCGACTTCCCGCTGGGTTTAGGGTGGGGCCGTAATGTATTTTTTAACTTGTTCCAACATGGGCTATGTCTCTACCAAGTTTCATTTTTCTACATGGAAAAAAGTTTGGGGTGGGCTCCCATTAGCGTAATGTATTTTGATTTTTGACAGGGCATCGCCAGTCATTTTTCAATATTTTTTTTTGGGGACTTCAAATAAAAAAAATTTTCGCCAGGCTTGAATTTTTGGTCGAATAAAATTGACTTTTTGTTAATGTTCAAGGGGTCAAATTTGCGTGCAAAGCAGGGAAAGGATAATAATAATAATAAAAAATAATAATAATAATAAAAACGGAACCATGCGGTTTTAATAGTCCCTCACCAGCTTCGGCCAGGCTCGGGCCTAATAATAATAATAATAATAATTAAAACCGCAAGCGGTGTTAAGGCCCTCGCCCTCCCGTCCGATCACTTCCCTTGCGAGCGGTGGGGCCACTCACCAATGAAAGGACAGCATATCTTGTCTTTCACTGCACAATTTCCAATTGCCAAATTTTTTTTGACTGTGTGAAAATAATTTTTTTCCTCCCATTCCAAAAATATAGGGGGTGCTGGAGAACCATTGTCCGTATCAGGGTGTTTGGGTTGTCATTCTGCAGAAATGTTACATTGGGTCTAACTCAATCCGACACTGTATGCCTGAGATATACATACTTTTATACTTCTGATAATGGTCGCTTCGTTGTAAGCTCATAACAGCCAAGCCCAACCTTTTATCAAAAATGTAAATATTAAATTTTGACCACAAATGTGTGTAGGTGATTTTCACCAAGTTTGGTGCAAATTGGATGAAAACCCTAGGAGGAGATGTTGAAAGTATGAGGGGTGTGATTTTATATGTCCATGCTTCCGGCCAATATGGCCGACTTCCTGTTGGTTTTAGGGTGGGGCCATAATGTAATTTTTCACATGTCCCAACATGGGCTATGCCTCTACCAAGTTTCATTTTTCTACATGGAAAAAAGTTTGGGGTGGGCTCCCATTAGTGTAATGTATTTTGATTTTTGACAGGGCGTGGCCAAGTCATTTCTCAATATTTTTTCTTGTGGACTTCAAATAAAGAAATTTTTCACCAGGCTTGAATTTTTGGTCAAATAAAATTGACTTTTATGTTCAAGGGGTCAAAGCCAAGAACCCATTCATTTCATTTGAGCATTTTTGTTGTTGCCATGGGAACACAATTAAAAATAGGGGTGTGTCCTCATTTGCTTTTTGGTTCAGTTTGACATGATAGATGTCGTACCAATTTCTTTTAACTATTTCAATTTTTTTTTTTTTCTCCCATGCAAAAAATGTAGGGGGCGTCCAAGAGCCATTTTGCCATACAGCTGTACGAGTTACATATCATTGTGTTCAGATTGTCATTCCACACAGATGTTACATTGGGTCCAACTCAATCCGACACTGTAAGCGTGAGATATACATACTTTTATACTTCTGAAAATGGCCGCTTCGTTGTAAGCTAATCACAGCCACGCCCAACATTTTATCAAAAATGTAAATAGTAACTTTTGACCACAAATGTGTGTAGGTGATTTTCACCAAGATTGGTGCAAATTGGATGAAAACCCTAGGAGGAGATGTTGAAAGTATGAGGGGTGTGATTTTATATGTTCACGCTTCCGCCCAATATGGCCAACTTCCTGTTGGGTTTAGGGTGGGGGCATAATGTAATTTTTCACTTCTCCCAACATGGGCTATGTCTCTACCAAGTTTCATTTTTTCTCGTGGAAAAAAAAAGTTGGGGTGGGCTCCCATTAGCGTAATGTATTTTGATTTTTGACAGGGCGTGGCCAAGTCATTTCTCAATATTTTTTCTTGGGGACTTCAAATAAAAAATTTTTTCGCCAGGCTTGAATTTTTGGTCAAATAAAATTGACTTTTCGTAATGTTCAAGGGGTCAAATTTGCGTTCAAAGTGCGGAAAAGATAATAATAATAATAATAATAATAATAATAATAATTAAAACCGCAAGCGGTGTTATGGCCCTCGCCCTCTCCTCCGATCACATCCCTTGTGACCGGTGGGGCCACTCAACAATGACAGGACAGCATATCTTGTCTTTCAAAGCACAATTTCCAATTGCCCAATTTTATTTTGACTGTGTCAAAATAAATTTTTTCCTCCCATTCCAAAAATAAAGGGGGGCACTGGAGAACCATTTTCCGTATCTGTGTGTTCGGGTTGTCATTCTGCACAAGTGACACATTGGGTGCAACTCAATCCGACACTGTATGCGTGAGATATACAAACTTTCATACTTCTGTAATGGGGAAAAAAAAGCCACTAGATGGCAGTATTGACAATTTTTTTTGTTAAGCCTAGTCAAGAGCTAGGTTGGGCATGTCCTGGGCATGCCTCAGAGGGGGCTGGACAAGAGTATATAAGGAGAAAAATTGAGAGAGTGGAAGAGTAGTAGGAGAAATTGCGAGGAGAAATTGTGGAAGGATACATTTGACCAGACCTGTCACTCTTTTCAAGACCTGTGAAGCTTTTCGTGGATTTTTGCCTGTGTTGGAGCATTTTCCTGTCCCAGGACATCGCAACACAGCAGCCCATCTCCATTACCAGGGGACTGTAAATATCTTTTTTTTTCTAATTTCAATCTTAGTCAGTAGGGTAGATTGTAGATTAGTTCTCAGTGTTTGTTTAATTAAATCTGTTGAATTTGAAGAATTTTGTCTGTCATCCCTTGCTGTCCGTGACGCCATAACAAATTGGGGCCATAACAAATTGGGGGCTCGGGTCCGGGATAGACCATTGTGCGAGTCATTTATTGAAAATCTAAAATTTCAAATTGTGAAATTGTTTTTTGAATTTTCCTAGATATATATTGGCAGATCAACAGCAATGGATGATTTCTTGGCATCACCAACCATAGAGGTTTTGAAGTCTTTTAAAAAAGACAGAACTGCTAGAAATATGCATACAGTTAGAGCTGACAGATGTAAAACCAGCCATGCGAAAAGCAAGACTGGCTAGAGAGATTGTTGAATATTACATTGATGAAAATGTGTTTGCACCAGGAGATCTGTAACAGTTTCCAGTGGAAAATCCAAATGTAGAAATGGAACTTAAATTAAAAATGCTAGAGATAGAAAGGGAGGAAAAAGAAAAACAAAGGCAGTTTGAGTGAGAAAAATTCGCAATAGAAGAGAAAAAAGAGAGAAAGAGGAAAGAGCAGAAAGAGAGAGATTTCGATTTAGAAAAATTAGAGAAGGAAGGCTCCAAATGGACCTACTAAAAATCAAAATGCAAGCTGAAAACAAATTTCGGGCTAGCCAGGAGGTAAAGCTGGTGCCTCCATTCTCAGAGAAGGAGGTTGATAAGTATTTCCAGTGCTTCGAGAAGGTAGCTAAGAGTTGTCAGTAGCCAAAGGAACACTGGCCTCTGATGTTGCAAACTGTCCTCAAGGGTAAAGCTCAACAAGCCTATTCGGCTTTGTCTGCAGATGATTCCTCTGATTATGAGGTTGTCAAAAAGGTTATTTTGACAGCTTATGAGTTGGTTCCAGAGGCTTAGCGACAAAAATTCAGAGGTCTGAAGAAATCTGACAATCAGACTTATGTGGAATTTGCTAACGAGAAGAAGGTTTGCTTTGAGCGCTGGTGTACTTCTATGGAGGTCAAGGATGATTTCAACCCACTAAAAGAGATGGTGTTAGTTGAAGAATTCAAGAACTGTGTCAAGGATGATATTAAGACCTACCTTAATGAGAAGCAAGCACTGAATTTGCAATCAGCTGCCAAGTTTGCAGACGAATATGTTCTCACACATAAGTCCAAATTTCAGTCTAGCAGTAACAATAGATGGTCCAAATTTCAGAAGAACGGTAACGGTGATACCCAAGATTCCTCACCCAAAGACAAAGACAAATCTGGTGATGGTGCTCAGAAATCCAGTCAAAGGTCTGATCAAAGTGTGAAAGCTGACAGTGACAAAAGTGGTCTAGTTTGCAATTATTGCAGAAATCTGGTCATGTTACAACTAAATATTGGTTCCTTAAAGCTAAGAAAGAAAAAGAAAAGGATACCAAACCCAATGCCTTTGTGAAGACAAAGTTAGAAACCCCTGTAGTAGATGACCGATCTGCTAAATTGCCTGCTCCTTGTGAGGCTAAGAAGCCTGATACTGCTGACTTTGTGAGGGAGGAATTTCTTCCATTTGTGTCAGAGGGATTTGTGGCTCTGAATGAGCATTCTCCTCCTGTCCCCATATATATCCTAAGGGATACCGGAGCTTCTCAGTCACTTTTGTTGATGGACTCCTTGGAGTTACGTGATGAGACCGCTTCTGGGGATTTCATACTTGTACAAGGTATTGAAGGGAGGACTGTATCTGTACCCCTGCGCTCTGTATTCTTGAAGTCAGATTTAGTTACAGGACAGGTAAAGGTGGGACTTATGTCAAGTCTTCCTATCAAGGGTGTTTCTCTGTTGCTAGGCAATGACCTGGCTGGGGGCAATGTAGTTCCCCCTGTTCATCTTACTTCACAGCCGAGCACTGAAGATGGCGATGAAGACCCATCTCTGTATCCTTCCTGTGCAGTGACTCGTGCTATGGCCAAGAAGGCTCAAGAAGATTATGATGCGGTGCCGTCCACCACATTGAATAGTCATGACTCAGGGGGTTCCCCTCATGACTCTGTTCAGCCTACTATGGTTTCTCCGTTTGAGGACTTATCAGACACTTTTATCAGTTCTCTATTCAGCCAGCCAGATGGGTCTGGTGATTCTGATGTGTCTGGAGACTTGTCTCTGCCCAGAAAGCGGTTGATTCAGGAGCAAACCAATGATCCTGAAATTTGTGTACTAAAGAAGAGAGCCCTTCCTGATGGGGAGGTGGACGCGGTTCCGGTTGGGTGTTGTCTCGGGGATGGAGTGTTGGTGCGGGGGTGGCACCCTCCTGGTGTCCCTGCCGGTGCGGATTAGGCGGTGGTCAAGCAGGTTGTTGTTCCGAGGGTCTACGGGATTGAGATCCTGGCAATGGCTCATAGTTTGCCTTTAGGAGGTCATCTTGGTGTTAACAAGACTGTTGACAAGATCATGAAACACTTATTCTGGCCTGGACTTCGGAAAGATGTTTCCAACTTTTGCAAAACCTGTCACACTTGTCAGGTAGTTGGAAAACACCAGTTAGACCCACCTGTAGCTCCATTGCAGCCTATCCCAGCATTTGGGGAGCCCTTCTCCAAGGTCATTGTTGATTGTGTTGGTCCATTACCCAAGACTAGATCTGGAAATCAGTACTTGTTGACAATCATGTGTGCATCTACCAGATTCCCTGAAGCCATCCCTCTACGCAACATCAAGGCAACTGCAATTTCGAAGGCTTTGATAAAGTTCTTCACGTTGTTTGGCCTTCCCAGGGAAATTCAGTCAGATCAAGGTAGCAATTTCACTTCAGGATTGTTTCAGCAGGTTGTGTTTGAACTAGGTGCGAAGCAGATTCTTTCCAGTGCCTATCATCCAGAGAGTCAGGGTGCCTTAGAGCGGTTTCATTCCACTCTCAAGACAATGATGAGGACTTATTGTTATGACCATGAGAAAGACTGGGATGAAGGTGTTCATTTGCTGTTGTTTGCAGCTAGAGAAGCAGTGCAGGAGTCTACTGGATTCAGTCCGTTTGAGCTAGTGTTTGGCCATGAAGTGAGAGGACCTTTGCTATTGTTGAGTGAACAATGGCAAGAGAAAGAGCCGCATATCAGTCTGTTAGACTATGTTAGCAAGTTCAAGGAAAGACTGCGTGCAGCTTGTGACCTAGCCAAAAAGAACTTGAAATCAAGTCAGGGAAAAATGAAAACTTGGTAGGATCATAAGGCTAGAAGCCGTGAGTTTAAACCAGGAGACAAGGTCCTTGTGTTGTTTCCCCTGCAGTCCAATCCATTGCAGGCTAGATTTCATGGTCCTTATGAAATTCTGACAAAACTCAATGATCTCAATTACATTGTGAAGACTCCAGATAGGAGAAAGCCAAAACAGTTGTGTCACATTAACATGCTGAAGGCTTATCATGATAGGAATGCTAGGGTTGCAGCTGTCACTTCAGATCCTCCTATGGCCGAGACTTGTGAAGATGAGGGGGAGTTTCAAGATGATGAACCTAGAATTAAAGCTGAAGTTCTTTCATGTAAATTGTCAAATTCTGAAGTGTTGCAAAATCTTAATGTAAAACTCCAGCACTTAGAACCCTCACAGAAAGATCAGTTTGAGAGGTTGATCAAGAAATATAAAGATCTATTTCCTGATGTTCCAAAGAGAGTTTCTATAGCCTCTCATGATGTAGACGTTGGTGATGCCAAACCAATAAAACAGCATCCGTACCGGATGAATCCTGAAAAGAGAAAGATTGCTGAGAAAGAGGTTGAGTACATGTTAGAACATGATATAATCAGACCCTCTAACTCCGATTGGAGTTCACCCTGTGTTCTGGTTCCAAAACCTGATGGAAGTACTAGATTCTGCGCAGATTATCGAAAAGTCAATGCTGTAACTAGAACTGATGTGTTTCCAATACCTAGGATTGATGATTGTATCGATAGAGTAGGGCAAGCAAAGTTTCTGACCAAGATTGATTTATTGAAGGGTTATTGGTGTGTGCCCTTAACTGAGAGGGCCAAGAGCATCTCTGCTTTTGCCACACCATCTGGGTTATACCAGTATGAAGTCCTACCCTTTGGCATGAAAAATGCCCCAGCCACGTTCCAAAGGATGATACAGTCTACAATCGCCGGATTGCCACACACGGGTGCGTACATCGACGACCTGATCACATGGAGTGACTCCTGGGAAGAACATCTGAAAGATGTAGAGACGTTGTTCCAGCGCTTGACCCAGGCTAACCTGACTGTTAACCTGAACAAGAGCGACTTTGGTTGTGCTACTGTCACGTATCTTGGCTACGTCATAGGCCAGGGTAAGGTGGCACCCATAAATGCTAAAGTCCAAGCCATCATGGACTTTCCAGTTCCTCACAACAAAAAAGCTTTGCGCCGCTTCCTTGGAATGATCGGGTACTACCGCAAGTTCTGCAAGAACTTTGCTGAGATTGCTCTCAGTCTCACCAACCAACTGAAGAAAGGCGTAAAGTTCACTTGGGATGAAGCATGCCAAAGAGCCTTCGATCGCCTGAAGTCTCTTCTATGTCACTTCCCCGTGCTCAAATCTCCTGACTTCAACAAACCGTTCTCCATGGCGGTCGATGCTAGCGACCAAGCTTGTGGATCTGTGCTCCTACAGAGAAGTGACTCTGATGACATTGAGCATCCCGAGGCATACTTCTCCAGGAAGTTCAATCGCCACCAAAAGAACTATTCCACAATTGAGAAGGAGCTGTTGGCTCTGGTTCTATCCTTACAACACTTTGAGGTTTATGTTTGTACAGGGCAAAAGCCAATACTGACCACAATCTGTTAATGTTTTTGAGTAAGATGAAAAACAAGAATCGGAGATTGTTGAATTGGAGTTTGATTTTACAGGACTTTGACTTGGAAATTAAGCATGTAAAGGGTACTGACAATGTAATTGCTGATTGCTTATCCCGTGTTTCAGTATGTGTATATATATCACATGTGTTTATTAGCATATTGTATTATATGTATATATACACAAGTGTCTACTTAACCATTTTTGTATTGAAAAGAAAAATTTTGCCTTTATGAGTCAAAATTTTTCCCTTTTGGAATGGAGGTGTAATGGGAAAAAAAAAACAAAAAGCCACTAGATGGCAGTATTGACAATTTTTTTTGTTAAGCCCAGTCTGGAGCTCGGTTGGGCATGTCCTGGCCATGCCTCAGAGGGGGCTGGACAAGAGTATATAAGGAGAAAAATTGAGAGAGTGGAAGAGTAGTAGGAGAAATTGCAAGGAGAAATTGTGGAAGGATACATTTGACCAGACCTGTCACTCTTTTCAAGACCTGTGAAGCTTTTTGTGGATTTTTGCCTGTGTTGGAGCATTTTCCTGTCCCAGGACATCGCAACACAGCAGCCCATCTCCATTACCAGGGGACTGTAAATATCTTTTTTTTTTTTATTTCAATCTTGGTCAGTGGGGTAGATTGTAGATTAGTTCTAAGTGTTTGTTTAATTAAATCTGTTGAAGTTGAAGAATTTTGTCTGTCATCCCTTGCTGTCCGTGACGCCATAACAAATTGGGGCCATAACACTTCTGAAAATGGCCGCTTCGTTGTAAGCCCATCACAGCCACGCCCAACATTTTATCAAAAATGTAAATAGTAACTTTTGACCACAAATGTGTGTTGGTGATTTTCACCAAGTTTGGTGCAAATTGGATGAAAACCCGAGGAGGAGATATTATATGTCCACGCTTCCGCCCAATATGGCCGACTTCCTGTAGGGGGTGGGGACATAATGTAATTTTTCACTTGTCCCAACATGGGCTATGTCTCTACCAAGTTTCATTTTTCTACGTGGAAAAAAGTTTGGGGTGTGCTCCCATTAGCGTAATGTATTTTGATTTTTGACAGGGCGGGGCCAAGTCATTTCTCAATATTTTTTCTTGGGGACTTTTTTAGCCGGGCTTTAATTTTCGGTCGAATAAAATGGACTTTTTGTTTATGTTCAAGGGGTGAAAGCCAAGAACCCATTCATTTCAATTGCGCATTTTTGTTGTTGCCATGGGAACACGATTAAAAATAGGGGTGTGTCCTCTTTGCTTTTTGGTTCAGTTTGACATGATAGATGTGTGTACCAAATTTCTTTTAACTATTTCAAAAAAAATTTTTTTTCTACAATTCAAAAAATGTAGGGGGCATCAAAGAGCCATTTTGCCATACAGCTATATGAGTTACATATCATTGTGTTCAGATTGTCATTCTGCACAGATTTTACATTGGGTCCAACTCAATCCGACACTGTCTGCGTGAGATATGCATACTTTTAAACTTCTGAAAATGGCCGCTTCGTTGAAAGCTAATCACAGCCACGCCCAACATTTTATCAAAAATGTAAATAGTAACTTTTGACCACACATGTGTCTCGGTGATTTTCACCAAGGTTGGTGCAAATTGGATGAAAACCCTAGGAGGAGATGCTGAAAGTATGAGGGGTGTGATTTTATATGTCCACGCTTCCGCCCAATATGGCCAACTTCCTGTAGGGTTTAGGGTGAGGCCATAATGTAATTTTTAACTTGGCCCAACATGGGCTATGTCTCTAACAAGTTTCATTTTTCTACGTGGAAAAACGTTTGGGGTGGGCTCCCATTAGCGTAATGTATTTTGATTTTTGACAGGGCGTGGCCAAGTCATTTTTCAATGTTTTTTCTTGGGGACTTTAAATAAAAAAATTTTTCGCCAGGCTTGAATTTTAGGTTGAATAAAATTGACTTTTTGTTAATGTTCAAGGGGTCAAATTTGCGTTCAAAGCGGGGAAAAGGATAATAATAATAATAATAAAAAAAAAAAAAATAATAATAATAATAATAAGGGAACCATGCGGTTTTAATAGGCCCTCGCCGGCTTCGGCCAGGCTCAGGCCTAATTAAAACCGCAAGCGGTGTTATGGCCCTCGCCTTCCCGTGCAATCACCTCCCTTGCGCACGGTGGAGCCAATCAACAATGACAGGACAGCATATATTTTCTTTCAGTGCACAATTTGCAATTTCAAATTTTTTTTTGACTATGTCAAAATAATTGTTTTCCTCCCATTCCAAAAATATAGGGGGCTTTGGAGAACCATTTTCCGTATCGGTGTGTTCTGGTTGTCATTCCGCACAAATGTTACATTGGGTCCAACTCAATTCCACAATGTATGCGTGAGATGTACATACTTCTATACTTCTGAAAATGGCCGCTTCAATGTGACCTCGTCACAGCCTAGCACTACATTTTATCAAAAATGTAATTAGTGACTTTTGACCACAAACGTGTGTAGGTGATTTTTACCGAGTTTGGTGCAAATTGGATGAAAACCCTAGGAGGAGATGTTGAAAGTATGAGGGGTGTGATTTTATATGTCCACGCTTCCACCCAATATGGCCGATTTCCTGTTGGGTTTAGGGTGGGGCCATAATGTAATTTTTTACTTGTCCCAACGTGGGCTGTGTCTCTACCAAGTTTCATTTTTCTACGTGGAAAAAAGTTTGGGGTGGGCTCCCATTAGCATAATGTATTTTGATTTTTGACAGGGCGGGGCCAAGTCATTTTTCAATATTTTTTCCTGAGGACTTCAAATAAAAAATTTTTTCACCGGGCTTGAATTTTCAGTCGAATAAAATTGACTTTTTGTTTATGTTCAAGGGGTCAAAGCTAAAACCCCATTCATTTCAATTGCGCATTTTTGTTGTCGCCAGGGGAACACAATTAAAAATATGGGTGTGTCCTCATTTGCTTTTTGGTTCAGTTTGACATGATAGATGTGTGGACCAAATTTCTTTTACCTGTTTCAAAAAAAAAAATTTTTCCCCATTTAAAAATTGTAGGGAGCGTCCAAGAGCCATTTTGCCATTCAGCTATACGAGTTACATATCATTGTGTTCAGATAGTCATTCCGCGCAGATGTTACATTGGGTCCAACTCAATTCCACAATGTATGCGTGAGATATACATACTTTTATACTTCTAAAAATGGCCGCTTCGTTGTAAGCTCACCACAGCCACGCCCAACATTTTATCAAAAATGTAATTAGTAAGTTTTGACCACAAGTGTGTGTAGGTGATTTTCAGCAAGTTTGGCGGAAAATTGGATGAAAACCCTAGGAGGAGATGTTGAAAGTATAAGGGGTGTGATTTTATATGTCCATGCTTCCGCCCAATATGGCCGACTTCCTGTTGGGTTTAGGGTGGGGCCATAATGTAATTTTTCACTTGTCCCAACATGGGCTATGTCTCTACCAAGTTTCATTTTTTCTCGTGGAAAAAAAGTTTGGGGTGGGCTCCCATTAGCGTAATGTATTTTGATTTTTGACAGGGCGTGGCCAAGTCATTTTTCAATATTTTTTCTTGGGGACTTCAAATAAAAAATTTTTTCGCCAGGCTTGAATTTTTGGTCAAATAAAATTGACTTTTCATTAATGTTCAAGGGGTCAAATTTGCGTTCAAAGCGGGGAAAAGATAATAATAATAATAATAATAATAAAAAAAAATAATAATAACGGAACCATGCGGTTTTAATAGTCCCTCGCCGGCTTTGGCCAGGCTCGGGCCTAATAATAATAAACCAGCACTAAGACAATCGGGTTTCTGCCCTACGGGCTTGAACCCCTAATAATAATAATACTAATAATAGTAATAAACCAGCACAAAAACAATAGGGTCTCTGCCCTACGGGCTTGAACCCCTAATAATAATAATAGAATAATAGTAATAATAATAAGAATAACCCGATCAAAAGCAATAGGTTTCCTACAGCTCCGCTGTACGGAACCCTAATAATAATAAGAATAACCCCGAGCAAAAACAATAGGTTTCCTACAGCTCCGCTGTACGGAACCCTAACTAGAAAAGTGCAGTTCCAGGGGAAACTGCGTGGGCAAGCTGGAAGCTGGCAATAATGTGAAGTTTGGATTGCTGACAATGTGAGGTTAAAGCAGCTGGACATGAGTTAAAAGCTTCTTAAAATTAAAATTATTTGTGACAGTGGGATATTGTATCGTTTAAAGGGATAGTTCGGATTTTTTGACATGAAGTTGTATGAAAGCACTTTTTTAGGAAGACCTCCCCAAGATGCAACGTTACCACACATCAAACCTATATTTATTCGACATAAACTGATGACTTTGCCTACTTAAACATTGTCATAAAAATACACGGGCTGCATAAGAAAAACATTGTATGAGAACTAACTAGTTTATCGCAAAATTGCATCACAATCATATTTACACATACTGCTGAAGATTATGGGAATTATTCAGGCGCGACATAAAAAAAAGGAAGTGGCTATTCACCCCGCTGCGGGGGTGAATTGAGGGAAAGACATCGGTCTATCTGTCCCACAGCGGGGCCGATAAGAGAAGCAGTTCTGCTATTTGCCCAGCAGTTGGGCCAATAAGCGATTTAATTTTGTAATCCGCCCACTCTTTGAAGTTTCCGCTGAAGCGCTGCAAGGCGAATATACTCTTCCTAAAAAAAAAAAAAAAAAAAAAAAAAAACGCTAAATAAAAGGCTACACGTTGTTCAGATTTTCCAACAAGCTCATTAATTTTCCATTCAATAAGAAGCAGAACTCCTTTTAAAATCAAAAGCACATTTAAAACCCTAGTCACACTAGAGGCGGAATGAGCCGGAATGCCGTCGGAATGAAAATTCTTTGTATATTCCTGGATATTCGAAATGCGTTCTAAAAATTCTGACTGCATTTTGAGTGCATGCCAAATATTCGGGCCCGTTCTTGTGGCCGGCCCGAATGTTTTGCTCATGCTCAGAACTTTCCAGGAGCATTCGAAGTGGAGAAATATCGAACGGCATCCGAAGTGTATTCTAACTGCGCTCTGACTGCATTATAAATATTCTTACGGCATTCCAACAGCATTCAAAACATTTTGATTGCATTCAATCGAAACGGCAAGCCATGTCAAATCCTGCCAGAATGCGCCTCTAATGAGCCAGAATGCACCTCGAATGCATTTCGATTGCTGCTGGAATCGATTTCTGTACTAAAACAATTCAGCTGGAATGTGCTTCAAATGCCGTTGAAATCTTTCGATTGCCGCTGGAATCAGTGGCGGCTGGTGAACTGGCTTAAAAATAATGATTGGTTATGACCTGTTTTCAATCATTCATTTAAATTACCATCACAGAAACTCCGAAAACTCAACATTATCAGGTGTGGCCAGTTTTCATTAATAACGCATACCTGTTACCTCTCACGCATTCGGCGTCAGTTTTAGTGGCATATTTACGTTCCCCTATTGTAGTCAGCAATTGTTCAATCAACGCATATGGGACACTCGTGTTACATTCTAAGTACATTCTGAGTATTCGAGCTGCATTCTGTTTGAATTCTTGGACGTTCCAACCATATTCGGCAGCCATTCCGGGAGCATTCTGACTGCATTCTAGGTGAATTCGTACAGCATTTGAGGCACCTTCCAACCAGACTTCGGGTGGAGTTCAGGCAGCAATTGAACCGCACTCGTACGGCATTCGAAGAGTATTCTAAATATTCTGATTGCATTCTGACAGCATTCTAAATATTCCTACTGTGTTCCAACTACATTCAAGTTGCATTCGAGAGCTAATACACCCAGAATGTGCAAGATTCATTTGAGGCGGCATTCTTTCAAAGCTGTAAGAATTTTGGTCAATTTGAAATTCCCGCTGGAATGTTGCGCGAATTCTTAATTCTGGCTGGTTCTGCTTGATTCTTGCTGATTTTGAATAAGTGTGACGGGGGCTTTAAATTGAAGAAAGGATTATAGCTACAGAATCATCACGCCCAATAAATATTTTGACGAATGTCATTAACTGGCATATATATTTATATATAAATTATTAAATCAATTTATTTTAGGTAACATTATAGCTTAGGTAGGCAAGATGACCAGAACAACGAGTAGCACTGTAAATTGCGGTGTCATTATTTATGAATAGAAACTTGAGTAAAGTGATTGGTCTCGTGTTCCAGCAAGAGTCATGCAATAATATAAAAAGTAGGCCTATAATAATAATTATAATAATTTAGCAAGTAATGTTAGATGGTGGCATTTATCCATTTATGGAAAGCCTAACTACTAGGTGCTACTGCGCTGTTATCAATGGATTGCGTTTATCAAAGGGTCAAATCAACTCGGCGTGAGCACTCCTTATCTGTGGCTGGAGTCAGTGCATGGAACATACTGGAAGACAATTTTAGAATGGCAGACAATCTGAAGGAATTTAAGTATCTTTTGAAATGTGCATGTTTGAATAACTATAAACTTATCCAACAAAATGGCATTGGATAACTTAAACGGAACCATAACGGGCATAAACAATAGGGGTTGTTTATAGACACTCAGCTATATTGTGATTAAAATTCTTCATGATGTTCATAAATCTCTATGATTTTATGTTGTGACGTTTAAATTGTAGTGTAAATGGACACTCAGCTCTGTTGTGATTTATTAATCTTTATGATATCTTAACCATAATCAAACTGTTTTTCTGGGAGTTGGGGGCGGGACTTTGACAAGCGATTTCGCTTCTCCCGCGACCCTTTCGGTCATGATACATGTTGTGTTGAAATTGTCATGGAACGACTGTACAATCATGCCGAAATGAAAAAACAAATTAAAAAAAAAAAAAATCAGTTAAATTAACACAGTGTCTCCTTGTTATTTTAACTGTAAGCGGAGTCCTGCGCGCATGTAACTGTGGTTTACAGTTAACATTCTCAGACCCTCTGTTATGAACTGATTGTAAAATTACAGTTAAAAATATAGCTGCAAGCGGCAATTCCGGGGTTCAAGCCAAGAAAGACCATTAGTAGTTGAAAGCTTTAACAGCTTAATTAACAAGTGTTGCCACTAAACGTGGCCATGTCCCCCGCCAGGTGACAGAAATCGACTAGGGTCGGCGTATCCCAAAATTACACATTGAAGCCAAAGATGAATAAAATCAGTCAAAGCGTTCCCCAGATTTCGCGTTCACAACAAACGGGACATGACGGACGGATGGCCGGACGGATGGACTGATGGAGCTGAATACTATGTCCCCCGGCCCTAATACACCTTGACCCAAAAGATGAATGGAATCGGTCAGACCGTTCTTGAGATATCGCGTTCAGAACAAACGGGACATGACGGACGGCCGGACAGTGCTGAATACTATGTCCCCCGCTCCGCTCGCAATCGTGGCGGCGGGGGACAAAAACCACTTTAAGAGTATGTTGCAGGTATTTATGTGGACCAATTTTGCCAGTGTAATGACTGAACCAACACTTATGATGTGTAGTCTAATTTGTGTTATGATAGGCTATTCTGTGCATTTATGGCGCCCCCTACTGGTTGATTTGATTGAAACTTTCAGGCCATGTTTCAGGTTTTTATGTGGATATATCCTATGAGTTTTGTAATGATTGGAAAAACTACTTATGATTTATAGTCTGATTTGTGTTATACCACGTTGCTTTGTTTTGCATTTGTAGCGCCCCCTATCGGACAATTTGAATGAAATTTTCAGAGAATGTTTCAAGTACTCATATGAATATATCCTGTGAGTTGTATGGCTATAGGACAAACAATTGCTGATTTATAGTCTGATTTGTGTTATACCACGCTGCTTTGTTTTGCATTTATAGCGCCCCCTATCTGTCAATTTGAATGAAATTTTCTGGGTATGTTTCAGGTACTTATATGAATATATCCTGCGAGTTTTATGGCTATAGGACAAACAATTGCTGATTTATAGTCTGATTTGTGTTATACCACGCTGCTTTGTATTGCATTTATAGCGCCCCCTATCAGTCAATTTGAATGAAATTTTCTGGGTATGTTTCAAGTACTTGTATGAATATATCCTGTGAGTTTTATGGCTATAGGACAAACAATTGCTGATTTATACTCTGATTTGTGTTATAGGGCCCCCTATAGGCCGATTTGCATAAAACTGTCAAGGTACGTTCCTGGTACTTATATGGACTTATTCTGCAAGTTCTGTGATGATTGGCCCAATGGTTGTTGAATTTTGTCCATTTATGTGCTAAGCCACGCCCCTGCTGAAGTTCATTGGTCAATATCTTGGAAACGAAAGGAGATTTCAACAAGCTTTGTGCAATCTTTGATAAGCTTGGTCCACTGATGATCCATAGCAAATTTTGAAGGAATTGGACCTACGGCCTAGGAGGAGATGCCAAAAATGTGTTTTTCAAAAAATTCAAAATTCCGGAAAATCAAATATGGCGGACCTTAGAGGTCCTTATGAGAAAGTTGTAGAGATTGGACCAGGTCTCTACCATTTACCATCTCACGGGAATTAAAACATTTCTGAAGAAAAAAGAAATAATAAAAATAATAATAATAATAATAATAAACCAGCACAAAAACAATATGGTTTCAGCCCAACGGGCTTGAACCCCTAATAATAAAAATAATAATAATAATAATAAAAATAAACCAGCACAAAAACAATAGGGTTTCAGCCCTACGGGCTTGAACCCCTAACTAGGGAGGCAATTCCTGAAGAAATTGCGAGTGTGAATGCTGCACGCAGAACCCAAACTGCGATGCTGTGTTGAATACAATTAAGTTTGAATGATTTGAATGTTTGCTGACGCCACACTGAATAGCTGCCACGAAAATATAATATTTGAATTATGTCGAATACTTGAATGTTTATTAAAAAAACAGAAAGCTGAGCAAAGAAAGAATGAAAACAGTTGCTGGTAGCTACATGCTAGAATAGGATCTCGAGCTATTGTTTTTTCTGCTTTGCCATTTTTACTGTAACGTGTTGTCTTGGACGCACCCAGCAAAAAGACCGTTCTTTTCCCCACTTAATGTGCTTTCGCTGGAGGCGAAATGTTTTTTTCCCCCACTAGAGTTCCGGACACCAACAGAAACTCATTTGCGTACAGCCAATCGGCGACCTTGTGCCGGACTTCTGAAGGAGTGTCTCGAGACAGTTAATTTTTTTCTCTTCATTGGCTTTGCACTAATAATACAAAAATAACCGAGATTAAGTCAGCTTATTCAGGGCGGATCTGGGGGGGGGGGGGTTTCCTGGGTTCGAAACCCCCCGCCCTGAGCATGTACCTTCAAAATAAGCAAATTTAAAAAAAAAAAAATCTTCACAGGACTACCCAGCCGCACGGGAAAAAAAAAAAAAAAAAAAAAAAAGTTATCCATACGCGATAGTGGATGCAGTCTCACAGCTGAGTCAACGGGGGAACCCACGCAGGGGAAATCACTGGTGCTACGCCAGCCTTAAAAGTTACTTCCCTTCATTTCACCACTTCCGACCACGCGCTTTTTCACGGAAAAAACAACATAGCCTACGAGTCGTTTTCAAATTCAAGTTCTTGAGTCCGCAAGAACCATGCCAAGGAAAAAAAAAACCAACGAAGACACAATGAACCTTTGCTATATTTCTGTGCTGAAAGACAGGAGGTCAGTGCACATTTTCTTGCAAGATCTAATAAAAATCATACTCTCTTTGAACTCAAGGTTTGAAATTTAGTGCTTGATTTTTGATGAGGCTTTTACATTTAGGGCTCCATCTTTCACACTGCCCTACCCGTTGCCACTATTTAGCAGCTTCCACTATCCCTAAACGGTATCTTGCGGCCACACTACCCGCTACGCATTATGCTGACTCCCTTATTTGCGCCTGGAGGTGTGCCCGTGATCGTGTTTATGCGCTTTCCCTACAATTGTTATCTTGACCACACACGTTAGGGAAAGCGTATAGCGGGTCCTCAAACCACCCGCTACCCATTTGGGCTTTTATAAGAGCGCGCCAGGGCCGCTTCAATGCGCGTCCACTTGGACACATGTGGATGTGCACATGCGGCTCCACTTCCCGAATTAACTCGCCTATAAAGAGCCACCTTGCTTTAGCCTCAGTTGAACCTCTGAGACAATGGCAGAGATAGTAGGCTACTAAATCGCCTTGATCGCCAGTTAAATAATAGAAGACGCCCAGAACGCGTGTACCGCCAGCGCACCAGCTACCTGGGCCTTTCAGGTAAGTCTATATTGTTTGTATTTTGTATCAATCATTTTTCCGCTTTTATTTATTTTATTATTTTGGGGGAAAATATCCATCCCTTTATTGACTACAATTAGTCCTGGCTAATTCTAGATGGTTTTCCTGTATTAACACGTTTTCCAAATCAAGAATAATCAAGTGGCAATTGAAGACACGACTTCTCTCCCCCATGCGATCTAACAACGACAAAATAATTGGCTACATTCGGTACAGAAAAATAATTTAATTATAAATAGGTCTATGCACTGGCATTCAGCAACGGTAATTTTTTTTCCAGCGAGAGTGGCATTTCAGAACTCTTTTGCGAATGAAGGTAATTTGGGCGACAAGTATGTACACCTGTTTTTGCAGCACGGTCACGCAACTTGCTGTAAAAAATAGACAGCTGTCCGATTGGAAAATGTAAACGGACGAAACCACGTACTTGTCACCAAAATTACCTTCATTCGCTGAAGAGTTTTGAAATGCCGCTCTCGCTGGAAAAAAAAGTTACGTCACTGAGTGCCAGTGCCTAGACCTAATTTATTTTTCTAAAATGGGATTTTGTTCTATGCTTCATTTCAGACGGGAGAGGGAGTTGGAAGTGCATGGCGAAACGTATTATTTTCTTTTTTTTTTCTTTTTGAAGTTTGCATCACAAAAGGGGTAGGCTTGATGTTTTTTGGGTTTTTTTATTACATACCAAACATTAAACAATATGTCAATGACAAATAATAATAGTAATACTAATAATAATAATAATAATAATAATAAAATAATGCAATTCATGATTAACTTAACAAAAACAGATCCACCCCTGTCTGGATTTGACCTCATGCACGAGCAATTTAACTTCGTCTTCGGAGAAACGTGGCGACCTTCCTCTCTCCATCACGGGTTTCGGTTTGAGGATTTGGGATAGCGCAGCCTGCTCCTAAAGGCAATGGCACCTAGCACACTGATTGGTTTAACTGGCGTAACGCCCAAACCACGCTTATGCATAATATAACGGGTAGCGCAGGTGTTTTAGGGATATAGGCAGGTGTGCAAGATAGCAACTTTTGTGGGGGAACGCCTCTTACGCAATGCTAAATCCCCAAATAACGGGTTTAGGGACTCTAGCATGAGATGGGGCCCTTAGGATATTTTCTCAGTTGCATGGGTGAAGACATATGATCTTGATGTAGATTTACTGTTAAGCTGAATGGGTACTTGGTTTAAAAGGCATCCCTGTTGGTTATTAGAGACATTTTAACATGATCTATTTTGGTTGAAATTGGATGTAGAATGCTTGGAAATGGCTTGAATTTTGCCTCAGAAATAGCTAAAATGCTGGATTTTTCAGGGGCTTCGCCCCCTGAGGCCCCACTGGGGCACTGCCCCTTGATCCCACCAGGGGGCCTATGCGGTCCCCCTGGACCCCCGCCAGGAAACCCCCCCTTACAACTCATTTGATCCGGTCCTGTTATTCCAGAAGATATGAATGCTCTGAACAGATGATTTTAACCAATCCTAGCTAGAAACATTAAAAATTATAGGCAGGATTGGAAACGGCCATCGCATTTTCAAATGAAGTACACGAAGATTTTGTGTCCTGGAGCTGGTTTCAGCGACTGTACCAACTACTATACCGGAAATTCTTTCACTGAGTTTAATGCAGAATTTTTCTTTTAGAGTCGTCTGTATCTTTGTCTCTTAAAAACGACAGTGTTGAGGTGTGGAAAAAGGCCAGCGGAGGGCAAAATCGAACCACAAATGATCAATATCTAAGATATTTGAGGTCGGCTGAGTCATGTAGTCCAATGGAGATTTTAGCGCAGGCGTTCCTTTCAGATTGCGACTTCTAACTCAAAAATGGTAAATCCAATCCAGGAAATGGATATACCATACGAAAGAGGCGAGTCAGCTGAGTAATATATGTCAAAATTGTGTTCGCAGTGCCAAAAATATGGAAACACGAGCAAGATAGAAAACTGCGTTTAGCCTTTGCAACCTGCATGTTCTTTTCGCATTTAACATTGGAGTTAATGGAGCTTCGGTGAGTGGTCCCGTCGCTTTTCGGCTCATACAGCCAAAACGGTAAAGAACGGTAAAGACATTATCCAAGCGTAGGTTAACATTTTACAGTTGGAATGACGTTTCTAGTTAAAAGTATGGCAGAGTAAAAAATAGCTGAAAATAGCTACATTTTAAAAAATCTGTTTCATTGTTTCCTATGGGATAAAAAAAGAAGAAAAAGTGAAATATTTTAAAAAGTATAAATAGTATGAAAGTCAGGGCGAGAAATGAACTTTTCTTTTCAGTCGTTAGCCGGGCAACCTAGAGTTTTTTAGGGTGACAAAAACCATTTTAGGTGGTCAAGACATATGCTGTAAAAAAGAAAAAAAAAAGCTTATATGATTGAGCACTCACAATGTATTTTGGTTACTTTGGAAAGTTTATACTGCCTGGAATTGGATAAGAGCAGTCTGCACATGAGGCATGGCTGAGGAGTTTAATTAATGCAACTCCCTGGAAATCAGGTGTAGGATCGTACGTTATCAATATTACAAACCGTGTTCGAATTCAGCTTGCCAGTGAATATTCATTTACTGATCCGGGCGTGCCATCTAGTGACAGAATAATATAACTGCGTGCATAAATAGAGCAGCTCCATGTCCGCTGTCATCAACATCTGCGCACACAGGTTATGGATCGGATCGGAACGTATGTAAAAAAAAAATGAAAAGAAAAAGAAAAAAGGCCATTCGCAAGTACGAACTCGCGCCATGGAAACCATAATGAGACATACAATACGAGACAGAGTTGTGAATGATTGAAAATATTTCAAGTGTTCATTTGATTAAATTAAACTAAATACATGTCGGCGTTTGCTGATGCGTCACTAAAAGAGCTTCAGTCGATGAGAGCTGCTATCGCAAGCAGAGGCAGCCGGTGGTTAGAGAGCTCAACGTTGTCTGCGCGAATAATTCCTCGGAGGTTTAGATTATCTTAATGGTACCGCTGGCAAACAGATACTGTTGACTTACAGAGCCTGTATTCTAATCAGTGAAGACATAACTTTTGCGAATGAACGTAGTGGTAGACAAATACTAGTATTGCAAAGCAGTACATCCATTTAAGGGAGACTGCAAACAATGTCGTATCGCATTCATGAGCATATGTTTCTCTTTTTAACGTAGCATTTGTAGCGAACTTGTCTTTGCGTTTGATTGACACAGAAAGCAACATTTTAGAATAGTGGGGCATTAGCTGAGACCTGCAAATAGAAATAAGCAGCGTGGAGAATGAGCTGCAATAATTTCCCTAACCGCAAATAGCTGGCTCGATTCACTTCATTCTTATGAAGACACCTGTGTTCTAACGAAAGCATCTGCATGGAAACTCAGCTGAGCACTTAGATTTAAAATGAGAAAACCTAACCGCAAAATAGCTGGCTGAATTCACTTCGTTCTTATGAAGACACCTCTGTTCTAACGAAAGCATCTGCATGGAAACTCAGCTCAGCTCACTTAGATGTAAAATGAGAAAATCACGACACGGAGGGCAATGGCAGAAGCGGTGTCCTATTACCAGTGAGAGCCAGGCATGTACAGACAAGTGCACGCACAGGCAATCGCTGAGTCACTCAGCCTTGTTCGCGCACACCTCAAACTCTTGCTTCTCATGCGAAAACCGTTTATCCTGTCAGCAATGTAATCACATCATTCAAGGCACGAGACTTTGCTGAGTGCGCGGATGCCTTTTTTATTTCTCTGAGTGATATAGTTTTGGAATAACAGCGATCTAAAAACTCTGGCCGTTTGCTGTTCTCCCAAAATTTTTTGGGTGATTTTTGAATGGAAGAGATAGCAAAGTTGGATGTGCCTCCTGTCCTTTGACTGTTCCCTGAGCCAAAACTATATACTTCACTGCTACAAAAATGATACTACTGTAACAAGAACAAATTTTCCTACATTTTTGTGAAATGTCATGAAGAGGGATTCAAATTTATGGAAGTTAGAGCGATAGAGAAAGAACTTTTTCATTCTGTCTGCTCTCAGCTCCCACTCTAGCTGTCACAGAAGCGTTTGAAGACTGTTTCAATGCATTCCTATGGGACAAAAAATGTAGAAAAAAATTAATATTTAAAAAAGTATAAATAGTATGAAAGAGAAAAATAATAGCAATAACGTCCTGAAAAATCTAAACGTTTTGATATATGAATTGTTAATATAGCACAAAGTATGTAGGAGTAGTTTAACGGCGCGCGAAGAAGCTATAATAATAATAATAATAATAATAATAATAAGTATAAAGAAAATGGCCGACATGAAAAACAGTGGTGTGAATGCTTTAAGCATTCACACTAATAAGTACAAAGAAAATGGCCGACATGAAAAACAATAGTGTGAATGCTTTCAGCATTCACACTAACTAGACAAGCAATTCCTGAAGAAATTGCAAGTGTGAATGCTGAAAGCTGAAGCCTCACTGCAATGCTGTCTTTAATACAATAAAGTTTGTGTGATTTGAATGTTTGAATGTTTGCTGATGCCACACTGAATAGGTGCCATGAAAATATAATTACATTTGAATTTGTTGAATGCTTGAATGTTTATGAAAAAAACTGAAAGAAAGCTGAACAAAGAAAGAATGAAAGAATAATGCTAACCATGCTAACCAGGTTACTCAGCGAACTAAGCTAATGTTTTAAACAGTTATGCTATACTAACAATGCTAGATATGCTAACCATGTTGCCTAGCTAACTATGCTAACAATGCTTACCATGCTAACCACATTACTCAACTAACTTAGCTAATGTTGTTAGCAGTTATGCTAACTATGCTAACAATGCTAACCATGTAATTCAGTTAACTTAACTAATGTTAGAAGTCGAATGAAGTGTCTAGGAGAAAGAATGCTGAAGTTATAGAGGTTCAAAATAGAACAAGAGTTTGAAGACTTTCAATGAAAAAAAAAGCTAATATGATTGAGCACTCACAATGTATTTCAGTTATTTTGGAAACTTTATACTGCCTGGAATTGGATCAGAGCAGTTTGCACATGAGGCATGGCTGAGGAGTTTAATTAATGCAACTCCCTGGAAATCAGGGGTAGGATCGAACGTATCAGTATTACAAACCATGTTCGAGTTCAGCTTGCCAGTGAATATTCATTGACTGATCCGGGTGTGCCATCTAGTGACAGAATAATGTAACTGCGTGCATAAATAGAGCAGCTCCATGTCCGCTGTCATCAACATCGGCATACACGGTTTATGGATCGGATCGGAACGTATGTTAAAAAGAAAATAAAAAGAAAAAAGGCCATTCGCAAGTACGAACTTGCGCCATGAAAACCATAATAAAACATACAATATGAGACAGAGGCAGCCGGTGGATAGAGAGCTCAACGTTGTCTGCGCGAATATTCCTCGGAGGTGTAGATAATCTTAATGGTACCGCTGGCAAACAGATACTGTTGACATACAGAGCCTGTATTCTAATCAGTGAAGACATAACGTTTGCGAATGAACGTAGTGGTAGACAAATACTAGTTTTGCAAAGCAGTACTTCCATTTAAGGTAGACTGCAAACAATGCCGTATCGCATTCATGAACATATGTTTCTCTTTTTAACATTGCATTTGTAGCGAACTTGTCGTTGCGTTTGATTGTTTGACACAGAAAGCAACGTTTTAAAATAGTGTTGCATTAGCTGAGACCTGCAAATAGAAATAAGCAGCGTGGAGAATGAGCTGCAATAATTTCCCTAACCGCAAAATTACTGGCTTGATTCACTTCGTTCTTATGAAAACACCTCTGCTCTAACGAAAGCATCTGCATGGAAATTCAGCTCAGCTCACTTAGATTTAAAATGAGAAAATCACGACACGGAGGGCAATGGCAGGAGCGGTGTCCTATTACCAGTGACAGCCAGGCATGTACAGACAAGTGCAGAAACAGGCAATCGCTGAGTCACTCAGCCCTGTTCGCGCACACCTCAAACTCCTGCTTCTCACGCAAAAACCGTTTATCCTGTCAGCAATGTAAGCACATCATTCAAGACACGAGACTTTGCTGAGTGCGCGGATGTCTTTTTTATTTCTCTGAGTGATATATTTTTGGAATAACAGTGATCTAAGAACTCTGGCCGTTTACTGTTCTCCCAATTTCTGTGAAATTTCATTTGGAGGGATTCAAATTTTTTGAAGTTAGAGCGATAGAGAAAGAGCTTTTTCATTCTGTCTGCTCTCAGCTCCCACTCCAGCTGAGACAGAAGAGTTTGAAGACTGTTTCAATGCATTTCTATGGGATAAAAAAATTTAGAAAAAGTTTAATATTTTAAAAAGTATAAATAGTATGAAAGAGAAAAATAATAGCAATAACGTCCAGAAAAATCTGAACGTTTTGATATATGAATTGTTGAAATAGCACAAAGTATGTAGGAGTAGTTTAATAGCGTGGAACGGCGGAAGAAGTAAAATGGCCGACATGAAAAACAATAAGTATAAAGAAAATGGCCGACATGAAAAACAATATTGTGATTTACACTAATAAGTATAAAGAAAATGGCCGACATGAAAAACAATAGTTTGAATGCTTTTAGCATTCACACTAATAATAAACCAGCACAAAAACAATAGGGTTTCAGCCCTACAGGCTTGAACCCCTAATAAATGGCAAAAAAGGTGCGAGTTTATAACAGTTTGCTTACTCAAGCCTTAAACCCGGCTATTTTAAAACTCAGGAAAAAGTCATATCAAGCGATCAACGAATAGCGACTGGGCACATCAATTTCATTTCTTTGTACTTCACTAGCTCTATTTTGATACCAATATTTCGCCTATTTTAGATACAATCATAAATATATTTAGCTAATGCAAACAGTTGCCGGTAGCTATATGCTGGAATAGGATCTTAAGCAATTTTTTTTCTGCTTTGCCATTTTTACTGTAACGTGTTCTCTTGGACGCACCCAGCAAAAAAGACCGTTCTTTACAGCGCTCAATGTGCTGTCCTGGAGCTGGTTTCAGTGACTGTACCAACTATGATACTGGAAATTCTTTCGAGTTTGACGCAGAATTATTCTTTTACAGTCGTATAAATCTTTGACTCCGAACAATGATAATGTTGAGGCCTGGAAGAAGGCCAGCAGAGGGCAGAATCGAACCGCAAATGATCCATATCTAAGTTATGCACCCTACCGCTGTGCTACAATTTTGCTATGTCATGCAGAGCCATTTGAGTTAATGGCTGAATCTTTTAGTCCAATGGAGATTTTAGCGAAGGCGTTTCTTACATATTGCGACTTCTAACTCAAAGAAGGTAAGTCCAATCTACGAAATGGAGGTACCATACGAAAGAGGAGTTTGCTGAGTAAAATATGTCAAAATTATGTTCGTAGTGCCAAACATATGGGAACACGAGCAAGTTAGAAAACTGTGCGTCAAGCCTTCGCAACCTGAATTTTCCTATCTCATTTAACATTGAAGTTAATGGATTTTTGGTGAGCGGTCTCGTCGCTTTTCGGCTCATAAAGCCAAAACAGTTTGTTCAATTGCTTCCATAGTTACATTTTCGTGACACACAACTTCTGCTACAACTTGGATAGAAAAATATTTAACATAACACAACATGTGTGACGAGAACAGGCCGTTCAGCCCAACTAGGCTCGCCAGTTTCTTTTTACTATTGTGAATATTTTACTTCAGATACTCAATGACTCAATGGTATCTAGCTATAAGTCAAGTCTGCTCTTGAAAATTCCCAAGGTTTCTGCCTCAACAGGCAAGCTATTCCACATCGAAATTACTCTTTGGGTGAAAAAATATTTCCTAATATCCGTGCTAAATTTACCCTTGGTCAACTTCCATTTGTGACCCCGAGTTCTACCAACAAAACTTGTCCGAAGGAATCCGACATAATTCACTTTGTTAATCCCTTTACCACATTTAAAGACCTCAATCAGATCACCCCTGAGTCTCCTTCTCCTAAGACTAAAGAGATTAAGGATCTTCAGCCTCTTCTCAAAGCTTTCATCTTTTATACCTGGAATCAGTTTAGTGGCCCTTCTCTGAACTTTTTCTAGAGCCTCTATATCTTTCTTAAAGTATGGTCCCCAGAACTGTACACAATAATCCAGATGTGGTCTGACGAATGTGTTGTACAAGAGAAGTATGACCTCCTTGGATTTGTACTCAATACTTTTGGCAATGTATCCCAGCATCCGACTGGCTTTTTTAACTGCTACGGCACAATGGCTAGAACCTGTGAGGGTTTGGTCAACAATCACTCCCAGATCCACGTGGAGCACATTCCAGTTTTAAACCTCCCATGAAGTAATCCCATCTAATATTTTTATTACCTACATATACAACTTTACATTTCGCAACATTAAGTTTCATTTGCCTCATTTCGGCCAAATTCTGGATTCTATCCACATCATCCTGAATCACTTTAGTGGACTCTGAACTATTTGCCAAACCTCTCAATTTAGTATCATCTGCAAATTTAACTAATTTGCTCTCAATATTCCAATCAAGGTCATTAATGTAGATGAGGAACAGCAGGGGTCCCAACACCGATGCCTGAGGGACGCCACTCCCCACCATACCTAGCTCAGATAAGATTTCCACAAACCACCACTCTTTGTGTTCTGTCCTGTAACCAGTTTTGAATCCACTCCAGAATACCTCCTGTAACTCCAATGGAGCTCATTTGAAAAATTAGTCTCTTACACGGTACTGTATTTTGTTTCCAGATTCCAGTATTTTGCATGCAATGCAAGTTAAACTGACTGGCCTATAATTTCCTGGCTCAGTACGGTCCCCTTTCTTATATATTGGATTATATTGCCCTGCTTCCAATCATTTGGTATTTCTCCGGTTTCTGAAGACCGTCTGAAGATAGCGGAGAGCGGTTTAAAGATGATCCCACTAACTATCCTGAGCACTCTAGGATACAAGCTATCAGGATCCGCCGCCTTATCTGCCTTTAGTTTATGCAACTTGTCTAATACTTCATTATCCCTTACCTCAATTTCCGCTAAATAATCTTCAGCATTGGACATGCCCTCTGGCCGAATAAAAACCCGCTCCGAGGAAAAATTCTCAACAAAGTAACTGTTTAAGGTATCCGCAATATCCTTGTTATCATATAGCAGCGATCCATATTTATTCTTTATGCACTTAACCTGCTCTTTGACTTTTCTTTCTCTGCTACAATACTGAAAGAAGCGCTTAGGATTAGTTTTTGCCCCTTCCGCAATTTGCCTTTCATACAGTCTTCTAGCATTCCTCAGCTCTTTTTTGACCACAGCTCGCATTTTACAGTATTCAGCCTTAGTATTCTCATTGTTATCCTTTATGTACATCTTATAAAGATTCCTCTTTTCCCTCAAACTCCTACAAATAGCTGTGGTCATCCACGGAGGATTCTGCTTTTTCAGCTTGCTTTTGGACACCTTTGGAATGAACTTGCATAGTGAATAAAGTAAAACCCCCTTAAATCCTTCCCACGTCTCATTTACAGACTCACAGTCCAGGAGTGTCTCCCATTTTCGCTTAGATATGAGCGCATCCTGTCAAAGTTTGCTCGCCTAAAATTTTAAATTTTGGTTTTCGAAGACACCTTTTTAACTTCCCATGAAACATCAGAATTAACAGTAGAGTGATCACTAGTCCCAAGAGGCTCCAGTACCTCAACATTGCTAATTCTATCAGGGTCATTACAAAGCACTAAATCTAAAATTGCCTTCTCTCTTGTAGGTTTATTAACATACTGCACCAAAAAATTGTCGCTTATAACATCTAGAAATTCTTCCTCCCCTTTACCCTGTCCTTTCACCATTCCTCAATCAATACCCGGATAATTGAAGTCTCCCATAATAATAGTCCCTCCTCCTCTACAAGCTTGCCTAATCCTCTTAAAGAGCATTTCATTGACAATATTGTCCAAAGCTGGCGGTCGATAGCATACTCCTATGTTTAAACCTGTCTCGTGGTTGCCAATGAGCCTGGCCCAGACATCTTCACTGGGGAAGGAATGTTCAATTTCAGGAATTTCCAGCACATTCACGTTTTCGTTCCCATAGAGTGCCACGCACCCTCCTCGCCTATTACATCTAACCTTCCTAAAGAGCGTATAACCTTCTATATTATATTCATCTCCATCCTCTTCACTAAGCCATGTCTCTGTAATCCCAACTATGTCATAGCCCTCACTAATCAAAACAGCCTCAAGTTCTGGAAATTTATTTTTTATGCTTCTTTCCTTGAAATAAAAACATTTCAGGTTATTACGAATGCTCTTCCCCTTTGATTTCCCATGTGCCTGCTGCTCCAAGCCCCCCACTACGCTTTGTTGCTTTGAAAATATATCGTCAATAGTGCATGCAACGCTGTCAGCTTGCATCAGGGCAGTAAGCATTTCCCTATGTGTATGTATGTGACGTGAAAACTGTTCGCCACTCTAACCGTGATGTCACCACACTCTTAATTCCAAGAATCTATTGTAGAAAAAATATTTTAAAAAATTATAATAAAAAAAGATACAAGTTACAAAAAAGTTGAACGGTAAAGAAATTATCCAAGCTTAGCTTAATATTTCCCAGTTTGAATGATGTTTCAAGCTAAAAGTATGACAGAGGTAAAAAATAGCTGAAAACAGCTGCATTTTGAAAAATCTGTTTCATTGTTTCCTATGGGACAAAAATATTGAAATAAAAATTAATAACTCAAAAAGTATGAAATATATCAAGAGGATGAATACGAGCAACATAATTCAGAACAAGCAGAAAGTATGAATGATGTTACGAGGTGAAAGTATGTAGGAGTAGTTAGCACAGAAATCGGAGAATAAAGAAAGAAAGAAAGAAAGAAAGAGTGAGAAGAACATGAGTGTGCAAGCTTCCAGCTTGCCCACTAATTAATGAGAAGTGCAACATTTTGTCGCCCAAATTACCAATTGCTGAAGCTTTAGCATTTATAATTAAAATAAAAACTCATCCCCTATTCCACAGAATGGGACCTACTGAGTTTCTCCATGATCTCCTCATCAGTCATTTTCCCCTTCTTCTTCTGTCGGTCGATGCCCTTAGTGGCAGAGTCTGCGTCTGCACTGGGTGGTGGCGAGGGAAGCGGGTCGATGACAGAACGGGTGTACACCTGCAAACAAACATTACGTACACGTCAGGTATTGCCACCATGCTGCAAAACTGTTACAAAAGTTAAGAAAGTCCTTTGATTTTGCAGAAGTCCTCAAAATTGGGAGTTTGTAGTCCCTGTTTTTAATCAGCAAAAATTTGAGTAGTAAATAATAAAGTTGTTAAAAAAAAAATTGGATTTTACCATTTTCCTATTTAAGGAATCCTTTTGTGAATTCAATTCAAATGTTCACATGCAGAAACAAAATGGAGTTATTAATATTTGTGACTGAATAGTGGCAGGAATCAGTTGCTTTAATTCTGAACGAGTGATGCAGGGTCTATTTTGAGGAGTTTCTCACAGATTTGGTGTGTTCTGGACGAGGTGCCACTATGGGGGGTGGAGCTTCATCATCCTCATCATCATCTCCATCCTTAAGGCTGGCTGGCAAGGCATCCAAGCCCTTCTTTGCTGGCTGAAACCATGAGATCATTTTGAATCATGGCTCATACAAACAGAAGCTGAACAAGGGTTTTGAGTCTTGATACCCCTTCACAAGATTACCTAGGTTACAAACCTTTATTTGTAAACAGACTCAAACAGGACTCACGTTTTAAAGCTCTGAATCTCAACAGTCAGTGAGAGGACAACAAAACAAGCACAACCTGACTCACCAGTGGTGCGTCTTTATCTGTGGAAGAGAAAAAAAATTAGAGAAAAACTTTCAAGACAAAACTCTGCTAGCTCACTCTTGATTACTGTTGGTGAGGTTGGCAGTACTTAGCAATTTCCAATTGTCTGACTTATTGAACAGACACACCCTAGGACCCTGAGATAAGTGCTTGGAGGCATTTCTGATAGGTTGCAGACATGAATGCGCACATTGCACACACATGCACAAAATGTGTCTCCACAGAAAAAAAGAAGCCAAAAGAAGTGCATTTGACAGTAGCAGACACACACCAGACACAAACCTGAAGAGAAGCTGAGGTATTTCTGCCTGCTGTTGCCAGTGGAGTCGTAGAACTTCAGGACATCCAGGACAGCCTGGGGGTTCTTCTTCTGCTCTGATTTGGTGATGTTGGATGTCTGCAGCAGCCGTGCCCACTGCTCCGGCATGCCCTAGGGAATATGGGTGTAGGGGTGTGGTGTGAGTCTCCATAGGGACTAATAGGGGCTGGGGGTTTAATGGAGGGAGGAAGGGCTAGGACCAAACAGTCACAGTCCAAAAAGCAACTAAAATTTATCTATTACACAAGATTAAAAGCATGGTAATGAATCTTAGAAAAATCATTTTTACCTCTTAAAGGTCCACCAAGTCATCTTCCCCATATCCGTTTTTTTTTGTTTGTTTGTTTTAGGAAGCACCCTGCTCTTAATTTCTATACCAGCACCCGCCGGCATGATCGAAAACTGGCCTGATTGTGAGTCACCATTGCCCCTGCGAGACCTAGAGACCACACTGCACTCATTTCAGGGCAACAAGTAGAAATCATTCGGCCACCATTTTCATCTCATGCAAGTGATGTAAGAATCAGAGGCAAGTTTTTTGTAGGCTTATCATTGCTTGGGCTACTACTTCTTTTAAAACAACCAGCATGGATGCTGTCAACATTTTAGAAAGCTTTTCTGACACCTCTTAGTTTCTCTGAAAAACATCAGGAATCACTTCCACTCAACAAAAAATAGTGCCACGGCACTGTAGCTCATCTGGACATTCACTCCACCAAAGTTTTTCAGTCCTTTTGTTTAAGTCAACCATTGAATGGTATTATTTCAGTTGCCTATTAAACACAAACATGGTTTAACATGGTAATGAAAATATTTTTGAAATAAAAACTTACAGTGTACATTATAAGCTGGGCACAATTTTTAATTGATAAAAATGTTTTGGAAACAAAAAAAATTCAATCAGAATTATTTAGCAAATATTTTCTGTTCCCAGATCCATATATCTAAATTAAAAAGAGTAAGTGATCATGTTTGTAGATCTATTTAAAATAACCTTCAATGCATTGGGAAAAAAGAAAAAATGTGACATGTTTGGAAAAGTGTATTTATTAGATTCATACACTCTCCAGGAATGAAAGAGAGGACAGATGGGATGTTGTGTGGTAATCATTTCCAACAGACATCCAACAGTTCACTTACCAATTAATGCTTCACTGTACCACACCATATCCTTTCCTGAGGCTTCCCACAACAGCTGGCTTCATAGTGAATTTTAGTCTAGATAGCTTTATATTTTCCTGTAGCAATACAGGACATACAGTTTCATACAGTTGAACACTATCAGAATGATCAGAGAAAAAGTGCTTTTATTGGTACTTTCAATAAAAAGGTGTGGCCCAATGGTGAAATGAAGAGGTGAAATGAAAGTCAAAATGCATTGCACAGCAAAACCTGTAACGTGTTCAGCCTTGCTGCTTAGCATCTACAAAGGAAATTTCAATATGGCTGCCGCTGTTGCCTTAATTGAAATCGAATCAGAACACCTCGAACAACCTTTAATCTCCCTGGCTACAGGAATGTGTATACAAAGGTTCAGCTCAATCAGTCAGAGTTTCAGAGAAGAAGATTTTTAAAGATATTTCTGAAATTAAGGGGCGTGGCCCCATGACAGAGGTCAAATGAAGGTCAAAATGCCATGCACAGCGAAACCAGAGTTATACATGTTGAGTCTTGTTATTTGGCACATACACAGCAAATTTCAGCTGAATCGCTCCATAAATGAGTGAATAATGAGGCAAAATAGCATTTTCAATGCGGCTGCCAAAGCCGCCATAAAATGCGATGCACAGCTAAACCCATAATATATATGTTCAGCCTTGCTATTTGACACATACACAGCAAATTTCAGCTGAATCGCTCCAGAAATGAGTAACTAATGAGCCAAAATAGCATTTTTAATATGGCTGCCAAAGCCGCCATATTTGAAGTTGGATCGGAATGCCTCGAACAAATTTTGGTGTCCTCGTGGGTAGGAACATGCATGCCAAGTTTCAGCTTCATTGGCCCAGTAGTTTTGGAGAAGAAGATGTTTACAGACGCCGACGCACGACAACGCACAAGCAGGCCATGACATAAGCTGAGCTAAAAAGTTAAGTAACATTCCATTTCAACCGGAGTATGTGAAATGTAAAAACTGAATGTAAATCTCAAGTGTTGTGCACGTCATTCGTGTTAATCCAAGACAAGAAACGCCCACATGTTATGAAACGCCATGCAGTTCAAAAATACCCAATTTTTTACGCATTGAGTACTCGTTAACATGATGGCAACAAATTAAAATGAGTTTAACATGTTGTCAAAATGTATATTACGCATGAAAAATCTACGCGCCAACATGTTAACGTGTGATTACTGTTGTTTATGTGTTGTTAATGTGTACATTCAAATGTCAATTTCATTTAATTCTGCGCCATTTGGTCACTTGTCCAGTTTTAAAGAGATGGTGGCATTGGCAGCTGAGCAAGAGGCTTAAACCATCTTAGGGGTTGCCAACCACCATTTAAAATGCTATGTATTCTTATTTCTTGGCGGTTTTTTTCCTTTCTCCTGTAGCTTATAAAAATTAAATCTGGGTTACAGTCTTACGATTTCAATACATTCATTGTTAATGAATGCGAGAGATGTGCACTATTTTTCAAAAGTTACTCTACTCAAAAACAGACCAAGGTTAACCATGCATTGGATCGCTTTGTGTTCATGTCCATTGACAGCAAAATCTGATGCAAATTGGATTTTATACAACCCTAGCCACCGAATTTGCTGCAAAAAATAAGAGAACCATATAAAAAAAAAATAAATAAAAAAAAAACAGACCCTTTTATTTTGTGCTTTGTCTTTTTTTGAATCTTTGCGGGTCTCTCTGTAAACTCTAGCCTTTCATGTATGGCCCATCAAAGTTTGCAGTCCTGTTGGTCAATTGGATTCTAGTATTCATTCTTGGGAGCAACTGAACTTTGCAAGTCATCATCTTCAAGTGGATTTTCAGTTGTGATTTGAATTCAGAAATTGAGGATATAACATGGAGAGTTTGAGGTAACGAGTTCCAAAGTTTAGGAGCCATGATACTGAATGCCCTGCCATCCATGCTAGAGAGCCTAAATCTCGGGAAAGCTAGTGAACTGGAAGCAGAGGACCTAAGTGTACGGGGCAGGGGTGTACGGCTGTAAGAGCTCAGTGAGATATTCAGGGGCAAGGTTATGGAGATGAAAAATTAAATTATTTTATTCTCATAATCGCCATTCGCTGACATCATGTTTATTTTTTCATTTAGCTCAGCTTCTTTCAGACTTTCTTCCATCTTCACTGAACTGAACGGTTATTAGCATGAAGCCCTTCCTCATGTTTAACCATTTTGCGCATCATGATACATTTGTCTGGCCTAAGTACAATTCCATGTAGCCTAAATTTTCAGAAATCTCATTGCCAATGTGGTTGAATTTATTCTGCATTTGCACCTTTATGCCCTCTCTCTATATTGGACACAAAGGCAGCACTATTACTGCGGGAGTGTGACCTGTGTCCATGCTTCCATGAGTTTTCCAGTAGGCTACCCTAACCTATCCAAGCACACTCGATAAGCGTTTGGTGCTTTTCAAAACCAAGCAATCCACGCCATGTTTATTGCCTGCTGTCAAATTTCATTTTTCTTATTCCATGATAATAAATAGTAATGTTCAGAGTGAAACATGAACAGGATTCATAAATCATTTTCCGAAAAGTTCTCCTCTTTCATCCAATAGAACTTTAAGTCACTGATATGAACAAGAAAAATTAGTCTACCAGTATCTCTCAAATATACATCATGTTGCCTAACCAGAAGAATAACTAGGCTAATAAGTGCAAGCATATAAAGAATAATTCAATGTGAAATTATTCAGAGCTGAAGAAGTTCATTCACCACCCATGATCTTGACCCACTCTGGCCACTCCGCTGAAAATTGTCCAGAGGCGCCACAGTTCCCATCCCAAAAATTCAAATCACTAACTTGGAAGTGACGATCACCATCAAAGTAATCGATGAGTGCTTTAGAATTTGATTTGAATTTGATACCTGCTTTTCTATTCCATATATTTTTTGACTATAATTAGTAAGATATGCATCGGAACATAAAAATGATAATTTTCCATCAACAACTCAGTTTAAATGATATGACAATGTACCTAAAACATATGTGTTCAAAAGCAAAAGACACAAATTTGCCCTTTCAAAACAATAAGAAAGCATAGAGTGGATACTGCTGCGGCTGCACAATTCTTAATTATCCAATGCGGTTGCAGAAAATATTCAAATTATTTAACCTCTTTGTGCAGATGTGTCCGCCAGCGGACATGCAGCTGCAAATTTATGCACACAGTTACAATATTCTTTCACTAGATGGCACACCCGGATCAGTTATTGAATATTCACAAGCGAGCCGAGCTCGAACACGGTTTAGAATATGGATGAGTTCACTCCCATCCCTGTTTTTCAGGAGTTGTATGAATTTAACTTAGTTAAGCCTGATGTGCAAACTGCTCAATATACTTGCCCACAGTATCTATCCAGCAGTTCAAAAAAATGATCTCTTGCAACAGAAAAAAATCGTTGCCCTCTGTAGCAACCACTTCAGCTACAGTGAGCCAATGGTATCCCAATTAGTAGTAAAAAAAAAAAAAAATCAGTTATCTGATGCAAAAATTCGACATGGAATTGATACTATCTCATTCTACTATCAATTATAGTCATCACATATAAAAAATGCGCAGTTCCCTACCGTGGATTTACGCACTGATTCCTCCATCGACGAATTCAGCACTCCCTTATATTTTGCTTAGTGCTGGTGTTGATAGCCAATCACTCAATTATACACTCAGGCTCATCTGCAAAATTGCACGGTTAAAGTTCATGCCCTCAAGAAGCTTCCCCAGTAACGCATTCATGGACTCGTTTCTTATCCAATTCCCGAGTGTTTAAACTTTCCACAGTCACTGAAAGACATTGAATGGACAATCAGAAGAGTATAGAAGCCTTTGCGTATCAGCAAGGTAGGTTGTGTTTCCTCAACGTTGCGCATGATTGCGCAGCTGATGACGCGATTTATAGAAAAAACGACTCCCAAAACCGGCCTGAAGAATTCAGTAACATTTACAGGATTTAAATGAGGTAAGGACATGGTCAATGGGGATTATTCCAAATGAAACAGGACTGGAGGGTTCCTGCTACCGGATACATCTGAATTTTTGAGAAATTTTTGAAATTTTTGTTACAATGAAGTCCTATGGGAGGGAAATTTTAGATGGGCTATATCTTTGAAACAGTAAGAGATAAGGTCATACTTACTATTAACCTTAAAATAAGGTATATTTCAGACATTACTGAGTTAGTGAGTTATACTTGTTCCTTATATAAACACTTTCCACAGCTTATAAGGTTGTGCGCTCGGAAGTGGGAACTGCTAGCTTTTCACTGCAGGGTGAATGTTCTGAGCGCTAAATAAGCAGTTGCTTTAATGAGTATGTGTGGTGGCTAGTGGGGCTCTGAAGAAAAATGGACAAAATTCTAAACTTTATCATGGAGAAAAGGCATGTTTTGTGTTTGGAGAGGTTACTGGTGACCACTCATGTCCAACTGCATCGATATTGATAAACTCAAATTAAAATCAACCAGAAAAATCATTCATTCATATTGAATTTTATGCGTCAAAAGTTGATTTGTGTTAGATATATGATTATTTTATTATTTGACAGTGCACCATTTTTAGGGATCTTAAGAGTTTGGGGAGCAACCTGGATAGCTGTCTTATTTGGGTCCTAGAGAGTGAGTAATTCAGAATTTATTGCTCAGATGAGTTATACTTGTGGTCAAGGAGTTTATGATCCTTGAAATGTATAGTTTTAACCACCAGCCATTTTTCAATTCTCAGTATTATTTTTTTTTACAATTTCATTGCTGAATTTTCATGAAGATTTTTTCATGTTTGCAGCCCTTTCTCTCTACCAAAATCATGAGAACAAATTAAAATACAATGGAATGGAATGGAATAAATGCTTCAAGTGTCCTGACTCGGTTGACCCAATCCTTTCCTGTTTGTGAAGCTGCGATCTTGAATTATAAGGCCTTAAATAAGGTAACACATAAATAGCCAGATTTGGCTTCTTCGCAATGGGATTAAATCTGCGTCTGGCTCAAAATCAAAATACGCGAGGGGATAGACAATCATGATAAATGTTGTTTCCTTTAATTTCATAACCATTACCAAATAATGAAAAATTAAAAAAAATACCCTGCCACTCAATCATTGGCCCACGATCTACATTTCCCCAAAATGACATGTCTTAAATATTTTAAAAGGATTGCAATATAAACTAGAATGTGTTTTTACTCGTAAAAACAGACATCTCCCCCCGGCCCCCTTCCTTACCTAACTCACAGGACGGACGGACAGACTGACAGACAGGTACATACCAAAAGGCACCACTGCAGGACCTGGGTAGTAAGTATGCAAAGTTTCGTTAAGATCATGCAAACAGTTTAGGAGTTACGCTCCGGACAAGAATCGATGACATCCGGACGGACAGACAGACAGGCACATACCAAGAGGCAACGCTTCAGGACCTGAGCAGTAAGTATGCAAAAGTTTTGTTAAGATCATGCAAACGGTTTTGGAGTAACGCTCGGGAAACAAAGTGGGAATGCCAACGCCGACCTGAACACGAACCGAGCCTAAAACAAAATATCCCGCCTCTCCCTCCGGGGGAGAGAGAATAATAAATACTGGACTTGGCTCTGCCTTTCAGCCATAGTCAGCTGGGATATGCTCTAGTTCTCCCAAATCCCTAGTGAGGAAGAAGCAGGATAGATAATGGATGTATTATTATCATCATTGTTATTATTATTACAACCCAAACACAGAAAAAGTTGGGACCGAATGAAAAATGCATATAAAAACAAATGCAGTGATGTAAATTTACTTTGACATGCATTTCATTGCAGACTATATGCAGACAAGATGCTTCATGTTGTGTCAGGTCAACTTAATTTTATTTGTAAATAGACATCCATTCCTGCTATTCAGGTCAACAAAGCATTCCAAAAGAAGTTGGGCCAGGGGCAGTTTTGGACTGGTAATGAGGTGAAAAAAAAATTGAAAAATTAAATGATTTCAAACAGCTGATGCCAACTGATAGCACTCATGATTCTGTGCAAAAGGAACATCCAGGAAAAGCCTAGTCTTTCAGTAGCAAAGATAGGCCAAGGATATCCAACCCGCAAATGTGTGAGAGAATAATTGGAAGGTTTAAAAACAATGTTCCTTAAAGGAGGATACAAAGAGACTTGGATTTTGTACCCCCATGGTGCGTAACGATCAAAAATTTTGAAGAATCCAGAGGAATTTCTGTGTGTAAAGGGCAAGGACACAAGCGTAAGAGCTTAATACCCATAATCTCCGATCTCTCAGACAGTACTGCATCAAGAAACATCAATTCTCTCGAAGTGATACAACCACATGAGCTCAGGATTAATTTTAGCAAACCTTTTTTCAGTACTACACTATGTAGTTACATCCACAAATTTCGGTTAAAACTTAAATGAGCAAAAAGGCAGCCATATGTTAACAGTGTTCAAAAGTTCCATAGACTTCTCTGGGCTCAAAAGCATCTGCAAAGGACCAGTGGTGTGCCATCAGGGCCAGCAAGGCCTTCTCTGCTGGCCTAGATAAATTGGAAAAATAATATGTTCTTCATAAATACTTTAATTAAAGCTGCATGTATTTTAGAAAGTCAATCAAAATTCTCAATCATTAAATCCAAGTGATTTTATTGCATAACTCCAAGTTGCGCAGCTTCCACAGTGGAGCCAGCTTTTATAAAGCACAGCTCCATCTTCTCTCCGGGTCAAAGCTACTCTCTCCACATAGTGTCTGAAGTCTCAAGGCCTTCAGAATGTAGATTGCTTCCCACTCCCATTAAAAAGAGTGGGACGATTATGCCGATTGTCATATTTTTAACAAATCAGATTGCGAGTATACCAAGTGGGGCATAATCTTTGACACAGCAGAGCCATCTAGCTGGCCTCTGCCTACGTCAGGACATTACGTGCTGACAACAGGTTAACTACATTAGCTAATGAAACAGTCTGTATAGTAGATCTTACATGAGTGGGCGTGTCATATGAAAGTAATGCAAGGACTACAGCAAATTTTTTGGTTGTTTCAAGCTTTAGCGAGCTATAAACCAACGAGTTAGCACTGAGCTAACTCCTTCACTGCTACTCAAACAGTCTCTGAGTCACAGACATTCGCGTTTGAACTAACAGTTAGCTAGCTGCGGTTTTTAAATTCACCATCAACTGAGTAGGGATGCGATCTATGTGAGAGCATGAATCAACTTCACGCACTGGCATGTCTGGTGGTGACCATCCCGGCAAAGGCGCTGATTCCATGGGTGCTTTGGGGCCCGAGCACCCACGGAAAAGGCCGAGTACCCACGTGCGCCAGGGGCATGAGCAAGATCGAAGGGTCTCACGCCTGGGTCTCGCGAGGGAAGACTCAAAAGTTTTGAATGACTCCTGAGTCCTTGCGAGTTTTCCAATATGGCTGCCAACTAAGGTTTGCATCAAATTCCACTGCATAAGCTGTGACAATACTGAACGCCATCTTGAAAAGCAAAGTGAGACTGTTCGCTCGCAAGACCAAGCGTAGTTTACTCGTTCAAGTTGCAAGCACTTGCGGGTCCTCGCTTTACCCTGCGATCCTGAACACGCCCCAGCTTAAAGAATCACTGATTTATGGAGGCTGACAGGGGAAAACGCACAGCAACAAGTCCAAAACATTTCCAATTGGAAAAATGCAATGGAACGGCCAAAAACGCCTCCAATTGGAGAAATGCGCTGCAAAAACAGAAATACAGCGTATCCACCTCAAGACAACTGAAGTGCTCCAAACTTTTTAGCTAGCAAGCGATTTAACACAAGTTTGCTTGCTTAGCTAGGTAGTTTGCAAGCCTAGCTAGCTAACAGTTATATTTGGTGCTTGTAATGCAAGAGAACATAAGTGAATAGCCATTATTTCACTGACTAACTTAGCTAGAATTGAACCATGAGCACTTCGCTTGCTAGCTGGCATTAAAAGGCACCAGCTAACGTTAACTAAAGAAACCAACAAACTAGCTTACATGCTAGGCTAGCAAGCTAGTTTGCCTGCTTAGTTAGCTAATTTCGGTTTATGTAACCAATAAAACAGTGAATCGCGATTATTTTGCTACTTAACTAGTGTTGGATTAGCAAGTAGTCATGAATTAGCCACGTAGCTAAGTCAGTTAAACATTTTCAAGGCTGCGTTTGCAACCTACAGAGTTTTTTGCGTGAACTAACGTTGGCCAAAGACACTTGGCTATTAATGTAAATTGGTACTAGTTTCAAAACATTAACAGGCTATCTAGCAAGCTAGGCAAGCCAAACTAAGTAGGCTAGATCTTAGAGTAGCAAACTATGCACCAAATATAACAGTTAGCTAGAGAGCCTTTTTTGCCGACTTCGCTAGTTACATTTTGAGCAGGTGAATGCTCGCTAGCTAACTAAATGGCAAAGCTATAATTAGGGACCTGGATGAAATCGCAAACCAGTTCATTAAGCGCACGGTTACGAGGAGCAACACTTTCCGCATCAAGAAGTAACATCAACGGTGAGTGAACAAAAGTTTTTTAACATGTAGTAGCCGTGTGGGCCTATGTATTTATTATCAATCAAATGTAATTGATTGCATGTGCTGTGATGTAGCGCAACGTTTTTTGATAGTCTATCACACGGTAATTTGTTTGATATATTAATATGTTGGCCTCTTAACTATTACAGTTACGCAGTGTTTTGATGGGTGTACTTTAGTACTATGCTAATGAGGTGGTTTCGGATAGAGGATTTGCTCTATGATTTATGCTCATGTGAGTCTTTTTCCTATTGCAATTTAGGTGGCTATGGTTATTACTTTGTTGGTGTGTGTCATTGAACTTTGTCTCATCTAAGCTTGGTAGCGCTGGTGATTGTTAACAGAATGTCAGGGAGTGATTAATGAACGAATGGAGCAGATAAGGTGCTGCAAAGTATGTCATTGTTGAATGACTTTCAGCACTACTGAAAGCCCTGCGTTCGCATATAGTCTCTGGCTTGTCAAATAGTGTAACCAGTTTCCGTGTCAGATTGTGAATTCGGTCAACGCTTTTTTTTTAGACCAGTTCGGTTTAAGGCCGGGAGTCCGCGCGTGCATGCGCTATAGAGCTGATGTGGGGCAAAAGGAAATATAGTGGCTACTTGTTGCGTGGTGGGGTGCAGAAACCGCTATCGTAAAGATGGGTGCATAAGGCTTTTTTGGGTTTCCCGTGGCAAGAGACAACGACAGGTGTGGATTCGAGCTATTAATCGGAAGAACTTTGTCCCGAATGATCACACTAGAGTCTGCAGTACTCATTCTGTCAGCGGAAGGCCTAACTTCGTTGACCCAAATAATGTTGACTTTGCTCTGTGTTTTCCTACAAACGAAAGGATCTCACACCGATGCAAGCTAAAAGGAAAGAGCGATCTGATCGGAGAAATATAGTTAAGGTATTGGTTGATATGAAATTATTTAAGTTGGCCCACTAATTGACTAAGAATTATTTCATCTGTTGTTGTTTCAAGCTGTTATTGTTGTTGCAGTGTCCAGTTTTTGTATGCATATTTTGAAAAGGGACTGGCTTTGTTCGTTCCTATAGGCTATATACAAAGTTAAGTAGATATTAAACTCTACTCAAACAAATATCAAGCCAATGGGGGAATGTTGGCGCCATACGACGTTCACACTCTAGGTCAGATCTGAGGGGCTGACATTATAGAACTTAGCCCCTCAGAGATAAGGGTAGGTGTGGTTTTCATTTCGCTGCTTGCAAAAATCATTTGGTTTTCCTGTGATTTCGATTTCATAATTGTATAGCCAACAAAGTTGAATTTGTTTGCCAGTTAGTTTTGCGGACATTTAATAATGTCATTTACACCACTATGATTGGGTCCCATGCCATAAGTCAGCTAATAGATAGTGTTCTTGCGACGAATTCGCATTGCTCAAAACAACCGGAAAGCACACATAATCTTAATCTCCTCTCAACATGGAAAAGTGCGCAGGTACACAAGTAAATTACATGGCCATATCATTACTGTTTAACTGAACGCTACACATTTGATTTCGGATTTTCATCTGTGCTGAAAATAACGTCAAGGACTTGCCTCAACAGTATCTCGCCGATATAGTCTCTCAAGTCTCCGTTGCGCTGCAGGAGTCAATGCTTTCAGTTTGTAGGAGAAAATTAATACAGCTTAGTCTGGCTATATCATCGGGGGGAAAGAAGTTCGGATCCAAACTCCACTTTTTGCGGCTTTTTATTTGCTATAATTATTTTTAAAAGGGGGGCGCCAATATGTTTTAGGGTTTTTTTTTTTTTTTATCAGTGAGAAGGAGGTTTTGAAATTTAAAATTAATATTTAATATTGCAAATGCATATGCTGCACCTGCCCTAGCAACCCAGTGTGTCATCAATGGCATGGCAGCCGCCGTTAACGATATGCTACTGACATGAATAGCAGCACTTAAAACTAAACTCTAAATTTCCTTGACTGGACATACACTTAACGTGTTTACATATCCTAATGTTACTCTGGGTCCCCCAACATCAATCGATGTTGGCGTAGGTTGAATACAGAATTCTTAATCTCGCCATCCAGACACAAAATGTACGCTGCACACCCTAGAATGTTCCTGAACAAAAAATATTCCTGTTTATAGTCCGAATCCACGCTGTGAGCTGCCTTTTACCACAGGGAAAGTGAAAGAACTTCTAATTCCCCACCTCTTCAATACGATTTGTGCATCTTCTGCCCAACATAGCCTGCAAAGAGCATCGCGACTTTAACGAAAGGTCCATTCAGATAGGCCTCTCGATCTGATTGGATGGTACTGATTTCATTCTGTGGTATGTGTATCATTGGTGCATTTGTGTGAGTGCGCGCGCGCGCGCGACGTTCATGTTTGTCATAGCTGGTAATGTTCTACATTTATACCTGCAAACTTGATGCCGTTTCAAAAAAGGTTAAATCCGAGGAGTTTTTTTTGGGGGGGGGGCGGGGTCTTGGCCAGGGGAGACGGAGAGTTCACTGCGGGCCTACATGACCTGGCAGAATCTTCAGTAGCCATCTATGGATGGAACTAATATACACTCATTGGATAGAACGCATTGTCCAAGTTTTTTTGTCCAATCAAGATAAGGATTTCGCTTCAGTAACCTACTTCAGTACTAAAGTGGTGTCTAACGCAGGTGTCCTGCGTCAGATCTGAGGTCAGTCTCGTTATCGGTTAGCGATATAATATTCTGTTTAAATTGGGTATATGTATATAGACATCTACTTGCTAACGTAAGGAGTTCCTAAAGTGTGTTGTGATCCGTTTCTCATGTTTAACGTAATTGTGAATAGCTCGTCTGAATTGTGTTAACGTTAGCCACCTAGATAGATGCAATGCTAGTGATTTTCGAAAGACTATCTCCACTGCATCCGGATAGTTACGTGGTTTAATGTATGCCGTTGTCGTGAGATCATGGAAATGAAAACGGACCGGTAAGGAATCAAAAATACACCCGTTTCTGCTGTAGGCTAGAATTATTAAGTGATTTAACCCAAACAGCTGTTCTAGTCTAGCGGATTATGTGACGTTAACGTGGACGATGCAGTTGGGTTAGCATACAATGCAGGGCTGGCGATAAACGGTATCGCATTGCAAAATGCGATCAGTTTTTTTTTTAATGCGCCAATCTGCGACGGGCTTTTGAAATCCCCATCGCATATTTTGCGATACAGTCTTCGGATAATGTGAAAAGAAGTTTTAGTCCAGTTTTGAACGAAGACGGGCTCCTACAATTTCTTAATATCGTCCTGATCGGCCTCCGTAACCGCACTCTGGATAGCCTAACGGCGCGACTGAAACCATGGTAGCGAGTGGAATGACCCCATTTCCTGCCTCCGCGCCAGTCCCGCCCACAGAGTAAAAAGAAACCACTAGAGTGGACAACGTCATTGGCTGAACCAACCGCAAAACGTGAGACGCGTCTGCCATCTCGTGTAAGGAATCGGCAGGGGAATTGCACAATCAAACGCTGTACATGTGTATGTGCGACTAGATAAAATGAAATGAAAAACGCTGGACTGGTGACACACATCAGCCTACAAGCACGACCATTATTTAATTAATTATTATTTTGTTTACAGGTGTTTGTTGTCAAGGAAATTCTTAATTGTTAGTTAAAATTCAAAAACATTAAATTTAAATAACTTGTAAATATATAGACAAAAAAAAAAGTTGTATATTTATGTCTAAGGAATGCTGTTTTCATATTTTGAACACGAATTTGTACCTTGATTTCCTGTAGTGCTCTATATTCTAGATTATGGCAATTTGTATTTTAATATTTTAATGTTCATCTTGGTTCATCATTATCACCTTTTATTAATTTCTTTCACAGTAAAAATATTATGTATGATAAAAATCAGTCCTGAATATTCACTCATTTACAGCCTGAGCCAGGTGAGTGGCTTAGGTAGAACCAACTAAAACTTAGTCATTCCTATTCAGTTGCCGAGTTACTACATGTTAGCTGTAAGTGGGACCAATTTGTTAAGTCCAAGCAGTTTTAGCACTAATTGCTTACATACCACAGCTTTAGTGGTATTAATAAATGTTTTTTTGACTTGAAGCAATTGCTGTCTTTTCCTCTTAATTTTCTTCTCAGAGTATGCCAGAATGCTTAATTTATGTGTTAAAATCACAATTTTTTTTTTCTGGGGGGGGGATTCCCCCAGACACCCTACAGGGTGTCACCTTTTTCATCCATCTTGAGTTTGCAGGTATGTACATTGCAAAACCACTTGCGTTTTACTGCTTTTTTATTTATTAACTTAGTATTACTATTTTATTAATTATATTTTTTAATAGCAAGTGTTTTTAGGTTTTGAGCACCCACCAGCATAAACCGAAATCGGCACCTAGGAATCCCTGTGTCTACTGCCTCTGTCGAGCGGTCATTTTCAGCCCTTGAAACACATCAAAACTTACTCGTGAAATGCAGTTGGGCAGGCTCGACTGCCAGCACTGGCCTCCGTGGCAATCCTGAGGGGCCTTTTATTGGAGCTCAAACGGACTGATTGGCTGTAGGACTGCATCATTGATCATTTTTTTTGAAAGAAAGAGAGGAGGATGGAGTTCATTTTCAAATAACAAGAAGCTGTGAGTTTAATAAATTTTTCATTTTATTTATGTTAAGTTTAGGATTTTGTTTTAGATCGTCGCTGCTGGTGTGTGAATGATGTCTCTGGCTGTGCCCTTGCACGCTGAGGCACAGGTGTTTATGCGCAGCAGCTTGGCTAGTGTCCCAGGAGTCTTTTCTAGGTAGTCTGCGTGGATGTGACTGGTTGCTGTGTTTTTTTTTTTTGTTTCTTGGTAAAGGCAGTGATTGATTTATGTGATATGGCATAGTGCTTTTTGTGTGAATGCTGTCACGGGGAATTTGTGGGGGGTTACGTTATGACATCATGCTGTTGCCGTTGAGTCATGGTGAAGTTTAGGTTAATTGCGGGAGGGTTACTGAAGGCCTAGGTGTAAAATGCACGGCCCGCCACTGCAAAGGACCATCACACAGTGGAAATGTATACAGTACATCTACAGGTGAATTAATATTTCAAGTCTTTTTTTTTTTTTGCAGAACTGGATGTCATGTGCTCCAGACTAAAGCCAAAAAGGCCCATTTGAACTGTTACCAGCAACAAGTTCAAAAGCCATGCTGTCATGGTATGGGGTTGTGTCAGTGCTCATGGCAAGTATACCTTGCACTTCTGTGAAGCCTCCATCAGTACTAAAATGCACACTGAAATTTTGAGACAACAAATTTTGCCTTCAAAATTACACCTTTTCCATGGACATCCATGCACATTTCAAGGAGATGAAGTAGAACCATATTCGGCACCCATTACAAAGGAATGGCTGTGTAAGAAGAGGGTGCAGGTGCCTGACGAGCCTGCCTGCAGTCCTGAATTGTCCTCAGTTGGGCACATCTGGCACATTCCGACATTACATTCTGTATTATTATTATTATTATTATTATTATCATTGCCTCAATTTGTTACATCTAATTGTTTCAAGCGTCCTCAGATTATTTTTATGTTTTTAACAAACCAAATTTTTAGGACGCACAGAAACAAAATTTCAAAAGTTTAAATAGAATTCTTTCTTCACGTTAATAGCAACCCGTGCTCACGTAAACTGTATGCATGTGTATACATACATTGCTTAACAAATTTATTAGACCACCCTCCGATGTAAGGTTTCTGCCACAGCTGCCCTAAATTAACAGTGTTGGTAATTACCAAAATAATTTTTGTTTCTGTAATAGTTAATCCACCAGCATGCCGAGCTCTTTCACTGAAATGACATTTTTAATGCTAAAATATAATTATTGTTGTTATCCATGAATTTTCAAATTTACAGTTTTACCAAAATAATCTGAAAGAAATAGTTACGTACACTATTATTTTTTGATTAAGATGCCAAACAGGTAAGTTGCCCATAAGGGCAAAAGACCAACTTTAGTTGGTTAGTTGGTTTTCGCCCCTCTCTCTCGCCTCACACTGCTGCTATCCTGGTACACAGTCTCGTCACTTCACAACTTGACTACTGCAATTCCCTTTTATTAGGCCTTCCCCACAAATCTCTCCGTAAATTACAGCTGGTTCAAAACGCTGCAGCACGCATCAGCACAAGGACCCCATTCACTCACCACATCACACCTGTATTGCAGCAGCTCCACTGGCTTCCCATCACACACCGCATACACTACAAAATGCTGCTCCTGACATTCAAAGTCATTCACAACCTTGCCCCTCCTTATTTGTCCGACCTAATTCACCTCGCTACACCAGCCCGCTCACTCCCATCCTCCTCCTCCATCCATCTCACTGTTCCTTCCGTACGCCTCGTCACCATGGGGAGCACAGCATTCAGCTGCTCTACTCCCCAGCTCTGGAACTCACTCCCTCCTGACCTCCGCAACACCAACTCACTCCCCCCGTTTAAATCTTGTCTTAAAACTCGTCTCTTTCGTAATGCATACTCCCTCTGATTATATAGTCCCATGCTTTTTGTATATTTTGTCTTTTTTTTTTTTTTTTTTTTTTTTTGTTTTTTGATTTTATTGCTGCCATTTTAATGTATGTTTTAATTATGTGTTGTAAGGTGACCTTGAGTTTCTTGAAAGGCGCCCTTAAATAAAATGTATTATTATTATTATTAGTATTTTTAAGAACCTTAAACTTCAATACTAGTAAAGGTAAGTAAATGTTGTAAAATAAATAAAACTGTTAGGATTGTTAGTATTAAACTTCACGAATACAGTATCAAGTCAATGAAAGATTATAATATTTTGATTTGCATTGATTTTATTTAACAATTAGTTATCCATTTTTTCAAGTCTTTTGTCTTGTGCTATTTGGTCTTCACTCTTTTTCACATGTAAGACACTTTTTGGAAATGGTCGTAAGATAAGTAGATTACTATTGTTCATGTAAACAACGTTACTATGACATCTATATGGACTGAGAGAACAATACCAACATGATTAACCAATCCAGGACGTCCTAAGATGCTCATAGAACAATGGCCCATTGTTCTGGTGACTTCAGAATGCTACTAGAACAATACCAACATGATTAACAAATCTAGGATGTCCTAAGGTGCTCATAGAACAATAGTCCATTGTTCTGATTACTTCAGAACGATATTAACCAATCCAGGACGTCCTAATGTGCTGATAGAGCAATGGCCCATTGTTCTGGTCACTTCAGAACGTCACTAGAACAATACCCACATTATTAACCAATCCAGGAAGTCCAAAGGTGCTCATAGAACAATGGTCCATTGTTCTGATCACTCCAGAACATCACTAGAACAATACCAACATATTCAGCAAACTCAGAATGTCCTGAGGTCACATGACATCCCATTGTTCAAGAGAGCAACGTAAACAATGGACCTTGGAAACAAGATGGAGACATGGAGTGAAAGCTCATTGGTTTTACTGATTAAAGTATGAAAACTACATGAAATGATAGTCCATATATCATAAAATTCGGAGAGACTGGTCCTTGAACACATAAAAGTTTCCAGTCAAGTTTTCAAATTTGAGTCTTTTATGGTTCTTGAGTTTTAGGAGGATTAAGGATTTGGTAACATGAGCACATTGCTGGTTTACTGCAAACTAAAGTTGGAATAAAAGTTCTTTTCTTGCATTCCTGAACATAAAAATTACTTTTAGTGGTTGAATGGAAGAATGCAAGCAGTTATCAAGGCCAGAGGAGGTCATACAAAATATAGTTTTTATGCGTGAATAAGGACTATTTAGTGGTTTCAGCTTGTTATTTGCCAAAGAAATAACAAAATAATTTTTAGTTTTAAACAAGTTTTTGACAAATTTCTTGAATATTTGTGTTTTCTTGTTTTTTTATGACAGGTGGTCTAATAAATTTAAGCACTGTATATGTATATACACACATAAACCCCAATTCCAATGAAGTTGGGACGTTGTGTAAAACATGAATAAAAACAGAATACAATGATTTGCAAATCCTTTTTGACCTATATGCAATTGAGTGCACTACAAAGACAAGATAGTTAATGTTCAAATTGATAAACTTTATTGTTATTTTGGAAATATTCACTTATTTTGAATTTGATGCCTGCAACAAATTCCAAGAAAGCTGGTTCAGGGGCATGTTTACCACTTTGTTACATCACCTTTCCTTTTAACAACACTCAATCAGCGTTTGGGAACTGAGGACACTACTTGAAGAAGCTTTGTAGGTGGAATTCTTTCCCATTCTTGCCTGATGTACGACTTCAGTCGCTCAACAGTCCGGGGTCTCCATTATCGTATTTTGCAGTTCATAATGCACCACACATTTTCAATGGGAGACCGGTATGGACTGCAGGCAGGCCAGTCTATTACCCAAACTCTTTTACTACGAAGCCACGCAGTTTTAACACATGCAGAATGTGGCTTGGCATTGTCTTGCTGAAATACGCATGGACATCCTTGAAAAAGACATCACTTGGATGGCAGCACATGTTGCTCCAAAACCTGTATGTACCTTTCAGCATTAATGGTGCCTTCACAAATGTGCAAGTTACCCATGCCATGGGCACGAACACATCTCCATTCCATCACAGATACTGGTTTTTGAACTTTGCACTGATACCCATCTGGAGGGTCCTTTTCCTCTTTAGCCCGGAGGACACGATGTCCATGATTTCCAAAAACAATTTGTAATGTGGACTCGTCAGACCGCAGCACAGTTCTCCACTTCCAGAGAAGCCGGCGGCGTTTCTGGATGTTGTTGATGTATGGCTTTCACTCTGCATGGTGCAGTATTAACTTGCACGTGTAGATGTAGCATCAAACTGTGTTAACTGACAATGGTTTTCCAAAGTGTTCCTGAGCCCACATGGTAATATCCTTCACAGAATAATGTTGGTTTTTAATGCAGCGCCTCCTGAGGGAGCAACGGTCACGGGCATTCAATGTTGGCTTTCGGCCTTGCTGCTTGCGTGAAGATTTCTCTCCGGATTCTCTGAATCTTTTGATGATATTATGGACTGTAGATGATGAAATCCCTAAATTCCTTGCAACTGCACGTTGAGAAATGTTGTTCTTAAACTGTTGGACTATTTGCTCATGCAGTTGTACACAAAGTGGTGAACCTCGCCCCATCCTTGCTTGTGGATGACTGAGCCTTTCGGGGATGCTCAATTTTATGCTTAATCATGACACTCACCTGTTTCCAATTAACCTGTTCGCCTGTGGAATGTTCCAAACAGGTGTTTTTTGAGCATTCCTCAACTTTCCCAGTCTTTTGTTGCCCCTGTCCCAGCTTTTTTGGAAAGTGCTGCAGGCATCAAATTCAAAATGAGTAAATAGTCCCAAAAAATAATAAAGTTTATTAGTTTGAACATTAAATATCCTGTCTTTGTAGTGTACTCAATTGAATATAGGTCGAAAAGGATTTGCAAATCATTGTTCTCTGTTTTTATTCATGTTTTACACAACATCCCAACTTCATTGGAATTGGGGTTTGAATATATGTACGTACAGGGCTTTCAAAAGTTTTTGGAGTAGGCGGCTGGCAGAGTACAGTAGGCGGCTATGGCTGGTGGTGGAGGTGCCGAGAATCCGAGCATTGAGGGCGCAAAGCCCTCCAGGCGGCTTTCTCCGGGAGAATTTTAAAAATTTGAAGCTCTGTGATGCAATCTGGGGCTTACCAGCATCTAATTTCCTTGTCATTTGATTAAATGTTTTTTTTTGTTTTAACATATATATTTTTGAGAATGTCTGTCATAATCTGCTCATGATGCGTTACTGTATACATGTATTGTCACTTCCAATTATCAGTTATTAGAATTAGATACACGCAACAAACCCCTTTGTGTAGAAGCCAAATCAGGAAATGATTGCGTTCCCCTGTTTAAGGCTTTATAATTCAAGATGTGAGCAGAGAGGGGGAAAATTGCTTTTGAAACTTGAAGCATGTAGAATACCTTCGTATTTCAGTTTATTTTCAAAATTTTAGAACATAACAGGGGCGGCAAACACAAAAAAATTGCATTAAAATTCAGTGCTGAAACATAAACTTATTTATCACATTTGTCTATATGTAACAGTCAGATTGTAAAAATTTCAGTCATTTCATGAAATGGCTGGCATCAAACTTCAGTCATTTCATGAAATGACAAAAAAAAATTTTTTTTTTGTCATTTCACGAAATGACTGGTTTCATGATCTGACTATAACATATTGCCTATTACACAATGTAACAAAATTTTGGCTTTTTTCTGTTCCTGGGCAGAAAGTGTTATTTTCCAATTGCTTATACCAAAAGGAAAAGACCTATCAAACTTTGCTTTTGTGACTTGGGTAATGAAATTTTCATTGTATCTTTTTTCCAGGACATTAAAGGTAGATTTAGTGCTGGTATGCTCATTGAGGATTTTCCTGAGCTTACAAGCATTTAAGAACTTTCTATAATGTTGTACAACTTCCAAGAAGTTTCAAGAATTTTCTAGGATGTTGTAGAACATGGGTCATTCCATGCCAAGTGGAAACGTACCTGGGCCATCATGGTCTTGGATTTTACTTTAGCTTTGTCTATTTGTTCATTTTGGCCCAAATAATGGATATCTCTGATTTTTTTTGCAAACTGCCCTCTGGTATTGGTTTTATGAATCGTTCACACTTTTATTAAAAAATTAAATCAGAACAAAACAGTTTTTCAGATTAACCCTTTCAAAGTTGCTTACAAGAGAAAAAGTCACAAGTTCAAGGGGTCTGTGCATCCCCGGGGAAAAGTTGCATCATTATGAATTTGCACCTGTTGCAAGTCAGGTGACCTGAATTATAATGGAAAGCACCATCGGGCCAGTGTATAGGCCTTTTTCACCACAGCAACAGACCCAAAAAGTGAAAAATCTCAACTTTGCCCAATCACAGTTTGCATGGAAAAAAGAACAGACGGTGATGCTAGAGGAAGCCTCATATTACAAATCAATCCAAACCCCAGACCTGTATCAGTAATAGGGCCAGAGATATGAGGGTTTTTCCACAGTATGTTTTGAAAAGCACCCCCTACAGGCCATTTCTTCAAAGGTCCATAAAACCAATACCAGAGGGCAGTTCACGAAAAAGATGAGATATCCATTATTTGGGCCAAAATGAACAAACAGACAAAGTTAAAGTAAAATCCAAGACCATGATGGCCGAGGTGTGTTTCCACTTGGTATGGATTGACCCTAATAAGGTCACTACAATTGCAAAGAATATCAGTATCAGGTTTTCAGCTCAAATAAAGTAAGCCACATGACATTCAAGCGGGTTTCTTTATTTCTGGCACATAATAGGACATTGCCATGTACATTTCAATGCAAAAAAAAAAAAAAAACAATGATTTTTACGACTTTTTAGGCCAGCTTTTTGGTGGGAAACAGGCCTATATACTGGATTTTTGGGCCATAGCAGTGTAATTCAGGTCATTAGACACTGCTCAGGTGCAAAGTGGTGTCGGTGCAACTTTCCCCCGGGGGTGAGCCAGACCCTTAAACTTGGGCTCTTTGACCCTAATTTCCATGGCATTCACCATTGATACAAGCAACCTTTAAGATTGTCAGCCTAGAGCAAGGTTCATGTCAAGGATCAAGCCACCTTCCAGATCTGTATCTGTCATAGAATCAAAGGTATAAGACTTTTTCCACAGCATGTTTTGAAAAGCGCCCCCTACAGGCCATTTTTTTCAGAGGCCCATAAAATCCATACCGGTGGGCCATTTATGAAAAAATTGGAGATACCCATCATTTGAGTTCAAATGAACAAATATGCAAAGTTAGAGAAAAATCTGAGACCATGATGGCCCAAAAGATACCTTAAGCGTTTCCACTTGGCATGGAATAACCCACATACAAGAATTTCCAGAACCTTTTGAAATTTTCTTGTTCTTTCCAAAGTAATATATATATACAGCAGCTCACCACTCACCACCTCAGTTTAGTTCTTGCTGCCCAAGTAAACATGTAGACATATCTGATTTTTTCAGAGCTGGCATCAAGAAGCTGCAAGCATTCTCCAGATGCATTCTGCAATGTATGTGACCAACTTATCAAAATAAGAGCAAAAAGTACTCTGTGACAACAACTGTTCAAATGCATGAGGCCCACAAGATGTATTTTGGCATGCCTGTCAGGGATCAACACAAACTATGGGCATGTCATTTTACCTGTGAGCCCTGCAAAAAAAAAAAAAAAAAAACTCTAGAAGGCAAGACAGACAATTTTTGCTCATTGAAATAGGAAGATTTGATATTATACAAATGTACTGTAATAAAATTTGACTTATGTTTTGTTTTATTCAGACCACACGTAAATGAAAATGTGCAAATTTCCCGTTTTTACACGGAAAATAGGTGAATTCCTAAATTTCATTATCCAGGTCGCAAAAGCAACGTTTGAAGGAAATAATGGGCATTTTCTATTCTTTCACAACATAAGCAAAAAAGAAATAATACACACACTATCCAGGAACAAATTTGTGTTACAGTGTTATAGAAGTAACTTGTATTAACATGTTAATGTAGGTGTCCTTAGTGGGACGCCGTTGGATAACCGTTCCTTGAGTGAGACACTTTCGCCCTGTCCCACTTCCCAACCTTTTTACGGGCATAGTTATTGATGATCAGAATGAAGCGCGAGTTTCAGTAATTTAAACAGGCTTAAGAGTCTATTTGTCAAATTTCAGATGTATGAATACGAAAGTGACGAGGACGAGACAGCGGCGTTAATGATTAAATCACAGTTTGGTGATGCTCTTTCACACATAGAGTGAGTACTTTCACTGACTGTACTCCTTTATATCTAGTTTTACTGTTTTTATACTGCTTAGTCCAGCCACAGAAAATATTGACTGTTGCGTGACATACTCTGTGGTCAAGGGACTAGAGAAGAAGAAATGTCAGGTGTCTGGGTGGGTCACCGCCGCAGGTAAGAATCACGGAGAAAATGCAGCTCTTTCTCTGATCTCTGAAACCTGACCGTACGCATAAAGATGTAACGCTAAACCACTTCCAAATAACTATTCAGGTGTTTTAATGCTGTTTATAAGCTAAGCGAAAGCCAATATAGATGCCGATTTTGCCGAATCAGGATCAACCTTTGTCAGCATTCCGCAAAACAAGTTTGCAATGAGGAGCTAACGTTATAAGTGTTCCACTCAGGGAATAGCGCACGGCTAAATCTCAGGTGTTGGCACACTTCTTCCAACTTGTGTAAAGACAAAGCTCCAGTAAATGATTAAAACAATATCTGGTAATATAGGTAAGACATTACACTTTACTTTAACACCATTATATTGACAAATAACGCATCATTTTATATTTGTAGTTTAAGATATACTTTATTGAACCCCGTGGGGTAATTTGTCCTCTGCATTTGACCCATCCTATAGTTAGGAGCAGTGGGCAGCCACAGAGCAGCGCCCGGGGACCAACTCCAGTTCTAAAGCCAGTTCCTTGGTCAGGGGTACTGGTTGGAGTGTTCCTATAATGCATGTTTTTGTGGGTGGGGGAAACCGGAGTACCCGGAGGAAACCCACGCAAGCACGGGGAGAACATGCAAACTCAGACATTCAATTGAAATTTCCCTTAAAGTTTCCCATGCAGGAAACAGTTCCGTATACTCTCTGTGATCAAAACGTTCAATATGAAATGATGGTTCTTTTTAGATATGTTAGCAAGACATAGAATATCTTTACCTTTCTTGTTAAAGAAGGACAATATTGTTGAGGTTTTTAGTATTTTACTTAGGGGTTCAGCTATCTCGTATCCTCGGTCAAACGGCAATGCAAGTTTTTAAACACAGTGATTTTCTGCCTGCGCAAGCACCTCTAGCTTTTATCCAAACTGTACTAACGTAGCATATGGAGGCTGCTCCAGGCTCGTTCATTCGCGATGAAGGAAACCATAATAGCTTACTAAAGCACGGAAATGATGCAAAAACTCCTTATTTTATTGAAAATGGGGCTAAACCTGGGTTACACAAACAAGGAAGGTGACCAAAAGAATTTCATGATCTGGAGAATCAGAGTTGCGAGTGCCGGTTGTCATGTCCCGAGCAGACGGCGATTATTGCCGGTCGCCGGCTACTTTTGAAAGCCCGGTATGTATATATTTTATATATATATATATATAAAATATATATACAAATATATATATAAATATATATACATATATATATATATATATATTTTTTTTTTTAGGTTATTGTTATCTTACGCACATATATAATGAATCAATAAATATACATGTTTTTGGTATGTTTTCACCCATGGTTGCTCAGGTTATGACAAGCTGAAATGAGTCTATCAGCAATTGGGGCTGTTGGTCCTTCTTCTGATAAAACTGCACATTTCTCTCAATTTGCTTAGAAAATGAGATTATTTCTGATTAGCAATAACTCGTGGAAATTTACTGCTGTACATAGAAATGTGTAATTAAGGAGGAAGTTCATCTTGGTTTCTGCCTCTGCCATCTTGCAGTGGCCACATATTTGCTCTTCAATTGGTAACCATTACCGTTTCAGTCTTCCTTTTTCAACTTAATGCTCGTCGTTACTCAGCCTGTACTTGGACTGGATCTGCCTCTGCTTTGTATTCTGTGCCAGCATGTATTCTTTCTTTATTGCCTGATGATAATTCAATTTATTTTGGGATTGTGCTTCTGTGTTCCAGTGGTCTAGGTGGGAGAGTATGCGTTATATAATTTGGTTTACTCGAATGGGCAGTTATGAGGCAGTGCTGGTCTGAAGCTGGTTTGTGTTACCGTAGTTTGTATTACTGTTAACTTGGAGAGTCTCAGAGCCAGCTGACTGAGGGAATACTTTTCTGGGCTGAGCACTAGGATTCGGAGTGCAATGAACTTGAGGGAGTTTGTTTTAACCTGTTTTATAAAATGTAATGGGTCATTCCGTGTCAACTCAACCAGAGCCCCCCACATCAAAATTTTGATTTTGATATGCATTGGCAGTACTGAGGTCAAATATTTCAGCTCAATTATTGCTAGTTCCTGAAATTTAGCCTATTTTAGGGAAGGGGGATCAATTTTAACAAAATCGCCTTAATTTTGCTGGGAGTTTCAGGGCCTCAGAAATGGATTTTCAGAGCTGACAGACCCACAGGTTTCATTTTGTCATCAGAATAGTTGCTGAACTCTTGGCTTAAGCTACTTTTCTTTACTCAGTGTGTTCAGTTTATCTGTACTGTGGCCTGGAAAAAGCAAAAAACAACAATCATACTCATTTTTTCAAAATTTAATGCATTTATTATTCTGTAACTAATTAAGATAGAGCCCTGAGAGTTGGTATGCAAACTGTCGGTCAACTCTCTGAAGACCACAAAAAATATCAAAGTCACGATGGTTGTATTAAATGTTTTAATGACCTTGGAAGTTGTCTTCAGAATGAAAAGTGCATATTTTTGGTCATTATAGTAGGTATATCTCTCAAAAGGGACACAAGTGATCAATGTCATATTTTTAGTGCTTGAAGGCATGGGTCTTGGGTGTAACATATTAAAAAACTCTTCCTTTAGACTGTACAGCATGCCAATCATATTAGGTGTCTAACTTAACTTTCAGGGCACCTTAGCCATGGTGTAAGTTAAAAGATGAATGTGACACCTACACTTGTTCACCTCCACCAAGGAGGTGTATGTTTTCACCGGCTTTGGTTGGGTGGTTTGTTTGTCTGTCTGTCTGTCCATTAGCAGGATACCTCAAAAACGGCCACATGGATTTTAACCAAACTTTGCCAGATGTTAAAATAGCACAAGAGGAACAAGTGCTTAAATTTGGGCATATCTAGGCCAAAGTACAGCTGAGATATAGGCCAAAGTTCAAATCCAGCTATGCTTGCAGAGATTTCAAGTCTTTCCAATGGGCCGTGCTTTTGGGTTTTGCTGCCACCTGGCGGTGGAATGCAACAATACCCTAAATCAGCCAATGATAATCACCTAATATGATTGGCATGCTGTGCAGTCTAAAGGAAGAGTTTTACATCTCCACTTTTTTAATATATTACACCCAAGACCCATGCCTTCAAGCACTAAAAATATGATATTGATAACTTGTGTCCCTTTTGAGATATATACCCACTATAATGACCCAAAACACACACTTTTCATTCTGCAGCAAACTTCCGAGGTTGTTAAAACATTTAATACAACCATTGTGACTTTGATATATTTTGTGGTCTTCAGAAAGTTGACCGACAGTTTGCATACCATGTCTCAGGACTCTATCTTAATTAGTTACAGAATAATAAATGCATTAAATTTGGAAAAAAAGTAGTATGATTGGTGTTTTTTGCTTTTTACAGGCCACAGTATAGGTAAACTAAACACACTGAGTAAAGAAAAGTAGGTTAAGCCAAGAGTTCAGCAACTATTCTGATGACAAAATGAAACTTATGGGTCTGTTTGCTCTGCAAATGCATATCTCAGGCCCTCAAACTTACTCCAAAATTATGGCGATATTCTTAAAACTGACCCCCCCTCCCTAAAAGAAGCTATATCTCAGGAACTGGCAATAATTGAGCTTAATTATTTTACCATTTCACACAAGATATATAAATCTTCCACTGTGAGGAATATAATAAAAATTTATTTTTTTTGGTGGGGAAGTTCCTAAAATTTGGTTGATTTGACATGGAATGACCCTGACGCCCTTTTCTGAATTCAGATGAGAATTGCAACTCTGACTAATTCAGCCCTAAATGCATTGTCTGGGGCATTTCTGTGTACTGGTAATAAGTTTTAACAAAATTCTTTATACAAAGGTTTTAGCTGGATGCTACTCCCATTTAGTGTACTACTGCTGACTGAGTGCACCCCATATCTCACCTCTGTATAACAGGCTGAATGACAATGTCAAAGAGTTTTGAACAGATTTTAATGGGGATGTTAATTTTATGAAAAAATTTTTTGACTGCCTAGACAGCTCTGATACATATTGTTACCCCCCAGTTAAAACAATCCCATCTGAATAGGGCAGAGGTTGTAAGATTTGACAATCAAAAGAAATGGCTAAAATAATGAGCAATAAAGCAGAGACTTGCATGGCATCAGAGGGATATACTGCAATTGAAGTTCGTGAAACACTCCAATAAAGCCCTATGCGGACGGTGTTAAGGACTATCAGGACTATCACACGACCACAAAAATTTATGAGGATTTGAATTGCACAGGTTTTGTAGCCCATTACCTGGGGTTATTTTTCAAAGTGGGTAAAAGATGCTGGAATTTTACCATCATGGGAGTGGGCAGTCTATAACAGTGAGCTAGATGGGGAATTCTGATGGGACGAAAACAGAAATGATGCTCCAGTAAATGACATGTTACTCCCAAGTAAAACTAATCCCATCTGAATAGGGCAGAGGTGGGAAAAAATATTAAATTAGTCACTTACCTACCCAGCAGAAAGCAATTTGTTACCCTGTACCCTTCTTATGCTTTTAGGGCATGATGGCTACAGACCCCACGACATAAGGATGGTCTTTCATTTTGCTGATCTAAGTGGAACTTTGGCGGACCTGGCGTGAAAATATTGCCAACAAGGCACAGGAATCTGGACAGGATATAGGTTTACAGCTCCAGGCAATGACTGAGCATTGTAATACACGTTTATTTATGAAATTTTCTTTGATCGCAAAGCTAGTCGTCCTCTGTAAATGTTACGGTTAATCGTTTTAAACATGGCAGCTTCCATGTATAGAGACCCAAGGCCTGGTAGAGTAAAACAAGAAAAAAAAACTACTCAGTTTCTTTACATAAAGCCAACAGACACCTCAACTCATGCAATTCTACATAATTTTAATTATACTGGTTCTGGCAATTATTGATTTTTAGTATTTTTGTTCTTCCCTCCCCATCTGAAAACAACCTAGTGGACCTTTAAGCCAGACGAAGGCTGCATAAAAGGAACATAAGAGAGAGAACAGAGTCAAGAGGGTGAGAGAAATTAAGCTTTCTGGGTGTGTGTTGGGGGATGCACTTATGGCACCGCCGCGTGTGCCCAGTGGGGGCATGACTTACAGTAAATTCCCCAGTGACAGCATCAAAGCCAACGTGGATGGTGTGCTCAAAATCCGAGGGGGGCGAGATTTCAGGGCGTTCTTTGTCCTTGTCCTTTTTTCTACCCCCTGTGGATTAAAAATTAGACAGACTTGATGAACCAGTCAAATTAGGCATTGCTCCAAATGGAAGGGTTGATGTCCATGTCTAAAGAACTTCAAACATCCTGATGTGAACAGAACATTCAAAAAGCATACGGGCACCCCAGTGACTGGAATCAGTGAACAATAGTACTAACAGAGTTATCCCAAAATAGAAGGTATTGATGGGGTATACCAACTTTGTTATGACAAATATGAGCGGGCACACCCAACGTCCCTCATAAACTTGCCCAATGGCAGCACTATCAGCACCTTTATCGGCTCCAGAGAAAATGGAGATGATCTTGTTACGGGGTTTCCTCTCTTCAGGCACTGAGGGCAGGGGCTTGGAGCTGTGATTGGCCGACTGCACATCCTTGCTGCCACTGCCAAAGCTGGTGCTGCTCATCCTGACGGGCGGGGCAGGGGGTTTGTCCTCCACCTCTCCGTTATCGGACATGACAGGGGCACGCCGGAGGAGGGAGGGGGAGGGGGGGAGGGGACAAAGAGGGGTGCAAAGACCGTCCTATGGGACAAATGAAAGCAAAGTTTCAGAGAATGCCTGGTGGTTGGGGGCGGGCAGCAAGAGAGCAGCTAGTCATTTCAAGTAATGTAAATTCCTCTGCTCGAACAGTCAAACAAACAGAGGGGCAGATTAGTGCTCTCCACTGGACTCAGGTCCAAATCCAATCAGTACATGCTTTCATGCAAGCTCCTATCAAAAAGAATGAAGCAATTTCTCTATCCAACCCAGGGATACTCAACATTGACAATGTCAAGCGCGTGCCAACTGGACAGGGAAACATCTGCTGAGTTTTTATTGCCAAACCACGGCACATATGCAATATTCCTGCTTGGGGCAGTTACCACCAGACCTGCTGTAAGGCCAGACACAGGCCTGGGGACAGGTGAAATTTTGCTTTGACCAGCAGACATTTTGAAGAATCAGGCGTAAATCAGATATTGAGGGCTAAACACTCCTCCTACTGCTGTTACACACACAGTTGCAATCAAAATTATTTAACCCCCATTGCAAATTGGGTTTACTGGCAAAATGTACAAACTTTCAGCAGTTTGCAATAAACAGATTAAACAAGAACATTTTAAATAACTCGGCACAACTGATATTACAAGTGGTTTCTCCAAATTCAACACAAAATGCCACTTTTAATGACTACTGCAGTTTCAAAATTATTCAACCCCCGGAATAAAATCTGTCATAAGAGCATACTTGTAAATCAGGTGTTGTCTCAATCACACCTAATGCAGCTAATCAAGAGCTTCATAAGCTGCCTCATGTTTACTTGAGATAGAACACATCAAATACTTACACTGGCTAGGAGTTTGTTGACAGTGACATTTGATTGCATATCAGAAATATGGCTGTCAAGAGATTTGTCCAAAAAGGGAACAGAAGAGATCATTGCCTGCCATAAACAAGGAAAGGGATTTAAAAAAAGATAGCACAGGCACTGGATGTTCGTAGAGGTACAGTTGGATACATAGTTCACACGTTCAGAGTTAAAGGAACAGAGGCTGCACTACCAGGACCTGGAAGAAAGAGGAAGCCATCAATGGCTGGCACCAAATTTCTGAGGTGGCAGGTGGTCAAAAAGACTGCAATAGACCTGCAGCAAGATTTGGAGGCAGGAGGCACTGAAGTTTCAGTTTGCGCAGTAAGGTACATACTAAACGTTGAAGGTCTCCATGTCTGAACTCCAAGACATACACCACAACTGACCCAAAAGTACAAGCTCCAATATCCTCAAAACCATATAAGCCGCAGAAGTTTTAGGATACTGTTCTCAGGAGCAATGAAAAAAAACTGGAACTTTTCGGGCTAATGGATCAGCGGTATGTCTGCTGGAAGAAAGAAGCATATGCTGAAAAGAGCACCCTGCCTCCAGAGGAGCATTGTTGACACTTGTTTGCTCTGCAGCTGCATTGCTTCCTCTGACGCTAGAAACCTGCAAGGTGTAGAGGGCAAGATGAATTCAATCAAGTATCAGGATATCTAAGGAGAAAATGTCATGCCCTTTGTGAGGAAGCTGAAGCTTGGGCATCAATGGACCTTCAAACAGGACAATGATCCTTAGCATACCTCAAAATCCACCAAGGCTTGGTTTCTGAAGAAGTCCTGGAACATTCAAGAGTGGCCATCATAGTCACCTGACTTGAACCCCATAGAAAATCTCTGCTGGGATTTGAAGAAAGCAGTTGCAGCAGGCAAACACATGAATATTAGTGAACTGGAGGCCTTTGTCCATGGGGACTGGGCTAAGATTCCTTGTGAATGCTGCCAGAAGCTGTTGTCTGCCTATGCCTCACATCTCCAGCAGGTCAAAGCAGCAAAAGGGTGCTCTACTAAGTATTGAAGATGCTTGTCATGAAGGGGTTGAATAATTTCCAGCCTGCTGCAGTCATTAAAAGTGGCATTTTGAGTTTAATTTGGAGAAGGCACATGTAATATTTGTTGTGTTGAGCTATTTAAATTGTTCTTGTATGATTTGTTCATTGCAGACAGCTGAAAGTTTGTCAATTTTGCCAGTAAACCTAAAATGCAACGGGGGTTGAATAATTTTTATTGCAACTGTAGTTACACGAAAGAAACAAAATGTTTCCCGCAGCGAAACCCTTCAAATGTACAACTCTCAGCAAAAAATGCTGAAAACACAAGTACTGACTGGAAACGGTCATTTCCCTCTTTTTTGGTCTCCTTCATGTGGCAGGAAGTGGTAGTCAAGTGACAGCCATTTGGTGATGGTAAACTGTCACCTAGAGAACGTCTTAGCAAAAAGGAACCATTAGGGGGGCAGAGGAAAGTGACTAATGAATATAAAAACAATTCTACTTCTGTTAGCCGCATTAAACTCCCATTTTTGGTACCATTCTAGCAGTGAGAACGTGTCCTCTGAGATTAAATGGTCACAATTAGGGATGCACGATATTATCGGGAGTATATCGGTATCAGCCGATAATAGCTTAAAAAGTAAATTATCGGTATCAGCCGATGCTAAAATTTACGCTGATATGTACGGCCGGTTGTGTGACGCAGTGGCGGCTGGCCAGTAGAGGGCGCCCCCCCCTTGTGGAGAGTGTGTTTTAAATTTTCATTATTTGTGTTTAAAAAAATAATAATAAAACATTTGCGATGATTACTAATATTAATTATTAATTTTAATTTTAAATTCACAATATCGTATATTGTATGAAATATGAATAAATATGTTAAGTGGAATTGTGGGAAACAGCGCCTGTAAAGCAGAGACGAGTAACCAATAAAGGACTGTTGCTGGGGTAAGATAGTAAGATAGCAACAGGGCTCGCAAAATTCTAAAATGAACGGTAGCCCATTGGGCAAGCGCAAGTGAATTCCTGGTTGCCCAAAAAGTTTTCTCCTTGCCCGAGACCTCGCCGAATTTGGCCTTAATGCCTCATTACCACTACGTGGTACCGGCTCTACTCTACTCTACCTGCCTTGGTGCCGGGTACTTTTCTGGGGGATCATTTTCCATTAGAGGATAGTACTGCTTCAGTGTAGCTGGTCATCACAGCGGCACAGCACAAAACTATTAAAATCTAATAAATATCTGTATGCCCCTTTTTGGATGCGGTTGATTCTTTACCACTCAGACAAACGTGCCATGCCATCACAGTCATGTTTTGAAGTGGTGTTTTCACACATTACTTTAATGGTAATCATCATGCATTTGTGTGCTATGAGCTTCACCAACCACGTAACCAACATATCAGTTACCGTTTAAAAAGGTTTTACAACTTTTGCTCTTCATTACGAACAGAGAAAAAAATCATCAGCTCCAAAAAGTGTATAATTAGCGAGGAGAAAATCATTTATGTTGGCGGCATTTTCATGAAGGAAATTTGCATTACGATGTATATCATCAACACCAACAAACGTTCATCATTACCATGCATTCTTTCACACCACGGAACATTTGTTTATTTCAATAGAATTTCAAAAATAATATCTAGGCCTACATGTAATGCACAAAATAAAACATAGCGTTTAATGACTTCTCCCTACTCCCTTTTATGCAACTTAAACAATGAAAAAAAGCAGGTAGAGCCGGTACCACGTGGTAGAAATGGGGCATAAGTCACTGTTACATTTTGTCCATTTAATGGACGTCTGTATGGCGTCATGATATTCTGATCATTGATGTGCGAGCACACTCATCAGAATATCGGTAAAACATAGGCCTATAGACAATGTACTGACGTCCCATTGCAAACGTCTGATGGCCAAATCAACTGATGACATTTTACAACGGCAACGATCAAAATATTCAACAATTGTTGGAGGGTTGTGTAATTATTTTTACTCGGGCCGGTAGGCCACGAGTTTAAGTTTCAGCTCAGTTCTTTTTTTTTTTTTTTTTTTTTTTTTCGGGGTTGCAATTGTCCTGCTCATGCACGCATGCGCGGTTTCGCGATTGGCCCAGGCCCGGCCCGAGTCCAGGGGGGTATACTATGAAGCAAGTTCAACATAGACAGGCTTTATTTGAATAAGCCGGTTCAACAAACCCTGACCTCGCAATCAGAGATAATTGGTATCACAACGGTGGTTATAATCTTTCTTTGTTAACCTCGGCTTTGTGCTTTTAACGCCATGAGCGGTCTCAATTTAAGGGCGTTCCAAGGGTCAATTTACCGTATTTCCCTTCATAAAATGACAGATCACGTGCTGAATGTACCTCCGAGGAAGCTATCCCTGATCCAGGATCAGGAAGACTGCAGGATGTCTCCCCCCGCGGCACCAGGGGGCGTCCCAGCGGCTTAATGGGAGACATATGAAGTTTTACACTGATCGGTGGCACACTTTGAAAGACTGCACGATTATGTATGTGCTTACTCGGATAGAGACTTGGGAAATCGTAATTGAGATTTATGTTAGTATATGTATTCTTGTTGGTTGTAATAAGGCCAGGGAGGAATTCTGGCGGAAAATTGCTGACCGTGTAAATGCCTAAGTCCTCTGATGAAGGACTAGTGGAAATCACTTTAGTTTCTCGGCCAAATGAAACAAAGTGAAATTAAATTGTAGATTGAATATTATCTGACTGATAAATACCTATAGTAAACTCCGTTTTACCAATTTCTTCGTTTTTGGTTTAAAGTATTTTTTCCATTGCTTTTCTTTTCTACAGCATGATTTTAATAAAATCGTATTCCACCACTAACCCTATCCAGTTGCACCACTGCAAATTTGCAGTAGTCCTGTGGCATAAAATACTATTTAATAGTTGAATACGCTTTAATAGTTGCAGTACCAGCACTGTCAAGAGGACATGGCAGCAAGTTAAAACAAAGCATGAGAACATTTTTCAAAGTAGTACGCCCTACGCTGCTTTGCTTTCATAATTATTTAAATTATTTTAATGGTATGCTGTGTAAAATGTATAGCGCAGCATACAATATTCTTGCTCTTATTTTCTGCATCACCACCTGAATGTTGTTGGTTCCCGTGACAAAAAAAAAACGCAACGTTATGCATACTATTCGTGCAACTTAAATGCCTCTCTTTGCTATATTGCCAATATATGGCTCCAGTACATCGCCTAAGTAACAAATTCCCTCAGCTGAGAATCTGTTGCGTTCATAGAGAATATGAACAGAAAAAGCGAACAGGTCATGCCAGTCTCCCTCCGAAGAGAACCGCATACGTTCCGGGCATCGAAGTCCACAGGATTATTCAAGAAAGGTGATGCCAATTTCAAAGGAGGTGCTTAGTGATAAGGCAGTACATGTATAGCCGATTACAGCCGAAACTCGGCACATAACCTGCTCCCGACCAGGTTAAGTTTGCAGCGTAAGTTACCATGGTAATCTAGCCACGTCAAAAGAGAGGCACCTTCGTGACATTGAAAAGCCTAGGTTTAGGCTCGACATACCTCGCTAACCCACTTATCTTGCTTCGTAGTATACCCCCCAGGCTCTGAGGAACCTCTTGTTTTTTTTGGGGTTGTGATTGTCCTGCTCATGCGCGCACGCGGTTTCGCGATTGGCCCAGGCCTGGACCCGGGCCGAGTAGAGGCTCTGAGGAGCCTCTTCTTAAATCTTGTAAGTAGTTGAAAGTGGTCATGTTCTTCTTGCAAAATCATTTACAACCTTATGGCTTTTCATTTTGTTTCTGTTTTGGAATGGCGTTTAAAATAAATTTTTAATTCGGTCGTTGGAGACACTGACATACGTCTTTTGATTCTAGATGAAGGAAAAAAAAAATGGATGCTTCATAATCCCTTTTGACCGACAATAAGCGGCATGTATACAACTCTAAAAACAAAATCAGGTATATTTTAGCGCCCGGATTGTTGCAATTTAGGTGATATATTTATGAAAGCTACATTTAACTCTTAATGAATGAATGAGCACCAGGCGCGCAATCGGAGGTGCGCAGTGAGTGGTTAAAACCAGCACCCATAAGTCCTCGGACTCATGTCGTGAGGTGAAATGACAACGAAGCATTTTATCTTATGGGTTGTCTTGTTTTGCTAGATATTTTGACATGGTGCGCGTTCTCTAATGAACATGAACAACTTCCGTATAATATTTATTAAGTAATCAGTCATCGAAGTGTTTATCGAAGAGTTTTACAATTCCACATTAATTCGGTCTCTGGCTCCAATGTCTCATTTTGAAAATTGTATGTTGCTCTGACAGTGGCCGATTAGCTTCCTCAAGTGCAACATCACAACATATTCTTGCTTGTAATTTAGTGTTGCTGGTTTTAATGGAAAACGCGCCCTCGTATAGCCGTAAGATTGCTGGGTAGAGTTAAAATGCTCGCATTCATAGTCCTACAGCCACTCGAAGTCCACAGATACTGCCCGGTCACCCCCTCTGTCCATGTGGCCACCACTACAAAACTGAGAAAAAAAAAGATTGTGGAAAGCTGTGTTAATAATCCCTCTCTTCCCCTCATGTGTAACCACAAGCCCGTCGTTTCGGTTCGGAGGCGATTGAAACAAAACGCAATGTGGGAAAGATGAGAGTCTAGAACACGGCTTTAGATGAATAACTTTAATATTAAATAAATACAGGTACTACTCGGAAAATTAGAATATCGTGTAAAAGTCTGTTTATTTTGGCAATTCAACATAAAAGGTAAAACTAATATATTTTATAGACTCATTACATGCAAAGTGAGATATCTCAAGCATTTGTTTGTTGTAATTTTGATGATTATGATTTACAGCTTATTAAAACCACAAATACAAAAACTCAGAAAATTAGAATATTGTGAAAAGGTTCAATATTGTAGGCTCAAAGTGTCACATTCTAATCGGGTCACTAATCCAAAACACCTGCAAAAGGGTCCTGTGCCTTTAAAAAGTCTCTCTGGTTTGGTTTAGTAGAATTCACAATCATGGGGAGGACTGCTGATCTGACAGTGGAGCAGAAAACCATCATTGACACCTTGCACAAGGTGGGAAAGCCACAAAAGGTGATAGCAAAAGAAGCTGGGTGTTCTCAGAATGCTGTCTCAAAGCACATTAATGTAAAGTTATGTGGAAGGAAGAAGTGTGGAAGAAAACGGTGTACAAGCAGGAGGGATGATCGCAACCTGCAGAGGATGGTAAGGAAAGGGCCATTCAAAAGTGTGGGGGAACTTCATAAGGAGTGGACTGAGGCTGGAGTTGCTGCTTCAAGAGAAACAACATGCTGGCGGATGCTGGACATGGGCTTCAAATGTCGAATTCCTGTTGTCAAGCCACTCCTCAACAGCAAGCAACGCCAGAGGCGCCTTCGCTGGGCTAAAGAAAAGAAGAACTGGTCTGTTGCCCAGTGGTCCAAAGCCCTCTTTTCTGATGAGAGCAAATTTTGCATCTCACTTGGCAACAAAGGTCCCAGAGTCTGGAGGAAGACTGGAGAGGCGCACGATGGAAAATGCATGAAGTCCAGTGTTAAGTTTCCCCAGTCTCTGATGACTTGGGGAGCCATGTCAGCTGCTGGTGTTGGTCCCCTGTGCTTTCTCAAGTCCAGAGTAAACGCAGCCGTCTACCAGGACATTTTAGAGCACTTCATGCTTGCTTCAGTGGACCAGCTTTATGGGGATGCAGACTTCATCTTCCAGCAGGACTTGGCACCTGCCCACACTGCCAAAAGTACCAAATCCTGGTTCAACAACCATGGGATTACTGTGCTTGATTGGCCTGCAAACTCACCTGACCTGAACCCCATAGAAAATCTATGGGGCATTGTCAAGAGAAAGGTGAACGAAAAGAGACCAAACAATAAATAACAGTTCAAGGCCGTGATTGAAGCATGCTGGTCTTCGATAACACCGGAGAAATGCCACAGGCTGGTAGCATCCATGCCACGCTGGATTAAAGCAGTCATTCCTGCAAAAGGGGCCCCAACCAAGTACTAAGTACAGATGCAAGATTTTCCTTACAGAGGCCTGACATTTTTGTATTTAAAATCCTTTTTTTTTTTTTTTTTTTTTTCGATTTCATGTAATATTCTAATTTTCTGAGTTTTTGAATTTGAGGTTTTCTTAAGCTGTAAGTCCTAATCAGCAAAATCAAAACAAATAAAAGCTTGAAATATATTGATTTGCATGTTATTTGTCTGTATAATATGTAGGTTTCACCTTTTAAGTTGAATTACAGAAATACATGAACTTTTTGAGAATATTCTACTTTTCTGGGTAGTACCTGTATATGGGTCGATGACGTGACATTGTCCCAGTGCACTACTTTCATTTAAAATAATTTTAAATGATTCATAATAAGCATCATTTTATTCTATAAAACCTGTTTAATTTGAACATATTTCCAGTTTATCATAAAAATTATATATATTTTATGTTTTGCCACCTCAAACCCTCAAAATGTCAGGTGGCGCAACTGTCCGAGCAAGTTAACACTAGGTGAAATATATTAAATATGTAATTTAAAATATGAATTAATATAATATTAATATGGGGGCATAATTTTATATTGAAAACCTTTCAAATAAACAAAGTTTAATAGTTTAATTGTTCTTAAATTGTTTTGAAAACCAAAATACCCGCCCCCTACAATAAAGAATCCATAAGTTACTTTTAATACCCAGCTCAATTACAAAATAGTAATGTTTTAGGCAGAGTAGACACTTTCAGGTATATTTACTAAGAAATCACGTAGAAAAAAAGAGGGAAGTGCATTTTTTTCAAGAAACTTTTGGTTGCGCCACCTGACATTTTTTGGCTGGTGGAATTGCAAATACAGTCTAAAACTGTACTAAAACCCTGTAAATGTTGTCCAACCACGAAGACTTGCATAAACACACTCTTCCAACTTCAAATAAATGTATTCTGTACATTTTTAAAGATTTATTTAAAAAAAAAAATTTTTTAAAAGGCTTATTTGTCATTGACCCATATTCACTTTGCTATGGGCCTTTTTAAACAACAACAACAACAACAACAACAACACACAAAAGCAACAAAAAGCAATAAATTACTATATAATTATATACTATAATTACTATAAGCCTCACTGCCCAGTGGATTGATGAGGATTTCACTCTTAAAAAAAGCTGTCCTGCACTCACAGGAGTGCTCCGGTTCTCACACAGCAGCTGCAATTGCTGCCGCGTTTGACAACATGTTTCGGACATGGAAAATGGAGAAAGAACGTGCATGTTGTGTTGCGTGACAATGCGCGAAACATGGCAAAAGCAATGACAGACTTCGGCGTGCCAAGTGTCGCATGCATGGCACACACACTGCAGTTGGCTGTGCACGAAGGTGTCCTCTCACAGCGCAGCATTGGAGATGTGGTGGCCATGGGAAGAAAAAAATTGCTGGACACTTCAAGCACTCATAAGTTGCATGCAGCCGCCTGCAAAGCGTGCAGAGGGAGCTTGGGATGCCAGTGAAACGACTGCAGCAGGATGTAGCAACCAGGTGGAATTCCACCTTCTACATGATGCAAAGCCTGGTTGAGCAGAAGAGGGCATTAGGTGCATATGCTGCTGATTTTGAGCTGCCTGCAACTCTGACAGCGAATCAGTGGGGGATTCTTGAAAATATGATCTCACTTCTAGCCCTGTTTGAGCAACTGACCAGAGAGATCAGTTATGCAGAAGCCTCCGCTGCAGACATGATCCCCGCCATTGTGGCACTGACACGACTGCTCAGCAGGCCTAGTGCCACAAACAGAGGTGTACAGACAGCAAAAACAACCCTCCTTGAAGCTGTGAGTGATCGTTTCAGTGGTGTGCACAGTGAGCCTCTTTATTCTACTGCAACCATGCTTGATCCCCGTTACAAAGACCGGTACTTTGACACAGACAAGAAGAGAGGTGCTCGGAACGTGCTGCTTCAAGTGGTGGATGAACTAGAGGATGTCAAAATAGAGGATGCCAGCACACAAGTCAGCACACATGCCAGTATACATGCCGGTACTGAGGATCCCCCTGAGAAGAGGATTCGTATGGGATCACTGTGCGACATGTCTGAAGAAATCATCATGCTTGAACAGAGCATCATGCTTGAAGAGCAAGAAAACACCCAAACGGCATCACAGGTGAGCCATAAACTTTAAATCATTCTCTAATTTGTGTTACTTTGCCTAATCAATATCATAATTGTTTGTTTTTGGGCTGTACAGAGTAAATGAAAACATTAACAGCTGCTGTCTTCTTTGCGATTTTATAAATATACATCCAATATGATTGTGGTATTTGACAAAGGTAATAATTTTGCAGTCATTGCCTTATTAATAATATCAAACTAAAAAATATATATTTCTGTTTTCTGTCTTTTTGTAGGTGAATGCATACCCATCTAAAGCAACAGTTTCCAGGAAGGACAGCCCCTTGGAATACTGGAAAACCGACCAGGCCCATTTCCCTGCACTCGCTTGTGCGGCACCCAAGTACCTGAGTGCCCCCAGCACAAGTGTAGATAGCGGGCGGTTGTTTAGCACGGCCTCTGACGTGTTAGACGAAAAGAGAAATCGTCTTGATTGTGGAAAACCAGAGATGCTTCTTTTTGTACAGAAAAACCTACCTCTGCTTCTGAAAATTAGACAGAATTGTCACCTTATTTTGGCCAAACATCACGAAGACGTAAGTTTATTATTTTATTTATTTTAAGTAAAAAGTCCAACATTTTCGCACTTAAGAGCTCACTGTCTGTCACTACATTGTAACTGTGCTGTTCACAGAAAAATACTTATGGAGCTGGGTTTTAAGTTTGGACTGTTACAAAGAACCAAAGCTGTGGTCTAAGGTTTGTTTTGTTTTTGATCCAGCTATATTTGACATAGTTTTACACAAGTATTTACTCCAAAAGACTGAAGTTTTCTGGACTGCAGCTGATATATTTTTTTCCACTTCAGTTGTATTTTTCTGTATTATGTAAAGCAAGGAATTTCTCAGTGAAGCACTACATTTAAGTAGGAGAAGATTTATACATTTTCTTCACAAATATTTAATCTTGTTTCAGAGCTCATATTCACTGTGTTGTTTCAGAGCTGTTTACAGTGAAATGCCTTAAACTTGATTGCTTAGTTAGTTTGAGCTGTTTGAAGCAGAATCATGAGGACTACTTGAGTTGAAGTTTTATTAATTTTGTACATCTTGATTCTCAAATCTTGAAAGCATGTTTAAGCTCTGAACTACAGCTAGATTTTTTGCATTTAAGAATCTTTATTTTTTTGTTGTTATTCAAAGCACTTTGTCAGGAGTATTTCAGGAAGCCATCCTGCAAACTGGCCGAATAATAAGGAGAATCAATCTAAATTTATAAGCCATTTCTTTTTTGCACCTCAGAGCTCACTGCCAGTAGGTTGTTCAGCCGCTGTTTATTGCTCTCAAAAATGCAGAAGACTAACTATACTGTTGTTAAAAAATACATTTAGCATGTAATGTTCATGTAACCCAAAGACACTACTGTACGTTTTTCACTAGTGTATGTCTGTATTTGAAAAAAAAAGCAATACACCCTTCATTTCTGATCAAAATCAAATGTTGATTGTCTTGTTTTGTCTTTTTCTAAAGAATAGAGTACCAATACTAAAAATTGGGTCATTCCATGAAACAGAGAGCCAGAGACCCTGCATTTTTTACAGGACTTTATGATTTACAAAATTGGATGCCACCTATAGAAAATGCCACGCATGAAGGCCAGAGTATATAAAAAAAGCTAACACAGGCAATATAATTGGTCTTCTGAAAAAGACAAATTAAAAAAACTGCATGTCTTTGAAAAACTTGTGGATAAAAAGTGTCCAAATTTGTGACATTCATTGCCTTCAGACTTTGAATGTAAAATTCTACAAATTTTTAAATAAAAGTCTGGCTGAAATGGCATTTGTTCTTAACATCAATTGCAAGTGATTAACCCACAACGGAAAATTAACTGGGAAATCCAGATGTATAACACTGCAATTAGCGCTTAAAATATTGTTGCAAACGTAACTCATGGTGTCCTGAAAAGTTACGTTGAAACAGTGCTGAGAAAACCCAGGAAACATAATATATTGTCTAGATTTTTGTACCAACGTGTAGATATTAGTCTGTAGCATAACCGTCCAAAATATTATCTCAGAAAACATACGGGTTTTTATAAAATTCTTCTTTTTGTGGAGCAAAATTTTTTGCGTCACATTTTTCCAAGTTACGTTCAACACGAGCCGGGCTCGCTGCCCGACCTGCTGTATCCCCTTGGGGTCTCACAGTGGTCATAGATATGGATTTCCTTTCGAACCTCCTACTTCTCATCCGGGAACCAGTCTATCGTCTTCATGAAGGAAGCTGAGCAGGTTAGTATTTTTGTGTCCCAGAAAGTTACGTTCAAATGGAGTGACGATCAATCACTAAAATCTTTTGGTAAATCACCGATTTTCAACACAGGTATGTTCTCTATAGGGATTCATAATTTGGCCTGCCATTTCACGTGTTTGAAGGAGTGGTGATTCGTTTTTGGTCGCGGAAGTTAATTTGGATTAATTAATTACAGGAAAAATAACGCCCTAAAAAAATAACGCATTTAATCGCACCTTTCTCAGTTCCCTCATTTCTGGCACACCGGTAACACTGATGCACACACTTTAGCCCGGTAGGTGGCGTTAATGCACCTTAAGTCTTAAAATGTTGAATAAAAAGGCTATAATTGCACTTGGGAGTTTGCATTAATCAGTGAATGCAGTACACAGATGAAAAATGCACTGATAAATATAGATGAAAAATAAACATTTTTGTTGTTTAAGATCACATGTCTATTCATTGATTCAGTCGTCAACCAAAATTTATTTGAATTGAAAAACTTTGCTTATTGTGTCAAAAATTGGTATTTGATAAAAATGTGATTAATCCAGATTAATTAATTACAAAGCCTTTAATTAATTAGATTGATTTTTTTAATCGCGTCCCACTACTATTATTTACATGTATACCGGCACCTCTCATCCATATATTTTTTCAATGAAAGCACCACTCGGCACTTAGGTGTACTTTTGTGGGGGTTGTGGCAAACCCAACTGGGACATGGCCAGTCACTGCTGTTATTGTGTCCATGTTGCGTTCAACACACTTTGGCGAAAGAAAGGATACATTTTTCAAAATAAAAAGAATTTTGATGGAAGTTGTTAGGCTAAATTGCCTGTTTCACATTTACAAATTTTTTTTTAATAAATGTAGCACAGCAAATGTAGGGTGGCTTTTTGTGAAGTTCCTGTATTTCAGCCCAGAATTGTGTTGAATGTTAAACTGCATGCTCCTGCTGAGGAACTAAAATCAACAAATTCATCCTGTTGACCATTAGTTGTACCATTGTAAATTGAATAATTAGTGGTTTCCAATATCAAAAAGGGTGTAGGGTGAAGATAGGTGATGCATTTGCTAAGTCGAGCATTTTTCGTGTCCATGTAACATTCGCAACATTTGTCATGTGGTACAATCCAGATGACAAATTTTGCATTTAGCAACTAGTCTACTCTAAAATATTTTCAGAGCTGATGTGTACTTATATGGGCTGCCTTCTCATTTATATTTTGTCCAGAATATTGCATTTGTTCCGTCCTCAGATGAACATGACCAATGAGCGACTTATCAAAGCCCTGCCAAACATGTTCAGACCTTATTAGAGCACAACTGGGCATTGCCAAACTGCTGGTTTGTTTTAAGTTTGTTCTCTGTTTTACTAATTGAACAAGTTGAGACTTTGTTATATTTTGAAATAAAATTTTTATTGCATACTTTTGTGTTAGTTTCGTGTCCTTGTTACATCGGCAACGCTGAACGTTCAACTCCTTGCCTTTTGAATCCCACAGTAGATCTTGCCATTTAACTTGTGTCACATTTTGACTCATGGGAATGCCAAAAAAAAGTGAACCAGTACTTCGTGCAAAATCTTTGTTTCAAATTTGAACAGTCATGTCACACTTTGGCTCTCTTTTTCATGGAATGACCAAATTACTAGTACAGTATGGAATGGTAAAAATGTAATTAAATATCGGTATCCACCAAAATGAGTTTTAAAATATCGGCATATCGGATATTGGCAAAAATCCAATATCGTGCATCCCTAGTCACAATGCATTCACTCAATTGTTCCAGGTTGATGAAAATAAAAATTCAATGCAGTGAGGTAATCATATTCACTCATATTCCCAAAAGGAATACATTTTCTAAAAAATCAGCCACTTCATACAGGAAGCTTGCAGGATGCAAATAAATTATGATCACACTTTTAGATCACACGGTAATCCCATGGTGAAATAACCGAATGTTCAGTTCATGAGCTTAAAACCCCTATGCCGTACCTCTAAATAAAAACCTAACTCTGCAGTAACTCCTAAAACATACTCAAGACAGAGAAGATATCAGCCCGTGGCAGCTATTCCACAGATCACAAAGACCAATGACAGAGGAGAGAAAGTATACAGAAGTATGTGCTAAATTATGCACCATGTATTACGCATATCAAAATGGTAAATTAATTTTGACACTAAACTTCCCAATGCAAACACAAACATGGACAAATTTCATGGATGTCCATAAACGGCTGGTCTGCACAAACTCAAGAGGAAAAACGAACATCAGGATTTGCAAAAGCCAACAGACCCATGGTGTGGTGCTTCGTTAAGTAAATTTAGGGACCATGAGGACACTGAACTCCACCTGTCCCTATGATAAGATCTCAACCTGCACTAAGGCCCTTAAGAATTTTTCCTCAGACAAACTTGATTTTGCTTTCAGTCCCAAGCGAGTTGGCCAGCCCCTGTGCTCAGTGAAGCTTTAGTGCTCAATCTCTTGTCTCCGTTGGTCAGTGTTTTTGAAATCAGGGATTTGAATGCCAAGACATTTAGCAAACAAATAAAGAAGCAACACCTGTGGACACCAACCGCACTCTAAAAAGGCCTCCAAACTGAATAATTATTGACCAGATCCTTTCTAAATGAGAATGACAATAATTCATTCATTACATTTAGCAGAGATGACTTTAAAAATCATGCAAATGAAAGGGAATAGAAATGTGGGTAAAAGTGAAAAATATTTAATAAAGAAAAAATCCTGTGATGCAACAAAAAGAAACCTGATGGGGTATTGAAATGCTAGTAAATAATACCTTATCTAAAACTGAGTAAACGTAGAAGTATACAATCACTAAAATCAATGGTTAAAATACAGAAATGAGGACAGAAATACGAGTCAACCTCAGAGGTCAGTAAGAAATCATTTTTGCCTTACAACCTTCTGTATAATCAGCGTGCTGAAATGTTTTCCAGAGAACAGTTATAGAACATTTTCAGGCAGTTTCCTCACTGCTCATGACCACGCTCACATCCAGCTGTGTTCAGAGAGGATTACTGAGTTTAAAGGTCCCCGATATGGCTGATCCTTCTTTTAATACGTGCATGTAATGTTATAATGTTGGATGTCCATACTCAACCTCTGCAAAGTTTCAAAACATAAGATACAGGGGTTTTGCCATAATCAGAGAACGTGATTTCCTGAACGTGATTTCCTCTCTGAACAGCTCATCCCAAGATCTTCACGAGATTTGGGCAAAACCTAACGTCAGGTTGTTGCGTCCAATCGGGACAGACCTGGCCAGAGCCAATCACGGCGCTGGACCTGCCCACCCCAGAATCTATTCTATCAGACACAAACGAGCACAAATCATTTAATGTGTAGATTTATCAGTATGTCTCTCAAAAGCTGTTCGTACGTGTTTTGTCGGATGCGAAAAAAAAAGCACAACCATTTTCTCTTCCCAAAGACGACGCCACCAGAAATCAGTGGGTAGCTTTTTTGTTTGCCAGCGGCAAACAGCCACACTCAAAGGGAAGGTTAGCTGTTTGTGCTCGGCATTTCACCAAAGAGAGCTTTGTTAATAAAGGATAATTCAACGCTGGATATGCATCTCAGCGGCTTCTCAAACCTGAAGCAGTTGCATCGATCAACAGCTTGGAGCCACAAGCTGTAAGTAACAATATAACAGCAAATAATGTAAGTGAAGCTAACGTGTTATGGGTGGCAAGTAAGACCGCTAATGATAGTTAGCATTAACAACTGGCCTCAAATGCAAGCTTTGTAAAATATCTGAAGATAAAGCCTGGATGGGTATCAACCATGACCAAACGACAGACTCGGAAGCTGTAGGTTTTACCATTTGGTGTTGCTTTACTGCATAAGCCTACCTAACGTGAAAGCCTGTTGAATGTGGCTGTAGCACTGCGGCTAACGTAGCAAAGTTACCATTGCTAATGTTTGTGTCCTAAATATGCAAGAGTAAATAATATCAGGAGACATTCAACAGAAGGTGTGTGAACAGAAACCTCATTTGAAGCCAACTTTTTAATGCTTGTTTGTAATTTGGATGCTTGGTACAACTGTTCGCAGTAACAGAACTTACGGTCTGTAAAACCTGCATTGCAGGGCAACGTTTGTCTCTGTCGTTGTTATGACTGCTCGGTAACTACCGCATGTTAGTTTGCGTTCCATGCTACTTAAAAAATGCTCCTGGTTAACTTATATGCAGCAATTCAGATTGGTATGCTGCCCTACAAAGGCTAAGTGCAGTAACTACAAAATAATTTAAGCAGTAAAAAAATGGCTTCAGCATTTGTTTACTGTCCCAACAAACAAATAGTAGGCACATCTATGATAGATTATGGTTAACGGACTTGATACGGTATAATTTCTATCCAAATAAATCCTGACCTCAATTTACTATCAGGCCCAGAACTGCACAATTTAGAGCTGGGACGACGTGTCGACGTAGTCGACGTAATCGACGACAGTAATTCGTCGACATTAATTATTTGCGTCGACGCGTCCCAAACAAGTAGGTTGTCCCACACTCCAGTCCAGTGGTGGCGGTAATACACCAAAAAGCTAGCCGTCAGAAGTTAGTTTATAACGGAAGAAGAGGAATTCACACAACAATAATGGCGGCGGCATGCAGTAACAGCAGCGCAGGTGCCGAGGAGCAACACGTAGCAAAAAAATCGGTCTTCAAAAGTGTGGGAGTTTTTCACTCTTAACCCTTCTAGTGATGTGGTACTTTGCAGACTATGCAAAAATCAGCTGGCGTACCACACGAGTACAACAGCAATGAACGAACATTTGAAGCGAAATCACCCGGGAGCTCTGTGTTAGGATGGCAGCAAAACACCGCAGTGTTTACTTTCCCACCCTAGAATGTGCGATTATCAAGCGTTGACACAATGTGTTTTTGTAGTAACGTGACGTTAGACTGTTGATTTGTTGTCTATCATCGCTACTAACGACCAGGGCTCTCAAGTTGTGAATGCAGGCTTGAGTGAGATTTTCTCTGGGGGGGGGGGGGCATGATACTCCCATTTTCAAAGGTGCATAGTTACATTACTTAAGTAGGCTAGTTTTTTTTTTTTTGAGGATTTTGCTACTTTGCTTAAGATTTTTTTTAAACCGGGACGTTTACTTTTACTGTACTACATTTCAAAGATAAAAAGTATACTTTCACTTTGTTACTTTGACACTGGCAACTTAGTTACTCGTTTCAAATTAAAATATGAATTTAATTAATCATTTACGGATTATCTGGATTTGGCGTGTTCAAGAAGAACAACGGTGCTCGGCAGGGTATCTTTGTGCAGATGTGTCCACGGAGCTGCAAATGTATGCATGCAGTTACAATATTCTATCACTAGATGGCACACCCGGATCAGTTATTGAATATTCACAAGCAAGCCGAACAAGGTTTAGCATATGGATGAGTTCACTCCAATCCCTGTTTTTCAGGAGTTGCCTGAATAAAACTCCTCAGCTAAGCCTGATGTGCAACTGCTCAATATACTTGCCCATAGTATCTATGCAGTAGTTTAAAAAAAGAAAAAAATTATCTCTTGCTATAGAAATAATCATTGTCCTCTACAGCAGGCACTTCAGCTACAGTGAGCCAATGGTATCCCAATCAGCAGTTAAGAAAAATCAGTTTTCTGAAGCAAAAATTAGACATGTTATTGATACTATGTAATTCTACTATTAATTATAGTGGTTTTTAAACTGCCAGTAAACTCAAAGAAGAAGTATATTAAGGACAGACTGCCTGTTTGTTTTTTTGAATACTGTATCTTTCATTCACCTGAAAATTGATTAAAGAGCACAAGGAGAGAACAAAGAGTGGTTGCTTTGCTTCTTTCTATGCATACTATGAAAAATACTTCGTACTTTCAATACTTAATTTTTTCTCAAAATACTTTTGGTACTTAAGTACATTTAATGTGAGATTGTATTATTTTCAGATTCAGATTGTATTATTTTGCACTGCTCATCTGTCTGCATTTTATTTAATTTTGGATATACTTTACTTGAGGAGCAATGACTTGAAGGGCAGTGTTTAAGTGTTTAAATATAGAAATGTTTATGTGTCCTGAGCTTGGCTGTTCAATGCATTATTTTACATAGGCTACTACTACTGTCAGTTCTAAAAGAAGAAAAAAACATGTTACCTACTTTTTTCAGTTACTCTGCTAATTTGTAAAACACTTATTTTTGTAATTCCTCCTGTGTGACTTATTATTTATTTTGTTAGATGCTACATCTGGCATCAGAATGCATTATTTTGCACATTTTATTTCATCACAGAATTTTATTTTGGAGAGATTCAAGTGCCATGTTAAAGAATTGAAATGTTAACAAGAGATGGTTTGATATCCTTATTGTGTGAATAGTTACATTGATCAAGTAATGTGAAAGAATTGTTAAAAGAAAAATTAATCGTTAGATTGAAAAAAAAATTTAATCGCTAGATTAGTCGATCAATCGAAAAAATATTAATTTTTAATAATAAAACGATTAATCGTTTGAAAAATAATCGTTTGGGACAGCTCTAGCACAATTTGCATTTTTTCCAATGTGTAGTTACTGCACTTAGGCTTTGTAGGGCAGAATGCTTGTGTTACTTTGGGTAGCATCTAGGTGGTAGTTTCATCATAACGTTACCTGACCGTAGCTGCTAGTTGAAGCTAACCGGAGAGATGTTGTGCATGTCTGCAAAGTTGGGCTGATAAGGCTGCAGTTAGGCAGAAGGCATTGCAGAGCTCAGGGTACGTGTTTGGGTTTGTTTAGTGCTGCTGTGAAATGACCGTTTTACTAATCCATGACCAGGGTCAGCCGGGTACTTTGCCGTGGTGTAGGCTATCGCGAAACGCACTATAACGTGTCTGGTATAACAAATGATTTCTCAGCATTGCCGTGGTGGAATTTCATCCACCTTTGAAAACTGTTCTGGCCAACAAAAAGCCAAAGAAAGTGGAGGTTGGTTACAGATTTTTTTTCCAGTAGAAGTTATCAATTCGCTAGCTCCACATAAGCAACGCTTACACCGTTTATACGTTTTTGCTACGAACTAATTTAATAGCTTGGTGTCGGAATTGTGTTTCGTTTTGGTAGAAATAGTTAGCAGGAGCTTTTAGCAAAGTTTCTTCCGAGTAGCTAAGTAGGTATATCACATAGGCATGGGCAATACAAATGAATAAAATGACAACATTTCTTGAGTTGCTGAGAACAAAGTTTTTATTATTTTCTAATGATTTTTTGCTGATAAGTACAGAAGACACAGACGAAGAGTTTGCCACAAGTCCAACGCCTTTACAGGAAAGGGTCTCTGAGCCACAGGGTCCCAAAAATGGCTGATTTCGGCATTTTTCAACAAAACCCATTGTGAAAATTGGGGGTGAAGCCTGAGGGCATTTTTCTAAAGTACAGTCTATTCAGAAATAAACCAGGCCAAATTATCCATTAGGGTACCCTAACAGAAATAATTGATGCTAAAGTCATCTACCCCTTTTCTGAAGTACAGCAGCGCCCCCTAGGCCCTTTTTAATGGAAAATGCATTGAATTTCACCCAATTATGTTCAACATTAGGTTTTGCATTGATATTAAAAAATGGTGTGAATGGGTTGCCTGTGAAGTTTTTTTTTGGATCAATGGCCGGCAAAAATGTCAAAATTATCGGTGGGAGGGCAAACATTAACGCTACTCGCCCATTACTATATAAAATGCAGTGAAGTCGCTGATGCCGCAGTTGTTTGCCCTCCCACTGCTACTTAAACGTTCCCCCTTCAATAACCCGTGGTGATTTAAAAAAAAAAAAAAACTTTGCACTGTTTTTACTATGTCCATATACCCTCCTCCCCTGATAGTTTCAATGAGCTACTGTGAATAATTCATAGTAAAACACAGTGACGTGCAGTCGGAGGTTAGTTTGGTGAGGCAGAAACCTCCCCTTTGCTTGATTAGCAATCAGACGATTAACTCGTTTAGTAAGACTATTCCGCAGAATGACGGGCCAGTTTAGGTTTCCGCGGCGTAATTACTCAGTATATCAAACCTGAAATGTTCACTAGACAGCAGATTTGCGCGTACTTGCTTCCAATATTAAAACAGTTCGACTAATGCAGAGTTCAATGCTTAATCAATATACAATGTATTCTCCTTTAAATACGCGCTTTTACACCCAAACAAAAAGCGGGCGCTTATTTTCAGTCTTCTTTCATAATCCGATTAACAAAATGTTTAAACGATATACAGAATTACCGAGAGCCGAGAATTTTTCCTAATTGATTATTCAGATTTCCATCCTCGCAGTCTCAAATTTAAGGGTATAAGTGAATGAATCTTGTGACCGGTGTTCGCGAGGTGGCATAGGTAGCAGAATTTGTCAGAACACTGGTAGGCTTTGAACGCCTAGCGCTGGTTTATTCCTTGGTATATTTTACTGAAACTTCACAAATAGGGTCACAGGATATTCTGTCAACTAACTATGTAGGTTGAAAGTAAAAATACCCTCACCTTTCTTGCTATTGTTGAGAGGAAGTCACGGCGAACTTCATGATTTAACTTCAACAACTTCTGTTGAACTAATTTCACATCCCCTGGAGGTCTAGAGTGGACGAACAGACTCGTAATTTCTCAAATTAGATGGCTGTAAGTCAATAAGGGCAGTAGCTGGGAGATCACGTCAACGCGGGCTATTTGAAATCTACCTCCAAAATGGATATTTTTGCCACGCCGTGCACTTGAAAGTTTGTAAACACGGCGCAAATTGAGGTCACGCATTCATCCAACGGGCGAATAATAGCTCTGTTCAAATCGCGTTATTGGCGTGTCATACGCAGAGTTCATGTATGAAATGCGGGTATTCTATTGAAAAGGTTGCTTTTAATCAAACCATGGTGTTCTTTTTGTATGAAAATGGAATTTACATCATTTTTTTTATAAGTTTTCTGAGGCGTGTTTACCGCCCCAGTTCAGCTGTTACGCGTTCCATTAGAGTTTATGCAGAGCGTTGCCCATGCCTATATCACATGACTATATAACAGAACAGCTACAACCACATGCATGCAAGGCGCGACAGTACGAGCAAAACACTAAAATTTCAACTTGCCACTCATTGACATCCTGCTGTAAACGTTGCTGGAGCACTTCAATAGCTTCCTCCTCCCTTTCGGGGTCAGTTTCGGATCAAACAAATACGGTCTTACAGCAATAGATCCCACAGAGAGCTGTCCTGAAATACCTGCCATCTTGGTTTCCTGGTTTCTCGGGTCTGCACCCTCCCCAGGAATCGAAGCGGTCAGGCAGCCAATCAGAGCAGCGCCTCATTAGCATAGCCTCCCTGCCCACTCAAAACTGCTCATGTTTCAGGCCAGCACAGATGGGGTGAGAAGAGGTCTCACAAGGCCTGGATGTTTTTTTTTTTTGTTACTGAATTCTTAACATCATTTTAAAGACCCATTAGACATGTTTTAACAACTAAATACAGCATAATATGGGACCTTTAAGACTAAATTACAGCAAAAGCTCTCAGCTTTAGACATCTTTCACTCTTTGAAAAGTAGGTTATACAGAATTTTTTTCCTTCCTATGTCATATAAGCTATTGCTGTGGAAGTCTTTGATTTCATTTACCAGTAGTGATGGCTGCATTAGCAATATGCTGTTCAGACACAAGCATTTCCATCATGCATTTGCAGACATGCACTTTAAATGGTTAAATCCTTTAAGAAGAAGTTAATAGCTGCAATGAAGCAAACAACGACAACCTGTTAGAGGGTCATTCCATGTCGGATCATCAAATGGGTCTCACCACCACCTTCTCAATTTTGCTATTTTTTTGCATGCAGCTGTATAAATATACATCACTGTCAAATCCGAAATTTCAGCTCATTCGGACCGAAAATGAATTTTTGGTGAATTATTTTCTTAGGGTACTGTCCGTCAGTTTTTTTGTTGACATTTTTCTTGTTTTTAACATGGCTTAACTTTTTTTTTATTACACCTATAGCTTTGAAACTTTGCATCTATGCTAATGTTATACTGCTTAATCAGAAAATGCAGTCCATTTTACTTTATCTTTCTTGGTTGTGGAGCTAGGAGGACACCAAAAGTGCCTTTTGTTCAGGTAGTTCCATGTTTAGGTCCCCAGATCATCCCCAATATAAACCCTAGCAAAGGCTCTCTTTGGAATTTTTTCCATTTATTTGTGTCTGCTGAATATAAATCAGGCTGAATTCACCATGAATTCATCGCCAACTGCACTCAGTACCTTGCCAAATGTGGGGGGGGGGGGGAACGCTAAAATGCCGCCTGTTCAAACCTCTATCTCCAGGGGCACACCTTGGATTTTCTTCTATTTTTTTAATAACTGATTCCTCTTTTGTAGTAGAAAGACCACTCCAAAAATTGTTTTTGTGTTTTTACCAATATAAATTTTGCAGGCGTCTGAACAGGGGTGGGGTAATCTCGAGAATCGCGTGGCACTTTCATCTTCTTACACATTGAATTATGCAACATTTTAGGTGTTTTCAATCATTAGGCATTCACATACTAAATTGTATTAATTCCTGTATTATAGTAGACATGACAAAACGAAAATTGTTGATGTGACTTGAACGGCATACATTTCAGAACTGTCTAAATAGGGGTCAGGCAATTTTTGAAAATCACACTTCTTTGGATCAATAAAATTTACTGACACCAATTCTTGTAAACTGACTGTCAAATTAAAACTTTGTATTCCATGCTATGTCAACAGGTTATAATAATAATAATATTGCTTCCTAAATGCGGCAAAGAGCACAACAATGTTGTCTGTCCCAGTTTTGTCCAACTTATACTGCTGGGCTGTGCGTCCAGTGACATCTGGAGTTGGAACAGTTCGAAAAATGATATTGAATGGCACCCAGCATTTTTCAGAAGAAGTCCATGTTAATGCTTGTGTCCTCTTGTTTCGCTTCATGAAAGACAATAGCAATAATCAGAAATTATTGATCAATAACTGGTTCAGGTTTCTCCCTGCCAACATGATCTACCAACCTGCATATAGTGACCTTTCTGTGAATGTGTCATGCATTGAAGAATTGAGAACTTACAATTATTGTGATTCAATAATCATTAACATTGTTGAAGAAGCTGAAAGTGCCACGCGATTCTTGAGATTACCCCACCCCTGTTCTGACACCTGTAAAATTTATATTGGTCAAAACAAATCAACAATTTTTGAAGTTTGAGCCCCTGGAGATACAGGGGTTTGAACAGGTGGCATTTTAGCGTTTTTTTTTTTTTTTTTCCCCCACATTTGGCAAGGTACTGACTGCAGTTGGTGATGAATTCATGGTGAATTCAGCCTGATTTATATTCAGCAGTCACAAATGAATGGAAAACATTCCACAGAGCCTATGCTAGGGTTTATATTGGGGGTGATTTGGGGACCTAAACATGGAACTGCCTGAACAAAAGGCACTTTTGGTGTCCTCATAGCTCCACAACAAAGAAAGATAAAGTAAAATGGACTGCATTTTCCGATTTAGCAGTATAACATTGGCTTAGATGCAAAGCTTCAAAGCTATAGGTGTAATTATAAAAAAGTTATGCCATGTTAAATACATGAAAAATGTCAATTGACAAAAAACTGATGGACAGTACCCTTAGAAAATAATTCACCAAAAATTCATTTTTGGTCCGAATGAGCTGAAATTTCGGATTTGTTCATCACTAATGCATATTTATCTAATGTGAAAATATGGAAGCAATCTATGACTAAATGGTGACAAATGTTTTGTATATCTGATGATTTGACATAGAATGACCCTATTGTCATGGACAGTGCTTTATTAGAAGAGGCAAAGAGTTCTACCACCGCCTGAAAGGCTCGTAAATTTATGGCCAACAGAGACTTAGGGAACCAGTCTATCAGGCATGCCAAGTAAAGAGCCAAAATAATTTATAGTGACAGTGGTTTTCAGGTATGTGGTGTTCACCTTTGAAGGTTTTGGGGAGAGTTGGGGAAATGTTGACCTGGAAAACAAACAGCGACTTCCTTGGGCAACAAAGAAGGGCCCGGAAATGTTGGTGAAGAGGCCAAAGTTCAGTTTTCCCCACAGGTGGGGTTTAATGTGCAGCCAGGACTTTGCCCTGGAGCACCACTGAGGTTTAGATAGCCTGCGCAGGAGAAAGGTGCGCATTCGTACATGCTCCCTGCATGCCCTAATAAGGCCAAGGCTCGTGTGCGTCTTGGCTTGTATGCGCCCGACCACAGCCCGTCCCCCTTTCTCTTCCTCCTCTCTGTAATGAATCTCATTAACCATTTCTCAATTCAGTTCAACGCCATGAAATGCCTGCAGAGCAACCTCAAAGTATGTGAAAAATTACAAGCTTTCACTCCTCAGCCAGACACACAGGAGTTGAAAACAATGTTAAATCTTTAAATGTAAAAAAAAAAAAACCCATACATTTGGCTATTACACCATGTCAAATAAAGGTAACTAAGGAAATAGTTTGCTTACCATTGCTGAGACATGTGAGAAATATTATGCTGAATTTAAGAACGTAATAAAAACCTTAACACTATGGTGCTGTCAACAACAGAGTTTTTATGGCGCATAGAAACTCGACTGCGGTAGTCTGTTTTTCTCCTTGCCATGTAAACGTGTGTCAGCATTACAATCTGCATAATAAACTCCTTGCTGAAATGAAAGCGTTTAGAACTTATGTCTTTCTCAGACAATTCATAGAGTGATTCTGATGACGTAAATATTAGGTGTGCCAAAATATCATAAAAGTTTCTGATCTAGGCAAATATCGATTTTAAACCACAAGTAAAAAAGATAATGTTAAACTGAGGATATGCCTCAAGCCAGCAAATTCATCTTAGAGTTATTCATCTCAGAAATAACATGCAGGACATGTAAACACCAGTGGCTGCACAAGCTGTTGCTAATGCGAGTAGATCGAGCTGACAGATCGGAGCCCATGAAGTGGGAACACTCCCTGGATGCCATTCACTATTGGGGTCGTTACCGGCATTATTTTTCATACTGCTTTAGATGCATAAGGAAACTACAGCATTTTTAACGCAGTCAAGTTCAAATAGCCCTAAGCAAATACTTACGAAATATGAACTTTCCAAGCATTTGCAGATCAGCACTTTGTGTTCTTTCCATTTTTAATGACTAGGTTATCCTAAAGATGAAGCACTTTGTCACAGGCTCAAGTTGGTGTTATCTCTGTTATGAACTTACAACTCTGTGGCCCATACTTAAGAGCTTTCTGTCAACTAAAGTAAACGCTAAAGACGAGGGAAGAGCAAAGACAATGCAGGGATTTTCCTTAAGGAGGCATCCAGCATCCATAGGCACATCAACATCAATTTCATTTGAACTGCACTAATGTTGAAGGGCCCTTTAGCATTGATTTGCAGCAAAAAGCACTGCAGGCTTGAGAATGGAAACCATCCAACCAACCCATGCAGCCTGAGTGCGTCTGCGTAAACTGCGACACACAATGTGGAAAACGGCGAAAGAGAAGACGGGCATAAAATACGGCATGATTCCCACAGATCGGGAACTACTTGATTGACTTCATAGCTTTACAGTACGTCCAAAAAAAAAAAAAAAAAAAAGCACCTTGTGATGGTCCAGCTAAGGTTTTAATAGGCGGAAAATTAGACTAATGTTGCAATCACATGCATGACAGGCACATGTAAATGAGGGGTCATTATGGTGGATAAGAGCACAAAGGTAAAATCTGGCCTGGCTGGGAAAAATGTTTGGGATAGAAAGAACAAACATAAAAAATTACAACCATTAGTAAAGTTTTTTCCCTTATATTCAGCAGAGTTCCAAACTGGATGTGAAGCATGACAACATTGATTCAGAAAACAATTTTTTTCAGGTAAAAAGCCAGATCAAGCGCCATCTTCCTTTTCCCGCAGAAAATGAATAACATTACAGCAATCACTGAGCAGCATCACCGTCACAACTTACAGCTCATCTGCCGCTAAACAATCCGGCATTTTTTTTCATTGCACCATCACAAAACTTCCATTTAGCCATCCATGTGGAACATGACCAATACATTACATCAGATTTCAAGTATTTTAGAGTAAGAGTGCTGATCTAGGATTTTTTTTGCATTTCAGCTCAAAATGAAAAGGGGGAGGCCTGTGACGAGGGAAAATTGACCCGACAACTCCATTCGCACTCAGAGAGGTTATATGAATCTCAGCCTACCAATTAAGTTATTTCACCGTCTCCAAATGAGTAAGAGCCACACCAGTACTTGAAGCCCAAAACATCAGGAAAGAGACCTAAAGCTTCCCAAAACTGGGATTTGATGAAGACAGATTTGTGCAGAATTTGTGTGCGCAGGAGAACAGCCATGCCATACTCACGCGCAATGAGCAGAAATATGACAGCCGGCAAACAGGAATGCAGTATAGCTGCAGTGTCAACAACAAATGGAGAATATCACCACAATGACAGGGTTGGTTAAACTGTCTGGCACACAAACACACCCTCTAGCACACCGCATAGGCATGTATAGTCTTCATAAACCTATGCACGCAGGTAACATACAGATACACAGGCACACTTCCTGTAGTGGGAATAATGCCTGTTTCATAGTGGCTAGATTTTCAAAATCTGAGAGAAGAATGTCAGTTTTTATATAACAGCTCATCCAAATCGTCCCGAGCAAAGCACCACAAGCTGAACCCAAAGCTCAAGTCAAATCTTGTTGTTTCATGTCTGAGTACGTGGCAAAAAGCACAACTTAACCAGCACTCATTCTCACATTCATGACTGCCTCTTTCCTCACGAAAGATGACAAAAATATACAAGCACAAGCTGATGCTAATGGGCTTAGATGCAAGTACAAACACGTCACCTCAGCCAGCTTTGAGGAAAGCAGGAAATTGCTGCCACCAATTTAAAAATACAAGTAAGCATTAATCTGAGCCAATCACAGCTCGACAGCATTCCAACCTCATGAGGAGGAAGAGATAGCTGCTGAGACGCACCTTTACGCCCAACCGTGGGCTCCCCTTGTCAAAGACAAACCTGCAGAGGGAAGACTGCACTGGCCCGCAACATAGGCCGTCCATATGCCTGTCAAAGCATGAAGCACTAAGAGGAAAGAGTGGTGAAGAGACAGTGTCAAGCAACAAGAGGAAGAGGAAGAGAGAAAACAGGTTAAAATGAGAAATAAAACCAGAGAAGTGAGACATAAAAGGAAAACGGACAGGGAAAAAGTTGACCACTGCGAATGGTAAGGGTTTGAGGAAGAGCTACACATTCTCTGCAGTACGCTGACCCGAACAAAGGTCAAGTTAAGCAAAAGCATCACAACCGTTTTTTTCAAGGTGATTCTTCGCGTGACAGTGATTCATTTTACAGAACAAAGACAGCTTTGCGCTAGCAGATAGTTGTGTGCCTCTGCTGCTTGCAGTCTCCCAACCCTGAGCACAGCAATCCAGTTCATTAGAGACAAACAGGCTATATTAAATCTGAGGAGATACTGTTGGAGAATCCTGCTTCTATACACAGATGATTATATTTCATATGTCAGCAGTACGCTTTAATGTACACACTGCAGTCGCATATTACTGCACTGAACAAGGACATGAAGGTCGCATGAGTGAAGACCTGCGCTAACTTTTGAGGTGTCCCACTGACCCAACATGCTGTCACATTCATGTTCAAAACAGTCCCGAACCTGCAAAGTGAACTGAGCTATCAATATGCCACAAGAAATGATGGCATAAAAAAAAAAAAAAAACAAACAAACAAAGCAAAAAGTATAATGTAAAAAAATTTGCTCCACAAAAAAGTCTCACCTCACCCTGAATGCCCCAGCGGAATCCTAATTCTGCTCTTCCTCCACCCGACTCTAAGCTTGTATGGAAAGAGTCTGTGGGCAGGCCTCGCTCACACACTCCGTCTCACTCCTAAACCAGGAACGAGGAAAGAGAAAGAGAGGAAGAATGAGTGGCAGTGAAAGAGAGAGAATGAAAATGGGAGATATAGAAAAAGAAAGAGGAGACATGAGCAAGTCCAGGCAGGCAAGGAACCTCATTCCAGAGAATATGAAGCTGCGATTTACACACAATGAGGGTGGAGCCACTACAGCACGTCCATACCACAGACAGACCGAGCCCTGAAACCAGGAAAAAGGGCCGCACCGACCAGCATTTCTGGTGCCCGTGATTCCAATGCAAGCCTGCATGCAACTTTCTGCACCTCCAGCTCAGGATCTTTACATCAATCATCAAGTTTGAACAGTCAATACGCGAATAAAGCAGTTTCACCTTGTCAGTAATCAGTCAAGCATCGTAACACTTGCATTGTATTATGGTGGCTTTACACACAAATAAACATGTTCATAGCTTAATCCAGCAATCTGCGATAACTAATTTGGGTAGACACAGCCAAGTATTGCATATAACCAACACGCCACAATCAGCCCAAGTCAGTTAGCTGTGGAAATCCCTCTTTACTCAGGTATGACGAACAGTCGTGCACAAGGAAGCTCAAGGAAACCCATGTCCGTCGGGGGTGGAGCTGCAACCACAACCTTCACGTGAAATCCCTTGTGCGTCTATTCCCAATTCAGCAGCTTGCGTGTCTATTAGGTGAATGTGTGTTGTGATTGGCTGACGTCTTATGCGCCTCTCCCCATTTGGCTGAATCTCTTTGAACGATTGTCTCCGAATGACCGAGAGACAAGTATTTTAGCCCTCTAGTTAACGTGCAAGTTGCTGGATCGTGAAGTCGTGTTCATACAGAAATCCCAGTCATATATTTATTAGTAAAACTTCTCCGTCTTCATCAACTGCAACTAGTACTTTACTGACTGCCATATCTCTTAGAAGTATTTACTGTCATTTAATTAATTCAAACTAACTTCAAATCCTAATCAGGGTCCAGGATTGGGACACAGTTCAAGTTAACTCAAGCCTGTTCATCAGCTCGAGTTTTCAAGAACAAGCTTCCAATCCTAGTCAGGGTCCAGGACTGGGACTGCAGGGGTTGGGAAGGACAGCAAGGCCCATACACAAGAGGGAAATCGGCCGTTGCGATTTCAATCGTTCAGTAAAAATACTGGCTTTAGCATTAGTCTACTGATACACTGGTAAGTAGTTCTAAGTTGATGGTTTTTGACTTCACCCACACAGTTCACACCATCTTGTAGCGGCACTGGCTGCAGCTCTACATTGATGAGTGTGAAAATTTTTTGACACTGAAGGAATCATGGCTAGAGTATGAGCTTGGTATCAAAATGTACAGTGCCTGACAAAAGTCTTGTCGCATAAGGACACAGTAACTAAAAATAGCATATAACTTTATTTCTAACCAATCAATTGTTACAATAAATGGTCCATTTTAATGTCAAGGGCTTTCACATTAATAATTTGGTGCAAAATGAAACCGGCAAAAAGTGTTCTGATGTTCACAGCTTGGCTAAGCCCATAACATCTGTTTTTGCTTGGACAAAAGTCTTGTCGTCTCTTCAGATGATGCAACAAATCGCAGATTAGAGTTTAACCTATGACAAATACTGTAATTAACACATTCCCAGATGTGTATAGAAATAACCCCAGCACACCAGACTTTCATATGAGGTGCGACTAGACCTCTGACAACATACCAAAGATTCAACCACAGACCAAAGTGCTGATCATCAAGAGCCTGAAGACTGAGTCTGCTACTGAGGTGGCAGACATCTTTAATGTATCCAAATGTCAAGTGGAGGGATGAGAAAAAGATTTGAAGAAACTGCTGACGTTAAGTGGCAAGCGCAGGTCAGACAGACCCGGTATGACAACTGTTTGAAAGGACCGCTTGTTGCTTCAACTGTACAAGGCTTGCCCTTCTTCAACTACAGCGGCTACATGAGGAAATGTCACCAAAAATCCCGTATCTACAAGAAGAGTTTGTCAAATTCTCTCTCAAAGTGGTTTTTCATAGCCAAATTAGTACACAGAAGTCTGCATTAAACAGAAAACAAAAAACCTGCATTGCATTTGCCAAGGCCCACAGCTCGCAGAAAGGATTGATACTGGAAAAGTGGCTGAAAGTTTATTTTTCTGGTGAATCATCCATTGAACTGCATGCCAGTCGCCGTACAAGACCTGTTGGAACCCTCATGGACCCAAGATTCTCCCAGAAAACAATCATGTTTGGTGGAGGAAAAATCATGGTTTGTTGTTACATCCAGCATGGGGGTGTGAGAAAGATCTGCAGAGTGGATGGCAACATCAACAGCCTGAAATATCAAGAAGTTCTTGCTGCCCTACTTATACTGCTGCTCCTTCTCATTCTTCTGCCTCAATGTCACAGTTCCTGAAAGCGAAGAAGGTGAAGGTATTCCAGGATTGGCCAACCCAGTCACCTGACATGAACATTATTGAGCATTTCAGGGGTAAGATGAAGGAGGAGGCTTGGAAGATGAAACCATAGAATCTTGATGAACTCTGGGAGTCCTGCAAGACTGCTTTCTATGCCATTCCAGATGATTTCATCATCAAGTTATCTCAGTCATTGCCAAGACGTATGGATGCAGTCCTCCAAGCTCATGGGAGTCATACGCAATATTAATTCTTTTTTCCAAGGCACCATGGCTTTATGTTCTGATATTCTAGTGGCATATTTGTGTATTCAAAATAAAGTGTATGTATAATTTCCACATTTTTTTTTTCAATGCGACAAGACTTTTGTCCAAGCAAAATCTGACCTTTCTGTACAAATTAAATCATAAAACTCAATCAATGACACAAAACTCTATTTTGGTATATTTCGCATAATCTAGAGGGCTTTGCCTTTCATACAAGCCATTTTTGATTCCAATTGATCAACTGCAAGTCAGGTTATTATTTGTTGTTCCTACTACTTGGATAACTGACAAGACTTTTGTCAGGCACTGTAGATCAAAATGAGATCTTTCATATGCCATAACTTGATTTGATCATCAACCTATTACACATAGTGATACAACCCCGTGAAGTTTTCCTAACACGCATTTTTTCAAGTTTTCTCTGGTGAATTACAAGAAAACACGACAAATCCATGGTTCCAATACTTGTTTGTAACTACACTATATCATAGCTATTAAATTGGTGCAGTGTTGCCATTGAAACTTCCATTGTTCTCATGATATTGAAGCTTGAAGTTGGTTACAGAACAAATCTCGTTGAAGAAAATACAGATTTTGGCTTAAGACTGTGACACCTAGAATGGGCGTACAATTGATCATTGCAGTTTTTAATAGTGCTCCGACATGTCTTTCACTTCTGAAAATTTCATTTAGCCATCTCTAATACAAATGAATTTATGAGTGATCAAAAATGCTGGGAAAAAAAAATGATGCGAGTTAGAAAGCATGAAATTTCGACCTACTCCAGTGTACCCTTAGAGCCCGTAACTCAAAAAATATTCACAAGATCAGAGTAACATTTGGCAAGCATTCATTAAATATGCTGAAGTTATGGTACTAGAACAATCTGCTGATTCCGAGGAGGTCAGGTAGTTGGCACTTATAGATTTTATACATTATTAATAACAAAGAAATTACTAAAGAAACAAATAGAATAAAGCAACTTCATACATTATGCCTCAAATCGCAAGTTAGTTGCAATCCTGAGTGAACATAAATGGCTCTCTATCGTAAAAACATACCCTACGCGGCCATCTACCGTTTTAAAGCGTCGTCACATTAATCAACTAATTGCGCTAAAAATGCCATACATGCTTGGAGAATGTACCGCGACGTGAAGTTTTAATTGGTGTAATCGCATTATACAAATAAATGATGTCCTTCATGCAAAAGATTCAAGTTTTATTTGGTTAATTGGCTCTAAATTTCTCTAATGGATTTGGCTAGTCAGACTGGCTTCAGTGATGAGCATCTGTAAGCGCTCTCTTTCGGAGGTAGATACCGGCGGGCTTCAACCCCGAGTTCACGTTAAGGCAGTGGCTACTTTTACGACGGTCATTAGCTTTAAGTTGCATTTGGACTGCTCGAGATGCAGTAGCGATGCACAATAAATACAGTTCCAAATTAAGTAGCCTATAAATAGCACGGTTCGCATTACTATAGCTAACATATAACAACTCAGTCTTAATGTTCACTGATCAAGCACATAAAACACGTTAATGCGTGGAAAGAATATCGCTGATTTACTGTTCAAGTGTAGCCTGTGTTATGTTCGTTGTTGAACTGGGTAAGCGAAACTTTGCTTGCAAATTCATTCCAGTTTTTTTCCATAGTCTTTGAAGAAATGCTGCCAAGCTCCAGATTTTTTATTTAACATTATGTTTCAAGGCTTTATCGAAATGAGCAATTAAAGCAGGCCTGTGCCTATATCACAAATCTTAGCTGTTGCTTAAACAAACCATAAGCCAGAACTGAAACGCACATTTGCGTGAATATTTAAGCAGGGTAAAATGCAGGTATGAGAGGAGGTGTTACATGTTAATTTTATATGCATATGAAAAAAAAACAAAACAATTAGGCCTACAATAAAACATTGCTGTTCTTAGTTTAGATGAAATGTGCAGAACATAAATATTACCTTAACTACTTTATATAATTTATTCAGCGTAAACACAGGCCGGGTTGAGAGTGAAGGACTGTCACGGCAATAGCAGACGCATTGCAAATGTATTATTCACAAGCTATTTGTGGTTGCTCGGCCAAAACAAATCCCAGTCGCATCAACCAAACAATCGACCAGACTGACCAGAAGACTACCTCGTTTGTTCGATCCAAAATTAATCTGACCTGCTTCCTTTTGTCAGAAACCTCTACATGATGATTGAAAGTGAACCCTGAACCTTTTCCATCAACTGACAATTTGACAACAAAGTAAACAGTCTCTGACTAAGAAAAACAATGAAGAAATAATTTTCAAATACATACCCAATCAGCATTGCAACACTCGGTTCTGGGACAGTGTTATTTGATACTGCATACTGATATAAATCTGACGTGATATCAAAGGACTTTGTCACGAACTCATTCCACTGAGAAAATACACTCCAAATCAGTCTTTCACCCAATGGGCATTTTCACAGCCTCGCTATGGTGATGGACCGCGCGAGGGCCTGGAATTAGAATTGATCGATCGAGCATCAGAACGCACTCGACCAAGTGCGATCAGGGGAGTTTTTTTTCCCAAAGAATTTTGGTACTGTATAATAGAAAAAAAAGAAGATATAATTGGCACATGGGCGCATTCTAGGCCCGCTCAGTGGCATTATAATGCAACATATTTTGATTATATGCACCATTTGCACATGGCGCGTGGCCTTCCCAACCCCTGGGACTGTGTTAAGTCTGCTCTCTTTGTCAAGTTTGTTAAGAACGAGCTTCCAACCCTGATTCAAGTCCAGGACTCTGACCACAAGCTCCTCATGCGGAGCAATTTGATGCTGGCAAGGCCTGCAAAAAATCTGGCAGCCTCCCGGAAGCCACTGGCCAGCAACCGCAGCCCAGCTTAGCCAATTACAACTGTGCTAAACAGTCTCTCATAATCCGGGGTTCCGTCCCCACCTATTCTCTCCGGGGTTCCGCCTCCATCTTGGACCATATTGCTGTCAATAAACTGCCAGTTGGACTGCACATCTGACTCCGCACTTCATTCCTGGTCTGGATTATAACACCCTCTTGGCCTCATCATCATCTCTAACATCATCTCTACCACGCAGCATGACTTTTCACAGCATGTTCTCTCCCCAGGTCTTTACCTGGGGGACAGGTCGACCAAGAATCCATAAGAGACACAGGGTGTTGATTTCAGATCACTAGGGCTGTGTCCAAAATCACTCACTTAATCACTATTCCCTACTCACTATAAGGGGACTCATATGTAGGTGACTATACAGTGAGCTCATGGGCAGAAGGAAGAAAAGCTTTCGGACACAACCTGGTTCGTTTTGTCGGCACTGTTAATGGCGTCACTGCTGTCACACAATTTATTATTCTTCGGTTTGTGTGCGATGCGTGATGGGATATATTGCTGGGTTAGTGACCATCGGTTGGTCACTTCATTTTGCGGTGGATTTTGGGACGTAATGAGTTCACTATATAGGGGATAATAATTCTTACAATTCGGACAGCACTACAAAGTGGCGAACCCACTATATAGTGCACTATATAGTGGGTAGTGAGTGATTTCGGACACTGCCTAGGCCTACACAGCCACAGTGTTGACCACTGTTTGAAGGGACTGCTATATAGCCTATATGGCATTAAAGATACTTCCGTAGGCTAAGAGCACTACACTGCAGGAACATGCCTAAAATTCCTGCATTATTTTACACAACTTTTAACTTCCAGTGTCAACTAATCAGCACAAAGGTATAATTCCTCAAAGCAGTTTCCAAGACGACAATGGAAAAGAGAGCCTAGTTTCAATACTATTGTCCGAATCCCACGACCACAGGTGTGGGCTTGGCCCATGTCGGTCACAAGCAGTGGGAGAAACTGCAGAAATTGTCCAAAACTTCACAGTGAGAGAGCAAGCACATTAGAATGACCTATACTTTATCTTCCGAGACAATTATATGCAAAAGGCTGCAATAATGTTCGAGTACAATCTTACTCCGGCTCATTCTTGCAAAATGAATGACCTTTACACTTGGAAATTTTGCATGTCTTATACCATCTTAAATAAATAATGGCTTAAATTCGTTGTAATTATCCACCCACAATTCTTTATCCTCGTATGGCTATCGTTGTCATCATTGTTGTCATCATATCAAGTCATCTGTTCAACTCTTCTAAACAAGTGAGAGAATCGAATCACATAATATTCACTCAGATGTCTGGGCAATTTAGAATCTCAAATCAAACCGGACAGGCAGACATGCATGTCGTTGGGCTATGTGGGAGGAAATCAAAGTACCCCCAGTAAACCCAAGCAAACCAGGGGAAAATGTGAACTCCATACAGAAAGGCCCACTCTAGATTCAAACTCGCAACTGTCTTGCTGTGAGGTGACAGTACTATACACTGTGCCATTGTGCCACCCTTTGACTGTAAACTAATCATCACCAATAATTCATCCTCTGTTTAATAAGGGGGACACACTGCTTGGCGCAAGAACTGCACATAGTTAAACTAAACTGACCAGATAATTGGATAAAGTTTGGCCATTAATATAGATCACAATGAACATTCGTAGGGTTGCCACCATCCGCCCTGAAAAATTAAACATGGTAAAACCAATACCCACTCAAAAATGAATTAATTTCTGACCAAACCATGAGACAATTTGCCAGATGGTGAGATTTACAGTCACTGCGGCCCGCAGGCAATGTGAATACTTCTACTGCTAGAATACATGCCTTTTTCAGAATTGTAGCCAGCTGCCAACATACTGCAAGTCAACAAAAGGCGGTTCTGAGCATGACAATGTATAATTTTTCTTAATCAGCAAAGTAAATGCATTTTCAAAAAAAAAGCTACACTCAGATATTTGGTGTTGATTTTATTATCATTTTAAACATGATCAATATTGCGACCTCCGTATATATTGTGGGTAGCACTGCCCACTCGCAGCAAGAAGGTTGTGGGTTCGAATCCGGCCTGGGGCCTCCCTGTGTGAAGTTTGCATATACTTAGTTTTCAATCATGTGGTAAAAATTGGTGACATCACTTATTGCCGCCATGTTGGTTGATATACAAAGCACACAAAACATTTAACTTACAGCAACAGTCTACCCAGACAGCACTGCCACGTAGCGGCAATGTAAGCACAACATCGCGTGGAGATGGTTTGCCCATTGGCAAGTTGTTGCAGAGACACCGCTTCTGTCTGGCCGATATTTCCACGCTGTAAATGCGATGTTGATCAGCAACCTCCCAATGTTTATCCTGTCACATCTCAAAACATCAACAGAGGTATGCTCTGCACCTATTGCCTATGTTTATTTTCAGAGCATAAGCAAGCCTTTTCTTTTAGCCAGCTGGTTACTGAAATAAGTGGTCTGTTGAACAAATGAGGCAAAAGAGTGCAGCCTTCTTATTTTAAAGATTTAATATTCATGTGCCAATCTCCACCCTACTCCTACTTCTGAAAATGAAAAGCGATTAAAAGCCGATTTTCCTTCCTGATACCGACGTTGCTGCGACGTAGGGTGCTTTGTTTCTTGTAGCATTATGAACCACAGCCATAAACTGCGCATAAAACAGGCATCATTTTGGCACAATAGCGTGAGCCATGTAGCATGACTTGGGGTCAAGACTGCTTGTATATCAACCATCATGGCGGAACACTATAATTTGGCTGATTTGCATATTGTTGTGACGTAGATTGAAAACAAAGAATTCTCCTCAGTTCCTCCGGGTATTCTGGTTTCCTCCCACAGTTCAAAGACATGTACGTTCGGCTAATTGGAAACCCTAAATCACCCATAGGCATGAGTGTGTGTGTGTGCGTGTGTGTGTGTGTGTGTGTGAGTGAGTGAATGGTGCTTGTGCCCAGCAATGGATTGGCGGGCTGTCCAGGGTGTGTCCCTGCCTTTTGCCCGTAGTCAGCTGTGATAGGCTCTAGCTTCCCAGCAATCCTAATGAGGAAGAAGCAGTATAGATAATGGATGGATGGATAGATATTTTAAAGCCCACAAAAAAACTCTAAAAGAATGCCTCTGAACCCAGTCCTGCTTAAATGCTGCAGAAAAACTTGTAGAACCAAATCTTAAGTGAACAACAAGGACTCGGAAATTTCCCAGGATCGTTGTGCAGTGTGGGGAGGTTCATGAATATTCATAATCTTCTGCGAAAAGGGTATCTTACACTCAAACACGCATATACAGCCTTTCTCCTTTGTTCATGCAAACAGATCTGAACAAAGCTGGCAAAACAATTCTTAATGGCAAAGCAAATATCTCCAAAAGCCTTCGGACTATGTAACAAGACAAACTTTATCAAATACTCTTGCAGCGGGGTCATTTCAAATTCCCCATGACCACACCCATCACCCTGGATAGAAAAACAAACTCAGGAGAACACCAGCAACTCCACTCCATGTGCTGTACACTCACACAACAGAAAACCAGCCTGTAATCAGACACTTCACTGCAGGATTGCTCATCCCATGTCTAAAAATGTACCATCACCTAGGTTTCCAATACAATCGGCATCTGGAAAAGATCTCTGGTTGTTGAACGAGATAAGATAGAACTGCGATTGAATAAAGGCACACAGGACTGTAGATCTCTAAAAGCTAATCACAGACACAGTGATAAAATTTCTACCCTGACTTCACACAGCCATGCCCACTTTATCAGTAATATCCTACTCCTAGACTCCTTACTCACAAGATGAGTCACTCTGGTCAACAATCTCAACATCATATCACACACACACAATTACCAGCAGGCCATTTTGAGGCAGTAAATTTCTCACCCCACTGATGTAGATGCTGACACAGAGGTGGCCATCCTGATGATTGCGGACTGTTCCACCGCAGTAAAGCCTTGAGTGTAACTTCACTCATATACAAACAGCAAAATGAGGCAGGGCAGTTCAAGCCACTTTCTCTGCATCTTCTGCTGATGTTATGCAAGAGAAAAAGGCAGGAGTTGTTCAGAAAAGGAAGCAGTCATGCTCACACCCCACTTGCCAGGGACAGACCCGACTGTGGAGAGAGGCGATTTCATCTTTTGGCCTTTACCGGCAGTCAGGAGCCTGAAGGGAGCCTGGAGGGAGCAGGCTCTCGAGCTTTCCGCAATTACAGCTTGAGTGGGGAAATGTAAACAATGACATCACCCAACCAAAAGAGAGCAGAGTTGTTCCTAAACCCATGTCCCCACGTGCAGCCAGATCCCAAGTACTGCATGCAACTTCTCCTTGGCAACTCTGATTAGGGTTGGGCGATGTCCCCTAAATTGGCAGTCGACGATGTTTACAGTAAAACATTGTGATGGAAGATGATATCGTCATCATCGTCGGGGGGTTAGCACTTTTTACTATCTCTTTACATAAATATTTTTTTTTCTACTTTACTCTTATCCTGCCAATGTCGAGTCAGTTCGACCTCCATAACCTGCCAATGTCGACATGCAGCGGTGCCTCATGTCAGTCTTAATATTAAACATAGAACATATACTAAAGTACCCTCGGCCGTATGGGCATAAGATAAGGAATTAAACCATATAAAGGGTTTTTGTAATGTATGCCTATGTAACACAATGTGTTTAATACTTTCGGGCTTGAGAGAAGTTTCAAGAGTATTACCCATCTTCGAACTTGTCCATCTTACCCATCTTCGAACTTGTCCAAGCTATATGTCCCAAGAACAGTCCCTGTGAATTTCATTACCCTGACATTAATAGGAAAGGAGTTATTGTGTACACAGACGGATGGACAGATGGACAGACGGACGCAAGGTCTTCGCAATACCCAATGGCCATAATTTGGCCTCGAGTAAAAAGGTCACTTTCTGTTACCACCGGGGGGCGCTATGAGAAAGGCAGGATATTAATATATCGTGGCGTTCAGGGCAGAGCCATGATCATGTCCATAAAATGTGAAGCTGTTAGGAAAAAGAATGTGGGCGTGAGAGCTGTTGGAAAATGGAAGGCGAAATCATGAAAAGTCGCCAAAGTTTGTCACGCCCTGGCAGCCACGCCGTTTGACCTAGAGACATTCTTTGAACATCTTTTGATAAGCATGGTCTCTAGATGATGTGTACAGAATGGGAAGTCGTTTGGACAAATTCCCTAAGAGGAGTTCGTTAAACTACCAGGTGAGAAATTGCCAGTAATGGAAAAATTCAAATCAAAATGGCCGGCTTCCTGTTGGGGTTGAACCATGATGCCAAAAGACTTTTTTGTGCATCTTGGAAAGATACATGTGCTTTCCAAATTTCGTTGGCCTACGACAAATTAACCCAATCAGGAGGACTTTTTGAAAATTAGTAGGGGGCGCCATTTCGCCATGCCACGCCCAAGGTTACCCATCTTCGAACTTGTCCAAGCTATATATCCCAAGAATAGTCCCGTGAATTTCATGACCCTGACATTAATAGGAAAGGAGTTATTGTCTACACAGATTGAAAATTAGCAGGGGGCACCATTTCGCCATGCTACGCCCAAGGCTACCCATCTTTCAACTTGTCCAAGCTGTATGTCCCAAGAACAGTCCCTGTGAATTTCATGACCCTGACATCAATAGGAAAGGAGTTATTGTCTACAAAGACTGAAAATTAGTAGGGGGCGCTATTTCGCCATGCCACGCCCAAGGTTACCCATCTTCGAACTTGTCCAAGCTATATGTCCCAAGAACATGCTCAGGGAATTTCATGACCCTGAGAGCAATAGGAAAGGAGTTATTGTCTACACAGACGGACGGACAGACGGACGCAAGGTCTTCGCAATACCTGATGGGCCATTTCTGGCCTCGGGTAAAAATAGAGGACAGTACGCACTGTACATGCTTCATTACATGAATGCGCATTACTTTCATTTTCGGGAAACGTGAAACACCAGTGAAAACCCGGTTGAAGCCTCGCAATCTCATTTTGATATAAAGACTGTCAAGTAGCCCCATTAGATGTGAGTTTATTACTGTAAATGATGGGTTACATTTTGGGGTTTTGAAATATAGTGTTCAAAAATTAATTTATAACATCATAAATATTGAAATTAATGAATTTATTGACTCTACGTTCATATTTTTTTTTCCGAGAAATACCGGCAGTTCGTTTCCACTAGACTCGTTTCAGTTGTCTTTTAGTTTACCTTCGGCGGATAAACACCCGATAGTTTGGTTGTTATGGTGTAGGAACGTCTTTTCTGCACTGAAAATGAATTTAGACCATAATGCCGATGGCTAATTCTTATTCATTGGAAAACATGCTCATCAAGCAAAATGATTGACAACAGGTCAAGAATTATTAGCACTCGTTTTAACTTAACAAGGAGAACTGGCGACACCTGATTGTCCTTAGGATTTTTGGATTTTCTGTTAAGTCATTTTACATAGGCGTGGCTGCTTTTATTTTGCCCTGGCGGTGCGCCACGATCAATTACATGTAGCGGAAACCCTGCATTTGACATCATGCCATGAATTGACACAATAATTTGTTTTGTAGCTTTAGGAAGGTGGGCTAATTTGCAGTGGCGGTTCGTCAGCCGTAACAAAGAGAGGCCAAAACCTCGCCCTTCAAAGCTTAATGATTTAAACCTTTCGCAGTTTACTTTTCTTGATCAGCAGTTGCTCAATTGGCAGGAGGACAGTCAAATTTATTTTCGATAGCATTGTTTTACATTGTACCACAAAATTATGAGGGGTTTTCTTTCATACATAAATAACGACGTAAATTACCATAGGCCTACCTCTTTATACATACCGTGCTCAAGTAGTTTGTGAAACAGCAAAGATTCACAAATTGATTAGTAAGGCTCATTAAGCAATAAGCTGTGCAACATCGCATTCTTTACTTCTATATTAAGATTGAAGAAAACGGATTCTCGTGGCTTCTTTATAAATAAGTTTGCGAGGCTTCTTTCGCAAGACGTATTGATAATTTGCGTCGTCATTTGCTGTCGAAAATAAATTTGACTGTCCTTCTACCAATTCGTATGAGCAACTGCTGGTCAAGAAAAGTAAACTGCGAAAGGTTTAAGTCATTAAGCTTTGAAGGGCGAGGTTTTGGCTTCCCTTTGTTACGGCCGACAAACCGCCACTGCTAATTTGTAAAGATTTCAGCAGGTCAGAGAGCCTACGCATGCAGCAAAAGAGTCACATGTGGCTCACGAGCCATAGGTTCCCGACCCCTGGGCTACAGTATTTAAAATAGCATGCATATGCATTAGTTATATTCTCAATTTAATTTACAGAGCAATCCCTACAAAGTTTTTAGGTTAACTATAGAAGAGACTAGGATTAGTTTGCGTCTGACATGGTGGGGGCGTGGCATCACGATGGTGGCTCTCCATCGTGATGTCGGTCAGCCAATCACGATGGATGCCACAACCCACAGCAAGCTTAAAGGGACACTCCAGTCACTGAACATCCCGAATGAAACACTATATTTCAATAAAGTATCGTTTTCTAAGCCTACCATGAAAAAAATCAGTCACATCCCCCCAGGCATTTTGATGACACTTTTTCGCTGAACTGTCAAAGCTCTCCACTGAGGCCGCCATTATAACCATTTTCTGCGAGTCACATGATCACAAATCATGGCCCTGACATGTGCATATAGCACATTCAGTCGCTTATCCTTCTCGTTCATTTGATGTCGCTGTCTTGCTTGTCGAGTCGACTGGATTCACTCAATCGCCAATAAACGATAGTTTATTTTTTTCATTTGTCTGTTGATTGAGTGATAATATGCGAGCGGGGATAATGAAACAGAAGACCGTAGCTACACATGCATTGTATGTATGCTCAGAACCCAATGAGCTGTCGGGAATTCTCTGGAGTCCCTAAAATGACAGAACACGGGAATGTCAAAGAAACTTGTTCAGAGAAACAAACGATATAGCTTGCTTTATAAAGGCGGCAAACCCAGATTACTCTAATAACAGGCATGTTAATTTTGTAGGGCATGAAAGGATACGTAAATAATGCTGAAAACAGCCAAGATTTTATTCAGGTGCGATTTTTCTGCTCTGCCTCCCAACTATGGCAATGATGACATTATTTTTCTGACAGAAGGAAATAGCATGAACGCTTCGTTCGCAACTCACGCGTTTTACGCTATTAGTCGTGCGTTAATCATAAAATAAACATGATGAAGGCTTAGCGACTGACAAATGTTGCTATGTTCCAGAGATCTGTGCTCTTACCCTGCCAGTGGGCACTGATACTGGGGTAGCGGTAACGTGCAGCAACTTCGCTGCTGAACATAAGTTACATTTTGGGCGTCTTAAAATGCAGCACTGTCAAGCAAAAATCAGCGTCATAATAATGCTAACTTTAGCTGTTTAGCTAGAGACATGAGCAGACACATGTACACCACTAGCAATTTTTGTTACGAACAAACATTCCATAAAATATTAAAACGCAACCGAACAAAGGTGATTCAGTAGTTTTCATATCTTATTTACCAAGGAATTATTTACATGTATGCGTTTCTTTCGGTGCCTCTGTTGCGTTGGTAACCATCTTGCCGGTGTTTCGCGTGGGACTATGGAGACTTGTCTTACCCATGACAACACACATGAACGCGCAAAACAAAGGGGTAGGGCTAAGTGGTAGGGCCAAGGGGTGAAATGGGACTCACCCTGAATTTAAGCGAATTGCGATGCAGCCCTCGTCTGATCCCCGCTCGTTCATTCGTTTTTCCACATTTTCAAGCGACTGCAGTACTGTACCGTAGCAGCCGGTGAGCAGTACGGGTGGGCGAGTCTAACCGGTGGGAGAAGTCGGGGATTCTCTTCAGCACTCGGACAACTGACAGGCTGATCCGGTACATATCGGACACTAAAAAGAGTCGTTAAAAAAAAATTGGTTCGTTCATTTTTGCCCATCACTAGTCTGTTAACACATTCACAATCGTGGAGCAAGGTACAAGTAGTGATGTTATGGATTGCGTCGAGGCATCGAGGCGTGTGTCTAATACGTCGGGTCCCCCCCCCAGCGAAGCTCCGTGTCGAGATGTGATTCGCATTGGCAAAATGACGTTGCGTGTGACGTTTGAAGCCTCATCCTGGGATACTGGGTTGGGTTGACTGGAAACTCTTTTTCTTTCATCATAATTTCATTCACCACTAGATGTCCCTAGCGTACTTACTTGGAGTTTTGAGGTCGAACCATTTTGGTGGTTCATTCGGCTGAGAGGCTTTGACGTTTCATGAGGCATCATCCCGCCATCACTAGGTACAAGCCTTGAACTTCATATGCAGTAGGTCCTAGTAAAGTAGGCTTGTTGCTGCAATGTCATTCAGTATCAGTTTACTTGCGAAACCCATGGAATACTTTATCAGATTATTCGAGTAGTCCTCCGGGTACGTGAAGTGTTCACTACACACACGGACCTGTTGATCTTTTGGTTCAAGACGTGCACATTTCGCAAGCCGCTGCATCCGTAGACTCTTCCTTTTCTTGCCAGCTGGCAACTTGTGAAATCTTGCATTTCGCGGAAATTTTCTATCCGAAACAGTGCAGTGTTTAGCGATACAATACGGCATTTCACGATGAAATAATGGACAAAGGAAACCAAACGAACACGAGGTACAAACACTGATCTATATAGAATAACTATATATTGTTATTCTATATAGATCAGTGGGTACAAAGCGGAGATTACAACTGTCAATACGCACACCTGACGTCACTTCCGTTGAGATCGGTCATGTGACTGGACGAAATGGCTGTGCCCCTGAGAGTATCAAAAATTTACTAAGTAATCGGCTTAAAACCATACAAAACGCTATGGGATAGCACTGAAATTTTGTACGTACCTTTTATACATTATAAACTATCGATTGACATTATTTCATTTTTTAGCATGATGACAATAGTTTCCCTTTAACAATTCAATTGTGCTGCATTGCATTCCCATCCCCTACACCTTCATGCAAACCATCCTTCAGGCTCAATTTTAAACAAGCCATTTTAAACCAGCTCCAATGAAAGGTACAGAGGCTTCAGGCCCCATGTTTTGATCAAACTGTCATAAAGCTGACTTCATCTGTTTCCCAATCACCCCAACTATATCTCCATTGCATTCAGAGGATGTAAATCCAGATTCAAAACATGCAAGCCCACTGCAGAATTGAATTTCAATCATGCAGAATTGCCACTACAAAAACGATCTATAGCCAGTTAAGTCAGCTGGAAGTTCACTGGCAAAATAAACATATCGCAGGATTCCTGACCCTTTCATCTCTTTGTATTTGCCATACACTTCGACTCCAGATTGCTCTCACAGGCAGCACTCACAGGAAAACCACAAGGTGAAACGTTATCAAAGGCAAATCTGTAAAATGTAACAAGATGTATATATTATCTACAAAAAGATGCGAGTTATTCAGATCTGCTTCTCCAGACAAGCTTTATTTCAGCATTCCGGCCCTTTTTCTTTAGGAGTCACACTTCCTACATTTTGTCTCAAGGCATCACACGGTCAGAAGAATTTGACCAACCCTGATGTGATTCGGAGACAATTGGTCTGATCTTTTCAGCTTTTTTACCCATTCATTTTAATTGCCTTTAAAGGCTTTTGTAGACAGTGAAACTTCCTCTCTTGATGAGGGCACACTGAAAGAGAAATGCTAGCCTGGTTTAGACAACCTTCCAACCTGTTTCCATGCTGCATAACAAAGGCTGTTACGCTCAAACTAAATCAGTGCTCTTAATATCCTGCTAGGAAATTCACAGACAATTCAGTTAAGATATTAACACACACAGCCAGAGGTTTGCAGGTAAACTAAACTGCAAATCTGGTAATCCAGACTGCATAAGCCCCTGAACTGGGGCAGCGCAGGAGCTGATTCCCCTGGCAACTCAAGAGCGAGAGTTCTTCACCAAAAATGTGATCAAAAGGAAAAAAAATCTTGCCTGTACAAAAATGAGCAATTACTCAGCAAAACAAGTCATCAGCACAAGTCTGAATGTGAGCATGGTTGCTTTATAACAGAGCAGCACAATATAATAGTGCTATACTGTAGACCCAAATTAGATGTTTGAGGAGCACGAACTGAGGGCAATGGGCAGAACTCTGGTGCCTTAGAAGCACCTTGAGCTTTTGATTTACATGGCTATGGCGCTAGCATGAAGGGAATATTTCCTTCCAGTAAGTGCGCTGAAGAGCAGAACATGTGACTCACTGAACTCGCTATACGGTCCTCGCGAAGAGCTGCCACAGATTGTGGTGTGCAGAGGAACTGTTTACAGGAAGATGTACTGGGAGCCTTTTGTATTTTCAGCATCTATAAAAGGAAGTACCGAACTGGGCTTCCTGATGTGAGGCAACTGGCCCTCCCCCTCTTTCACAACACCCCTTCTGAGCAGTTTCCCCATGGAGCCAGGTAAAGTAGACCTTTAGAGACTGAACATATTTTCTCATAAACCCTCCCTTGAAGCCTTCAACAGCAACATGTATCTCTAAATCATTGGTGAGCAACAATACCACGCGCGCGCGCGCACGCACGCACACACACGCACACACACACACACACACCGAGGATGCTGTTCCACACGTTCCGCAGGCAATTTCCTCCACTTCCTCCAATAAACAGTTGACTATGGACAGTAGGTCATTAACGATATCACCGGGGAGGTAGACGTCATGCACGTTTGAAAGCACTGCGAGATGAACTTCTACAGTCTTCATTCAAACTTACGGTAATACAAATAAACTAAGAAATCGTGATCCCAGTCAAATAAATTGTAGCTAAGGTAAATGGTAATCCTTGTTTCGTTGTCTTTGCAGTACTTAACTTACCATCCCCGGAAACTGATGCGTTTTAAATCGCAAGCGACTGTGACTTATTCCAGGACGAACATGTATGATAAGCCAATAATACACGATACTAAAAAAGCAAATATTTGAGTCAATAGTCCTATACTGAATCCGAATGTTACGATTCCTCGATTGGTTTCGCAGTCAGCTCTAGCACGATTACTCTTTAAACATAAATTTGAGCATGAATCGGCTAAGTTTGACATAGCTAGTATATCAACTCCACCGTAACAAAAATTCAGGACATTACAAATCGATTGTCTAATTGCAATTTTGATGACGATCATTACAAGTTATCTGAATCCTCACGAACAATGCTGGTTTTCAAATGCAAGAAAAATAGCCCTTCATGTCAAAAAGAATTGAACAATCAATTTTCAGAACAACTTAAACCAGTTAGGAAACTGGTAGCACAAGTAAAGCACAAGGACCATACATAACTATACTTACATTAGACAATCAAATCATTGAAACGATGTACACCCTTTCCACCAAATTACCAATACAAACAGAACAATTTATCATTAGGCCTACTGCTAACCTGATGTGAATCGGCGTTTCGTTTATCTACTTCGAATAAAAATAATCAAGTTTGCTATCAACACCAGAAAAACTGCAACAAACTCTCAGTGAACCCAAAAAAGTTATTTAAACCGCCAGATCTCCGCTAATGAGCTCGCTTGTCCTTTGAACAACATAATGCCATTTTAATAATACCTACCTCAACAGGATAATCGCTCGAAACTAAGTAAAAATAATAACAAAAAACTCAAGTTGGTTTGTCTTCGTTCTTGTTAGACCGGGATACGCAATGGCGGAGAGGAAGCGGAACTACAGACCCATCCCAACCACGGCCCACGATGAAAGCACGTACATATTTTTATTTATTTATTAATTTATTTATTTAGATTTATTGCACATCAACGTGCAATACAATTCATGAAAATAGCATGTTCAACCGAAGTCCTAAAACAAGTACCAATTTTAATCAATCGAACAGTAGGTCGACCAATAAATTGTACTAGAGGCTTTATGGGTATAGTAGTTCAATTTTTATCATCCGCAATGAGCAGGCAATCGATCTGCGAAGATCATCACTACATTTCCCAGTTGAGGCTGGGCACTTTTTGGCAAGGAGCTGACGCAGCCGTTTGAGGAAAACAGTAGGCTCGTTCGGATTGAACTGCCGGCTGGCTGTGGCTAACAACATAGCCAACGAGAACTGCCGCCGACTTCAGGGGAGGAGTATAACAGGTCTGCCGTCAAATAGAACACTTTCCCGTAGCGTCGGAAACATGGCCAATCTCGCGGCTTTTGCTTTGTTTGTGATGGACGAAATCGAAGCCATGGTTGACCCAGTTTTCGAAAAAAGTGATTTATTTTTGTAGAGAATATGTTGGTTATTCCAAATAAAATATCTATGGGGTGAAGTAAAGTAAGTAAAGTAGAATTCATGTTCGTCAAATTTAACTGTAAGAGACGTCAAACGCGTCATCCAAAACTGAAACCAATTACGATCCATTTCCGTCCTCACAGAGGCGTATCCGTTTTGCCGCAGCCAGAGGAGAACAACTGCACCATTTGGCTGCAGACGCCTTGATCCCGCGAGGTCTGTGATGGGGATATTACGTAGAGGGTCTGCAGCGTCGACGGAAGTCGAACAAGATTTCTAACTGGCGTGCATCACTTCCAGCCGGGTCTGCGCAGCGCCATGCGGTGCCGCATGAAGTCGAACAAACCTAGTGCAACCAGAACCCCTCTGCAGGTGTTACCCAGTATTACCAGATCATTTTTGAGTTGGGAAAACTCCCTAGCCCTTTCCCAGACTGCTCCTCACTACCAAGTGTCACACTGTGCGAAGTCTCCCTCGCAGATATGGAGGGAACTTCATTAAGGGGGTGGATGTAATACGTGGATGGACTTTGACATACTCTTGTCCTTTCCCCAATGAGGAATGGAGGTATGACCTTTCCCAAACCACTCCCTCTCCATTAGCAGTTCACTGCCAAGTGTCACGCCATGCAAACTCTCCCTCACAGCCTTGGAGGGAGCTTCATTAAAGGGGACATATTATGCTACATTTCCAAGTTTATATTTTGATCTTTGACTCCCCTAGAGTACTCCTGATCATTCAAAGTCCAAAAAGGGGTCCTTATTTAGCTCATACTGCCATCCTAAAAAAACCCCATTGTAGTCTCTGCCTGAGACGCCTCGTTTGGGTGGCTCTTCCGTGATGGCCTCCCCTCCCTGTGTGCCCACTTTCTTCTGATTGGCCAGCTCTGTGGAGGGCGGAGCTGGGCGGCAGAATGCAGTTTTCTAGGTCCGCCTCCCCAGTGTAAAACGTGAGACGCGTCTTCCATCTGAGCTAAGCAATCGGTGGGGAAATTCCGCAATCAAACACAGTACATGTGTATAGATCTAATGAAATGAACTTGTTCTAATAAACGCAGCGGCGAAAGTGGAGGATGCAGTGCGAAGGTCTGGCAGCTCAAGCTCTAATTTGCTATCTACCTACAGCTACTATGGTGAGTACAGCGGTGTTTCTACTCTATACCTAGGATTGAGGGAAAGCTAGAATCCACCCCATACAGACACATTTGTAGAACGGGTCGACATACCCAATTGGAGACCGGATACCGTAGAAATCCGGTGGGTCTGAGTTTAGAGGAAAACATGGGCAGTGAGGAGCAGCAAAAAGGGGACCAACAACTTGTGGACTGCTGGTTCGTGTGCATAACTGTGGTGTGTCGTTAGCGTGGAGTAACAAACAGCTTCTGCACTGGTATATGACGGAGGGGTGAAAGCTCCAGGCTAAACGGCCTTTTCGGAAATTGCCCGTGGTAATGGTTTACTTATTGTGTCGGAATGACCAGCATTTGCTCACGGAAAATGGGCGCGATGAGCTGCTTTCACACCGGACGCAAAATGAATTTTTCGCGCGACAGATTACATTCAAAGTCAATGCAAAGACGCGAATACACGCATTCTGGGCGTGTTAAGCCGCTTTCACACCGGACGTGAAACGAATTTTTTGCACGACAGATTACATTCAAAGTCAATGCAAAGACGCGAATACACGCGTTATGGGCGTGTCAAGCCACTTTCACACCGGATGCGAAACAAATTTTTTGCGGGACAGATTACATTCAAAGTCAATGCAAAGACGCGAATACCTGCGTTATGGGCGCGTTAAGCCGCTTTCACACCGGACGCAAAACGAATTTTTCGCGGGACAGATTACATTCAAAGTCAATGCAAAGACGTGAACACATGCATTATGGGCGCGTTAAGCCGCTTTCACACCGGACGCGAAACAAATTTTTTGCGCAAGAGAATACATTCAAAGTCAATGCAAAGATAATGCATTGACTTTGAATGTAATCTGTCGCGCAAAAAATTCGTTTTGCGTCCAATGTGAAAGCGGCTTATCGCGCCCATTTTCCGTGAGCAAACGCTGGTCATTCCGACGCAATAAGTAAACCATTACCACAGGCAATTTTGAAAAAGGCTGCTTAGCCTGGAGCTTTCGCCCCTCCGTCATATACCAGCGCAGAAGCCGTTCGTTACTCCAGGCTAACGACACACCACAGTTATGCACATGAACCAGCAGGTCCTTATAATACACACCTAAGCAGTCCATAAGTTGTTGGTCCACTTTTTGCTGCTCCTCACTGTCCATGTTTCCCTCTAAACTCAGACCCACCGGATTTCTACGGTCTCCGGTCTACACTTTGGTATGTCGACCCATTCTACAAATGTGTCTGTATGGGGTGGATTCTAGCTTTCCCTCAATCCTAGCCACAGAGACATAAAAAAGAGAGCGTGGGGGAAAAGAAATCGCTTAGCGTTACATCTTGCTATTTCTACCAAGCCAAACTGAATACCGAGTGTGACGTTGGTTGAATCAGTATGGCTCAGCGCTGCAGGAGGCTAGTTAAGCGCCACTGACTTAAAACTAAGCTCACGTTACTTAGCTAGGTAGTGTGCATGCAATACTTTTTCAAAACCATTATGTAACATTAGTTTGGTACCCAGCGAGCTAACATTAGCTAGCTACTCAGTTGACTGAATTTACCAAGCGTTGCTCGTTCAGCCCGCCACGAGTGTCTGTGCCTCAGAGACTGAGTTAGCAGAGTGATGTAGTTAGCGCAGTGCTAACATACATTGGGCGCCAAGGGAAATTACATTTGCTTTCCATGAAATTACGCAATTCAGTTTTTTGATAAACAGAAGGAGAAATTTATGAAAGTCGTTGAGTAAATTTTAGGTTTGTTGCTCACTAAACTCGTTTAATAACTTTCATATGACGCACCCACTCTTGTAAGATCTGTCTGCAACGTAGGATTTTGCGATGGTTACTGTGGTGGGCATATATTGTTTGACCGATCGCCGTTAAAATCAATAGGGTCCATCTCTGATGTAATAGCGGCCCACCCACAAAATTTCAGAGATCTGTTCATTACTTTTTGAGTTGTCTTGTTCACAAACAAACAGACAAATGGCACCGATCACATATACCTCCTGCCAACTTCGTTTGGCGGAGGTTAATAATTAACTATGAGGATGTAGCTAACATTGGGCCATTGTTTTATGTCATCCACCCACTCCATGAGAGGTGACGGGTGAGGCACTGTAACAGAATTGTCCTTGTGACTTTTTAAAACATCCGTACTGTGTATCCACCTCCTTTTTGTTTCCATTTGTATGAGCCAAAAACTGGCTTTTACAGCTATGCAACCGTAAACAAACACATCAACCGGAAGAGGAGAACCGAGAGCCGCTATGATTTATGGGTAATGTCACAAAGTCATGAAAAAGGTGGATAGAGAAGAAACAGCAGTGTACTCACCATAGTTGTTATGATTCTGCCTTGTTCTGTTCATGTTTTGCCATCGTCTCGATTCCATGCCATGTTTTGTTTCTGTTCATTCGGTATTTCCTGCCATAGTCCATTTCCCCAGTTATATTCCGGTCAGAGTTTTGTATTTTGCCATGCATTGCACTTTGTCTCCCCTGTCTGGTCTTGTGTTATGTGACAGCTTATTTTCCCCAGTATTGTGTGCCACGCTTTCAGGTGATTTCATGGTTTCTGGGTTTCCAATCATTCCTTATAATCTCGTTTGCTTCCTTCACCTTGCTGTTCTGTCTTTACTAATAATACTAACAGTTTGTAGTTTTAGTTAAACCTACTTACCCTGATTAACACTGTATATAGTACTAACTTACTAACGAGCACTAGGGATTGTATAGCTGCACTTTACTTATTGATTAACAAGCTCTCAGCACTCGCCCTATTCTAGTCTCCGCCTCTTGTCTTCACTCAATCTACTTGGCTGCGTTTCAGCGGATCCTCCGCACCTGTTTAACTCTGTTCTGCTTCTCATTATCTGTGCACGTTAGAACTCCCTAACCGGAGCTGTGTGTTTGTCAATAGGCTGTCTCGTGATCCCTGTCCGCGTTTTGGCTTTTGCCAATTTCATGTGGTTAGGTTCTCCCTCGTGTTTGCTCCCTTGTTAATTAGTCTGATCCAATTCACCTGTTCCCAATCATAGCATGTGACTTCCTTTGAGTATATTTAAGTAGTCTTTTCACATCAGTTCCCTGTCAGAACGTTTCCCTTGTTTTTGCCTCGTATTCTTTGTGATTCACTCTAGTGCTGCACGATTTGGTAAAAATGTGCGATTGCGATTATAGTGGACCATATTGCGATTACGATATAATTTTTTCTTTATGATATCTTGAGCCTACTTGCTTTGTTATCAAGGAGAGTGCAGAGAATAATGATGATTTTGTAGGGTATTTTTCTCAACTCAAAAAATGCAAACATTAAGGTGCATAAAAATACAAAACAAGTTTATAGCTCTGTTTTCAAAAATAACATTTTCCAAAAAAGAGGTTTTTCCTTTTTTGAAAATCAGGATATTTTCTGCAAAGTGCAAATGCAGTGGCACTATTGTCAACTTAGATGCCTTTCTGCAGGCATTTTTGTAAACCTATTAAGTTCTAATTAATGCAAAAAGTTTGTACAGCACCCTTAAAAAAATAAAGGCATTTCTGCAAAGTACAAAAGCAGTAGCACCATTGGGCATTAGCGGCTTTCAGTTGTCTCTTTTGGCTTTACTTTGCTTGGCTTTCATCACATGCATTCCTTATGCTTCTCTCTGTGCTGTCCCAAGTGTTGATACAGATTGGTAGTGTTGCCGCGGGATGTGGAGATTTTAACTTTGCAAGTTTTACACAACACGTCTTATTCTGTTCAACGTCGCCGTACCTGAAATCAAAGTATTGCCATATGCCGAGATGCCAAGTTTCACGCAGTTGGCCTAAGTCTCGCGGATTTTTTTTTTTTTTTTTTTTTGCTTATTCACCGTAGTCCGCAATTGTTCAATGAACGCTTATTAATGAGATTCTCACGCAGAATTAAAATCCTTGTGCATTGAAGTTTCAGTTTCACTTGCATAAAGGCGGACGTGATCGTTTGAATTGTTTAAATGAAATAAGAACATTTGAAACGTCTTTATGCAATTCCATTGCTTTCAATCCCTCAGTAAAGACAAGCATGAGAGTCAATCGATTTCCGTGTCACTAGTGGGGAAATCCACCGTAATGCACGTGAAACTGATTAACATAATGCACAATGACTTAAATTCCGCGAGTGAATTTCTTCAGAGCGCGTTGATAGAATAATTGCTGACTAAGACACAGGAAAGTGAATGCCACTAAGAGGCGAGACACTCACGCCTAATCTCTGCATGTGATCGTAGATGTTGCGGGGTTTTTTTCCGCCAAGAACTCACACTCAGCCTGGGCTTGCTCACGCTCCTGCTCATGATTTTATTTGGCGTCAATGTTGGTCTCTGAGAACTGAGCGAGTAGTCACGTGACCATACCTGCTGCACAGACCATGGCTGCGTCTCAATAGTTTTTTTCGCTGGGGAAAGTTCCTAACTCCTGAAAACTGATCCGGAAATGATTACGCTCCGTGGCAACTATGATAAGAGCCTTCGAATTCAGGAAGGGTGTCTCAGTGCCTCCAAATTTACCTCCTTTAGCATAGGGTGCACAGACGCATCCTTTTCGAAAAGAAAGGAGACAACGCCATTCCACTATTCTGCGCAGCAGCAGTATTTAAAGGGGCAACTATTCATCTGACCAATCACGTAAAGAAACGTATGGGACCCCATCATGTTCACGTTGCCTGCTTTAAGTGCATTCAGATTTTCATATTAGCGCGGTTATATTCCTAAGCGGTAGGAATTCCATGTTACACCCTTCCTTTATCTTCAGACGTTTTCCACATAGATTAAAGAAAAGTGGCGTGGAATTATTCTATAGGATGTAATTTTTGACTACTCGGACACAGCCCAGGATAGCGCTTGTGGGCATAACGTCAACAGACTCCATACAATTAAAGGAGACGCAGTTATGTTCATTGGCAGCACACGCTTATTTAGATTGAATCGCAAATTGCGCCTTTTTTGCGGTTATACAATTGCACTGCTTGACATCGCGATTGCAATTGCGATTAGATTAATCGTGCAGTACTAATTCACTTCTGACTGGACCGTCCCTGTTTAACGATTTTGGCTCTGTTTTGGATTTCTTGCTGCATTTGTGTATCAAACCCTTTTTTGCCCGACTACGAGTACTGTGATTGCTGCCCTGGTTACGACTCGGATTTCGCCCTTTGGATTTTGATTTTTGGATTGTGGACTTTGTACCGTTGCCTCCTGCTCTGCGGGGGTTCGTCCCCTTCCAAATAAAATCCTATTTTACTGAACTGCTTGGTTCTCACGTCTGGTTCCAGATCGCTACTTCACAATAGTAGCCATAGGTAGATAGCAAATTAGAGCTTGAGCTGCCAGACTTTTGCACTGCATCCTCCACTTTCGCCGCTGCTTTTATTAGAACAAGTTCATTTCATTAGATCTATACACATGTACTGTGTTTGATTGCGGAATTTCCCCACCGACTGCTTCGCTCAGATGGCAGATGCGTCTCATGTTTCACACTGGGGAGGCGGACCGGAAAACTGCATTCTGCTGAGTCCCGCCCAGCTCCGCCCTCCACAGAGCTGACCAATCAGAAGAAAGTGGGCACACAGGGAGGGGGGGGCCATAGTGGAAGAACCACCCAAACGAGACGTTTCAGGCAGAGACTACAATGGACAACAAATGGGGTTTTTTGAGGATGGCAGCATGAGCTAAATAAGGACCCTTTTTTGGACTTTGAACTATCAGGAGTACTCTAGGGGAGTCAAAGATCAAAATATAAACTTGGAAATGTAGCATAATAGGTCCCCTTTAAACCAAGGCTATTTAGCGGAGATGAAAAGACATCATCATGTTAGTTTGGCGGATGGAATGAAGTGACGACCCCTAAAAATGCAGCCTACAAAGGACGTAGCCCACACTTTGAGATGCACCCTTTCTCATGCTGCTGTACACAAGGAGTATAAAAAGGAGAAGACACGACAAATGGCTCCAGTGAAACTCTGGGGTATGGCACATGCGCAGTGTAAATGGAGCTGCAATGTTGGAGGGTTCCAGCAGACGGCACTAGTAATAAAAAAAAGAAGGCATTGAAATATATTCCCACCCAAGGTTGATTGCAGATGCGTTAGTGAAACGAAACAATCTCCAACGTGCTGCTAGATAGCGCGCCATCTATGGAATGTTTCTGCAAGAGCAGGCCAGATTTTACTGTGCATGTGCGATACCCCATAGTTTCATTGGAGCCATTTGTCGTGTCTTCTCTTTCTTTGTATACTCCTTGGGTGCACATCGAAAATGTGGCACTCCTGGAAGTGTAAGAAATTTCAATGAAAAAGCCATATCTGGATATTTTTTTGGATTGGCGATCGCTCAAATTGGTTTGGAATGGCAATTATGGCAAACTCTCCACGTGAACGCGCAAACAGATGGATAGTGGATAGGGTGAGGGGATAGGGGCTGGTTTGGGATTGGGGCGTAGTCATCATCGTGCCTACCGATTATGCATAGGGTTGAATGTGAAGGACTACACCCTTAATGATACACCGCTTACCAGAAATTTTTCAGAGAGGATATTGTAATTGAATAAATATTTATATAAAAGATATTTTATACACAGCATTGACAAAGATGAAGGTGTTTGTGCAATGACAGGGCACATTGTGAAAAAGAAGAATCATTGATTCAATAAAGAATCAAAGTGACACAATTGTTAACAGCTGTTTGTGAATATTACCACCGGTGGTCATGCTAAAGGAAAATTGATTGATTAGCGAGTGATGGTCGAGTCTCATCGCGACACCTTTTTTTTTTTTTTTTTTAGACTTTAGAGTCCCCGAGGGGAAATTCTTTTCCACAGACTGTAAACATAAACTCAACATGATAATAAACATTGCCAACAACACTATACAAAACAAAAACATGACATGACACACTCAGCGGGGCCTGTTGTTTAAGGCAGCTATGACTGCGGGGATCAGGCTTTTCCGGAAACGAGCCTTCATGCACCTTAATATCCTGTACTGGTGCCCTGAGGGCAGCGGGGTGAGGTGTTCATGTAATGGGTGTGTTGAATCCTGTACTATTGAGGTTGCAATGCGTATGATAGCCGTGTTATTGAGTTCAGTGCTTATCCAGGGGTAAAAACTACTCGCTACACGTTTTCTGAGGTACACAACTGCATATTCTTTCCAAAATATGATGTAACATCTGGTTTTTATAATGTGTGCACGAAATAGACACTCAAATGTCCGTTTGACGTAAGGCAATTTGTTGCGTATATTTTAGAAATGGCTATACGGAACTCATTTATGTAGGTGTTTCCATCCCGGACACAAAAAATGGTGCACTGGAAAGGAGCGTGGTTTGTTAGCCTGGATCGATGACTCGCTGCAGGGGGTTGTAAAACTCACTTCCACTTTGTGCTTATTGGTTTGGTATGGCACTCAATGTGGTGGACCCTCCATGCGAACGCAAAAGCAGAGTGGGAGTGGATAGGGTGAGGGGATAGGGGCTGGTTTGGGAAAGGCCCCCACTCTCAAGACTTTCTTGTTTCATAAGGTGCACTCACTAGATAGTCCCAAATGAATGAGGGCCTATGGAGCTGTAGCCCCAAAATGTGATGTTCATGGGGATTTTTTTAACTTGTAATGTTCATTATGTTTTTCAAAAAATAGTTCCATTTTAGATTTTTTTTTTTTTCCATTGTAGTCAAATGTGTTTTTGTATTACTGCCATCACGCACCAAGAGCCACGTTATGGCATTAGACCACTGAACGTATACAAGTTTTTTCATTTATCCACTCTCCGAACATCTGTTGCAATTACCTTTCGGACAAAAAAAAAAAAAAATGAAACCATAGTTATTGTGACTGTGTTCATATAAACGTGGTAGGGTAAATTAGACTCAGATAGCGTTGTTAGCTGTCTGCCCTGGTGTGGTCAAGGGAGAGTGTTCACTTGCAGTCAGTCATTAAGTAAAAACATTACCAGAATTCCAGCGTTTTTATGGGCAAAATCACCTACTCTGTAAGAAAAACTTAATACTTTTATATTTTTTTCACCTCAATTCTCATATGTAATCGATACTATATTTGATAAAACAAAACTAAAATTTTCACTCTCTGTCTTTAAGCAGGAATAAATTATTATTTTAGCCATTTAGTTCCATTTACTCCCATTCATTGATGACCATCTTGTGAGCGCACTCTAGGTGAATTGCAGCCAATTTTTGTTCAATGGTTTTAATGTGTAGCGGACAGGCTCTCTGTAGAAGGGCTCTGGTGTCACAGTGATAATGTCTCTTGGTAGGTCAACCATGAATCCAATAGGCCAGCCCCTTGATCCACAAGTTCCCTCACCAGGTTTTCTGATGCTTTTTTGCATACTGTTATTCAGCGTAAAGAAATAAAAGCAAGTGCAGCAAAAGGGTCACAAATCACTGTAAATGATATCACTAAATTAACTTGAATTCAAAAAAGAATCCAGAAAAATTCTGCCTCTCACGGTCAAATTCAAACAGGCACCAACAACCTACATTTGCAGGCATAGAAGTGAATTAGAGGTAGAAAGCAAAATAAATCATGCCGAAATTCATGAACTCCATGAGCAGTGGTTCTGACCCTGTGTCCTGGGGAATGCCAATGTATCAGTACATAAACTAATTGAGCCCTTAAGAGCCATACTGGGCCAACCCATGTTGGGGAACTTTTGAGAAAATGGGACACAAAATTGCCAGCCTCCTGTGTCATCTATAGTATCTGGGAACTAGAAACACTTCTTATGTTAAAAACTCAAGATATGTAAAATTACATAATGCACTTCTTATGCAGGTTTTGGATGCCCTTCTGTTTCATTTAAAGTGAAAGGTTCCTCCTTCTGAAGCGGAACCATCATCTTCTGATTCATTTGGGTCAAACTCTGGGTCTCCATTATCTACCACTTCACCATCATCATCAATCATAGCAAGCAATTCCTCATCAGTGAGATACCTAGCCACCATGTTTAAATTGAATTATGGAAAAGTTGTGGGATGGTCCACTATGGCTAAGGCAGTGCAGTGCATATGTACAGTGGCAGAGAGGACGTTTGCTTGTATGAACAATCCATGTGGGTAGATTGGGTTGGCTCATTTAGGAAATGTAGATCTCAGTTTTCTGCACATGCTGACTACCTCAACTCGTGCGGGATGGCCCAGTATGGTTCTTAGGGGCTCAATTGTTTGCAGCCAAGATGCAATTTTTTCCTTAAATTTGTGCTTTTCATGTTTAGAATGAACATTAAGCTTTAACCAAATGCCAGAAATCTCAACACATACCATGAAAAAAGTATAATAGTATAATGTTCAAATGTAACTATACTGCCAACAACTACCTGAAACTAAGTAAAAATAATAATAATAATAATAGCCCTGCAAAGCGGGTGTTACTCCTCAGCCCCTTGATTGTTTGGAATGAATATAAAGTGATGTCAGTGCAAAACTGAAATTGGAAAGGCAGAACTTTTATTATGAGAAATACCTGTAAAAGTAGAAAAAGTTGTAGTCAGTATATGAATGAAATGACTAATATGAACTTACATATAGTACTTACATATGTGCTAGTATGAGAATGGCATAAACTGGATGCAGTGAATTATGTTATAAGAGTATAACAATCCATTTTGTAATGGTAGAAGTGGGAGTAGTGCATATCAACTGTCCATGGAACTGCTGGAGAACAGGTAGGGTCCATGTTGGTAGCAGCTGTCCAGTATACAAGCTAGTGGGGGTCATCTTCTACGGTGGAAGTAAGGGCAGTGCAGAGTAACAATCCATGCAACTGGTGAGGAACAGGAATAATCCATGATGGTGGCAGTTGTCCAGTACAGAGCAATCCAAGCTGTTGGTGGTGATCTCCAATGTTGGAAGTAAGGGCAGCGCATAGTAACAATCGATGCAACTGGTGAAGAACAGGAACAATCCATGATGGTGGCAGCTGTCGACTACAGAGCAATCCAAGCTGTCGGTGGTAATCTCCTATGGTGGAAGTAAGCGCAGTGCATGGTAACAATCCATGCAACTGGTGAAGAACAGGAACAATCCATGATGGTGGAGGCTGTTGAGTACAGAGCAATCCAAGCTGTCAGTGGTAATCTCCGATGGTGGAAGTAAGGGCAGTGCATGGTAACCATCCATGGAACAGGTGAAGAACTGGAATGATCCATTTGCAGAAGGTGACTTTAGTGTATCTGGAGTTGACAAAAGATGGCTTTGTGGAAGGAGACCTAGGTTTCATTGACAGTTGTCTTCAATTGATTGGAAGGAATATTTGTATAAATGTGATCATTTGTTGTTTGGTAGTCTTGTATATTGTGAAATCATCTCGTGGAAACCTTGGTCAGCAAAGCACGATAACAGTTGTTACCCCTCGGCCGACTCCGGCCCGGAGGGGTATTGTCGTCACTTGCGTGTCCGTCTGTCGTCCGTCGTCCGTCCATGATTTTGTCCGGGCCAGTACTCGGCAACTAATGATCGCAGCTTCACCAAATTTGGTAAGGTAACTCACTATGACCCATAGATGTGCAATGTCAGATATTTTGCTGGATTTGACCTTTGACCTTAGCGCTGTGACCTTGAGCCTGGAAATCTTGTCCGGGTCAGTACTGGGCAACTAATTATCGCAGCTTCACCAAATTTGGTATTATAACTCACTATGACCCATAGATGTGCAACGTTAGGTTTTTTGCTGGATTTCACCGTTGACCTTAGCGCTGTGACCTTGACCCTGGAAATCTTGTCCGGGTGACATTTTCCGGGCCAGTACTCAGCAAATAATGATCGCAGCTTCACCAAATTTGGTATGGTAACTCACTATGACCCATAAATGTGCAACGTCACATTTTTTGCTAGATTTGACCTTTGACCTTAGCGCTGTGACCTTGACCCTGGAAATCTTGCCCGGGTCAGTACTCGGCAACTAATCATCGCAGCTTCACCAAATTTGGTATTATAACTCATTATGACCCATAGATGTGCATCGTCAGGTTTTTTGCTGGATTTGACCTATGACCTTAGCTCTGTGACCTTGACCCTGGAAATCTTGTCCGGGTCAGTACTCGGCAACTAATCATTGCAGCTTCACCAATTTTGGTATGGTAACTCACGATGACCCATAGATGTGCATCGTCAGATTTTTTGCTGGATTTGACCTTTGACCTTAGCGCTGTGACCTTGACCCTGGAAATCTTGCCCGGGTCAGTACTCGGCTACTAATCATCGCAGCTTCACCAAATTTGGTATGGTTACTCACTATGACCCATAGATGTGCATCATCAGGTTTTTTGCTGGATTTGACCTTTGACCTTAGCTCTGTGACCTTGACCGTGGATATCTTGTCCGGGTCAGTACTGAGCAACTAATTCTCGCAGCTTCACCAAATTTGGTATAGTAACTCACTGTGACCCATAGATGTGCAATGCGAGGTTTTTTTGCTGGATTTGACCTTTGACCTTAGCTCTGTGCTCTTGACTGTGGAAATCTTGTCCGGGTCAGTACTCGGCAACTAATTCTCGCAGTTTCACCAAATTTGGTATGGTAACTCACTATCACACATATATGTGCAATGTCATGTTTTTTGCTGGATTTCACCTTTGACCTTTGCGCTGTGACCTTGAGGCAGGAAATCTTATTTGGGTCAGTACTCAGCAACTACTGATCGCAGCTTCACCAAATTTGGTATGGTAACTCACTGTGACACATAGATGTGCAACGTCACCTTTTTTGCTGGATTTGACCTTTGACCTTAACGTTGTGACGTTGAGGCAGGAAAGCGTGTCCAGGCCAAGAGGTATTCAGCAACGCATTATGTTTTAGTTTGTGACAATGTCTGTGAAATGTCAACAGTGAGGTCTCGAAGTATGAGCGCTGGTACACTCTGAAGTTGGTTTGTTGATCAGTGATGCGAGAGATTTCTTGAGCTGGACAATATTTGGTAACGGATGGCAGTAAATTTTTACATTATAGTGGGAGGTTGAGCATTTATACTGATTTTGGTGATTGTAACTTCCGGGCAGATTTATTGGGAATGGAGAAGGATGCATGGAGGGATGACTTCATGGAGAGATATACTGCCATTCCATGTGGAGATCTTTAATTGGTTGTGGAAGTTTCATCATTGCGGTAGGGTGGATGGAATCCAGGCATGGAAACATCAGTGGCAGAATCTTTTGTTGAAAATCTTGTCTCTGACATGATGAGAAGATCAGTACTGGTAAGTCTGATGTCATTCTGTACATTTGGTAGATGCTTATGTAATGACAGTGCATTTATATAAGTCACTGTATTGACTGTAGGTGAGGAATGGCAGAGTCCTGGTTGCTTGATCACTGAATCTCACAGACATCTGGTTTCCTGAACAACTGGCTGACTGACTGCTATCTTGTCTGGATTGAAGTTTCAAAGATGGAGTCCAGTTGGTGACGTAACTCTGCTGAGTGCCACATAATGGATATGTGATTGAGATTAGCCTGAGAAGTCTATTTATACATCCTCAATGGTATCTCCCTGAGAACAGAGGATAGTTTTAGCTGTAGCTGGTCTGAGTGGGAAATGTGTTCTCATCACCTGGTGCTGTTTCCTTGGATTGAACTGATGACTAACAGATAATATCAGAGTCCATTCTTTTTGGATGCCACATCTGTATCAGTGTTTATTTTCATTTCAGGTCATTTTCCCGACCAGTCTTCAAACTGCACCCCTATAATTCTGTTTGGTGTGCCAGTTGTGGTGGAAATCTTCTTGACAATGCATGAGGCACCATTTGTTATGCCGTCGTCTGTGAGAACACTGATGGATATATCGTATCTGATATCAACAGCAAGCAGAAGATTGGTGTTCAGCAACATTGTTTTTTTTTTTTGGGGCTATTGGTATGTGTTCCAGTATGCCGTCTCTGCGCTTGTCCGATACTGATCCAACAACAGTGTCTTTGGAATGAATGGTGACTTTTTCGGAAGTGGAATTCACACGAGATTAACCTTTCATAGTTCATTTGGTTGGTCATCATCTGGTATGACGCATGACTGGAAGACTGCAATGTCTTCTTTTGTTTCCCTTCTCATAGTCTGTTCAATGACTGTGCAAAATGACTTATGTTCCTTCTGTCTCATTTTGCAGTTAACTCGTAAAGTGTGACGTATTCTTGCCACAGATTTTTGGAAAGAGGTGCATAACCAGCGGAGTTATTCTGCAATATCGGAAAATCACAGACTGGCCTTAGCTGGTACAAATCACCCCATGCTATGACTGATAATTCCTCCAAATGGGGCAGAAGTTTGGAAGATTTGCTGTAGACATTTGTGGACGAAGTCGAACAGAGATGAACCAATCATGGAGATTTCATCAATGAAAATGAACTTTACATCAGCCATCTTGCTTCGGGAAAGTGTTCAGGCGATCAGAAGCTAGTACGGTGTACTCCATTTTTCTGTTGCTTAGTATTTTGAAGGCTGAGTGGAGAGTGTTTCCTTTTAACAAGTATTCAGCTTTTCCCATTGGAGCTAGGAGCGGAATGCGTGGTGGTCTGGGTTTACTCCCACTTTTTTGTTGAGGTACCTTAGCAGGGTTTGATACAGAGCTAGTGCATGAGTTGTTTTACCAACTCCAGCACCTCCACTGAGGAAACGGTAGATGGGTTCATCTGATTAACGTGGTGGAGATGTCATATAGGAAGCGGAGTTGACTTGAATTGAGCTCTCTCATTTGTCTGTAGTAATCATCATCTGGTATTTGATAGTTGGTCTGTAGTTCTTCCTCCACAGAATTGGCTGTTACCGGTAAACCAAAGTCAGGCCCAATGTCTGCTGGTTCAATTCCTGTTTCTTCATTGGGTTGTTCATGATCAGTTTCTACATGGTCATCGAATGGTTCAGATTCAGCCAAATTTGCAACAGCATCATCAACTTTGTAGTGAAAGATTCATATTCTTTTTGGTTTTCTGCAATCATGTCTCTTATCTACAGATAAAAAAAAGTCAAGTTAATTAATAGTGCTAAAAATGAAAGTAATAGAAATTGTTTATAAATATGCATTACAGAATACATACATTCTGAAATAAGAGTAAAATTTTCCTGCAGGTATCTTTCTTTGTAGAATGTTGCTGTTCCTTTGAGATCATTTTCATCTCTCCAGCTGGTGTATAACATAAGCAGCTCAAAGTAGTGTTTCTCCGGATCTGTATCTTTATTAAAATAACATGAACGTAGGATTTTTGGTACCTGAAAATGATCAATAATAATCTAACAATGGAGAAAACTATTTGGTGGGAAATGTTTATATTAGATTTCAGATGCATGTTAATGAAAAGTATTTGTCAATTTATGTATCTTACGTTACACCTTTTTAGAGATGTGCTTGTGGTATCGCTTGTGGAGCGTTATTGAATATCAGATGCCTCTACAGCTTCCCTTGACAGTCGGTCATGATCATCAGGATAATTCCATGAAAATAGGGAAAAGACCTTCAAAAATGTTCTCACAAATTTCCATGGAAATATGTGTTTTTATAGAGTGGAACATATATTTTAAGGAAAAAATACTACATTCAGTATTGCCAGCCAAATGTTGTCAGAATCCTACTTGTTACATCTTCAAATTTAAAATGACAAAATTAATTAATTTTGGGCTTCAAGCACTACCTGGCCTCTGCATCATGTTTTCAGGTGCATTCTTGACAACTGTGTTGATTTTATATCTTGAAACCTTGGTCAAGTGTATTTTGATCACAAGAATTCTCCAGCTGTTCCAGATTTTTCAGGATTCTGTGTTAAAGTTGGGTGGTGATGGTGGTGTAACGCGAGTCACAAAAACATATACTTTTTTCGGTAACACTTTACTTGAAGGTATCATCATAAGAGTGACATGACACTGTCATAACTGTTACATGACACAGTCATGAACGTGTCATAAAAATTATGTCAATGTCATAAATGTTTATGACTGTTGTCATTAAGTGTTATTCGGTTTTTGTAATGAGAAGTTGACATTGTTTGGGTTGTCTTGAGTCATAAATGAATATGACATTGACATAATGTTTATGACACGTTCATGACTGTGTCATGTAACAGTTATGACAGTGTCATGTCACTCTTATGACGATACCTTCAAGTAAAGTGTTACCATTTTTTCTTCCCTCACAATAACCCCTGGCAGGCTGTAATTGGAAATTCTGTTTTTCTTACTGTTGCTCATACCCAACAAAATTGTACTACCAATATGCATATTTAATCCTCAGATGTAGCTGTGCAGGGTATTAAAAGTTGGTAACACGAGTCACGCGTAACACGAGTCACATAGAAAGAGTATGGTAGCCATAGTCACAATATTTTTATAGCAGCTTTTGGATGTTTTGTTTGAAGTGCAGTTGGATCCTTCTTTCCTTCTATATCTAGTGGGTAAGTTAGTTGATAGAACTGTGTAGAGGGCAGCATTTTCTACGCCCTGCTACATTTGTTGCACTGATTTGGTTCAATCTAGCACAGCGTATTGCCTGCCTTTTTCTGATAGTGGAATGTCTGTTTTGTTAAAATGGGGTACATTTCAGATATCACTGTGTTAGTGAGTTATACTCCTTGTAGGGTGTGAAAAGTGTTATACAAGCTTGCATTTCCCTTGGATGATGGCAATTGTGAATGCAAGCTTTCCGTCACAGGGTGAACGTTCTGACCGTAAAATAAGCAGTTCCTTTAATGAGTACGTATGGTTGTACTTATTGGTTGTAAAATTCTAATTCCCTTTAAGTACACTTAAAAACCACATTTAGTCGAAAGAACAATGAGAACGTTGATTATTTTCTATCCTCTATACTTTTAGGAGAAATTGCAGCTAAAATCCATACGTTTTTGTGTTGTCCTTTTCATGTAACGCAAGTCACGCTATAATTAATGTTAATTAAAGCCATGTTATGAAATCAAATGAAAATCTGTTTGTACCTTTTCATAGCTTTCACCAACACCTTCCAGCAAACACATGATGGGGTTCGAACATTCATCATTATAAGGTACAGGCCAAAATATAAATTTGGAAATGCACAAAAATGTAACGCAAGTCACTGTGGAAATGCCCATCAGTAAGATGGTCTTCTTCGTCATCAATATCTCCACGCTCAGGAAGTAAGTCATCATTTGGCTTAACTGTGCTGGTGTTGATGTGTGTTGACAGGTTGGTTGTATTGTAATAACAGGCAAATTCTGCCAGGAAGATATTCTCCAGTGATTTCAGGTAATTTTCATAGTTGGCAATGAGGCCTGACGATTGAACATTTTCATCACCATCATGCATGTTTTCTAAGACGTTTTCAGATTTGAGAAGGAATACTCTGTCCTCTTGCATGTTCATGTTGACGAATATGACCTGCCGTGATGATATTCTCATAGGGATTTGGAGCAAAATGTAAGCTGCTTCTAGAGCGCTTATTTCAACAGCATTGAGGAATTTGTTGGCCACTGTCTGTAGTTGTTGTTTAACGGAATCATTTCAGTTACTTGCTTCAGCAGCGGATTTTCTCAATAATTCACTCATCCCTCTTTGTGATTTGGTGATGTATGAAGCAACATACATTGCACATGCATACACATTTGTGATGAATTGGATATCATGGTTTGCCTGCCATGCCTTGAATAATATGGGATTGTATGCATTAACTCGGATTTCATAGGGTGTTCTCTTGAGAAATATTTGTTGTGGTTTTGATGGTTGTTCGAATTCCATAAATATACAGAGTGTATATACTGACTCTCAGAACTCTCAGAAAAAACACCATAAAACTAAAATGCAAAGCTGTTTAGAAAATATGATCATACATGTTGATAGGCCAGGTAATTCTCCCTTGATTGACACCGGTGTCGTGGTTTACTTTTCATGCTTCAGAGAACACGGCAAATTTGAATTTTGCAAAATACAAGTCTGTTGCACATGAAACTGCAAGGGTTCATATGAGATCTGTCGACGTGGATGACAAGTTCCATTGGTGTATTAATTGCATGCATGAAACTAGAAAAAAAAATTACATGTTAACACCCTACCCTCGATACAAAGATTTCACATTCATGACAAGTTTGAATGTATAATGCCAAACACAAGGGGTTAATGCTGTTAGTGAGCTTTTAAGCTTGTTTTGCGCTGACTTTTTGAAATTTAAACAGGTCAGTCAGCATAAATCATTGCATCATCTGGGTATGCCCTCTTGGTAATTGCCTCAAAATTGCAGAATGGGTGTAAATTTGTGCAAAGTCTGTGCATTGGCCTTCCTGTTCATCTGGATGTCCATGTGGATTCATAGAAGATGGTCAGACCTCAGTACACACCTCAATAGCGATCTTTATGGTCACGGAATATCATCGAAGTAAAAGTGTCCCTGTTGCATCCTGGTGACGCTTCAGTCTGAGTGCGCGCATCATAAAGACTATGTCCTTCCCGCGGAGACCCGGGTTTGATTCTGGCTTGGGTCATTTATCGCATGTCTTCCATCATTCCTCTCCCCAACTTTCCTGTCACTCTCCACTGTGTAATTATCTGATGAAAAAAAGAGAAAATCCCAAAAAATAATCTTTAAAAAAAAGTGCCTCTGTTGTCCTTCAGAGGTTCTGCCGAGAATACCCAAATGTTCGTCTTCCATAACATTCAACCATCTTTCAAAATGCATGCAAGTACCTTGTGAGTGGAACAAACATCGAAGCAGTGAGAAACCTCCTTGGGGAATATCATGCTGGCGAAGAGAGAGAACAAACAATCAGCTTCCGAAGGAACGGTCTTGGGTTATCTTCTTCAACCTTCAATCACATTACCTGCCTCGTCTTGCACTTTCATCCATATCACGATAAAGCGTCACCAACTTCTTCCTGGTGACATGCAGCGTCGCTTAAATTTCTGCCAAGCTGCTTGCACAGCGGCAACGCTTCTTGGAGGATTTCATCATTGGCGATGAATCAGGATTCGCCAAGAATGCCATAGTCCATTCTCATAACATCAGGGAATACCGGCCCCAGGGAGAACAACTGCTTGATCTTGATTGCCAGCGCAATGATGATAGGCACAAGGCCACTGTCTGGGTTGGTTTGGTGGGCAGTGGGTCCATCATTGGTATTTTCTTTTTTTCGAAAAGAAAAAAAATGTTATCAATACACTTTGCTGCTCGTCAATCAGCACTCCACATCTCTGACTTAACAATATCACTGTAGTATACTTGGAGTTTGTTCTTTGTTAGTGACCCATTTTTGACCACAAAAGATTTCTGAGAAAGCAAGCTCTTCACAGTTGGTATCCTTGAAAATACTGAGTGGAGTATTGTGTTGGCCTGGTGCAAGGCCAATGCGATCCTTTTCACAATCTTCAATGAAATCTGGTGGGGTTAGTAATGTCTCAAGTATCTCAAGAATACTTTCATCATCTTCATCTTTACTGCATGGATCATCATCATTTTGGAGCTGTGGCACTTAAGTTCTGTTGTTGATTGCTCGGATTTTCCTGGTTGTCAACAATGGGTTTCTGTAATAATGAAAAGAAACAATTATCTGTTGAATAGCTTATTGAAAATAGTGATTACAAACACATCAGAGATGGAACTAGACAGTAAGAAAATGATCTTGACATAAATATTCTCTGTTTTGGAGACTTGTGATATGAAGATGTTAATGGCATTATTTCTTGTAATGGATGGGTCAAGGAGTCTTTCTAATATAATGGAAGTTGCCTTTCTTCAGGTTGTGAACTTGCTGCAATTGATAAGAATTTGTTTAAATGAATAGGACTGTATCAGATGTAGTAGTAGTATGACTATTGATTGTGCCTAGTGTTTGGAAGTACAAATGAATGGCTTACCATTTCTAGCAAAATTACTTATACATGATGGAGCTGATGTTGGTACCGTAGTCATGGACTTTGTAGTGACTGAGTTTGTTCTGCTGTACTGTCCACTGGAGCCTTTGGTGGCAATAGAGGATTGTCTGTAAGAATACTGGTTATGAGAATAAGTCAAATGTATATAACAGTGGGTAATAATATCCTGTATGAAGAGAAATGGAATGAACGTATGTTGTGTAATTACCTGTTTCAGGTGTCCACGATGTATTGTACTGAATTCCATATTCTTGGAAGAGCTTTCCATTTTTTTTACTAAGTATGAGGCAGCCTGACATAGTTTTTCCTAGTCCCACAGGCTCAGACATCACTGCATGTTTGCACTTCAGATGTCTCTTTAGATCAATTTTTATGGTGGCGTCCTCATGAGACATACGTGGCAGTGATTTCATTGTTATTGTTATGTCTGCAGGAACATTGACCACATTACCAGTGACTTTCTTTTGACCACCACTTGGTGCTTTATGGATTTTCATGAAGGCTAGTCTAGGTGAAAGTAATTGCCATTCTAATGCATGAAGATCTTTGAAAGTGTCTAGTATGTGTGGAAATGCTACTTTATTGTAGGTAGCACATGGTTGACATTTGCCCTTTTTGAAATATAGCAAACATGTTCAGCAGATCCAGTGAACTCCAGTATTATCAATATGTTCAAGACATTTTCTAGTCATCTCATTATTGGGTACCTTGAGATAATAGACACTGTGTTTATAGCAGAGCTGGTTACAACAAGCACAGACATACACTGGTCCAATACTAATTTTTTGTGGAAATCTTTGATTAGATCACAAATAGTTTTTGTCGATGGTTTATTTCTGTTTTTCTGCTGAAGTCAATTTTGTTGTTGTCTATACTGTGTGTTCAACCTTTTCATGTTTCAAGCTTTTGTTTCTCTTTCACGTTCTCTGCTTTGAAAATTTTCATATTTTTTTCTCTTCTTTTTGAAGTGCGTATTTTTCTCCTGTTCAGCCTTCCTGTAGCGCCCGAGTCCTCCCTCTTTCATTTCCTTGAAAAAGTTTTTTGTTATTTAGTTTTCCTGTAGTCAGAGTCCTCCCGTTTTTTTTCCTTAAATGATTGTCCTTTTGTTGTTCAGCCTTCCTGTAATCAGAGTCCATTCGCTTTTTTTGCCAGAAGTCTGTATTTTTCTCCTGTTCAGCCTCCCTGTAGCCAGAGTCCTCTATCTCATATATTCTTTCTCCGTGTGTACTTGTGGATGACGACAAGGCATTTTTCCGCTCTTGAAACTTTGCTTGTGCCTTGAAATACACTTGCCAGAGGCGGACAGAGTACACAGCTTCATCACTTAAGTAAAAGTACAGATACCACTTGTTAAATTTTACTGAAGTACAAGTAAAAGTTCTACAGTCAGATTTTTACTTAAGTAAAAGTACTGGAGTACTTTTTTTTAAAAATACTCAAGTATCATAAGTAAAAGTAAATTTTCTAAATATTGTATTATTACTGCCACAGTGCTTACCTTTACCTATAGAAACCTACTGGATGGAGGTTTTATCGGTACTTTAATGTTAAAGGCTGTATCAGTGATATGACGTCACTATTGCTGACAGTTGAAACGTTCTCAAAACAGAGCCGCTCGCCACTCCCCTTCAGAAGCTTGGAACATGAACGTGCCTTTCTTACAGTGAAACTTCTGAGTATTCGCGCCTTTGCATTGACTTTGAGAGTAATCTGTCGCGCGAAAAATTCGTTTCATGTCTGGTGTGAAAGCAGCTTAAGAATGGCTCACTCAAGTGGGTAAATGGCCGTGTACAGCTTGTTGTGATAAACGCCCGGTCGCAACAATGACGACCATTGCCAGACGATAAATTTACACCATTAGTGCTAGCTACAACAAGGTGTCTGACAAGTATCTTAGCTCGGCATTACAAAATGAGTATTAACAACGTCACATAGATCACCACTTTTAGCTAAACTGATCACGCGGTTATACATTCATCGACGAATTTCAACTCTTGAGTACTAACTAGGGGTGCGACTTGTAAACGTGTACACATGTACACGGTTAGTCAATGATAAACGTTTCTAAAAAAACCACTAACCGTGTACAAGCACTCATCGGCTGCATCCGAAAAGTTAAAAAAAATTACGTTCTATCGTCCAATTCCTAACCACTTTTCTTTAACCTGTGTAAAACGTCATGAGTTAAAGGAAAACTGCAAAGGGGGCTCTTTTACAGCTTAGGAAGATAGCTGCGCTAATAAGAGAATCTGAATGCACTTACACTTGGCACAGTGATCACCCGCCTCCTGCCCGTCATGTTTGTTTGTTTTCGTGATTGGCCGGATGGACTGTCATCGTGAAATTGCGGGATGGCATTTCTTCCTTTCTTTTCAAAAAGGATACTTCAGTGTACCCTACGCTAAACGTGACAAATTAGGAAGCACTGTAGCACCGAACTCACTTATCATGACTGCCACGTAAATACTTACGGATCGTTTTCTAGGAGTTATGAACTTTCCTAAGCAAAAAAGACTATTCGGACGCAGCCATCGTCTCCACGCTCAATTCCTCTTTATGTTGCCTTAACACACGATTGGTTAATAGCTCATTATTTTTATCTCACATATTGTTCACTGTGTGTTTTTTACATTTTTGGTGGACGTTCTGTCGTCACCCTATATTTGCATCTTGCCGTCATCCCTCGCATCTGCTCGTTAAAAGAAAAGCATATTCATTTTGTTATTTGAATGAGAACACGTAAAACGCAGTTTACATTTTTTTGTTTTAGCTTTGTGGATGATTTCTCAATTTAGTTTAACTGTATCAGCTGCTTTTCCTCCTCAATTACAATTCACTTTAATGACGCTAAGAAAAGTAACGATAGTGAGACGCAGCTCCCTGTGTGAGTGAGGGATGCAGTTTGCTGTTTAAGTTTACAAATCAAATTGAACAAAAACAAGGCACAATAATAAGGACAATGACAAAAAAAGCAGAGCTAAACTGTTAGAATTAATTCATGTCCATGTTCTTGCTTGTCAAAATGATGATTTTCGTTTATGGTTAATTCATTTACAATGGTGAAAGGGCCTAACATTATTCATTTGGTTGTGATTTTATGCCTATCTGATGTAGGCCGTAATTTTGTATTGGAGTAACCTACAAATTCACTGCTACCGTCTATTGATTTGATACACGTATCTGGTTGATAACTGCGTTAATGGATATGTGGACTGTTATTGGAATGGTGACAGTGCCCTCTAACTGTTGTATAGCGGTCAAAATCCACAAACTCTGAAGACGTGTACACGCAATTACACGGCGCGTGTACACGTGTAGAATTTTTTGTACACGTTCCCACCCCTAATACTAACCAGAGAAAAAATATTATTACACGAACACAAACTCTGGTTTGACCAGACAGAATTAGCAAACTCACTAGCTTGCCAACCGAGAGTTAGCAAAGGTTACTAACTCGCTCCAAAGAGGAAATATCGATCTCTCTACTGTTTGATTCATTCTGACTGGCATGATCTATGCAAGGTAGCCTTACAAAAACAATACACGAGCTTCCCTCAATTTTGCTTGGGATGACAATTTACAATTCACATCCAACCGAGTTAGCACCATGGGGGTATACTACGAAGCAAAATAAGTGGATTAGCGAGGTATGTCGAGCCTAAACCTTGGCTTTTCAATGTCACGAAGGTGCCTCTCTTTTAACGTGGCTAGATTACCATGGTAACTTACTCTCTTGGGACTTAACCTGGTCGGGAGCAGGTTATGTGCCGAGTTTCGCTGTGTCGGCTATACATGTGCTGCCTTATCACTAAGCACCTCCTTTGAAGTTGGCATCACCTTTCTTAAATAATCCTGTGGACTTTGGTGCCCAAACGTACGCGGTTCTCTTCGGAGGGAGACTGGCATGACCTGTTCGCTTCTTCTGACGATATTCTCTATGAACGCTGCAGATTCTCAGCAGAGGGAATTTGTTACCTATGCGATGTACTGGAGCCATATATTGGCAATGTAGCAAAGAGAGGCACTTAAGTTGCACGAACAGTATGCATAACGTTGCGTTTTTTTTTTTTTTAATTTATTTAATTATTTTGCCACGGCAACCGACAGCATTCAGGTGGTGATGCAGAAAATATGAGCAAGAATATTGTATGCCGCGCTTTACATTTTACATAGCATACCATTAAAATAATTTAAATAATTATGAAAGCAAAGCACCATAGGGCGTACTACTTTGAAAAATGTTCTCATGCTTTGTTTTAACTTGCTGCTATGTCCTCTTGACAGTGCTGGTACTGCAACTATTAAAGCGTATTCAACTATTAAATAGTATTTTATGCCACATGACTACTGCAAATTTTCAATGGTGCAACTGGTTAGGGTTAGTGATGGAATACGATTTTATTAAAATCATGCTGTATAAAAGAAAAGCAATGGAAAAAATACTTTAAACCAAAAATGAAGAAATTAGTAAAATGGAGTTTACTATTGGTATTTATCAGTCAGATAATATTCAATCTATAATTTAATTTCACTTTGTTTCATTTGGACGAGTAACTAAGTGATTTCCACTAGTCCTTCATCAGAGGACTTACGCACTTACATGGTCAGCAATTTTCTGCTAGAATTCCTCACTGGCCTTATTACAACCAACAAGAATACAGTCATATACTAACATAAATCTCAATTGCAATTTCCCAAGTGTCTATCCGAGTAAGCGCATGCATAATCGTGCAGTCTTTCAAAGTGTCCAACCAATCAGTGTAAAACTTCATGTCTCCAATTAAGCCGCTGGGGCGCCCCGTGGTGCCGCGGGGGGAGATATCCCGCAGTCTTTCTGATCCTGGATCAAGGATAGCTTCCTCGGAGGAACATTCAGCACGCGATCGGTCATTTTATGAAGGTAAATACGGTAAATTGACGCTTGGAATGCCCTTTAATTGAGAGCGCTCACGGCGTTAAAAGCACAAAGCCGTTAACAAAGAAAGGTTATAACCACCGTTGTGATACCAATTATCTCTGAATGCGAGGTCAGGGTTTGTTGAACCGGCTTACTCAAATAAAGCCTGTCGATGTTGAACTTGCTTCGTAGTATACCCCCCAGCTCTACTCACCTCAAGTAGAAACAAGGCAACCTGGGCGTCAGAATTAAAACCATTCAACTCCCGGAATTCTCTTCAACGTTGGTATACCTTCCCTATGTTTATTCGGGGCTTCGCATAGCTGCGATCGCGTCTCAAGTAAACCACGGAGTTTGCGCGTTCATGGAAGGAAAGCTGAAGGTGATTGCTGATAGGCTGTCCTGTCAGTGGCACCTGTACAATCCAATCATGTTTGAGAGGGAAACCACAAAATACTGAATCCACAGGGTTTCCCCGCTTTTTTTTTTTTAAGAAAAAGTAGCGAGTACTTGGGTTATGGATAGAAATATAGCGGAGTAAAAAGTACAATATTTGCCTTTCAAATGTGCTGAAGTAAAAGTCATAAGTCGTCCCCCAACATGATACTCAAGTAAAGTACAGATCCCCAAAAAGTGCACTTTAGTGCAGTACTCAAGTAAATTTACTCCGTTACTGTCCGCCTCTGACACTTGCATGTTGTAATTTGTGACATCACTGGCAACTCTTTTTGGTTTCGTTTGATTCTGTTTAAGGACAGAGGAGTTCTGAACTCAGAAAGTGAAATATATCAAATGTAAGTATCCTGGGGTAAGTACAGTCAACTAATACATTAAAATATAGAGTACATATTATGTGTCATTTTCTTGCAACTAGAAAACAAAAGAATAAAAATACTTAATGAACCTTGGTGTTTGCACTGCATTCTTTTGTTACCTGATTCAGTTGAAGATGACAAAATCTGGATTCAGGTCAGGTTTAGTTAGTCTCTGAAGAAGAATAATCAATGTGGATTAATATATTAATAATAAGAATCCTGGGGTAAGCATTAACTTTACTAAATATGTGTCAATTTTTGCAGTTAAGGAAACAAAAGAATAAAGGGTGGGGAGTGAAAAATGTACCTTGGTGTTTCCACTGCATTCTTTGTTACCAGAATCAGTTGTAGATAATTTCAAAGCAGGATTTAGGTCAGAATGAGGTAGTTTCTGAAATTTAATCTCAACATGGATTAATTCAAAAATTAGAAAATTTATTTGAAGTTATTAGTGAAATTATTTTATAACAATTAAAATGTAAGATATCTAAGAAATGTACAAATAGTAAGATAGTGTCATACCTCAATACCTTTCCTGAGACGAACTTGTTTTGCTCTTACAGAATAAGACTTTTTCTTTGTCTTAGGCATTATGGGCTCTATCTTTCACACTGCCCTACCCATTGCCATTACCCGCTACCCGTGAGTTACGCATTTAGCAGCTTCCACTATCCGTAAACGGTATCTTGCGGCCACCCTACACGCTATACATTATGCCGAATCCTTTATTTGCGCCTGGAGGTGTGCTCGTGGGCGTGTTTATGCGCTTTCCCCACAATTGCTATCTTGACCACACACGTTAGGGAAAGCGTATTGTGGGTCCTCAAACCACTCGCTACCCATTTGGCAATTGAAGACACGGCTTCTCTCCCCCTGTGCGATCTAACAGCGACAAATGGGCTACATTCAGTTCAGAAAAATAATTAATTATAATTGGGTCTATGCACTGGCACTCAGCGACGTAACTTTTTTTTCCAGCGAGAGCGGCATTACAGAACTCTTCAGCGAATGAAGGTAATTCTGATGACAAGTACGTGGTTTCGTCCGTTTACATTTTCCAATCGGACAGCTGTCTATTTTTTTATTTTTATTTTTTTACAGCAAGTTCGTGTGACCGTGCTGCAAAAACAGGTGTGCGTTCTTGTCGCCGAAATTACCTTCATTCGCAAAAGCGAGTTCTGAAATTCGCTCTCGCTGGAAAAAAAAAAAAATACCGTTGCTGAGTGCCAGTGCATAGACCTATTTATAATTAGATTATTTTTCTGTACTTAATGTAGCCCATTATTTTGTCGCTGTTAGATCGCATGGGGGAGAGAAGCCGTGTCTTCAATTGCCACTTGATTATTCTTGAATTGAAAAACGTGTTATTAAGGGAAAACCATCTAGAATTAGCCAGGACTAATTGTAGTCAATAAAGGGATGGACATTTTCTCCCAAATTTTCTGGTCTAGCGCCGGCCCTGAGCATTATTTCCTACAGAACGAGAATGCGTGGCAAAACTGCGCCTCTCCCGTCAGGCAGTGACGGAATTATGTCTCCTGGTTGCAGATGATGTTTACACCGCTGCCAACTGTCCGTATGCCTTGCCCGTTGCTGTTAGGGTTACTGTGGCACTATTTTTCTATGCTAGTAGGTCATTCCGACACCCACTCAGCTCAATTGGAGGCATGACCCAATCATGGCGAAAGGCATTTTTTTCTTTTTTTGAAGTTTCCATCACAAAAGGGGTAGGCTTGATGTTTTTTTATTACATAACAAACATTAAAAAATATGTCAATGTCAAATAATAACAATAATAATAATAATAATAATAATACAATTCATGATTAACTTAACAAAAACAGATCCTCCCCTGTCTGGATTTGACCTCATGCACGAGCAATTTAGCTTCGTCTTCGGAGAAAAGTGGCGACCTTCCTCTCTCCGTCAGGGGTTTCGGTTTGAGGATTTGGGATAGCGCAGCCTGCTCCTAAAGGAAATGGCACCTGGCACACTGATTGGTTTAACTGGCGTAACGCCCAAACCACGCCTATGCATAATATAATGGATAGCGCAGGTGTTTTAGGGATATAGGCAGGCGTGCAAGATAGCAACTTTTGCAGGGGAACGCCTCTTACGCAATGCTAAATCCCCAAATAACAGGTTGAGGGACTCTGGCGTAAGATAGGGCCCATTGTCTGAATGTTAATACGTCAAATCTGCAGAATGATATTCATGAATTATGTACTTACAGATAAAGCACTGAAATCAAATACATGCATGTCAATGTGATAGCCCCGCTTCAAACACTCAAATCCCTGTGTTTGACATGGGTCTGATCGGCTTCCGCCATTGAATTGCCATGTCTAATAGACCAGTGTCTATTAGACCCAGGGAATTTTGCCCCACTGCGCTCGGTGGTGCTAATTTAGACCCGTGTCTGGCATGTGGCTGTTCTCATGTTTCTTGTAGTGGAAGTGCAACAGAACCGTGTTTCTACCAGTTAAATACAGTTCAAAATGCGCCATCTGGTGCTGGGTGCAGCAAATAGAGACTGATTAGGTTTGAATGGTGGAAGTTCTTGCTGTGTAAAAACCGTGTTTTTTTGCAGACCCGGGGAAGACGCGAGCTTATTAAAGGGACGTTGTATAGGAATTACTCCTAACCAGCGTTGAAATCGTGTAATACATTCAAACGAACAGTGCACTCGAGCGCCTCACTTTTTCAAACACGTATTGCAACTACGGTAGCCACCGTGTATCAATGTTCTCCGGAAATGTAGCTATGTCCACTGCAAAACCCATGCAACAGCTCCGCACCGAACGGGCAAACATAGCACTCGGCTTAAATATAGTTTGGAAAAACAATTTATATGATAATAGGGATATAAAATGTTGATGAACTAGTTTTATTGAACAGGGAAATAAATTCTGACAAGTGAAATTACTTTTAGTGTACGAATGCTCAAAGCTCATTAATTCCATCCTTTCCCTATACCTGGAACTGGAGCCCATCCCAGCTGACTCGCAGGGTGCGCACACCATTCATTAGAATTTAATTTTAATATTGCGAGAGCATGTGCTACGCATACTCCCGCAACCCGGTGCATCATCCGTAACATAGCTACTGCCGTTTATTACCACGTTTATCAGCACTAGAAAATAAACTCTAAATTTTCTTGACTAAATTCACGCTTGAGGTTTTTCCTACCCAAATGTTTCTCTGGGTACTCAAACATAAAGGTAAGCCGGAAAAGTGCTGATTTCATTCGATATTAGTGAAATTCTAATTCGGAATTATTTTCCTTCCCCTTATACAGGATTAGCAAATTCCTAAGTCCGCACATGATCAGCAGCCCAGTTATAAAATATAGGGGAGAGCTGGTACGAAAGTTACATTTTTCACATGGATGTCATTTTAAAAGATAACGTTACAGACCGAAACAAAATTTCGGAGCGATTAACTACTTTTGTGTGTGCTCTGTCAATATCAGGTGCTAAATCATCACCATATATATTGACTTCGGCATAGTTTGACGTCGAGCGGAAGTTGTGGATTGCTTCTTTCGACCCATCCAGCGGGATGAAAGTAATGCACGGCAGGGCAAAAAAATAGCGTGATCAAATTTACTGGAATCTTTTTTAAAATTTCTCGTTAAAACAGAAGCAAAAACAGCCAGGCATTTGTTTTAAACATTTTAATTGGCTTCAAATGTTCCAAAAGTGACCGTGAACATGTTTAATGTGCAAGGTCTATTTATAAAAATTATCCCAGAGAGCAAGCACCTCCGCTCCGGATCTGCCCGGCCCTGTGCCGACTCCAGCTGATCCGCTCAGAACCGGGCAGATCCGGGCGGAGGAGCTTGCTATCTGGGATGAAATTACTCATCACAGTTGTGACAGATATAATGAGTGGCACCCTCAGTGCATGCCTCATGCGACCACAGCAGACAAAAAGATGCACCGCACCCACACTTCTCCAGGCAAAGATGAGGCAAATGTCTCCCCACAAACAAGACATTCCTCATCCTTGCCCCGAGAAACTGTGGTTGCAGTGTGTCCACTAAGCCTCGTTTTCTTTGGGAGTTTTGAAGAGGACTGTTTTCTCTGGCCCCTCTGCCGACTCTCCTCCTCCAAAGCAGCTTTCACCGGGGTGTCGGTCAGTATTGCTGTTGACCTGCAACATTCAATGAGATAATAGTCAGAATCAGCTTGTTTTTATACAAGCAAGAGAACCAAGACGAGTTAAAAATGACACTATGCTCACCTCTTTCGGCCTCTCCTTTTTTTTTTTTTTTTTTTAAATTTGGCATCTCCAATCCCACCCGAATCTGGAATGCCCAATTGGTGAACTATGTACAAGGCTTGCTCGTATACGACCCCTTGCTGCCAATTTCAGGAGAGTGTAGACAGTTCGCGGCTCTCCTCCGAAGCACGCACCTGTCAACCACCGCTTCTTATACTCATTGGTTGAATCTTCGCAAGTTCAGAGCGAGGCGGAGGATACCCGGACATGACCAGGCTTAGAATCTTCCTGGCGGCGCCCGTCTGGCCAACAGGAGGCGCTTGAGCAACGAACAAAGCAACTATTGTAATCCTTTCCGGCAGTCCTTCCCAATTTGCAACCCTGTGGCGCTATAGCCAATTATGCGCTACTCTGAAAAAGCTGCCGACCACTGCGGCTGGTGCGAGCGGGGCTCGAACCTGCGGCGTGATAGTCACTTCTGCCGCAACGCGATGCTTTACCGAGTGAGCTATCCGGCAGCCTGCGGCCTGTCCTTTTATTTTCTTTCCTCGAGCCAGCCTTTGGATATGGGCGAAGCTTTTCTGGGCTGAACCTCTGTACTGGCGTGCCACTAGATGTTCCTGGAACCACTAGCATACCTGAATAGATGGTATGCGTTGGCGATGGAGCTGGCGCTGGTGATGAAGGGGGCGCTGGTGATGGAGCTGGCCCTGGCACTGGGGATGGAGCTGGTGCTGATGCAGGACGGTCGGTCACATAAGCTGGAGCAAAGTCTTCCTCACTGAAAATATCTGGATTCAAGGGCCAGATACCGGTACACTCGAAACCAGACGAAATGCTGCTTGGTGTCGCAGCTTGAGGCAGAGCTTTAGCCACAAGACTCGGGATGTTGTAGATGGTCAAAGTTCTTCCAGGGTTCATTCGCATCCAATTGTCTGCTGCACTGTTAATGTAGTGCTTCAGAGGGCCAAAAACGCTTCGGTCTAGCGGCTGAGGACGGTGGGAGCAGTGGGGTGGAAATGACAGGAGTACAATGCCCTGTGACTTGCAAAAGTCTATAGCTACCACAGAGAGGTGTGATCCATGATTGTCTAAGAGTAACAGCAACTTTGACTCCGGGGTCACGCGGGTGTGTCTTGCAAAATGCTGTAAAAAGGCCAAAAAATCTGTCTCCTCCATCCACCCCGATCCATTGGCAGAACCAGAGGAGCCAGGGGGACCATCCCGGATGAAGTGGTCATGGAACTTTTTCCTTGGGAAGATAAAGTAAGGGGGAACAAAGTTGCCTTGCGCGTTGGCAGCAAAGGCAACGGTCACCAATGTCCCTCTTTCCCCGGAGGTCACAGCACCGACCTGGCGCTGGCCCTTGGTGGCAATGACTTTGTCTGGCACTTGAACCGTTGTGGTACCTGAAATAATCAGTGAAATGAATTATTGCTGGTGCAAATCACTGGTGCTTTTAAATTTATCATCCAAATATAAATTTTTACCTGTTTCATCCATTTTCCAGATGTCATTTGCCTCAAAATTATAGCGGGTGAGGACAGTCTTTAGGTTGTTAAAAAACGCGGTCACGTTGGTCTTATTGAAGCTGGTGGAACGGGACATGCTGGTGGCTTGAGGTCGACGGATGGACAGGGTTCTGTTGCGCTCGAGGAAGGAGGTGAGCTAATCCTTCCCTGCCATCTGGTTTTCTTCCATGAACATGGAGTTTTGAGGCCAATATTTTCGGCCAGCTCATATGCAAACTTTCGCACCTAAAAAAGCATAAAAAAGAGGTTAATTCACAGATAGCAAGCACCTCCGCTCCGGATCTGCCCCGGATCTGCACCGGCTCCAGCTGATCCGGCTCAGAGCCGTGGCAGATCCGGAGCGGAGGTGCTTGCTATATGGCTTGACTTAGTGGTGTAGCTCTGTCTGCGGTGTTACTCGCACCTCTTTAGGACTCAGGCCAAAATATATATCGGCTGCTCTCTTTATATATGCCTGCAGTCTCTTCTCCTGTTCTTCTGTGAAGACTTTGTTGTGAGCCCTGTACCCCGGGGCCCTGATCTGCTGCCCTCTTGCCTCTGCCCTCCTCTTGCAGTACCTGAACAGGGTGGCATGACAAACGCCATGCACCGCTGCTGCCCTCCTTTCACTATCACCTCTTCGGACATCAAAAAAGGCCCTTGCGTAAACCTCTGGGTCAACCGTTCCTCTCTGGGTAGTTCTTACCCTAACTCTGGGCATTTTCTGTCAGTAAAACATAACACACATTTTTATGGAGCTTTTCAACACAAAATGCGGCAGCATTAGCAGAGAGGGACAAACGTAACTGTTGCTACTTCAGTCCCGACGGTGACTCCTGACATTTAAACGAGGATTACTTCCAAAGTGGAAAAATTCTGACATTTCAAACTGCACCATATGTTGCGGAACTAAATCACCGATCATTTCATCATAACTATGACACATGGAGCGATAAAGACAATCTTTAAATCGAAAAAGTTTAGCATTCATCTGAATTTACTCACCGCTGTGGAAAACAGTCTTCTCGGTCTTGTGCCGCGAGGAAGACTGGACGCCTCAAGAATGTTCGCGGTTCTGGAGAGGGGCGCGAGCTGCACATGCTGACCTAGTATGACGCATCGAAGTGCGGATGGCTGTGAGTAAATCGCCGTGTTACTTTCGTCCAAAGTTACTTTCGCACCGGCGCTCCCCTACATAAAGTCGCTCTTAGTTTCGTTCTCATTGTTTTCTTCTGGAGCCCTCGTGTTTTCTCTGGCAGAGTTCAGCCGCATTAGCGAATCTCCGCTGCATCACTCCTATACACTGATGCCCCTCACGAACAGTGTGTCGTTCACATCTCATCCTATCCAGCGTTTCCAACCGACTCAACACTTCTAGCTAATAAAGGCTGAACAACAAATACTCTCTCTGTGCGGTGCTGTCATGCAAGTTCGGCGCATGCATAAAATAAGATACAAAATATGAAGTTTCTGCTATCTTAAAAGTTATTGAAAAGTCACGACATTAAGTATGCACATCTGCTATTGTTTTAATAATTAAGAATGAGTGTGCAATGGTAAATAAATGATTAGCTGTGAAGTTTTTTGGGCTGAATTTATACCATACTGAAAGTGGACGTAGTCAGTGCTACTTAGCCAGCATATAATATATGAAGCAGCAAAACACTGTACCGTGAATCGATGTAAGATATTTAAAGTAATGGAAATAAACAACTCGGCTTCGGTGCATCTTGAACAATTTAATACGAAAAAGCAAAGCATGTGTTAGCTAGGGGAGAGCGGGGGCAAACTGATTAGCGGGGCGAACGGATCGCGGACATTTTTCCCTGTTACACTGTAGTCTGGAGGTTGCTGTTTGGTACACAGGCACGGTCTCCCGCCATCCGCTCGGTATTTAAATTTCAGAGTGATCGGACCTATCTTGGCGGAGAGCGACGACAAAACAGGATTTTTCCCTCGATGAGTAAAAAAATGAAGAGACAGTATTTTCCGTTTTCAAGGTTTATGTTTACTAGTCGAGGACTGTAAATGTATAGCATCTAAAAGACCTATGTGTATACTAACTATCAGCGAATGTTTCATTTTTCATGCTAGCCTATGCAAGATGTCGCCGGCAAAATATGAAGGGAGACTGTAGCGGGGCAAACGGATCACTGCAGTCCGGGTCAAACGGATCACTGTCCAATAATGAAGGACAAGAAATAAAGGAGCTGGTTAAAGTTCAGGAAGTAGTGGAGCTGTGCATAAAGCCCATAAAGCCAGTAGATGGCAGTCATAAATTGGTTTAAACGGGTTACCAGGCTATTCTGTTCCCAAGTTTACGTAACCATTTATTTATGAATATTTTATCATTTCCCCTTAATGACAAGAGAAAAAATCTTGTGGAAAGGGCTGATAAGAACAGAAAAACATTATCTGTAACAACGTACCTCAACTAAGGCAGCTGGATGACTTGCCTTGTTGTTAATTGAAGGAGGGACGTGCGGTAAGTGCCGGTGAAGGCGAGCGAAATGCAGAATGTAGCCTGGTCACATGATAGCTAAACTGGTAGGGCTGCCAACTTTCTACGCAGAAATGCAGAATGTAGCCTGGTCACATGATAGCTAAACTGGCAGGGCTGCCAACTTTCTACGCAATCTCACGCATACGGTGTAAGTTTCAGGCATTTTGAAGGCGTATTCACCGTAGTCAGCAATTATTCAACCAACGAATATTAATGGGATTCTTACGCGTAATTAAAGTCCTTTTGAGTAAAAGTTTCAGTTTAACTTGCGTTACGGTGGGTTTCACCGCAAGTAACATGGAGCAATTGTGACTCCAAACGTTGTGCGCTCTTCCTCGCTCAGGGGTTGGAAGCAATGTGTGTTTTCATGATCGTTTAAATTGTTTAAACGAAATAAGACCATTTGGAACGTCTTTATGCAATTCCATTGCTTCCAACCCCTAAAGACAAACGTGAGAATTCGAGTCATAATTGATTTCCACGTCTCTAGTGGTGAAATCCACCGTAATGCACGTGAAACTGGTTAGCTGCCATGCTCAAGGACTCAATCCGCGTGAGAATCTATTAAATACGCGTCAATTGAATAATTGCTGACTGCAGCATGGGAGCGTGAATGCCTCTAAGGGGCGTGAAACTCGAGGCGAATGCGTGAGAGTTGGCAGCCCTGTGGTAGGATATGAATTCAACATTTGCTCAAAGGACTCAACTGAAGCTTAATCGAGTGTTATATGCAAATAATATTAAGTACTTAATTGTTTTGTGGTCGATTTATGCAGCTGATCCGTTCGTCCCCCTGAACAGGGCGAACGGATCAACGCCAAGAACTGCATTTTCCTGTCCGATTCGTCATACTTCGTTCATCCAATCTTAGCAGACTTGGTTGGGATTTGTAGAGGACATACGTTTGTTGTTAAAAAAAAAAAAAAAAAAAGGTTACCTTAAAAATAAGCGTCTCTGTGCAGAGAGGGAAATACGAAAAAATGATCCGTTTGCCCCCGCTCTCCCCTACATGCACGCTAATAGGATGTTACCTTCAATAGTTACCGAATACACGCCCGTTATCCAACCTAAGTTAACCAACAACAGCCTTTGCTACCTTACGGTTTATTCTGTAACGTTACATAAAAGACAGGTGAAGCAGTAGAGTCGCTACATAACAAAGCCATTCATCCAATAAAATAACTGAAAACATTGGTGTCGTTACACCTGTTCACTTCACCGATTTGGTAATAACGTAAGCCGACAGCGCGGAATCTCCTGACCAGTGCAACAAGCAAAGAACCGCAGCTGCTGCGCTGCTTACGAGAACGCGCTTAGAGACAAGGTCCCCTTGGTGTTCGCGTCGCCTAAATTTGAAGTTGACTTACATGTCGATCAGAAAGTTGGCAACTTCAGCGTCCCTTTGAAAATCTTTCGCTTTCATTAGCTCCTTCCACCTGGGAAAGGCTAGCCCGATGTTGACCCTCGTTTTTTGAATGCGCCGGTCGCGCTGCCTTTTTAATTCTCTTTTTCGCTTTCTTGGCGATGAGGATTCCGTCTCCTGTGCTGCTGCATATGCATGGTCCTGCATTTTGCTGCAGTAGAGCAGATTTTCAAACTTGCCGCGGTAGCCTCTCTTGCTGATCTCCTCCGGTGTCTCAATTACTCTGGGCTGGCTGGCAGGGCAAACGCGGAATAAATCCGCGTTTGGTGCTATTGGACCCTTGCCGGCGGCTGTTGTTTCAAGATGGCAGACCATCATGGCGCTTCCCTACCGGCTTACCCGTCCAATGTACAAACAAATCTAAAATTCTTCGTTTACAAGAATATGTCAGATTATTAGCGGAGGTCATAATACACCAATGATGACATATGTATGAATGCAGACTTAGATTTTGGCCGATAAACAACTGAAAATGTTACACAATGTCCCTTTAAACACCGGGATTTTTATGTGGTGGAAGCGGGGCTATAAGAAAGTGCTGTTTCAAGTTACAGTTTGAAGATTGAGTATTTCTGTCTTGGACTGAAAGCATAGACATAAGTGTTCTAACACCAATATGAAGATCACATGTGCTTTAGATAAGGAAAGACAATTACAACATATATACAAGTTGTTTTACTACACATGTAAGAAGCAGCAAGCATACATAGGAGACCGGGAAAATAAATATATTTCATGCAACTGGCTGATGAAAGAATGGGTGGCCAAATGTTAGAAGTGTTTATTTTGGAGTAAAAGTAGACTGCAGTGTTCCACCACCAGTATAAAGATTACGAATAGCTGCACAAACTGAAACCACAGTAGACAGTACTTGTTAATGACTACACTAAGCAGCAATCACATATTGGAAATCAGTAACTAATTTTTAAAAAATTACTTTGTTTTGCTTCCCAAGTGAAATACAACCCCAATTCCGAAATAGTTGGGACGAAGTGTAAATTGTGAATAAAATCAAAATGCAACGACTTTCAGATCACATGAGACAATATGTAATTTACAATAGAACATAGATAATATTTCAAATGTTGAAACTCAGACATTTTACATTTTTATCCACAAAATGAGCTTATTTTAAATTTTCGTGCTGCAACAGGTCTAAAAAAAGGTGGGACACAGGCAAAAAATGGCTGAAAAAGCAATTAATATATAAGAGAATCAGGTGAAAGAACATTTAGCAAGTAATTAAGTTAACTGGCATCAGGTGTGTAACATGATTAGCTATAAAAGGGATGTCTTAGAGAGGCTGAGTCTCTCAGAAGTAAAGAAGGCCAGAGGCTCTCCAACCTATGAAGGCTTGCTTAAAAAAATTGTGGAATACTTTAAAAACAATGTTCCTCAACGTCAAATTGCAAAGGCTTTGAGGGTCTCATCTCGACAGTGCATAACATCATCAAAAGATTCAGAGAAACTGGAAAAATCTCTGTGCATAAGGGACAAGGCCAAAGACCTTTACTGCATGCCCGTGATCTTCGGGCCCTCAGACGCCACTGCATCACTCACCGGCATGATTCTGTCATTGACATTAATAAATGGGCCCAGGAATATTTCAAGAAACCACTGTCTGTAAACACAGTCCACCGTGCCATCCACAAATGTCACCTAAAACTCTATCATGCAAAAAGGAAGCCATTGTTGAGCATGATCCAGAAGCGCCGCCGTGTTCTGTGGGCCAAGGCTCATTTAAAATGGACTGTTGCAAAGTGTCCTGTGGTCAGACGAGTCCAAATTTGACATTCTTGTTGGAAATCATGGGCATTGTCTCCTGCGGGCTAAAGATGAGAAAGACCACCCCTCCTGTTATCAGCGTTCAGTTCAAAAGCAAGCATCTCTGATGGTATGGGGATGCATAAGTGCATACGGTGTGGGACACTTGCATGTTTTAACTAGAGTGCCAAGGGCCCTGAAGGTTGCCGGCAGTTACAGCTCCAACAGGAGAAAAGTAACTAGCATCAGTCCGCGGATTCAATAGCACGCCAACACAAATTCTTGTGAAAGCAACACATTGTCTACACGATATTGGCGTTAAAAAGCTCCAGCTCGCACATCCGCGATTAAATTAAACCTGTTTAATTTTTTCGCGAATTTCGGCGGTGATGGCGAATGGTCCCGTACCACTGCGAATCAATTCACGGTTCTTCGAATCAATTCTTCTCTGTGAAAGAAGAGAACTGTTTCATCTGCACACTTCCACGGGCCAACGCAGCTCAGTGAGAAAGGGGTTTTAGTTACCATTATCGGGCAACTCGACTGACCAGTCACACTTTTTCATGAGTGACACACAGCAACATTTCTGCCATTTAGCAAAAATATAATCTTTAAGAAGTCTAGATCATGAAATCCGATTAGATTTTTTTCTAACCTGAACTTTCACTGTCGTCTGCTGTCAATTTGTGAAGTGCGCCATCTTCTCAATTCACTTCTGGTTCTTGCTCTGCTTTCAGACAATGATTTTTTTTACACAACACTGCCACCGAGTGGGTCTAATTAGTATTATTCTTTCTATTCCATGATGCTAATAGGAACAAACATCCAAAAAATGGGTTTTGACCAGTTTTTATTGCCGCAATTGATCATGAAAAAAGGTCGACCATGCGGTTACAATGCCCGTAAAAATTTTTTATTATATATAGGTTAGTGCCTAATACATACTAATTTCTAAAGACATTGTTAAACGAGGAAATAAATAGATTGATTTTGTCACATGACCTTGACCTTGAAGACCAAAGTCAAATCCAATATGGTGTGTTTGATCAGCATACATGATTTGTCATTAGTATCCAATACATACCGATGATCTAAAGCCAACATTAAAGGACTTTTAGGCCGTTTTGTCATTACCTGGACCTTTTTGCCCAAGGTCAAATCCAATATGTCGAAAACAACCAGCATACATGATTTGCTATTAGTGCCCAATACATATCTAAGCTCTACAATCAATATTAAACAAATATGGGCCATTTTTGTCATATAACCTTGACCTTGAGGCCCAACATCAAATTTGACTGACTGCCTAAGAATGTTCAGCATACATGGTTTCCTATAGATGCCCCAAACATACCTGAGCTCTAATTGCCATATTCAGCGAGTTATAGCGATTTTTGCCATTTGATCTTGGCGCCCAATGTCATATTCAACTTGCAGAGAATGTTTGGCTTACATGATTCCCTATAGGTGCCACATTAAGCTGTTATAACACAATTTTGCCATTTGACCTTCACCTTGAGGCTCAAGGTGAAATTCGAACAACCAAGAATGTTTGCCATACATGATTCCCTTTAGGTGCCTCATACATATCTAAGCTCTAAATGTCATATTAAGCAAGTTATTGCACATTTTTGCCATTTGGCCTTGACCTTGAGGCACAAGGTCAAATGTGACTGACTCACAATGTTCGGCATACCGGATTCCCAATAGGTGCCTCATATATACCTAAGCTCTAAATGCTATATTAAGAGAGTTATAGCACATTTTTGCCATTTGAACTTGACCTGGAGGCCCAAGGTCAAATGTGACTGACTCATAATGTTTGGCATACCTGATTCCCTATAGGTGCCTCAAATATACCTAAGCTCTAAATGCTATATTAAGAGAGTTATAGCTCATTTTTGCCATTTGACCTTGACCTGGAGGCCCAAGGTCAAATGTGACATACTCACAATGTTCAGCATACCTGATTCCCTATAGGTACCTCATACATACCTAAGCTCTAAATGCTGTATTAAGAGAGTTATAGCACATTTTTGCCATTTGACCTTGACCTGGAGGCCCAAGGTCAAATGTGACTGACTCACAATGTTCGGCATACCTGATTCCCTAGAAGTGCCTCATACATACCTAAGCTCTAAATGCTATATTAAGAGAGTTATAGCACATTTTTGCCATTTGACCTTGACCTTGAGGCCCAAGGTCAAATGTGACTGACTCACAATGTTCGGCATACCTGATTCCCTGTAGGTGCCTCATACATACCTAAGCTCTAAATGCTATATTAAGAGAATTAGAGCACATTTTTTCCATTTGACCTTGACCTGGAGGCCCAAGGTCAAATGTGACTGACTCACAGTGTTCGGCATACCTGATTCCCTGCATGTACCTCATACATACCTAAGCTCTAAATGCCATATTAAGAGAGTTAATAGAGAGCTCAAAACACCCCGAAAAATGATGAAGTCCAGACACGTTGCCTAGGTGGCACTATGAAGGAGCGATTCAATCAAAACGCCGTTTACACTGTCGAAGCAGGTCATGATACTGATTCCATTGCTGCGATTGAAAAAAAATTCATCAGACAGTTTTTGAGAAAATTGCACCTAAGTGCCAAAAATGGCCATTTTCGATATAAAAATGGCCGCCAAATCTAAACGAACGATTCAATCAAAAAAATTTTTGCTCGAGCATTAACTCGATAACTCGATGATCACATCCCCAAATTTAAAAAAAATTCATCAGACCATTTTTGAGATACGGCTTTAAACGGACAACGCCAACGCCGACGCCGACGCCGCCGCCGGACGCAAAGTGACGACAATAGGTTACTGGCCTACAGCCGGCAACCTAAAAAGCACCATGAATGCTGTAAGGTATATAAAGGTTTTTTTCTTTTTTAATTAGAATTTTTCCCACAAAACAAAGGGAGCACCAGTCCCGAACCAATAACTCACACACGTACACACAGACACACACACAGAAGAGTGCAGCTGTTGCATGACAAAACAAGACAAGGATAACCTAGACGTCAATAAAAAAAAGTACTCATAGCAACCAGTCGACCCTAAAGCCAAAAAAAAACTACATTTAAAAAAAGTGGTCCAGCCAATGAAGAAGAGAACCAAAAAAAAGAGAAAAAAAAGACAATGCTGGTCCTTACAGCTCTAGTTCATACACCTGATTAACAGAGTTACAACCCGACAGCAACATTAATACAAAAACAAAGCAATGTGATGCAACTACAAAGAATTCATATTGAGTCCAGGTGTTTCATTAAGAGACCCCAAGATTCTTCCCATTTATGTTGACACTAAGTTATTAAATCGTAGTTTCTCCATGTGAATGACTGAAACAAGGTCATGCAGCCAGTTTCTAAAACAAGGTGGGGTAGGTGCCCTCCAACCTTTGAGGATAAGCTTTTTCGCTTAGTATCAAGCCCAACAATAGACCTGTCTGGATGTGTGGAGGAAGAGATAGAGAGTCCTCACAGCATCCAAAAACAGTCAAGTCTCTGTCTGGAGAGTGTCCAGCGATATACCCCAGAAAAAAAGGAAAAAATACTTGACCGAAATGAAAAGATTCCTGAACAGTCCCAGAATGAATGAAGCAAAGTGGCATCATTTGATTTACATTTATCACAAACTGGAGACACAGAAGGATAAAGCCTATGTAGCATAACCTTACAATAATGGAAAAGATGAAGTACTTTGAACTGTAATAACCTATGTCTACTGTTTATTGAGCACTTGTGTACACGGGAGAGTGCAGTCTTTCATATTTTGTCAGGCAGTACAGCATTCATTTCTCTTTCCCTTGCCTTTTTTTTTTTTTTTTTTTTTTTTTTGGCATCTCCAATCCCACCCAAATCTGGAATTCCCAATTGGTGAACTATGTACAAGACACAAGGCTTGCTCGTGTGCAACCCCTTGCTGCCAATTCAGGAGAGTGCAGACAGTTCGCAGCTCTCCTCCGAAGCAAGCCCGTCAACCACCGCTTCTCATACACTCATTGGTTGAACCTTCGCAAGTTCAGAACGAGGAAGGAGGATACCCGGACATGAACAGGCTTAGAATCTTTCTGACGAGCGCCCGTCTGGCCAACAGGAGGCGCTTGAGCAATGAACAAGGCAACTATTATTTTCCCTCCCTGGCAGTCCCTTCCTAATTTGCAACCCTGTGGCGCAATAGCCAATTGTGCGCTACTCTGAAGGAGCTGCCGACCATTGCCGGTTGGTACGAGGCGGGGATCGAACCCGCGACGTGATAGTCACTTCTGCTTCGCAAGTGAGCTATCTGGCAGCTCCTACCCATGCCTTCTTAATATAGGATGACGATTCACAATCATTAGAAAAGAAATTAACAAATTTATAAATAAATTTTTTTCTGTCTGGAGAAAGCGAAAACAAGTTTAGTGGAGTATGGCTCTCACAAGTAAATTCAAATTGGGGAATGTTTTCCCTTACAAAATGCCTGAGTTGCATATAATGAAAAAAAATTAGAATGAGGAAGGTTATACTTCTGACTTACAGCGCCCTCCATAATTATTGGCACCCCTGGTTAAGATGTGTTCTTTAGCTTCTAATAAATTCAGTTTTTTTTCTAAATAATATAGGACCACAATGAAAAAAAAAGGAAAAAATCCAACCTTTAATTCAAGTGCATTTATTCAGTGAGAAAAAAAATCCCACATTAAGAAATAATTCTTTTACATCAAATCATGTGTGCCACAATTATTAGCACCCCTGATGTTAATACTTTGTACAACCCCCCCTTTTGCCAACAAAACAGCACCTAATCTTCTCCAATAATGTTTCACAAGATGGGAGAATACAGAAAGAGGATCTTCGACCATTCCTCTTTGCACAATCTCTCTAAATCATCCAGCGACCTGGGTCCTCTCCTCTGCACTCTCCTCTTCAGCTCACTCCACAGGTTTTCAATGGGGTTGAGGTCTGGGGACTGAGATGGCCATGGGAGGAGCTTGATTCTGTGTGTGGTGAACCATTTCTGTGTAGATTTGGCCACGTTTAGGGTCATTATCTTGCTGAAAGACCCAGTGACGACCCATCTTCAGCTTTCGGGCAGAGGCCACCAGATTTTGATTTAAAATGTCCTGGTATTTCAAAGCGTTCATGATGCCATGCACCCTAACAAGGTTCCCAGGGCCTCTGGAAGACAAACAGGCCCACAGAATCACCGATCCTCCCCCATACTTCACAGTGGGCATGAGGTGCTTTTCTGCATACTCATCATTTGTGTTCCGCCAGACCCACTTAGGGTGTTTGTTGCCAAAAAGCTCTATCTTGGTCTCATCTGACCAAAGCACACGGTCCCAGTTGAAGTCCCAGTACTGCTTAGCGAACTCCAGACGTTTGCGTTTATGATTGTGAGTGAGAAAAGGTTTTTCCGTACATGCCTCCCAAACAGCTTGTTGGCATGTAGATAGCGCCTGATGGTTGTTTTGGAGACTTTGTGACCCCAAGATGCTACCATTTGTTGCAATTCTTTAACAGTGAGCTTTGGAGAACTTTTTATTTCTCTTACCATCCTCCTCACTGTGCGTGGTGGCAAAATAACCTTGCGTCCTTGTCCAGGCTTGTTTACCACTGTTCCAGTTGGTTTAAACTTCTTAATGATTCCTCTGACAGTAGATATGGGCAGGTGCAGGCGAGTGGCTATTTTCTTGTAGCCATTGCCTGACTTGTGAAGGCTCCACACACATCTGCCTTACTTGAATGGTGTGTTCCTTTGTCTTTCTCATGTTGAAGAGTGGATAAGAGAAATGGCCTCTGTGTCACGTCATATTTATACCCCAGGAAACAGGAAGTGATGAATTACTAATTAAATGTTCCTAGATACTCTGATCAACTTTGTAAACTACTGTAGAAATGACAGAAATACTTCAATTACATTTATTTCCTAGGAATTGTTAGGGGTGCCAATAATTGTGGAACAGGTGATTTTATGAAAAATAATTATTTCTTAGTCAGGGATTTTTTTTCCCTTAAAATTCACTTGAGTTGAAGGTTACATTTTTCTACAATTTTCAGTGTGAGAGTATGCTTCTGCAATAAAAATTGAATTTATTTTAAGGCTTTTAACACATCTTAACCAGGGGTGCCAATAATTATGGAGGGCGCTGTAATTGACCAAAAGATGCAAACTCTGTCTATATAGAAATCCTTTATAGATCTAAGCCCTTTTACCCTCCATGCAACAAATGTACTATCCAAAATGATTATGACAGATTGGTGTGTATATTGATATATTAGGAACTTTATAAACATACTTGATTTGATGTAGAATCTTGAGTGAATTTCTAACAACCAAACTGTGACTCACTGATTTGACAGACGCTGCCGTGTTGGAAAACAATAAAGAGGACAGTGAGGCATATGGCTTTTTTAAAGACATAAGTTCTAATTTCATCCACAAAGGGACAGAATTTAGTGATTCATGGTCTGGAGACCCCCATTACCAGTATACCATTGCCCAAGCATTAGCTGCCCAGTAATAATCCTTAAATACTGGGAGACCCAGACCTCCATCCAGAGTGGGTCTAAACAAATGTTTTTTGGATAATCTGTGTTTTTTGTCACCCCAGATGAAATCTAAAACAATTGATTCAATTTTTTTAAAATAGTCAGTAGGTATAAATACCGGTAAGTTTTGAAAAAGATATAGGAATTTTGGTAAAGATACCATCTTTATGGCATTTACTCTACCCATCATGGACAGTGGCAGGGTCCTCCAGTATTCTATGTTGCCTTTTAATTTGTCAATGGTTTCATCTAGATTCAGTTTGAACAGCAATTTGGGATTTTTTGATATCTTAAGTCCAAGGTATGTAATATAGTCCTGAACAATTTTCACTGGGCAATTTTGTAAGGCTATATATTTCCTCCAATTTGCATTAATTCACTTTTGGCTTGATTAACGGTGTAACCTGAAATTTTACTAAATGAGCTGATGTATTCTAAAAGATGAAAGATACCCTCTTCGGGGTCCGTTAAAGTGACTAGTAGATCATCCGCATACAAATTAACAAGACATTCTTCTGTACCGATTGGGATACCTTTAATATGAGGATGACTTCTTATCCCAATTGCCAAAGGTTCTAATGATATCTTAAACTAGGCCTACGCTGTCGGCAACCAACAGCAAGGGGTATATCCCCGAAATTCCCCAATCCTCGAAGCCCCCTTTATTAGATTCCCCTTTACTAGACCTACAATATGAGGCAAATTTGAGGTCCGTGTAAGTAATTGTTCCAGAGATATGGTTAAAAAACTGATTTTTTTTTCTCTATATAGCGCCACCTGGTAGCAAACCTAGGAGTGCATACTTGCCCAAAATCTAATCAGTTCATCCTCTCTACCATATCTACCTATATGCTAAAAATGAGAAGCCAATGTAAAGTATTTTGTGAGTTATCGCGCTAACGGCTAAAATCTGCCTGCCAGGAATGAATCCAGCTTGATCTGGATGGATAATTGATGCTATATGCTTATTTAATCTAGTGGCCAGCACTTTTGTTAAAATTTTATGATCAAGATTGAGGAAGGAGATGGGCCTGTAATTCGCGGGATCCATGGGATCCTTTCCCTTTTTCAATAAGAGGCACACATTTGCCTCATAAAGAGAGCGTGGGAGTGATTTTCTTGCCATTGAATCAATGATCATCCTGAGTAATAAAGGCGTTAAAATGTCATGGAACGCTTGGTAAAACTCAGCACCAAACCCATCCGGTCCAGGACATTTACCTGTGGGAAATGATTTAATCGCTTCGACTAATTCAGCTATAGAAAAAGGTCTTTCCAAACAACATTGGCTAGTCTCACTTATCTGTGGCAAAGTTAAAGAGCTAAAATATTGAGAGTAATCATCCTCTGTTGCAGTGGAAGTCGAAGCGTAAAGATTATCAACATTCAGTTCAAAAGCCAGCATCTCTGATGGTATGGGGATGCATTAATGCATATGGTGTGGGACACTTGCATGTTTTAAAAAGCACCATGAATACTGAAAGGTATATAAAGGTTTTAGAGCAACATATGCTCCCCTCCAGATGACATCTATTCCAGGGAAGGCCTTGTGTATTTCAGCAGGACAATGCAAAACCACATACTGCAGTTAATACAACAGCATGGCTTCGTAGTAGAACAGTCCGTGTGCTGAACTGGCCTGCCTGCGGTCCTGATCTTTCACTGATTGAGAACATTTGGCGCATGATTAAACAAAAAGCCCGTCAAAGGAGACCCAGAACTCTCCAACAGCTGGAAGCCTGTATTAAACAACAGTGGGACCAAATTCCAATGGCTACACTCAAGAAACTTGTCTCCTCAATGCCCAGACGCCTCCACTCTGTGTTAAAAAGAAGAGGAGATGCTATACCATGGTAAACAGGCCCCTGTCCCAACTTTTTTGAGACCTGTAGCAGCCATCAAATTTGAAATGAGCTCATTTGGTGGATAAAATTGGAAAAATTTCTCAGTTTCACCATTTGCTATGTTATCTCTGTTCTATTGTGAATAAATTACTGGCTGGTGTGATTTGAAAGTCATTGCGTTTTGATTTTATTCACAATTTACACTTTGTCCCAACTATTTCAGAATTGGGGTTGTACTATTGATGGCAGTGAATACTGAAAAAAAGCAATGAAATAATTAATAAGGTGCTTAGCCAAAGAAAATAAAGCCAAAATATGGACCTGACTGAACCTTCAATAAAGCTGGCTTTATTTCCTTTGTTGCCCGGCGTGACCATGAGGAGGTGACCCAGACACAAGCCTTGAATTTCCCTGCCAATGCAAATTACTTGCAAATTCATGCAAGAATTTTCAGCAAGTAGTGGTTACTATTTCATTTCTTTTGTGTATGATGAATGACAAGGAAAGAATCCAACTAGTGAAATTGCACACATGAAATAAAGTCGACCTTAACATATTAACCAAATTCAAGCCCTGCAATGATGATGCAATTCTTAATTCTGACTATGATTTCACATAAATGAATACTTTGAAGGAAGTTTTTTCTTTAAAGAAATTGTGACTTGAGAAATTGCATCACACACGCCATGTAATTCAAGAAAAAATTACTGAGGAGAAATAAAAACAATGTTGTACTTGTGGGATTTTAAAGAGAGTTTGCTGTATTCCTCCGTACTTTTGTAGGTAGAAAAATAAATGCAGGCACGTCTTAGTTGCAAAGTGGACAGTTTAATAGAGTACAGGAACTAGTGGGTCTGTTCCCCAAGTACAGATGAACAAGATCCAACAACTGAGGGAAAATGTGAACACTTATAGCAGAAAGTTCAAAGGATGCAAAGGAACAAATGGTAATTTGCCTAGAGTGATAGGAGGTGGGTGGAGAGACAAACAAGGTGAGGGGAAATTGGGGTGTGGGCTGAGGGGTGATGAGGTAACCACACAGGGCTGAAGGGTGATGAGGTTAACACACAAAGGAAATGATCAAGGAATTATATACAAGAAGCATTGGGGCCAGACAAGGTTGTGTATTGGCCCTCCACAATGTACAAAACTTCAGAGGGCCTATCTGCTTTTGGCACCCATGTTTTCCAACATTCCCTACTTTTTTTTTTTTTTTTTTAAATTAGAGGGGTGTACCAATAAGAATATAACAAAAATAAACTTTTACACTAAAATGTATGGAGAATATAAGTGGTAAAAAAAAAAGAACAGACTAAACAACAAATAAATCTCAAGAGGTTATTTCTGAGCCATCCCACAGCTTTCTTTGCTATCAATGGCTACTCCGACTGCTTTTTCCTGATTATGACACCAGAAACACTGAATTAGATTCCTGGGGAAACTATATTTGCCATGAGTTTCAAGTTTCAAAATGTGAAGTTTTCAGCAGACTATCCATATTGCCTCAGAACTGTGGCCTCTGCCTGGGCCGAGCTCACGTTTGCCTTTGCTTTGAGGCTTGCACAAAATCACTCTATGAGAGGTTTCTTCCTCTGAGTATGGATACCTGCACACACATTGGATGAAACAGACAGCTGGGTATCATCCCACAGGGTCAGTGTGCTGATCTCACTGGCATTAGTTTCTGACTGTACACTATACACACAGTGTATTAGTGAATTAATGTATGAGTGGTCCCCATCTAAACAGTGAAGTTTGGTGCGAAACAGGATACAGGGAGTGACGTACATCACATATTATTAAATGGAAATCCTGTGAGCTGACTTAGAATACACCACTGAAATCTACATCCCTGCACACCCCACTCCATCTCCTCTTTTGGGTGAACGCGGATTGCAAAGGAGGTCAGTTAACACAGACAATTTAAACAACTCAAACCTTTTAACAATTTGCAGTACTGACTGCGCCAAACAATGTAATTTGTCCAAACCTTCAAAAATCAAATATTTCGGAACAATGGTCATATAGAACAATGTACTTTGATAAATTAAAAATAGTGTGGAAGCAAGTAACATACAACAAAATGATATGAGACTCAGTAACATAAATCAGTTTTCAACAGTTCAAACTGTTCACGATACTGCACAATGTAATTTGTCCAAACCTTAAAATATTTCATAATACTGAATTTGAGACATCAAAGGTGTTCAGATTTAGCAAAATGCATCAAAAATAGAATGAGACCTGACCTAAAAGCATACATCATCCCGTCTTTTTTTTTTTTTAAAGTCCAAAAATGATGCCTTCTCTGGGAATAGGGAGCTGTAGAACATTTTCAACAAGCTTTTTTTTTTTTTTTTTTCATAGTTCTAAAATGGTATTCTTTTACAGCATTTTTTTCCCCAAATTTATATATTCTCTGAAAAAAAAAAAAAAAAAAAAAACATATAATTGCATGCCAAGAAGGTAGGGTTACCCACCTCTGCACCCGTCCAGCTGCTTGATTTTCCAATTTCCTCAGAGGCTGAATTTCCGTATTCTCATTTTTTATTGTCATGAGTATATAAATTTAGATGCATCATTGTTAGACCAGTTAAATATATTAGTTCACACTTCAAGACCCATCTCCCCATGTTAAACTGCCCTTACAGAAAACTGCATAATTACATTGTGACAATGTGTCCATTCAGTCCTTTTTTTTTTTTAATCCTCAGTGGTGCGTATTCATACAGTTCACCTGAGACACTGCCTGTGTTTTGTGTTGCTGATGCTTCACCATTTTTCCCTTAAGTCTGATGTCCAAACTGCAGCCAGCGATATTGTCCTTGTTTGACATTACGTACAGGCCATGAAATTCACAGGAACATCCCACTTGCTGCTGATGTCCAACCAGAGCCTGCTGCAGGGCATCAGGGGCAAAGCCTTCATTTCCAGTTATTCTGTAGGGGAGACAAAGACCAAGTGCGAGTGTTTATTCTTATGCAGTTTAATTACCTTTTCACATTGGCATTGGTATCAAGGTCATGTTTATTGTACATTCTACACTGATCCCCATGATACCACAAATATCGTCTTGGTCTGCCATACTGTATCACCAATTTCAAATTTGTTTCCCCAAGTTTGTCCATGACTTTGCAAATACCTTCGAATTCGATTGTGAATGATTGCGAATATGGTTCTGGAATTTATTGCCCCCTGATAGGACCAAAGTGCTACAGAATTCTGGTGATGAATTATGCATAATTGTCCCTTCCTAGTCATTTTGGAAATCCCCATTGCGAAAACACCTGTTCCCACAAGACATGAGCTGCAGTAGTAGGTTCCCCATAACCTTGACAGCAGACAGTAGGTCTGTAAATGTGGGAGAGCCCTCAGTCTGAGACAGTTCTGTCTGAGGCTGCTGTACACCCAACTGTTTTGGTCCTTTTCCTTCCTTCCCCCCTCCCTTTGACCAGCACTGTCGCTTGGAATGGCCAACACGCTGGCAATTGACACACACACGGGGACTGCTACACTCCTTCTGAATGTGGCCTAGCTTCCCACAGTTAAAACATCTGACCTGGTCCCTATTATATGACAACACAGCAATCTTTTTCTTTGACTTTTTGTGGGACTCACAGATTTGAGACTCATTCCATGCCATTAAACAGTCTTGGATATCTCTACCTATGTGCTGTCTGATTGGCTGTGCACCCAATTCCCTTTTAAACTGTAATAATAAATGTTGGCAAGTAGGGGAAGCGTGATCTTTGTATTTATTGATGACCAAACTCCAGAAAACCGGGTCATCACCAGTCAGCTCTGTTCTGGCCCCTCCAACTCTGTTCCGATTGTAGACACCAACAAATGTTCTGAGAAAGTCGGTCGGATGCTGGCCCTCCTTTGGTACAAATTCAAGGATTTTGGTCATGTCTGCAACCACGCGATAATTAACAGCTTCGCACATTAATCTCAACCTAGTCTCTTGATTGGGAAAAACAACAGGACTTCCGTGACCAAGCACAAATTCCAACGGAATCGAAACTGATGGAGGAAGCACCGATTGTAATAATTTACGACAGTCTTTACCTGTTAGGGAGTGCATTCGCTGTAGCACTTGCACCTTGTCAACAACTGCGGTCGGGTCACTGACTCCATCCCATGCAGGTAGCTGTTGCTGCAGCGTACTCAATTCTGACAGAGTTAGATCACGACACATCTCTCGGTCCTCATATTCATACGTGATCCCGCCATTCACGGGATTATGTGTCCCACGTGTACGTACTCTGCGAGTGACTATTGGAGCAATTTTAGCACTTTTTGTCTTGACTGATTTAGTACCTTTCGGAGGTCTAGCATTTCTTGGGACCGTTTTTCGGCAATTAGAGTGAAGCGAGTCAGCGATAGATGCGTTAGATTTGGTATGCAATTCCAGTTCCTCATCAGTACTTTCATTCTCACAGTCTTGCTCAGCCACATCCAAAAGGGAGCTGCCTTTGCCTGTCTAAGTTCCCAATCATCGTCATCCGACTCGCTGTGCCCCACTGAAGTTCCCAAACCAAGAGCTGCTATTCGCCGTTTCATTGCCAAATTTGTTTGCTTTTGCAACATTTTTTCCTTCATCAATTTTAACTTCTGAACAATGGCCCGATCCTTACTGGACACTTCCCATAACTCTGTATATGCTATTTGCGCATCCCGTAGTTGTTCCTGAGTTTTACCCAGTTCCGCAGATGTGACATTCAATTTCTCCCTCAACTGACTAATTTCCTTTTGAAATTCTAAATGAGACGTGGCATGTACCATGCGCTCAGCAGCAGAGGCCTCCAACTTCCTAGAATTTATCTCCAGTTTGCTTTCCAAACTCTCAATATTACTTAGCAAATCGGAAATCTACACGACTTTCTCCTTCAGTAACTTAATTGTTTGGACCATAGCCATCACACAATTAGCCTTTCGCCTTTTCTTGTTTTTCTCAGCTTCATTGCGTTTTTCACATTCAGTTTGAAGATATTCAACAACATCCACTTCCTGTGGTACATTATAAAAATTCTCCTTGCAATGCTTGGCCAAATATCCTGCGGCCCACGATTTCCAATCTTTTTCAGCCATTCTTAAACTCTTCATACAATGGACAAACTTACTTTTGGTACTTGAAAATTGTCCAAGGTCTGTGTAACTTTATGCAAGCCCCTGCTTAGCACACCGTACACATGCACAGTCAATTCTAACCACTCGTATTTTAAAACATTACACAATTTTCGTAACTATTCCTCTACAGTATTACGTGCATAAATATTTCATACTCACAAACGTGCGTGGTTCGTCCGTGCCCTCAAGTCCGTTACTCCTCAGTCGGGGTTGGTGAATGGATTCCAAATGTATACCTCTTGCCGTATTCCTCTTTTGATTGCGGAGTTGACATAAAAAAGTGAAGTCCGCTGTCCCTGTAGTCCAGTATCAAAAAAGATCCCACCGTAATCAACCTCCCCAGTTTTTTTTTTTTTTTTTTTGAAAAAAAACGGAACAAGAACGACGGATTTGGGCTGGCTCGCCAATAATGTGGGATTTTAAAGAGAGTTTGCTGTATTCCTCCGTACTTTTGTAGGTAGAAAAATAAATGCAGGCACGTCTTAGTTGCAAAGTGGATAGTTTAATAGAGTAGAGGAACTAGTGGGTCTGTTCCCCAAGTACAGATGAACAAGATCCAACAACTGAGGGAAAATGTGAACACTTAAAGCAGAAAGTTCAAAGGATGCATAGGAACAAATGGTAATTTGCCTAGAGTGATAGGAGGTGGGTGGAGAGACAAACAAGGTGAGGGGAAATTGGGGAGTGGGCTGAGGGGTGATGAGGTTAACACACAAAGGAAATGATCAAGGAATTATATTCAAGAAGCATTGGGGCCAGACAAGGTTGTGTATTGGCCCTCCACAATGTACAGAACTTCAGAAGGCCTATCTGCTATTGGCACCAATGTTTTCCAACAGAACTCACAGTCAGATGGCAGCTGTGGTGGCTATATAGACATCCGAGCACCATCAAAATTGATAGGCTTCTAGGTACACAAGACCAAGCAACACAGCAAAAATAGCATTGATTGACGAAGGCATTTTCAAGTTATCCTGCGGAATACAAAATTCAAGATGGTGTCTGTGGCGGCCATACTGGACATCCGAGTGCCGTCAAATTCTATAGGCTTCTGTAAACGCACAAGAGCAAGCAACACAGCAAAAATGGCGTAGATTGACGAAGGCATTTTCAAGTTATCTAGCGGAATACAAAATTCAAGATGGCAGCCATACTGAACATCCAAGCCCCGTCAAAATGGATAGGCTTCTGTAGGTACAAAAGACCAAGCAACACAGCAAAAATGGCGTTGATTGACGAGCAACACAGCAAAAATGGCGTTGATTGACAAAGGCGTTTTCAAGTTATCATGCCGAATACAAAAGTTTATGGGACAGACGGACATCACACGTGACGACAATACTGCTTTGCCCCTTAGTCGGGGCTGAGGGGTAAAAATGAGAACTGATAGTTTCCCACTCCTGTTAAACTCATTGAGCTTAAGTTTCCATGATTCTTTCTTCCCTGGAATATTACAGGATATAGGTCTGGCTGTCTCCTTCTTTCTTTGATGTCTTCATTATCTAACCAAACTTTCACCAATAAGAACTTCACTAGGCCTTCACTTTGTTCAGTTAAATAATTCTGACTACTTTTCTATTTATTAGGAAAATGACACAATGTGCACAACGTGAAAAATGGACTTTTATTATTCATGACTTGCTTGGATATTGCTGGTACAATTTTTTGGAAACAATCCCAGTACTGTGAAATGTGCCAGTGTGAATATACATTTCTGGGACTTCAATTATGCTTGGAATGAAAAAACAGATGGGGTCACCAAGATTTGGTTGAAAAGCATCACTCAACAGCAAGTCTCAAAGTTATGAGCTCACTTTAAAGAGAATATTTAGCCATTCAATGAATATTAAGTTACCTGAAAAATAGTCAATAGGTTTTGCAACACAAGAGTAGATCATGTGCCTTAAAACAAAACTAAAATTGCCAGCCCTAAGCTTTGTCCTGCTGGGCATACAGCCATTGACATTCATAAATTTGTCTCGATAACTGGTAGTGACCTCTAGGTGCTCCCAGGGATAATGCAAAAAGCATTAACTATCTTCGAGATGACTCTTGTTTAATTAGATGTCACTATACTTAGTAACATTATTTGATATGCACCAATCAGTCACAACATTATGACCACCTGCCTAATATTGTGTCGGTGCCCCTTTTGCTGACAAAATAGCCCTGACCTGTCGAGGCATGGACTCCACAAGACCTCTGAAGGTGTGCCGTGACATCTGGCACCAAAGTTTGCAACATATCTTTCAAGTCCTGTAAATTGCGAGGTGGGGCCTACACGGATCGGATTTGTTTGTTCGGCACATCCCACAGATGCCCAATTGGATTTACAATTCCAATGAAGTTGGGGCGTAGTGTAAAACATGAATAAAAACAGAATACAATGATTTGCATCCCTTTCGACCGATATTCAGTTGAGTACACTACAAAGTCAAGATATTTAATGTTCAAACTGATAACTTTATAATTTTTTTGGAAATATTCATTCATTTTGAATTTGATCAATCTTATTCACCTCACCTGTCCGCGGGGATAATGTTATGGCTGATCGGTGTATACTTTCCAGAATGTAAATTCTAACTGTGAAAATCCCATTAACATGTGCAATCACCTTCCAGCCTTTTTGGGAATATGCCAGGGATCCATCACATGAATTCCCAAAAATATAAGCAACAGAAGGGTAGTCCCCAAATATACTTTATTTATAAGAATAAAACATTGTCTACAGCATGGTCAAAAATACAGATATACAATAAAGTCTTATATAAAAGATGTACAAGAACATTGTTTAACAAATTCAACAACAAGACTAAACTCTTTGGGGGACCTGCGACAATCATGAAGAAGCAACATGACTTTTTTCCCATAAATTCATTGCCTTCAAACAATTATTCAGCTAATAAAATGGTCCCAAGACAATCTACCCATTCATAAACAAAATGCATCACATAGTTTTTGATTTTACACTAAGGTTGTCTTAATTGTTATGAAGAATTTAATCCAACACCACACAAATGCAGCACTCCATTAGCTTGCTAGCTTGAGAATTTATTACATGTATGCTTTTTACTTCTAAACTGAGTACTGTGGACTGGTACCCTGACACACATCTTCAGCAAATGTTAATCATACTTTTTACCCATTACCTTGAATGTGAACATACAATATATTGAAATATAATCTCTGCTAAGTATTTCATTTTAAATTGCAATACATGAAAGTAAAATTCAATGGGACCTTCTATAAGAGAAAGCTTTCCAGCAACAAAGAAAATAAAAGAAACAAAGCACATTGCATTTTCTGCTTCACATGCATATTGAAACATTTTGAACAACATACACACTGATTAAAGGAGCTGTGTCACAATTACTGCTCATTCTCAGAAGAAAGTGAATCTGCTTGACTGCAAGTCATAATCTAATTCCATCTTTGTCGATCGGTCTTCGTCTTGCATTGTGCCTTCATATTTTTGTTACTCCGGCAACATGCTTTTTATATTAAGGAGCTTTCTATGGAAATTCAAGGATTCAAAGCGCCATTTTAAGCATCAGCAAAGGGATACAGGAATGTAAGTTGTTTTCCATCGCCAATAATCATAGAAGACAAATACCTTCTAGACTCTGACTTGCAGTTAAGTGACTTCATTCAAAGTTGTGAGCATGCGCAGTAATCATGACACAGCTCCTGTGGCTGTATGGTTAATTTTACAGAGGATGTGCACATCTCAGTTTCTTCAGCCAATACTATACCACCTCATAAAACATAGCATATCCCTGCTAACACCAGTTCAGCAAGCATCACTCAATACGGACAATGAGAATGAATCAGAAACACTGCAGTAGGATTTCATTTTTTGTTGACAGTTCACTCAACATTGCCTATTAATTAAAAAAAGTCTTGTTAAATTAATTTCAGATTATGTCCACACAGCAAGTCACATGAAGCATACTAGCTAAATGAGAGCTTTAAATGATTGGTACCCAGAAATTTCTCATTTATATTTAAAATAGATCAGTGCAAATTACATTTTTAAAAGTATGAATATCAAACAGTGGAAATAATATAACAGCACAGTGAGTTTCAGCCAGTCTAAGGGTCTGAATCGTCAGATAATAATACTCCTGAAAGAAGAACAATGCTGAAACATCATCGCTTCATGCCAGATGACTGAGCAGCTCTTATGGCAGGGCTACTCGACTCCAGTTCTTATGGGCCGCAGTCTGCAGAGACGTTCTCCAACCAGGCACAACATAAGCTGATTAAACTAACTATTATGCCTCCTTGGTTCAGGAACAAAAGCGCATTGGGGAAAACGGGTGTAGAATGTCGGAAAACCAATACCGGCAGATACTGCGGTCCTGGATCTGTCTTAGAATAAATCCACTTCATCATCACTGACTCTATAGGCTGGTTTCACGAAAACAGATTAAGCTTAGTCCAGGACTAAACTGAAGTTTTCATAGGCAATCTCCACTGAAACAAACTCATAATCAATTTTTTAAGGTTTCCATCTGCATTTGTGAAACTGACCCAAGAATGTGAAAAACCCCAAAGAGTCATTGAAGTGTCTGCTTGGTTCACGTCCCTCCCGGGAAAATCTGACATGCAGTCATGTGAAAATTTTATCAGTTGATTTGGTCATCTTTGATTTTTTAAGAAATGAAAATGAACTGATCTGCAGTATGACAGTGGGCAAATCGAAATTAGAAATAAAAGACATTTTTGAACAAACATATCAGCAAAAGCCTTGCTAGAAACCCAAAACTCTCAGCAAATAAAATCATTTGTTGAGAACATCTGAATGCAACATTCTGTATTGCACTGTCTGAAAACTATAAAGACTTTTCAGAGCAAACGTAAAGATCAACAAAAACTAAAACTGACTCAATTTCCAGAAAGATGATAAAACAAGCAAGTGAACAAAACATTGTTTACTTTTCACAACTGTAATTGGTGCTTCTCAGATTTCATTGGAGAAAAGAAATGTCCAGAGAAACTGTCATATCTAAAACAAGCCAGAACTACTTAGTGAGTATTTCTGATCCAGGGTAGCCATTAAAATCTTCACTGGACTGAGACAATCTTATTGGAAGCATTCATCACTAACACTTTAAGGACACTAAACAAAGCACTTTTTCATACCTCCTTGGACACCAACATTCTTTGAAAAGGGTCTTCAACAGAGGTTGCATCTGCAGGCACGCAATTTAGATTTAAACTGCTAATGGCTTTCATCAAGGCTGTTCAACCCAGTTCCAGCAAGTCTCCCCTCCTGTAGGTTTTCATTTCAACTCTAATATGGCGCACCTTGTTCTACTAATTAGCAGCTCTCGAGATCTCGAGCCATCAAGATGCGTATTGTTTGTGATGGGAGTGAAAACATACAGGAAGGCTCATCACCAGAAACAAATTTGAGCAGCCTAGGCTTACATGTCAGATCAAACTGTGATCTCCCCTCTCCCTCCCAGTGTTTCAGGGCAAAGACCAAGGTTACAATGCCACAAAAGGCTGACCACTGAGATAGAGGTAGATCAATGGAAAAAGAAGAAACCACACCAGATGTACGCTCTTTGCGTGTGTCTACATCCACAATAATACATCATGGACAAAGCAGTGGGTGTTCTCTGAGAAACCCATTTTTCAAATGACACTGAACTCACAGTACATAACACCTGTCTGCAAAATTCATGGAACAGATGAGGATGTAGATATTTCAAGTATTAACAGCATTTTAAAAAGAAAAAGCTTTGACAGGCCACAGTCACAAAGACCACGGCCAATATATAATGGGAAAATATTTATATGTATATATTACACTGTTTTACTGCATAAACAAAATACATTATATATGTTTATGAATGCATCTTTTAAAAGCAACAGTAATCTGCACCTCATTTTTTCTTCCTGTCCTGGATGCAGCGAGGACAATACCTAAAAACATAAGATGGAGAAGTAGTTTAGCCAAAAAGCAGTGTCAAGCTATTTTAATTTAGTACCCAAAACTAGGTCTCAATTATGCGTAAAAATGCAAGGTCAAGCTTTTACCATTTCCCTTTTGGTTTTGTAGTAAGGTCAACACAGGCGAAATGAAACCACTCTATCGGGCACTGCAAGAAAAAGAAAACATTTTTTATCCGCACAGCATTTTCAATTATTAACATGAAATTCTAAGACAATTAAATGAAAATAGCAAATAGTGACAGAAAACCCCGGACATGGTTTTCTTTTTTTGATAGAAGAAAAAAAAAACCCCCAAAAACCCCAAAGTGTGTTTTCTTTTTTTAATAGAACTAAAACTCTTGAATTTTAGGTTCTCCAGGCAGTTTACACTGAATCGGGGGGGGGCACACAGTGCGTTTACATGACATTAGAGAAAATCAAACTAGATAACTCGGTCGCCACAGGGACCGAGTCATGCATCTCCCCGATCCCCAAATTTCGAACAAAATGGCCACCGGCAGCCATATTGGACGTCCGAAATTGACGAAAATCGGTCTTGAGCATCGCCATATATGTATCTTCACTTGTGTAAAATTTGAAAACATTCCTGCAATAATTGTGGCTTCCAGAGCCCGGAACATAAAAAATTTCGGACAAAATGGCCGCCGGCAGCCATTTTGGACGTCTGAAATTGACGAAAATCAGTCTTGAGCGTTGTCATATATATATATATATATCTTCACTTGTGTAAAATTTGAAAACATTCCTGTAATAACTGTGGCTTCCAGAGCCCGGAACATAAAAAAATTTCAGACAAAATGGCCGCCAACAGCCATATTGGAAGTGCGAAATTGACGAAAATAGGTCTTGAGCATTGTCATATATATATATATATATATATATATATATATATATATCTTTGCCTGTGTAAAATTTGAAAACATTCCTGTAATTATTGTGGCTTCCAGAGCCCGGAACATAAAATCTCTGCGGTGGCGGCGGCCCCGGAACTAAACCATAGTATCTCCAGACTATTGTCGTCGGAGAGATACAATTATTGTGTTGGTCCGACTATAAGTGGACTTTTAAAATTCATGTAAACAGGTTAATCTGACTGGAATTGCGCCAAATCAAATTTTTCATAGTCCGACTAACACACCCAGATTATGCGGTTAATCGTCGCAATTATTCCTGCAAGTATATGCTTCAATGGAACTGAACTGGACTATGCGCTCTGAGCATGCTCCACATTCTTCGTGCAGGGCATTGACCCGCAAGTTTTGTGGACATGCAAACAGCAAACTGCTAAGCGACATCTCTGAGCTCTGCCCAACTGCAAGTTTGTAAGGGTATTAGTGCTTGAACAGTCACGCTTTGGGTCTCTTAACTTCTACCATTAATCCGCGTGATTTATCAAATGACTTGCGCGTCATCTGAACGTTTTCCTTCCATTCTCCATCGGAAAAACAACACTAACCCACAAGTCATTACTCCTGACCTGCATTGAACATGCACTGGAAGCCCGGGAATGCGTTTCCCGAAAGCACAGATGCCAACTTACATAGTGGGAACTAGGGATGTAACGGTATGAAAAATTCATATCATGGTTTTTTGTGAACAAAAATATCACGGTTTTCAGTATTATCTCAGAATTATTAAAATGTGCATAAAAGGTTCAAAAAGTACTGATATCATTGCTAAAATCATTTCAACAAGTTTATTTTGAAACCAATATAAAATTAGAAGCATTATCCACTTTTTGCATTCACAACAAAAAAATAACAAAAATCAATAACATTCCGTGTTTAACATACAAATCTGTGGCCCTGAGAGGTAACCGCATATTGCAAATAAACTTTTTTACATGCATAAACACGTAAATGTCAATAATAAGTACAATAAATAACTGTGTGTATGTAAACATACAAAAGCATACATCTGTACATTGAAGAGCACTATGTGGCCCTGAGAGGCAACCACACACTGGAAACAAACTTTTTGTGAACAGAAACACAAAATAAATTAAATACTAAGAACAACAAATAACATTCCATATTCATCCATAGAATAGGCATGGGCAACGCTCTGCATAAACTCTATTGGAATGCGTAACAGCTGAACTGGGGCGGTAAACAAGCCTCAGAAAACTTATTAAAAAAATGATGTAAATACCATTTTCATACAAAAAGAACACCATGGTTTGATTAAAAGCAACCTTTTCAATAGGATACCCGCATTTCATACATGAACTCTGCGTATTACGGCCAATAACGCGATTTGAACAGAGCTATTATTCGCCCGTTGGATGAATGCGTGACCTCAATTTGCGCAGTGTTTACAAACTTTCAAGTGCACGGCGCGGCAAAAATATCCATTTTGGAGGTAGATTTCAAATAGCCCGCGATGACGTGATATCCCAGCTACGGCCCTGATTGAATTACAGCCATCTAATTTGAGAAATTACGAGTCTGTTCGTCCAGTCTAGACCTCCAGGGGATGTGAAATTAGTTTGACAGAAGTTGTTGAAGTTAAATCAGCGAGTTCGCCGTGACTTCTTCTCAACAATAGCAAGAAAGGTGAGTGTATTTTTACTGTAAACCTACATAGTTAGTTGACAGAATATCCTGTGACCCTATTTGTGAAGTATCAGTAAAATATACCAAGGAATAAACCAGCGCCAGGCGTTCAAAACCTACCAATGTTCTGACAAATTTTGCTACCTATGCCACCTCGCGAACACCGGTCACAAGATTCATTCACTAATACCCTACAATTCGAGACTGCGAGGATGGAAATCTGAATAATCAATTAGGAAAAATTCTCGGCTCTCGGTAATTCTGTATATCGTTTAAACATTTTGTTAATCGGATTATGAAAGAAGACTGAAAATAAGCGCCCGCTTTTTGTTTGGGTGTAACAGCGGCGTATTTAAAAGGAGAATACATTGTATATTGATTAAGCATTGAACTCTGCATTAGTCGAACTGTTTTAATATTTGTTGATGACATTGCTTCGCTTCCTGGAAGCAAAATACGCACAAATCTGCTGTCCTGTGAGCATTTCAGGTTCGATATACTGAGTAATAACCCGGAAACTTAAACTGGCCCGTCATTCTGCGAATAGTCTTACTAAACTAGTCAATCGTCTGATTGCTAATCAAGCAAAGGGAGGTTTCTGCCTCGCCAAACTAACCTCCGACTGCACGTCACTGTGTTTTTACTATGAATTATTCACAGTAGCTCATTGAAACTATCATGGGAGGAGGGTATATGGACATTATAAAAACAGTGTAAGGTTTTTTTTTTTTTTTTAATCACCACGGGTTATTGAAGGGGGAACGTTTCGTAGCAGTGGGAGGGCAAACAACTGCCGGCATCAGCGACTTCACTGCATTTTATACAGTAATGGGCGAGTAGCGTTAATGTTTGCCCTCCCACCGATAATTTTGACATTTTTGCAGGCCATTGATCCAAAAAAAAAAAACTTCACAGGCAACCCATTCATACCATTTTTTTTTTTTAATGCAAAACCTAATGTTTGTTGAACATAATTGGGTGAAATTCAATGCATTTTCCATTAAAAAGGGCCTAGGGGCGCTGCTGTACTTCAGAAAAGGGGTTGATGACTTTAGCATCAATTATTTCTGTTAGGGTACCCTAATGGATAATTTGGCCAGGTTTATTTCTGAGTAGACTTCATTTTCGAAAATGCCCTCAGGCTTCACCCCCCAATTTTCACAATGGGTTTTGTTGATAAATGCCGAAATCAGCCATTTTTGGGACCCTGTGGCTCTGAGACCCTTTCCTGTAAAGGCGTTGGACTTGTGGCAAACTCTTCGTCTGTGTCTTCTGTACTTACCTGCAAAAAATCATTAGAAAATAATAAAAACTTTTTTCTCAACAACTCAAGAAATGTTGTCATTTTATTCATTTGTATTGCCCAAGCCTACATAGAACATACAGCTGTATATTACAGATGGGACTATGTGGCCATAAGAGGTGATAGCACATTGCAAATGAGAAAACGGCAACCAAAAAGGCATTCACATTCTTCACCATTATTGAGATATAGGCCTAGGCTTGGAACACTAGTCCAGGGCTCGCGAAATCGCTGTTCTGAGCACCCGGGACAAGTAAAAATTTTGTCAGACAAGCAGAAATTAAGAGGCGCTTGCCCGACGGGCTGGCTGAAAATTTCATGCCACATAGTAATTTATTTCCAATCTTAACGTTTTATTCACTGTACCAATGTTGCCACTAAATTCATTTGAAACAAAATCCGATTTGTTGCTGAAAACCTATGGCCTATTTCACAATATTTTAGGCGTGACTATCACAACTTTCCAATTACCACTTGCCAAGTGCCATAGCCAAATAGCGGGATTTTGATCCGCCGCGGTCTAGTTTGGTTGGTGCAGGCTTAAGCGATGACTTGACTCCCAACCATCAAACAGGGGAATAAAGTAGGGATGCACGATATTTATCGGACCGATAAAATATCGGCCCAATTGGGGAGAAATGACGTCATTTTTTATCGATCCGATAGTTACATTTTATCCGATAAAAAGGTCCGATAAATTATTGAAATTGGGGAAATTGTTTGCAGACCCAGTAGCCCCAAAACAGACCATAACACGCTGGTTACGTCATCTATCGCGCCTTACTAGCAGGACCCAGAGCAATAGATAACTCAGAGTGGCGCCACTCATTGACTTCGTTGCTTGAATGGTCACGTGGTTCGTGGGGAAGCGCTATTGTTCCAAACAAACGCCGCGCTGTCATGATCTCCTATGGGACAGACAGCAGCGATTGCGTTACTGAACGGTAAATATTAAATTAAACCGCACACAATTGCCGCAAACGTATTTCTCTTAATGAATTACATTTTTTACATACGTTTTATAGAGGTCATGCTTTTATAGTGACGTGGTGACAACTCAAATAAGTGTAACTACTCATATGAATGCTTTGTGTATTACGATCGGAACAACTTCATTCTGAAGTGTTCATACCTACTTGTTGTCTTCATTTAATCAGTCTTTGCCCTGACACAATGGATAACAGGATGACAGGCTATTGCGTGTTTCCCCAAATGGGATCAATGTAGAAGTCTCAAAACTAAGGTATGTAAATGAAACCGCGCCAGTTTCAGTTTCCGCGAATACACTGTTAATAATAAACGATTGAACTGAAGCCTTTTTTGCCAGGTAATTTAACTGGCACCTTTTTGCCAGTTATTTTAACTGTAATTTTACGAAAAGTTTGCCACAGAGTTCAGTGCATGTTCAGAGTAAAACACGGTTAAATGCACGCAGGACTCCTCTTACAGTTAAATGACAAAGAGACTGCGTTAATTCGACGGTTAAATTCAGTCAGTTTATAACAGTGCAGGCAAGCCGAACTTCATTTCGTTGCTCTGTTGCGACAGCCTATGTGCATGGTGCAAACCAGCTTGCCCGGTATACACGAATGCTTATGAATGGAAATGCACTGTGAGGGGACTGGACATTTTGTCCGATGTAAGCGAAAATCCGTTATAATAAATCTGGTATATTCGATGTTTATTTCATGGAAAAACATTACAGAAAAAAATCGGGACATCAGCTGTTGTCCGGTATGAGCGAGTTTCCGTTTTATACGAGGACGATTTAGGCGCGTTCTACTGTAGTATTTTCCTATGAACGTCTGCCCCGATATACATATACAAGATGGTAGCCGAGTGCTGCCACAGAAACGAAGGCTGTGTCCGAAATCACTCACTCATTCACTATTCCCTACTGACTATATAGGGACTCACTATGTAAGTGACTGTGGTGAGCTCATTGGCAGAGGAAAGAAACGCTTTCGGACACTACCTGGCTCGTTTTGTCGCAGCTGTTAATAGCATCATTGCTGTCGCAAAATTAAATCGTACCTATTCGACTTCAGTTGAAGGATTTGGCCATATTTCTGTAATAACCGAACGGAGTATATTTCCCACTGTGTTTGTGTTTACCATTATCATTTAAGCAATAAAATTGGCCATAAATTTTTAATATCGTCATCTATTTTTTGTCCTCTAACTCATCATTATTCGTTTTAATAGTACCTAAATGTCCGTTTATATCTTGTGTAAAAAAAAAAAAAAAAAAAAACGGGTCTCCTGTGCTGCTTGGTTTCCAGAAATAATTAAAAAAAAAATTCGCGCCTGAAGCTAATAAATGTCTTGTGCCCGTTTTCAAACTCCATTGACTAAACGCAGCTCTTTTGGAGCTTTTCGGTTTGTGTGCAGTACATGATGGGATATATAGCTGGGTTAGTGACCATCGGATGTTCACTACATTTCGCGGTGGATTGTGGGATGTAATGAGTTCACTATATAGGGGATAAAAATTCTTACAAACAATTCGAACAGCCCTACAAAATGCCGAACCCACTATGTAGTGCACTATATAGTGAGTAGGGAGTGATTTCGGACACAGCCGAAGACTTTATCCACTCTAGTGTTTTTTCATATCTCTGTGGTTGCAACTCTGAGAATATCATTGGCTTAGGCAGGACCCAAGCCTGGCCCCATCTCTGCCAGACTAATAATCAGCATGGCTTCACCAGTGTGGTCGTTATTCATTTCATATGGTAAATGTTTGGCCTATGAGTGTCTTTTGCTGCTGTTATTGTTATTTACAGCAAATGACCACAAATATTTGTGATATGACATGAAAAAAATAAATGAACATTTGAAGAGCCAAAACTTTCGTTTGCTGTTATAGACAGGCCAGAGCTACTAAAATATCAGCTTTTCATCTCTGCATCCTAGATTTGTTTTTCTCCTGGATGCACAAACTGCAGATTATGTGAAGATTAGATTAAATATAAAAATATGAACTTATCGGTTATCGGTATCCGTATTGGCCACGAGAAGCAAGAAATTATCGGTTATCAGTATCGGTTGAAATTTTTCATATTGTGCATTACTAGAATAAAGGTATACATGCGTGCAGCTGGTGCTAGGAATCACGTCGGACGGCCATTGCATTGAACGGTCACTCACAAAATCACTTTCTCGGAACATGGTTATAATATAATGTTTGCGTGAGAGAAGCGAAACTTTAATCGACACTTGTTGTTGCTTTTGTGTGTTGTTGTTGTTGTTGTTTTTGTTTAAAAAGGCCCACAGCAAAGTGAATATATTTATTTAATATTAAAGTTATTCATCTAAAGCTGTGTTCTAGACTCGCATCTTTCCCACATTGCGTTTCGTTTCAATCGCCTCAGAACCGAAATGACAGGCTTGTGGTTACACATGAGGAAGAGAGGGATAATTAACACAACTTTCCGCAATTTTTTTTTTCCCAGTTTTGTAGTGGCGGCCACATGGACAGAGGGGGTGACCGGGCAGTGTCTGCGGACTTCGAGTGGGTGTGGGACTATGAATGCGAGCATTTAAACTCTCTACCCAGCAATCTTACGGCTATACGAGGGCGCGTTTTCCATTAAAACCAGCAACACTGTATCACAAGCAAGAATATGTTGTGATGTTGCACTTGAGGAAGCTAATCGGCCACTGTCAGAGCAACATACAATTATCAAAATGAGACATTGGCGCCAGAGACCAAATTAATGTGGAATTGTAAAACACTTCGATGACCGATTACTTAATAAATCTTTAACGAAAGTTGTTCATGTTTGTTAGAACGCGCACCATGTCAAAATATCTAGCAAAACAAGACAACCCGTAAGATAAAATGCTTCGTTGTCATTTCACTTCACGACATGAGTCCGAGGACTTACGGGTGCTGGTTTACATCACTCACTGCGCACCTCCGATTGCGTGCCTGGTGCTAATTCATTCATTCATTCATTAGGAGTTAAATGTAGCTTTCATAAATATATCACCTAAACCGCTACAATCTGGGCGCTAAAATATATTTGATTTTGTTTTTAGAGTTGTATACGTGCCGCTTATTGTCGGTCAGAAGGGATTATGAAGCATCCATAATTGTTTTTCTTTTTCTTCCTTCATCTAGAGTCAAAAGACCGTAACATATGTCAGTGTCTCCAACAACCAAATTAAAAATTTATTTTTAACACCATTCCAAAACAGAAACAAAATGGAAAGCCATAAGGTTGAAAATGATTTTTCAAGAAGAACACGACCACTTTCAACCACTTACAAGATTTAATTACACAACCCTCCAACAATTGTTGAATATTTCGATCGTGTGCCTTTGTAAAATCTCAACAGTTGATTTGGCCATCAGATGTTTGCAACGGGACATTAGTACATAGTCTGCTGGCCTATGTTTTACCGATATTCTGATGAGTGTGCTCGCACATCAATGATCAGAATACCATGCAGAACATACTGACGTCCATTAAATGGACAAAATGTAGCAGTAACTTATGCCCCATTTCTCTACATGGCACCGGCTCTACCAGCTTTCTTTTCATTGTTTAAGTGCATAAAGGGAGTAGGGAGAAGTCATTAAACGCTACGTTTTATTTTGTGCATTACATGTAGGCCTATATATTATTATTGAAATTCTATTGAACTAAACGAATGTTCCGTGGTGTGAAAGAATGCATGGTAATAATGAACGTTTGTTGGTGTTGATGATATACATCGTAATGCAAATTTCCTTCATGAAAATGCCGCCTACATAAATGATTTTTTCCTCGCTAGTTATACACTTTTCGGTGCTGATGATTTTTTTTCAAACGAGTCATCAGAAGATGACATATCCCCCCGGCCCCTGATTATTTGCGAAAGTCATGTCAATCCTACACCTTCAAAGAAATTCAAACAAGAATGTTGAGGTGATTTTCCTCTGGAATTATCTTGAAGTATGTCCTGGCAACATCTACCAAAGACTATGAACCACATATTGACAAAGGCAATAATAAAACAAGATTCATTAATGAACAGTGTTTTAGTTCTGCTCCAGAAACAAACCCAGCCCTGCGACTGAATCCAAATCCATGTCGCTTCCATGGAAAGGAAAAAAATAATAATTTCAGAAATTTGAAAATATGAAAAGGCACCACTTCAGTACTTGGGTAATGCACATCCAAAGTTTCAGAAAGATATAATGAACGGTTTTTGAGTTTTGCACCGGAAACGAACCCATCTCTGTACAGAGTCCAAATCCAACTTGTTTCCATGGAAACGAAAAAAATAAGATTTTCAGAAATCTGAAAATATCAAAAGGCACCACTTCAGTATGTGGGTAATACACATGCAAAATTTCAGAAAGATATAATGAACGATTCTGAGTTGTGTTCCGGAAACGAACCCATCTCTGTACTGAGTCCAAATCCAACTTGTTTCCATGGAAACGAAAAAAAACAAGATTTTCAGAAATCTGAAAATATCAAAAGGCACCACTTCAGTATGTGAGTAATACACATGGAAAGTTTCAGTAAGATGTATCAAAAGGTTTTTGAGTTCTGCTATGGAAACGAACTAGGCCTGATGTGCACTAAGTCCAGCTTCGTTTCCATGGAAATGGCAAAAATAGTAATCCTGAAGTTTCCAAAGTAGCAAAAGGCACATCTAGACTACAAAGAATACATATACAAAGTTTGGTGCTGATAGCTTACATAGTTTCTCAAATTCTGCTCAAGAAACGAACAAAGTGTAATTTGCACTAAGTCCAGATTTGTTTCCATGGAAACGATAAAAATACGAATCCCGAAATTTCCAAAGTAGCAAAAGGCACATCTAGACTATACATAGAATGCATGTACCAAGTTTGGTGCTGATATCTTCATAGTTTCCGAGTTCTGCTCCAGAAACAAAATGATTACAGACGGACAGACGGACGAGGCGATGCTTATATCCCCCCGCATTTTATGCCAGGGGGATAAAAAGGTAAAACCTTTTCAAAAGGTAACTGATATGTTGGTTACGTGGTTGGTGAAGCTCATAGCGCACACAAATGCATGATGATTACCATTAATGTAATGTGTGAAAACACCACTTCAAAACATGACTGCGATGGCATGGCATGTTTGTCTGAGTGGTAAAGAATCAACTGCATCCAAAAAGGGGCATACTGATATTTTCAATAGTTTTGTGTTGTGGCGCTATGATGACCAGCGACACTGAGGCAGTACTATCCTTCAATGGAAAACGATCCCCCAGAAAAGCACCCGGCATGAAGGCGGGAGAAGTAGAGTAGAGTAGAGCCGGTACTACGTAGTGGAAATGAGGCGTTAAGACCGAATTCGGCGAGGTCTCGGGCAAGGAGAAAACTTTTCGGGCAACCAGGAATTCACTTGCGCTTGCCCGACGGGCTGCTGTTCATTTTAGAATTTTGCGAGCCCTGTAGTCATGGCTGACATGAAGAGTTTGCACAGCAATTTCACTGTTTCTACGGCCTAAGCAAAGACCCCATGCACAATTTAGGCTACATCAAATTATTTTTAAGACGGCGATAGAAATTGCAATGAGCCCAGTCGACATAAATACATATATGAGTCATAAAATATCCACAATGTCCACGTCTATTAAATTATATCTGATAGCAGCTCTCCCTCTCTCCTCCTGCAGAGGCAGTGTGTGGGACGGGAGCGAGGGGAGATTGTCTACTAATTACTTGATCGCGGATGATGTCGAGAAAATGAAATGAAAAACGAAACAATAAAAAGACAAAAATTCTAAAATTGGTCGCCAGACATATCAGGGCGGCCAGGTTTGTTCACCAGTTGGTGAGGAAGGCAGCCAAAGAGGGCACACAACACTCAGCGAGCCGCGCAAGACTTCAGATCAATTCTAGTGCAGAGATGACTGTGCGGACAGTGAGTTTTTGAGTCTTTAAAACCGGAGATACCAAATACGGTTTTTACGATATTAAAATTATTAGGGTATGATAACAGTCAGGAATTTATACCAGGATATTCCACTATATCGGTAACCGTTACATCCCTAGTGGGAACCATAGACTGTAAATGGCTGAACTGTGTTAGTTGCTAGCAACTACGCATCTGGGAAACGCACTCAGGGGTAGTAGAAAGGGCACAAAGTAGAGGATAGTGGCGTTTCAGCCTAGCTTCTGCTACCGCCATAACCATGGGGGATAGCGTGCATCTCAATTGTACGAAAAGCATAGCGAACAGCCTGTATTAAGCATAGAGAGCCGGAAAGTTGTCCATATTCTAGCCGCTCGACATAATACCCTCAATGCACAATGCTACTAGTTTGCTGCCAGCTAACTTGTTTGTCAAATGTTTGGTCTGTGACGTAATAGGGCAATCAGAAAAAGATGCAACACGAACAAGCTGAAAGGGGGCATATCGCCACCTATCGTAGCGGAGATGGGCATGCTTCGGTAAATCGAATTTCATCCTCTGCATGTATACTGGGACAAGGACAGTAGTCCGATTACATGGCCTAATCAAGCTATTACCGTAGCTCAACTTAACTGTGCATGTAAACGTACTGACTTAGTGCTGACTTGGGTTGGACAAGACAGTTATTTTGCATCACAGTGTCCACCACTACTGTTGCTGACCTCTTGGCTGTGCTGTAGCGCTGTTCGTTGGTGTTCATTCTGCTTGAGTTGAGACAGAGGAAGACGTGTGGGATCTAAGCTGAAGATTTACTCTTGTCTAAACGGAGTTTTCTGAAAATAATTTGTCTGTTAAGGCTCAAACAGTATTAGAGATTAGACAATTTGCTCCCGAGGTATAACCTTTGTCGCATTAGGGGCAGGGAGAATCTTCCTCCTTCTTTTTCCCCTTTTTTCCCCCTATAACAACTCGGTGAGCAAACAGCCAAATTAAGTCGCTAATCTGGTCAAACAAAGGCGACGGGGGTTTTTGGGGTTTTTTTTGGGGGGTTTCAGTCTCCCGGGAGCAAAGTAAGGTAAAGTAAAATAAATTTAAACGCTAAATTTAAAGAATAAATTAAACGCTAAATAATTGTCTAACTAAGTGAATTGTGTGCTATACAAAGTAAAACAGAGTTGTTCTCAAGGACTGAGGTACACTGTCGCCTGCTTTTTCTGTAGCTGATTTAGCTAACGAACTATAGTAAGCTCTCAACGCCAAGAATATATCAAATTTTCAATTTTAGGCGAGCAAACTTTGACAGGATGCGCTCATATCTAAGTGAAATAAAATGGGAGACACTCCTGGACTGTGAGTCTGTAACTGAGATGTGGGAAAGATTTAAGGGGTTTTACTTGATTCACAATGCAAATTCATTCCAAAGGTGTCCAAAAGTAAGCTGAAAAAGCAGAATCCTCAGTGGATGACCGCAGCTATTCGTAGGAGTTTGAGGGAAAAGAGGAATCTTTATAAGATGTACATAGAGGATAACAATGAGATTACTAAGGCCGAATACTGTAAAATGCGGGCTGTGGTCAAAAAAGAGCTGAGGAATGCTAGAAGACTGTATGAAAGACAAATTGCAGAGGGGGCAAAAACTAACCCTAAGCGCTTCTTTCAGTACTGTAGTAGAAAAGGAAAGTCAAAGAGCAGGTTAAGTGCATAAAGAATAAAAATGGATCGCTGCTATATAATAACAAGGATATTGCGGACACCTTAAACGGTTACTTTGTTGAGAATTTTACCTTAGAGCGGGTCTTTATTCGGCCAGAGGGAATGTCCAATGCTCAAGATTATTCAGCGGAAATTGAGGTTAGGGATAACGTAGTATTAGACAAGTTGCATAAACTAAAGGCAGATAAGGCGGCGGGTCCTGATGGCTTATATCCTAGAGTGCTCAGGGAAGTTAGTGAGATCATCTTTAAGCCGCTATCCGCCATCTTTAGACGGTCTTTAGAAACTGGAGAAATACCAAATGATTGGAAACAGGGTAATATAATACCAATATATAAGAAAGGGGACCGTACTGAGCCAGGTAATTACAGGCCAGTCAGTTTAACTTGCATTGCGTGCAAAATATTGGAATCTATCATAAAAGATGAGCTGGACTTATTTCTTGAACGTAACAATATCTTGAGGGATAGCCAACATGGTTTCCGTAAAGGAAGGTCATGCCTGACAAACCTTCTGGAATTTTTTGAAGAGACCACCAAGACTTATGACCAGAGCAGGGCTTATGACATCATATATTTGGATTTTCAGAAAGCATTTGACACAGTACCGCATAAGAGACTAATTTTTAAAATGAGCTCCATTGGAGTTACAGGAGGTATTCTGAAGTGGATTCAAAACTGGTTGCAGGACAGAACACAAAGAGTGGTGGTCAGTGGTATCTCATCTGAGCTAGGTATGGTGGGGAGTGGCGTCCCCCAGGGATCGGTGTTGGGACCCCTGCTGTTCCTCATCTACATTAATGACCTTGATAGGAATATTGAGAGCAGATTAGTGAAATTTGCAGATGATACTAAATTGGGAGGTTTGGCAAATAGTTTAGAGTCCACTAAAGTGATTCAGGATGATTTGGATAGAATCCAGAATTGGGCAGAAATGTGGCAAATGAAATTTAATGTAGCAAAATGTAAAGTAGTACATGTAGGTAATAAAAACATTAGACGGGATTACTTCATGGGAGGTTTTAAACTGGAATGTGCTCCACAAGAGAAAGATCTGGGAGTGATTGTTGACCAAACCCTCACAGGTTCTAGCCATTAACGCCCGTAGCAGTTAAAAAAAGCCAATCGGATGCTGGGATACATTGCCAAAAGTATTGAGTTCAAATCCAAGGAGGTGATGCTTCTTTTGTACAACACATTCGTCAGACCACATCTAGAGTATTGTGTACAGTTCTGGGGACCATACTTTAAGAAAGACATAGAGGCTTTAGAGAAAGTTCAGAGAAGAGCCACGAAGCCAATTCCGGGTATTAAAGATGAAAGCTATGAGAAGAGGCTGAAGATCCTTAATCTCTTTCGTCTTAGGAAAAGGAGACCAAGGGGTGATCTGATTGAGGTCTTTAAATATGTTAAAGGGATTAACAAAGTGAATTATGCAGGATTCCTTCAACCAAGTGTTGTTAGTTGAACTCGGGGTCACAAATGGAAGCTGACCAAAGGTAAATTTAGCACTGATATTCGGAAATATTTCTTCACCCATAGAGTAATTTCGGTGTGGAACAGCTTGCCTGACCATATTGTTGAGGCAGAGACCTTGGGAGTTTTCAATAGCAGGCTTGACTTAAAGTTAGATACCATTGAGTCATTGAGTATCTGAAGTGACATATTCACGATAGTACAAAGAAACTGGCGAGCCTAGTTGGGCTGAACGGCCTGTTCTCGCCATTCACGTTATGTTATGTTATGTAACATGAGGAATGTGGAAGAATTAATTTCAGTCAATGAGACACGGGGATAAACACAAGGCCAGGAAAAAAAACTAAAATTAATTTGGGAATGTTGCTCTGAAACTATATAATTATATTTCAGGGGAAATAAAATCTACAGTAAAAAACCTTTTCTGCCCATACATAAAATCAATGAAGACATAAGATACTTACATCAGGGTTGTCGCAACCAATCATTTCCCCATAAGACACCTGATGGCAGAGACAATACGTCGGTTCGTTGGGGTCGACGGGCATGTCCAGCACATCAGACGGATGAACAGCTAAAATGGAGTCGCTGAACTCTGGGCTGAGAGAGACAGAGGAGTAAACAGAAACAAACATAAACTGAATTTGTTTTAACTGCATGATTTGATGCTAATTATGTAAACTCCTTCCCCGTCACACAAGCTCTCACCACATGGAGACCTACCTATTTTTCATTTTTTTCTTCCTCGGCGAATCTTCGTCCGAACCTTTTTTGCCTCTACCTCTGGAGCCCCTTTTTTCTTTCATACCCCTAGCTTCTGGAAAAAGATGGATAAAGCTTAGAGGAGTGAGAGGTTATACAAGCACCTTAAACCACAACCACAATTCCGAAATAGTTGGGACAAAGTGTAAATTGTGAATAAAATCAAAACGCAATGACTTTCAAATCACACCAGCCAGTATCTTATTACCTCCGCCAAACGAAGTTGGCAGGAGGTTATGTGATCGCCGGCGTTTGTTTGTTTGTTTATCTGTTTGTTTGCACGATAACTCAAAAAGTAATGCACGGATTTTGATGAAATTTTCAGAGAAGGTGGGTATTAGGACAAGGAACAGGTGATTAAATTTTGGCATATCTAGGCCAAAGCATAGCTGAGATATACGCCAAAGTTCAAGATTTCAAGTCTTTCCAATGGGCCGGAGTTCCAATCGCCATGCTTTTGGGTTTTGCTGCCACCTAGCGGAGGTCTGCGCCCTCTGAGTGCTTTTCTAGTCCACAATAGAACAAAGATAACATAGCAAATGTTGAAACTAAGAAATTCTACAATTTTATCCACAAAATGAGCTCATTTCAAATTTGATGGCTGCTACAGGTCTCAGAAAAGTTGGGATAGAGGCCTGTTTACTATGGTGTAGCATCCCCTCTTCTTTTTGACACAGAGTGGAGGCGTCTGGGCATTGAGGAGACAAGTTTCTCGAGTTTAGCCATTGGAATTTGATCCCACTCTTGTTTAACACAGGCTTCCAGCTGCTGGAGAGTTTTGGGTCTCCTTTGACGGACTTTTCGTTTAATTATGCGTCAAATGTTCTCAATCGGTGAAAGATCAGGACTGCAGGCAGGCCAGTTCAGCACACGGACTCTTCTACTACGAAGCCATGCTGTTTTAATAGCTGCAGTATGTGGTTTTGCACCGTCCTGCTGAAATACAAAAGGCCTTCCCTGGCATAGATGTCGTCTGGAGGGGAGCATACGTTGCTCTAAAACCTTTATATACCTTTCAGCATTCATAGTGCTTTTTAAAACATGCAAGTGTCCCACACCATATGCACTAATGCATCCCCATACCATCAGAGATGCTGGCTTTTGAACTGAACGCTGATAACAGGAGTGGTGGTCTTTCTCCTCTTTAGCCCGGAGGACACAACGCCCATGATTTCTAACAAGAATGTCAAATTTGGACTTATCTGACCACAGGACACTTCGCCACTTTGCTACAGTCCATTTTAAATGAGCCGTGGCCCATAGAACATGGCGGCGCTTCTGGATCATGCTTAACAATGGCTTCCCTTTTGCATGATAGAGTTTTAGGTGGCATCTGTGGATGGCATGGCGGACTCCGTTTACAGACTGTGGTTTCTTGAAGTATTCCTGGGCCCATTTAGTAATGTCAATGACAGAATCATGCCGGTGAGTGATGCAGTGGCGTCTGAGGGTCCGGAGATCACGGGCATCCAGTAAAGGTCTTCGGCCTTGTCCCTTATGCACAGATTTTTCCAGTTTCTCTGAATCTTTTTTTGATGATGTTATGCACTGTCGATGATGAGACCTTCAAAGCCTTTGCAATTTGACGTTGAGGAACATCGTTTTTAAAGTATTCCACAATTTTTTTTTTTTTTTTTTTTTTTTACAGAAGCCTTCACAGGTTGGAGAGCCTCTGGCCATCTTTACTTCTGAGAGACTCAGCCTCTCTAAGACATCCCTTTTATAGCCAATCATTCTACAAACCTGATGCCAGTTAACTTAATTACTTGCTAAATGTTCTTTCAGCCGATTCTCTTATATATTAATTGTTTTTTTCAGCCCTTTTTTGCCTGTGTCCCAAATTTTTTGAGACCTGTTGCAGCCAGAAAATGTGAAATAAGCTCATTTTGTGGATAAAAATGTAGAATGTCTCAGTTTCAACATTTGAAATGATATCTACGTTCAATTGTAAATAACATATTGGCTCGTGATCTGAAAGTCACTGCATTTTGATTTTATTCACAATTTGCACTTTGTCCCAACTATTTCGGAATTGGGGTTGTACATCACTTAACACGACACGCATTGTACAGCAGAGGGAGAAATATCCAATTTACTAAAAACAATCTTTCTCATAGTCAAAAGATACAGCTGTGGAATGTGTCTGTACTTGTGGACCAGGGATAATTGCTCCCAATCGAGTTTTGAGGTGACTATCACACTGGTGTCAGAAGAAAAAAAATTCCCATTACTTTAGCCCATACACCTTTTTAAAAATTCACTTCAAAAATACTTCCCGTTATTTTGAGGCTGCTATCGTTTTCAAGATTTTGCATCACATTTCCAAGTAACTACACATTATTCTTCTTGATCGTAGTCAACTATAATTCGCAGATTTGTAATTTTTTGCTGACATGCTAACCAAATTTATTCTAAAAACCATATGTCTCAGAATCCACTTGGTCACCCCCCAGCCAACTATTAAAGTGCCTTTAGCTATGAATCAGTCAAGTTAGCTTTTCCCGATTGATGTTGGCCATCTTGTGGTATCCAGGGATTAAAGCAAAGAAAAATCTTTTGACTGAAATTTTTTCAAGCTGCAGCCAAGTCATATTTCCAATCTGCAATTTGTAAAATGTGATACATGTTACATTTCTTGACACCTACTAAAGAAACAAGCTGGCCACGAGGCCCACGGTCTCCCGTCACCAAAATAAATATGTACACTGTGACCTTAAAGGAGGTCAATTCTGTTCAACGTGAAAGTGGATATTTTGTAAAAGATGGCAAGGAATTGGATCCATAAAATTTGACCATCAGGTTAAAGGGACACTCCACTCTTTTATCATATTTGAAAGGGCACAATTATTCGCTAGATTATCATGATCTCTCCCAATCCTGAAAATTTCGTTGATTTCTGAGGTCGTTTACCATTTTAAATTGATTTTTTATTGGCATGGATCTGCATTTATGATGAGCGCGGCCATTCTTACCAAGTCACATGATTCCACAAAGGGAAGTGACGCCACATGTGCTGTAAACAACCGGCCAGGGCAACAAATGTTTAGCTAAACTGTTATGATTGCAATAAATCAAGAAGCGCATTGCATGATTTCATTTCATGATTTTCGTCATTTTCGCCCCGCTGGCTTAGGTTTTTACTAGTTTCTATTCGGGATACAGCACTATAGTAAGAATGCGGTACTACAATGTGCACTTCGTTCTACTGCCTGTGAGCCAGAAACTGTGCACCAGATAATCAGATCTAAAATGCATCAATGGACAGTTTTCGGTGAATAAACAGAAAATTCTTGGTCCAGGCAACATTGACGAAAGTTAATCATGGCTTATTAGCATACACTGTCCACACTGTAAAAATGCAGAGCTTTCTCATGCGGTGCGTTTCTCAGGGAGCACATTTGCTCATTACGTTACCAACCTACATAGTTTGTCCATTCAGTCAATGATTCCACTGATGCAAGTTAGCATCAGTGCTTTTAGGAAACACACCCCAGTCTGCCACAAACCTGAGCTTGCTTGTCATTCCCTCCTGGTCGGTGTTCTGTCAATTTCTCCTTCCGGTCAAGATATGCTACCTTGCGGTTCTGCGCACGTACAAACCCACAATCTTGGGCTCCAATTCTTCCCTCGCATCTTAAATATCATATAAAATCTTGAAAATACAGAGCTACCGGATAGCTCACTCGGTTAAAGCAACGCACTGCGAAGCAGAAGTGACTATCACGACGCGGGATCGAGCCCCAGTCGTACCAACCGGCAGTGGTCGGCAGCTTTTTCAGCGTAGCGCACAATTGGCCATTGCGCTATAGGGATGCAAATTGGGAAGTGTCTGCCAGGAAGGGTAATATAACATGGTTCCGTTGTTCGTTGCTTAGGCGCCTCCTGTTGGTCAAGACGGGCGCTCGTCAGGAAGATTCTAAGCTTGTTCATGTTGGGGTATCCTCCGCCCTCGCTCTGAACTTGCGATGATTCAACCAATGAGTGTATAAGAAGCGGTGGCTGACGGGCGCGTGCTTCGTAGGAGAGCCGCGAACTGTCTGCACTCTCCTGAATTGGCAACAAGGGGTTGCATACGATCAAGTGTTGTACATAGTTCCCCAACTGGGCATTCCAGATTTGGGTGGGATTGGAGATGCCAAATTTTTAAAGAAAAAAAAAAAAATAAATAAATAAAAATTTTAAAAATACAGTTTTTTTTCCCCATGCACTTTTTGAGTTATTGGCAAATAATTGCGTGTACTCACTGGGTTTTCCTGAAAATGCCGAAATTAGATGATCGGCATGATGATATTGCAATACGAATCAGGCTACAGTAGCAATTTTGTGATTTGTTTGCTTATTATAACATACGCAGGTGTTAAAATGAGTTGTGTAAGTTTGATTTAAAGACATCATGCCGCACGCCGCTATCGTCTAACTGCAAGGCAGCATATCTTGGCAGGAAGGAGAAATTGACAGAACACCGACCGGGAGGAAATGACAAGCAAGCTCAGGTTAGCAGCAGACTGGGGTGCGTTTCCTAAAAGCACTGATGCTAACTTGCATCGCTGGAATCATTGACTGAATGGACGAACTATATAGGCTGGTAACGTAATGAGCAAATGTGCTTTTGAGAAACGCACCGCATGAGAAAGCTCTGTATTATTACAGTGAGGACAGTGTATGCTAATAAGCTATGATTAACTTTCGTCAATGTTGCTTGGACCAAGAATTTTCTGTTTATTCACCAAAAACTGTCGGTTGATGCATTTTAGATCTGATTATCTGGTGCACAGTTTCTGGCTCACAGGCAGTTGAACGAAGTGCACATTGTACTATGGCATTCTTACTATAGTGCTGTATCCCGAATAGAAACTAGAAAAAAACCTAAGCCAGGGGGGCGAAAATGACGTCTCTTGTCGAGTAAGTGCAATAGCGACAGTGTTTTGTGACTAACATGGCAGGGTTACGATATGAAATCATGCAATACACTTTTTGATTTATTGCGATCATAACAGTTTAGCTGAACATTTGTTGCCCTGGCCGGTTGTTTACAGTACATGAGGCGTCACTTCCCTTTGTGGAATCATGTGACTTGGAAAGAATGACTGCACTCATCATAAATGCAGATCCATGCCAATAAAAATTGATTTAAAATGGTAAACGACCTCAGAAATCAACAAAATTTTCAGGATTGGTAGCGATTATGATTATCTAGCAAATAATTGTGCCTTTTGAAATATATAAGTGAGTGGAGTGTCCCTTTAAAGAGAATGCCGCAAAACACCACAGTGAATAATTTTGAGCTTGTAAATCAAGTTTGAAAAAAATAAGTTGTTATGGCCCCAATTTGTTATGGCGTCAATTTGTTATGACATCACGGACAGCAAGGGATGACAGACAAAATTCTTAAACTTCAACAGATTTAATTAAACAAACACTTAGAACTAATCTACAATCTACCCTACTGACCAAGATTGAAATAAAAAAAAAAAAAAAAAAAGATATTTACAGTCCCCTGGTAATTGAGATGGGCTGCTGTGTTGTGATGTCCTGGGACAGGAAAATGCTCCAACACAGGCAAAAATCCACAAAAAGCTTCACAGGTCTTGAAAAGAGTGACAGGTCTGGTCAAATGTATCCTTCCACAATTTCTCCTTGCAATTTCTCCTACTACCCTTCACTCTCTCAATTTTTCTCCTTATATACTCTTTTCCAGCCCCTCTGAGGCATGCCCAGGACATGCCCCAAACCTAGCTCCAGACTGGGCTTAACAAAAAAATGTCAATACTGCCATCTAGTGGCTTTTTTTTTTTCCACATTACACCTCCATTCCAAAAGGGAAAAATTTTGACTCATAAAGGCAAAATTTTTCTTTTCAATACAAAAATGGTTAAGTAGACACTGGTATATATATACATATAATACAATATGCTAATAAACACGTGATATATATACACATACTCAACGCTGGGATAAGCAATCAGCAATTACATTGTCAGTACCCTTTACATGCTTAATTTCCAAGTCAAACTCCTGTAAAATCAAACTCCAATTCAACAATCTCCGATTCTTGTTTTTCATCTTACTCAAAAACATTAACGGATTGTGGTCAGTATATACAATCATTGGCTTTTGCCCTGTACAAACATAAACCTCAAAGTCTTGTAAGGATAGAACCAGAGCCAACAGCTCCTTCTCAATTGTGGAATAGTTCTTTTGGTGGTGATTGAACTTCCTGGAGAAGTATGCCATGGGATGCTCAATGTCATCAGAGTCACTTGTCTGTAGGAGCACAGATCCACAAGCTTGGTCGCTAGCATCGACCGCCATGGAGAACGGTTTGTTGAAGTCAGGAGATTTGAGCACGGGGAAGTGACACAGCAGAGACTTCAGGCGATAGAAGGCTCTTTGGCATGCTTCATCCCAAGTGAACTTTACGCCTTTCTTCAGTTGGTTGGTGAGACTGAGAGCAATCTCAGCAAAGTTCTTGCAGAACTTGTGGTAGTACCCGATCATTCCAAGGAAGCGGCGCAAAGCTTTTTTGTTGTCAGGAACTGGAAAGTCCATGATGGCTTGGACTTTAGCATTTATGGGTGCCACCTTACCCTGGCCTATGACGTAGCCAAGATACGTGACAGTAGCACAACCAAAGTCACTCTTGTTCAGGTTAACAGTCAGGTTAGCCTGGGTCAAGCGCTGGAACAACGTCTCTACATCTTTCAGATGTTCTTCCCCAGAGTCACTCCATGTGATCAGGTCGTCGATGTACGCACCCGTGTGTGGCAATCCGGCGATTGTAGACTGTATCATCCTTTGGAACGTGGCTGGGGCATTTTTCATGCCAAAGGGTAGGACTTCATACTGGTATAACCCAGATGGTGTGGCAAAAGCAGAGATGCTCTTGGCCCTCTCAGTTAAAGGCACACACCAATAACCCTTCAATAAATCAATCTTGGTCAGAAACTTTGCTTGCCCTACTCTATCGATACAATCATCAATCCTAGGTATTGGAAACACATCAGTTCTAGTTACAGCATTGACTTTGCGATAATCTGCACAGAATCTAGTACTTCCATCAGGTTTTGGAACTAGAACACAGGGTGAACTCCAATCGGAGTTAGAGGGTCTGATAATATCATGTTCTAACATGTACTCAACCTCTTTCTCAGCAATCTTTCTCTTTTCAGGATTCATCCGCTACGGATGCTGTTTTATTGGTTTGGCATCACCAACATCGAGATCATGAGAGGCTATAGAAACTCTCTTCGGAACATCAGGAAATAGATCTTTATATTTCTTGATCAACCTCTCAAACTGATCTTTCTGTGAGGGTTCTAAGTGCTGGAGTTTTACATCAAGACTTTGCAACACTTCAGAATTTGACAATTTACATGAAAGAACCTCAGCTTTAATTCTAGGTTCATCATCTTGAAACTCCCCTCATCTTCACAAGTCTCGCCCATAGGAGGATCTGAAGTGACAGCTGCAGCCCTAGCATTCCTATCATGATAAGCCTTCAGCATGTTAATGTGACACAACTGTTTTGGCTTTCTCCTATCTGGAGTCTTCACAATGTAATTGAGATCATTGAGTTTTGTCAGAATTTCATAAGGACCATGAAATCTAGCCTGCAATGGATTGGACTGCAAGGAAACAACACAAGGACCTTGTCTCCTGGTTTAAACTCACGGCTTCTAGCCTTATGATCATACCAAGTTTTCATTTTTCCCTGACTTGATTTCAAGTTCTCTTTGGCTAGGTCACAAGCTGCACGCAGTCTTTCCTTGAACTTGCTAACATAGTCTAACAGAATGATATGCGGCTCTTTCTCTTGCCATTGTTCACTCAACAATAGCAAAGGTCCTCTCACTTCATGGCCAAACACTAGCTCAAATTGACTGAATCCAGTAGACTCCTGCACTGCTTCTCTAGCTGCAAACAACAGCAAATGAACACCTTCATCCCAGTCTTTCTCATGGTCATAACATTAAGTCCTCATCGTTGTCTTGAGAGTGGAATGAAACTGCTCTAAGGCACCCTGACTCTCTGGATGATAGGCACTGGAAAGAATCTGCTTCGCACCTAGTTCATACACAACCTGCTGAAACAATCCGGAAGTGAAATTGCTACCTTGATCTGACTGAATTTCCCTGGGAAGGCCAAACAACGTGAAGAACTTTATCAAAGCCTTCGAGATTGCAGTTGCCTTGATGTTGCGTAGAGGTATGGCTTCAGGGAATCTGGTAGATGCACACATGATTGTCAACAAGTACTGATTTCCAGATCTAGTCTTGGGTAATGGACCAACACAATCAACAATGACCTCGGAGAAGGGCTCCCCAAATGCTGGGATAGGCTGCAATGGAGCTACAGGTGGGTCTAACTGGCATTTTCCAACTACCTGACAAGTGTGATAGGTTTTACAAAAGTTGGAAACATCTTTCCGAAGTCCAGGCCAGAAGAAGTGTTTCGTGATCTTGTCAACAGTCTTGTTAACACCAAGATGACCTCCTAAAGGCAAACTATGAGCCATTGTTCAGATCTCATTCCTGTAGACCTTCGGAACAACAATTTGCTTGACCACTGCCCAATCTGCATTGGCAGGGATATCAGGAGGGCGCCACTTGCGCATCAACACTCCATCCTTGAGATAATACCCAACTGGAACTGCGTCTATTTCTTCATCAGGAAGGGCTCTCTTCTTTAGTACACAAATTTCAGGATCATTGGTTTGTTCCTGAATCAACCGCTTTCTGGACAGAGACAAGTCTCCAGACACATCAGAATCACCAGACCCATCTGGCTGGCAGAACAGAGAACTGATATAACTGTCTGATAAGTCCTCAAACGGAGAAACCATAGTAGGCTGAACAGAGTCATGAGGCGAACCACCTGAGTCATAACTATTCAATGTGCTGGACGGCACCACATCATCTTCTTCTTGAGCCTTCTTGGCCATAGCACGAGTCACTGCACAGGAAGGATACAGAGATGGGTCTTCATCGCCATCTTCAGTGCTCGGCTGTGAAGTAAGATGAACAGGGGGAACTACATTGCCCCCAGCTAGGTCATTGCCTAGCAACAGAGAAACACCCTTGATAGGAAGACTTAACATAAGTCCCACCTTTACCTGTCCTGTAACTAAATCTGACTTCAAGAATACAGAGCGCAGGGGTACAGATACAGTCCTCCCTTCAATACCTTGTACAAGTATGAAATCCCCAAAGCGGTCTCATCTCGTAACTCCAAGGAGTCCATCAACAAAAGTGACTGAGAAGCTCCGGTATCCCTTAGGATATATATGGGGACAGGAGGAGAATGCTCATTCAGAGCCACAAATCCCTCTGACACAAATGGAAGGAATTCCTCCCTCACAAAGTCAGCAGTATCAGGCTTCTTAGCCTCACAAGGAGCAGGCAATTTAGCAGATCGGTCATCTACTACAGGGGTTTCTAACCTTGTCTTCACAAAGGCATTGGGTTTGGTATCCTTTTCTTTTTCTTTCTTAGCTTTAAGGAACCAACACTTAGTTGTAACATGACCAGATTTCTAGCAATAATTGCAAACTAGACCACTTTTGTCACGGTCAGCTTTCACACTTTGATCAGACCTTTGACTGGATTTCTGAGCACCATCACCAGATTTGTCTTCGTCTTTGGGTGAGGAATCTTGGGTATCACCGTTACCTTTCTTCTGAAATTTGGACCATCTATTGTTACTGCTAGACTGAAATTTGGACTTATGTGTGCGAACATATTCGTCTGCAAACTTGGCAGCTGATTGCAAATTCAGTGCTTGCTTCTCATTAAGGTAGGTCTTAATATCATCCTTGACACAGTTCTTGAATTCTTCAACTAACACCATCTCTTTTAGTGAGTTGAAATCATCCTTGACCTCCATAGAAGTACACCAGCGCTCAAAGCAAACCTTCTTCTCGTTAGCAAATTCCACATAAGTCTGATTGTCAGATTTCTTCAGACCTCTGAATTTGTCGGTAAGCCTCTGGAACCAACTCATAAGCTGTCAAAATAACCTTTTTGACAACCTCATAATCAGAGGAATCATCTGCAGACAAAGCCGAATAGGCTTGTTGTGCTTTACCCTTGAGGACAGTTTGCAACATCAGAGGCCAGTGTTCCTTTGGCCACTGACAACTCTTAGCTACCTTCTCGAAGCACTGGAAGTACTTATCAACCTCCTTTTCCGAGAATGGAGGCCCCAGCTTTACCTCCTGGCTAGCACAAAATTTGTTTTCAGCTTCAATTTTAATGTTTAGTCGCTCCATTTGGAGCCTTTCTTTTCTGTCTAATTTTTCTCAATCGAAATCTCTGTCTCTGTCTCTCTCTTTCTGCTCTTTCCTCTTTCTCTCTCTCAAACTGCCTTTCTTTCTCTCTTTCTGCTCTCTCAAACTTTGTTTTTCTTTTTCTCTTTCTGCTCTCTCGAATGCTCTTTCCTCTCTTTCAATCTCTAGCATTTTTAATTTAAGTTCCATTTCTACATTTGGATTTTCCACTGGAAACTGTTCCAGATCTCCTGGTGCAAACACATTTTCATCAATATAATATTCAACAGTCTCTCTAGCCAGTCTTGCTTTTCGCATGGCTGGTTTTACATCTGTCAGCTCTAACTGTCTGCATATTTCTAGCAGTTCTGTCTTTTTAAAAGACTTCAAAACCTCTACGGTTGGTGATGCCAAGAAATCATCCATTGCTCTTGATCTGCCAATATATCTAGGAAAATTCAAAAAACAATTTCACAATATGAAATTTTAGATTTTCAAATGACTCGCACAATGGTCTAGCCCAGACCAGCCCCCACTTTGTTATGGCCCCAATTTGTTATGGCGTCAATTTGTTATGACATCACGGACAGCAAGGGATGACAGACAAAATTCTTAAACTTCAACAGATTTAATTAAACAAACACTTAGAACAAATCTACAATCTACCCTACTGACCAAGATTGAAATAAAAAAAAAGATATTTACAGTCCCCTGGTAATTGAGATGGGCTGCTGTGTTGCGATGTCCTGGGACAGGAAAATGCTCCAACACAGGCAAAAATCCACAAAAAGCTTCACAGGTCTTGAAAAGAGTGACAGGTCTGGTCAAATGTATCCTTCCACAATTTCTCCTTGCAATTTCTCCTACTACCCTTCACTCTCTCAATTTTTCTCCTTATATACTCTTTTCCAGCCCCCTCTTAGGCATGCCCAGGACATGCCCCAAACCTTGCTCCAGACTTGGCTTAACAAAAAAAAGTCAATACTGCCATCTAGTGGTTTTTTTCACATTACAAAGTGAAGTACCAATATTTGACCTGCTAAATGCAAGGTCAAATAATAGGTCAAGGTCACTGACATTAAATAGCAAACTGGTTCATCATCTAATCTTCTTATGTGCAGAACATGGGGTCTCTAATCCATTTTCTTCTTGAGTTATCGTGTTAGCGCCACTTTTCGGACGGACGGACACACGCACGGACGGGGTGCATTCCTATGTGTCCCTTTCGCCAGAGGCGACGGGAGACAAAAACACAATTAGTAAAATCATGAGATTTCAGCACCACTCCACACATAACCAATGCTGCTGTTCTCTTATACAGTCATCAAGTTTAAATACCCCAGATCAATAATGATTGAAGGGAAGAATATGCTTTTGAACAGCTTTTCTATTGCCAGTTTTCTTTGTCATTCCAATGTAATTTTTTTGATCTATGAAATGACACTGATATATAATTATTACAACCCCATTTCCCAAAAAGTTGGGATGTAGAGTAAACTGTGAATAAAAACAGAATTTAATTAAATCCTTAAGTTTCCAAAGCACCCAACTCCAAGGAACACACTTTTTAAAGAAGGGGAAAAATTTCTTTTTTTGCCCATATGTTATGACCCAAATATTTTTACTTCATTTCTTTACAAGAGAGTGTCAATGGGATACTTTTGGCTGAAATTACTATAAAGTTCCCTTTTTGTTAAAAGATATGCATACCTCAAATTCATTGGAGTTGAGCCCTCTGGAAACTCAATGATTCAATTATATGCAAATCGTTTCAACTCTAAATTTAATTAAAATAGTGCAAAGACAACATATCAGTTGTTAAAACAGAGAAATGTTATTTTTTTTGTAAAATGTATGCTCATTTTGAACTTGATGTCTGCAGATCACAGTTGTTCAATATTGGCTTTTGGCCTTGAACCTTGCATAGAGATTTCTCTGGATTCTCTGAATCTTCTCATGATGTTATGTAGCATAGAATACAAAATCACCAGATTCTTTGCAATTTTTATCAAGAAATGTTATTCTTACATCAATGAACTATTTGCCCAGGCAGTTTTTCCACAGAGTGGAGAAACCCTTTCCATCATTACTTCTGAAAGACTTTTCATACCCAATCATTTTCCTGATCTGTTGCTTATTAACCTAATTAGCTGAGAGATGTTCCACCAGGTGTATTTTTAGCATGATACAACTTTTCCAGTCCATTGTTGCCCCTGTCCCGACTTCTTTGAACATGTTGCTGACATCAAATTCAAAATGAGAAGATACTTTTCAAAAAAACAATAAAATGTATTTGTTTCAACATTTGATACGTTGCCTTTGTACCATTTTCAATCAAATATAGGTTTAACAATGTTATAAATTGGCACCTTTTTTGCCAGTTATTTTAACTGGCACCTTTTTTACCAGTTATTTTAACTGTAATTTTACAATGAGTTTATCACAGAGGTTCCATGTATATTAACTGTAAACCACAATTAAATGCATGCAGGACTCTACTTACAGTTAAAAAAACAAGGAGACAATGCGTTAATTTTACTGTTAAATTCAGTCAATTTATAACAGTGTTAGTGGTTCGCAAATCATTGCATTGCATTCTGTTTTTAGTTACATTTTATACAGCATCCCATCCTTCTTGGAAGTGAGGTTGTATTATTATTATTATTATTATTATTATTTTGCAAAGCTTTTCCCAGTTTTCACTCTTTCAAATAATCAACCATCTATAAAACTTTTAATTATATATGTTTTTATTTCACTTATAACACCACAGTGAGAGGTCATGTTTCGCTATGAAAGAACATCCGCGCACTTTTTGGTTGCACACACGAACGGCTATGAATTGTTGAATCTCCGTTGCGGTGGCTGTTGCACCCGGGAGCGAGGGAGGCATCTGAAGTGCGCGAAGAGCAGCCTTGTGACACACTTCAGACTGATGGCGAGCTCACACTTTTCTTCCATTACTGCCATACTGTATTCTTTTGTGGTAAAGCATAGCTACAGAAACACACACCTGGCAGTTTCATTGTCCTGTAGTGCGAAGTAAAAGGCTAAAAATGTTGCGTTTGACAAACACTAGTTTCGTTAAGCAGTACGTTCATTTTAAGTAGTCTGCACAGTGGTATATTGAATTCATTAACATCGTGTTTCTATTTTTAACATTTTTCCGGCAAATGTTTTCCTTGCGTTTAATGGTTTGACACAGAAAGCAACTTTTAAAAAGGAATAAATAGTGGTGAATTAGCTTAGCTAGGCCTTCCAGTTAAAATAAACAGAGCCTAGAGAATTAGGTAGCTAATTCTCTAGGAAAATAATAAGAGGAAATAATCAAACTGCTAAATCTGCAACTGCGGACAATTGTTCAAATAAATGCTAATCAAAAATGCTAAAGCTAATCAAAAATGCAAATCAAATATATGCTAATCAAAAACATGTGGTAGTCCGTTGTTTTTAAGATTAACATAGGCATATGACCATTATACCGTACAGGAAAAGTCTTACCTGTACTTCAGAACAAACAAGCAACAGTAGCACTAGATAATGCAGTTGATAATTGTTGTTTAATTACTTACATGTTTTATGATCACTTGGACATTGTACGTCCCCAGATGCCAGTGTGTTGGTCTCAAATCCTGCTACAGCGTATTGATAAGGGATCCGTACTCTGTAAGCCTTCCGGCTATCTCTGGTGTACGGGAATGAATTACGCAGCTACAAGATGGATAACGTTTTAAATGTCAAGAAAAATACATTTTGACAGATGTTTCACAGATGTCAAGGGACAAAATAAAGTAGGCGATAATAGGGGCGCCCTGGTGGCTCATCGGTCTAAGTGCGCGTACCATAAAGGCTGTGTCCTTCCCGCAGCGACCTGAGTTCGATTCCAGCTCGGGTCATTTGCTGCATGTCTGCCCCCATTCTTCTCCCCAACTTTCCTGTCTCTCAACACTGTACAACTGTCAAATAAAGGAAAAATTCCCCAAAAAATAATCTTTAAAAAAAAAAAAAAGTAGGCGGTAATAGATATGAATCATAAGCACGAATAGATGTTTTTCTTTTTTAAAAAAAAGCTGACTTTCCCATTTAGCTAAATGTGCTGTGTTAGCTGTCATTACGATCAAGGTAGAAAACTCAAATCGGACACAATTATCATGCGGGCATTTCGAACGTGACGTAATTGGCACCAATGGATGCCAACCTTGCGGACTAGCGTCCCCGCCCCCCCTTTTCCTTTTTTTTCTTTTTTTCCCTCGGATCCACACTGATCTCACATACAGCAAATGGCCTATATGGACTCCAAATGATGGAAATCCGTCTAACGGACGGAAAACTTTAATCCCTGGGTAGCCCATCATGGCATCCTAGAGCTGTGCTGTGTATAGAAACAAAGCGGAGCTGAGGAGTTTCCAGAGGAGAGAGAATTATTTTGAGGGTAAAGTCAACGGTTTGGTCAGGGCAAGCATGAGGGATAAGACATACTGGGTCGTGGTAAGCGTAGAGGAGCAGCTAGCTAGCTAGCCAGCTAGTTATCCAAAATGCCACAGTATGTTTGACAGGTAACAAACTCCGCTGTTGCATCATAAGCCCACAAAACATAAACATTACCTAGATCACTAACGAGCTAGATGCTGAAAATAAAGGAAGATCCTCAAATGTCCAGCTGAAATGGAGGAAATCGAGGGCTATTCGCGCGCTTTTGTAGTGGGTATGTACAGTGCTGTGAAAAAGTATTTGCCCCCCCTCCTGATTTCTTATTTTTTTGCATATTTGTCACACTTAAATGTTTCAGATCACTTGTCAAATTTTAATATTAGACAAAGATGACCCAAGTAAACACAGAATGCAGTTAGTTTTTAAATGAAGATTTGATTTATTAAGGGAAAAAAAGCTTTCCATACCTACCTGGCCCTATGTAAAAAAGTAATTGCCCCCCCTTGTTAAATCACGAATTAACTGTGATTAACCACATTTTGAGAGCTAAATTTCACTAGCCACACCCAGGCCTGGTTACTGCCAGACCAGCTGAATCAAGAAATCCCTTAAATAGAACCTGCCTGACAAAGTGATGTAGGCTGAAAGATCTCAAAAAGCAACACATCATGTCGCGAGCTAAAGAAATTCAAGAACAGATAAGAAACAAAGTCATTGACATCTAGGCTATCAGTCTGGAATGGGTTACAAAGCCATTTCTAAGGCTTTGGGACTCCAGCGAACCACGATAAGAGCCATTATTCACAAATGGAGAAACCTCCCCAGGAATGGCCGGCCTACCAAAATTAATCCAAGAGCGCAGGAGGTCACAAAAGAACCCAGAACAACATCTAAAGAACTGCAGGCTTCACTTGCCTCAGTTCAAGTCGGTGTTCATGATTCAACAAAAAGGAAGAGACTGAGCAAAAATGGCATCCATGGGAGAGTTCCAAGGCGAAAACCACAGCTGACCAAAAAGAACACAAAGGCTCGTCTCACATTTGCCAAAAACATCTTGATGATCCTAGGGTTCGCGAAATCGCTGTTCTGAGCGCCTGGGACGAGTAATTTTGTTGGACAAGCAGAAATTAAGAGGCGCTTGTCCGACGGGCTGGCTGAAAATTTCACGCCACATAGTAATTTATTTCCGATCTTAACGTTTTATTCACTGTACCAATGTGGCCACTAAATTCATTTGTAACGAAATCCGATTTGTTGCTGAAAACCTATGGCCTATTTCACAATATTTTAGGCGTGACTGTCACAACTTTCCAATTACCGTAATAAAAACAAATAGCGGGATTTTGATCCGCCGCGGTCAAGTTTGGTTGATGCAGGCATAAGCAATGACTTGACTCCCAACCATTAAACAGGGGAATAAAGGCAGACACGCGTGCAGCTGGCGCTAGAAATCACGTCGGACGGCCATTCCATTGAACGGTCACTCGCAAAATCACTTTCTCGGAACATGGCAGTGGCGTAGCCAGCGGGGGTGCTAAGACACGTCCCTTTTTGACTGCAATGAGTAGTTCTCAATCATTTTCCTTTATTGACGCGTTTTCCAATTATCATAATTGGCAACCAAAGACATGGTTTCTGTCCATATGCGATCTAACAGCGATTAAATCATGGGCTAAATTCAGTACAGTTGCGGAACAAGAACAGAATTGGGTTGCACAAAACTTCCGTTTAAAACAATTATTAGTCCTGACCTGTTCTCAGTCATTTTCATAATTAACAGAAGGTTCACTGCGAGAGCACTCCACAGTTAACAGGTGCTGCTTGTTCTCCCCGATTAGGTAAGACGACAATCATTCATCTGGACGCGCACTTGCTGTATTTAAATCAACGTCATTCAAAATTGCATACCTGTCGACTCTCACGCAAATAGCTTGAGCCGCAGGCTTTTTACAGCCTATTTAACTGCCGAATGCCACTTTTTGTTTTCCACAGCACACAATACCGAGAATGAAAGTCCGCGTTTCATTGGAACGCGGACCAGTTCAATCATCGCGAAGCATTGGCCTATTAAGTAGCTAAATTATTTTTCTGTACTGAATTTAGCCCAAGATTTCATCGCTGTTAGGTCGCATGTGGAGAGAAACCGTGTCTTCAGCTGCCAGTTAAGATAATTGGAAAACGCTTCAATAAAGGAAAATGATTGAGAACTACTAATTGCAGTCAAAAAGGGACGTGTCTTAGCACCCCTGCTGGCTACACCACTGCATGGTTATAAAATAATGTTTGAGTGAGAGAAGCGAAACTTTTATCGACACTTCTTGTTGCTTTTGTGTGTTGTTGTTGTTTTTGTTTAAAAAGGCCCACAGCAAAGTGAATATATTTATTTAATATTAAAGTTATTCATCTAAAGCCGTGTTCTAGACTCGCATCTTTCCCACATTGCATTTCGTTTCAATCGCCTCAGAACCGAAATGACAGGCTTGTGGTTACACATGAGGGGAAGAGAGGGATAATTAACACAACTTTCCACAATTTTTTTTTTTCAGTTTTGTAGTGGCGGTCACATGGACAGAGGGGGTGACCGGGCAGTGTCTGCGGACTTCGAATGGGTGTGGGACTATGAATTCGAGCATTTAAACTCTCTACCCAGCAATCTTACGGCTACAAGAGGGCGCGTTTTCCATTAAAACCAGCAACGCTGTATCACAAGCAAGAATATGTTGTGATGTTGCACTTGAGGAAGCTAATCGACCACTGTCAGAGCAACATTTCAATTTTCAAAATGAGACATTGAAGCCAGAGACCGAATTAATGTGGAATTGTAAAACACTTCGATGACCGATTACTTAATAAATCTTATACGGAAGTTGTTCATGTCCGTTAGAGAACGCGCACCATGTCAAAATATCGAGCAAAACAAGACAACCCGTGAGATAAAATGCTTCGTTGTCATTTCACTTCACGACATGAGTCCGAGGACTTGCGGGTGCTCGTTTACATCACTCACTGCGCACCCCCGATTGCGCGCCTGGTGCTCATTCATTCATTCATTAAAGGAGGACTATGCAGAACTACCCGTTTTGACTTAATCTTATAGTAATTAACGCCAACATAATATCCACGGTCGATTTTTTGTCCATACATACCCCCTGTGGCTGCCACATACAATCATGTGCATGATGCATGCGATGTAAAAATGTCTGAATACATGGACATCTAAATAAATTAGACTACCAACCAATTTAAAATTGTTCATTGAGCAAATCAACTGTTTGATTGCAAATTGAGCCAAGCAAATGGGAAGGGGGTGAAAGCAATTGTCGAGTCGAGGAGGATGATTTTGAAGATCTTAACTTTGCTTAGTTCAGCCTGCAATTTGCCTGAATGTGTTTGCTTGATTATTACATTTGGCCCTTGTGTGCGAATCTTGTTCAATTATTAAATAAAAAATGTTAAAAATTTGCGGCACAGATTTGCCTGAACGTGCTTGCCCAGTCTTTGGTGCATTTGTCCATTGCTTGCAATGCGAAAATAATTTCTCTCTCACATCCACGTTTGATGCGCTTCACACAATGTTTTCTATTTCGCGTATACTTTTAGACGCTTAAAAACCAGGGCCATCTTAACATGATTTTATTTTTCAGAAATCTTTTTTAATAATACGTTAAAGTTTTCCGATGAGAGGTGGAATTCAGAGGTCTGCTATTTATTCAGATTACTGACATTATTTAAATCTAACACGGTAGCCTGGTTCGGTTTGTCTGCCTCTCATTATCTCTTCTAAATCATTATTGGCTAGATTTTGGTTTTGATTGGTCAGTTGGCTGAATAAATGGCTTGATTACAAGTTAGGCAAAGTACACGGGAATTGATTTAAGGTGAGCCAATTATGCCAAGGTGACGGCAGCTGTCCAGCCTCGCTGGTAATTAGCAGACTTCAAATCGCACTTTTCTTTCCGGAAGCATTTCAAATGGCCTCTGATGTTAGTTCACCTCGAAATTAAAGTGGTAATCCGTAAGATTTGAATTGGTTTGTTTATATTGACATCTTTGGCAGTAACCTGCAATTGCATGTGCGCTTCTGGACCTCATTTCCCGTAACTCTTGTCGAGACCCAACAGTGTCTCCTGTATGACGTCGGTAAATTGGCGGCTCTTACCAGTTCCACGCCTCCTCAACTCTCATGCAGACGGGAAAGATGCTCTTTGACACGGCAGTTGAACTCAATAAAAGTAAAAATTATGTGACGTTAGTCATCCATTAGCATCATCTCATTCCAGTAACATGTTAGGCCATTCTGATAAATCAATTAACTTATAGGGCGGCCAACTCTCACGCATTCGCCGGGAGAATTTATGCTTCATTCACGTTCCCGTGCTGTAGTCAGTAATAATTCAATCAACGAAATGTGTGTGTTTCACAATCGTTCAAATTGTTTAAATGAAATAAGACCATTTGAAACATTTTTATGCAATTCCACTGCTTCCAACCCCTGAGTGAAGAAAAGCGTGAGAATTCCGGAATCATAATTGTTTTCATATTACTAGTGGCGAAATCCACGGTAACACGTGAAACTGATGAACTTCAATGCACAAGAACTTCAATTCCACCTGAGAATCTCTACAAACGGTCTGATAGAATAATTTCCGACTACAGCACGGGAACGTGAATGTGTCGTTTAAACTCAAGCCGAATATGTGAAAGTTGAGAGCCCTGTGTAAATAATGAAAACGGTAGTTGGTTAACAGGTGACGTTTTAACTTTTTTTTTCATGAAAATGCTTTGTCGAGGCGGTTAACGTAGCTTTTTTCCCCGTTTGCTTCTTGAAATTACGTTATAATTTTAGTTTCAGTAGTAGCCTCAACAGAGACTCAGTTAACGTTAGTTTCTACTGAGACCAGTATAGCTACACAGTATGGTATTTCCCATTGTCATTGGGTAGACATCAAGGGATCCAGTAGCGGTACTTTCCGCTTCTTGGAAGGCTGCATTTTTAATGGTCCTCCCTTAATTCCATCCGTGAAACTGACATATAGTGTAAGGGACAAGTTAGATTTAGGGTTAGGGGATAGAGGCAAGGTTCAGGTTAGGGAAAGTACCGCTACTGGATCCCTTCTCACGTCTACATTGCCATCGCTTCTCCCGGGGTTCCTTACTTCCTTCAACCTAGCTTGCGGCTCCTCCTACCTTCTGGACAGACCAAACACTGCTTACTGACGTAAAAAGCGTCACTAGATGTGCGCCTGTATTTGAATATAGCGCGGGAATGTCGCCACAGACACACTGATCGCTTTACCTGGCAAAGAATGAAATACAAGTGCTTTCATCAGTGGGTCATAGGCCCAATTATCGTTGTTTTTCCCCCTCTCTGATAGACACTGACTTAACAGACAGTAACAAGACGGAAATCTTACGGATTACCACTTTAAAGTTGTGTCGGATAGAAAAAGGTAATATTCAAGCTCGTCTGTCTGCCCCATAGAGGAAGCGGGAATATCTCGGTCATTCAACAATCACAATGCAGGACCGCAGGACAATGGACATTCATGGCGCTGGCAGCCGCACTGACGTCACGATTAGGGGTGCCCCAAGCGGATATTTTCAAAATTGAGGCTGAATTTTCGTCTGCTGTGGTGATAATGGCGCGGTCCACTAGTTTTGTAAAATCGCTCATAAAAATTTAAGAAATCGCAAAATCAAGAAAAAAAAGTCGTAGGAGCTTTTTTCATGATATATTGAAATAATATTACTCACTTTTCCCAGCTATAATAGTCCTCCTTTAAGAGTTAAATGTAGCTTTCATAAATCTATCACCTAAATCGCTACAATCCCGGCGCTAAACTATATCTGATTTTGTTTTTAGAGTTGTATACGTGCCGCTTATTGTCGGTCAGAAGGGATTATGAAGCATCCATGATTGTTTTTCTTTTTCTTCCTTCATCTAGAGTCAAAAGACAGTAACATATATCAGTGCCTCCAACGACCCAACTAAAAATTTATTTTAAAGACCATGCCAAAGCAGAAACAAAATGGAAAGCCATAAGGTTGAAAATGATTTTTCAAGAAGAACACGACCACTTTCAACTACTTACAAGATTTAATTACACAACCCTCCAACAATTGTTGAATATTTCAATCGTGTGCCGTTGTAAAATGTCAACAGTTGATTTGGCCATCAGACGTTTGCAACGGGACGTCAATACATAGTCTATAGGCCTATGTTTTACCGATATTCTGACGAAGTGACGAGTGTGCTCACACATCAATGATTTGATGATCATGATCGTTGATGATTTTTTTCAAAAAAGGTAAAACCTTTTCAAAAGGTAACTGATGTGTTGGTTACGTGGTTGGCGAAGCTCATAGCGCACACAAATGCATGATGATTACCATTAACGTAATGTGTGAAAACACCACTTCAAAACATGACTGCGATGGCATGGTATGTTTGTCTGAGTGGTAAAGAATCAACCGCGTCCAAAAAGGGGCATACTGATATTTTAAATAGTTTTGTGTTGCGGTGCTATGATGACCAGATACACTGAGGCAGTACTATCCTCTAATGGAAAACGATCCCCCAGAAAAGTATCCGGCATGAAGGCGGGAGGAGTAGAGTAGAGTAGAGCCGGTACCACGTAGTGGAAATGAGGCATTAAGGCCGAATTCAGCGAGGTCTCGGGCAAGGAGAAAACTTTTCGGGCAACCAGGAATAGGTTTGGGCGGTTCCACCGTGGTACCGCATAAATACCCGGTTCCGAGTCTAAACCGGTTCCGAGTAATTCAAAGAAAAACATAACAATTTAAGGTAGGGCTGCACGACAAACGGAATCGCGGTTATCGCCAGCGCAATAAAAGTAACTGCCACTATGAGGCAGACAGACGAGCTTGCTTATTACCTTTTCAATGACATATTCCTAATGCAGTCATTTGAAATGCTTCCGGGAAGAAAACTGCGTTTTGAAGTTCGCTAATTACCTGCGAGGTTGAATAGCCTCCATCTCCTTGGCATAATTAGCTTACCTTAAATCAATTCCCGTGTACTTTCCCCAACTTGCAATCAAGTCGTTTATTCAGCCAACTGCCTGCTCAAAACCAAAATGTGGCCAATAATGATTAAGAAGGGATAATGAGAAGCAGACGGACCTAACCAGGCTGCCGTGTTAGATTGAAAGAATGTTAATAATCTGAATAAATAGCAGACCTCTGAATTCCACCTCTCGTAGAATTTTTACATATCATAAAAAGGATTTCTTAAAAACAAACAGTTTCAACAACAATTTCAAGATGGCCTTGGATTTTAAGCGTTTCAAAACATACACGAAGTGGAAAACATTTTGTGAGGCATCGCGAACATGAAAGTGAGAGAAATTATATTTTTGTATTGCACGCAAGAGACAAATACAGCGAAGACTTGGCATACAAGTTCAGACGAATCTGTGCCGCAAATTTGTTGCATTTTTTGTTTGATAATTGAACAAGATTAATTTAAAATAAAATAATTCATAGCTCTTGATTTTGGTTACTTTTGAGCGTCTAATAGCCAACAGTGAAGGTGGAAAACATTTTGTTGTATCGAACTTCACGTAAATTGTTAACGCATTTGCACGCAGCGCAGCAGAATGTAAAACAAGAAATAATCTAACAGATTCAGGCAAATCTGTCATGTTTCATGGTCATTTAAATTTTAAAATGTAATCAACAAAACATATTCAAATAAATCAGACTTCAACCCATTTAAATCGTTAATTGAGAGAATCAACTGTTTGATTGCAAATTGAGCAAAGCAAATGGGAAGGGGGTGAGAGCAAGTGTTGGGTAGAAGACGATGATTTTGTAGACCTTAACTTTGCTTTTTTCAGCCCGTAATTTCCCTGAATGTGTTTGCGAGATTATTTCCAGTTTTTCATTTGGTCGCGCTGCGTGCTAATGCAATTACAATTTCTACACGTCACGTTCGATACGCTTAAACAAAATGTTTTCCACCTTCACTTTAGGCTATTTAGATGCTCAAAAGTAACCAAAATAAACAGCCATTAATTACTTTATTTGAAATCTTGTTCAACTATTAAATAAACAATGCTCCAAATTTGCGTTTGCCTGAATGTGTTTGCCAAGTCTTCGCTGCATTTGTCTATTGCGTGCAATACGAAAATAATTTCTGACTTTCACGTTCGATATGCTTTACAATTTTTTTCCACTTTGTGTATTTTGAAGCGCTTAAAAACCAAGGCCATCTTAAAATGGTTTATTTTTAAGGAATCTTTTTAATGATAGGCTATGTAAAAATTCTACGAGAGGTGGAATTCAGAGGTCTGCTATTTATTCAGATTATTGACACTCTTTCAATCTAACACGGCAGCCTGGTTAGGTCTGTCTGCTTCTCATTATCTCTTCTTAATTATTATTGGCCACATTTTGGTTTTGATCAGTCAGTTGGCTGAATAAACGGCTTGATTACAAGTTAGGCAAAGTACACAGGAATTGATTTAAGGTAAGCTAATTATGCCAAGGCGACGGAGGCTGTCCAACCTCGCTGGTAATTAAATTCGGTACCGGAACCGCTTTAGTGAGGCTTCGGGTTCAATACTCTACTGCGGGTACCCGGTAGGAATCAGTTACCCATCGGAACCGATGCCTCTACGGGTACCCGGTTCTGAAAAATATCGATACCCGGAGCCGGTTCCCGATTTTGGAACCAGGTAGAACCGGGAACCTGCCAGAACCACCCAAGCTGAACCAGGAATTCACTTTCACTTGCCCGACGCGCTACCGTTCATTTTAGAATTTTCCAAGCCCTGTGATCCCCAATACTCTTGGGAAAATATTATGTGGACTGACGAGAGAAAAGTTGAACTTTTTGGAAAGTGTGCATCCCGTTACATCTGGTGTAAAACTAACACAGCGCTCACTCGGTTAAAGCATCGCACTGCGAAGCAGAAGTGACTATCACGGAGCGGGTTCGAGCCCCGGTCGCACCAACCGGGAGTGGTCGGCAGCTTTTTCAGAAGTAGCACGCAATTGGCTAAAACCGTAACATAACATGACATAACATAATGCGCTACAGGGATGCAAATTGGGAAGGATCTGCCGGGAAGGGTTCAAGTTGCTTTGTTCGTTCGTTAGGCGCCTCCTGTTGGCCAGACGGGCACTCGTCAGGAAGATTCTAAGCTTGTTCATGTTCGGGTATCCTCTGCCCTCATTCTGAATTTGCGATGGTTTCGACCAATGAGTGTATAAGAAGCGGTGGCTGACAGGCGCGTGCTTCAGAGGAGAGACCCGAGCTGTCTTCACTCCTCTGAGTTGGCAACAAGGGGGTCGCATATGCGCAGCCTTGTACATAGTTCCCCAATTGGACATTCCAGATTTGGGTGGGATTGGAGATGCCAAATTAAAAAAAAAAAAAAAAAAAAAACGAACACAGCGTTTCATAGCTAGAGCCATCAGGAGATGGCATATCCCCCTAACCCCACGTCATAAACTTCGGATTAGCAAAAGGCACCATGTCAGTCATGATTAATGAGCACACCAATTTTTGTGAGAAAATAGTGAACAGTTTTCAAATTAAGCTCTGGAAACTAAATGTTCGCAGACAGACGGACGGACGGACAGACAGACAGACAACCGCCCCCATGACTATATCCCCCTACATTATATGCCGGGGGGAAAAGAAAGAACATCATACCAACAGTCAAACATGGTGGTGGTAGTGTGATGGTCTGTGGCTGCTTTGCTGCTTCAGGACCTGGACGACTTGCCATAATAGATGGAACCATGAATTCTGCTCTCTATCAGAAAATCCAGAAGGAGAATGTCTGACCATTAGTTCGTGACCTCAAGCTCAAGCGCACTTGGGTTATACAGCAGGACAATGATTCCAAACACACCAGCAAGTCCACCTCTGAATGATTAAAAAAAAAAAAAAAAACAAAATGAAGGTTTTAGAGTGTCCTATACAAAGTCTGGACTTAAATCCGATTGAGATGCTGTGGCATGACCTTAAACAGGTTGTTCATGCTCGAAAACCCTCCAATGTGGCTGAATTGAAACAATTCTGCAAAGAAGAGTGGGCCAAAATTCCACCACAGCGATGTGAAAGACTCATTGCCAGTTATCGCAAACGCTTGATTGCAGTTGTTGTCGCCGAGGGTGGCACAACCAGTATGAAGACTTTCAGTGCTCCGTCATTGATGAAAGTGAAACCACAGACTGGTTCCCAGTGATGCCTGGAGTGAAACAGGGATGCTGCATGTCAGGATTCCTTTTCCTGCTTGTGATCGACTGGGTCATGCGGCAGACAGTAGAGGGTGAGCAAACTGGGATTCGATAGAACATCACAACCATGTTGGAGGACCTCGACTTCGCAGACGACTTGGCCCTTCTCTCATCAACAATGAACCACCTTCAGCCCAAGATAACCAAACTACACGACAATGCAGCAAAAGTTGGGCTCAAACTGAATGCCAAGAAATGTAAAGCAATGAAAGTAAACAGCAAGAGTGAGGCCAGTGAGAAGGTTGGAGAGAGTGAAGTTGAGGAGGTGGAGAGCTTCACATATCTTGGAGCGAATATGACAAAGGATGGAGGTGGCACAGCAGATGTCAAGAAGAGAATAGCCCTAGCCAGTGTACAGTTAAAGCGACTCTCCAACATTTGGCAAGCCAAGGACATAAGCAGAACTACAAAAGCCTCCCTCTTTAAAAGCCTGGTCTTGTCAGTTTTGCTTTACGGCTGCGAGACTTGGAAGCTGACAAAGAGGGAAGAAGAAAAACTGGACATACTTCAGACAAAATGCCTAAGGAGAATATTCAAGATCAGGTGCAGCCACACATCCCAAACAAAGCAGTTCTAGAGATGGCAAAAACGGACAAGACAAGCGACGAAGTGAGGAGGAGAAGATGGAATTGGATAGGACATGTTCTGAGGAAGGACAGGGCAGACGACTGTGCTGTGGACCTCGGGTGGGCGCCTGAGGGAAGAAGGACGAGGGGCCGCCCAAAAACAACCTGGCGGCGAATGGTGGAGATGGAACGAAAGAGTGCAAGCTGGACAACTGGGAACGCAGTACGCCGGGCAGCCGCGGACCGACTACAGACCAGCCGCGGGCCGACTACAGACCAGCCGCGGACAGACTCCAGACCAGCCGCGGCCCGACTCCAGACCAGCCGCGGACCGACCACAGACCAGCCGCGGACCGACCACAGACCAGCCGCGGACCGACCACAGACCAGCCGCGGACCGACTCCAGGCCAGCCGCGGACCGACTACAGGCCAGCCGCGGACCGACTACAGGCCAGCCGCGGACCGACTACAGACCAGCCGCGGACCGACTCCAGTGGAAGAAGGATGTTCGAGCCTTGTGTGCCTCCTGGCACAGAGAGAATTAAGGTTAAGGTAAGGTGGCATAACCAGTTATTACGCTTAGGGGGAACTTTTTCACATAAGGCCAGGTATGTTTGGATAGCTTTTTTCCCCTCAATAAAGGAAATCATCATTTAAAAACTGCATTTTTTATTTACTTGGGTTATCCTTGTCTAATGTTAAAAAATGTTTGATGATCTGAAACATTTAGGTGTGACAAATATGCAAAAAATAATCAAGAAGGGGGAAAATACTTTTCACGGCACTGTAGTTCATGAAAACGACAACAAACTGGATTACAAATGTAATAGCATTACATTTTCAGCAATTTACTACACATTTTATGTGCCCACTTGCATTCATATTCCCCACAGGTTAATCTCAGAGCGTACCAGCTCATAAAATGGATTCTAATTCAAGTTATGTCTGAGAATGTCTGAACCCCGTAATAAATTCCCAAAAGGAATGTACGACCGACACCAGATGCTAAGTAGCAGTGAAGTATTCACCTCAATACTCTATGAAGTTGGCAAACTCAGAGATGCTGCAGCTTATTAAGTCGATGCTGATGAAAAGTAGATTTCTACATTTTAGTCCATTCAAAACTATGAATTAACCCAGGTGACATACAATTTTGGACAACGCATTTGAATTCAAAATTTTCATCGGGCTGATTAATTTCACTTCAGGGATCAATTTTTTTTTTTTCAGAGCAGCACACAAGATACACTATCATTCATTCACTTATATTCAGGTCTGTCCAAGCAAAAGGGTAGGTTTGGATACCCCCAACTTCCACCCGCATTTTTTCTGAATGAGTGGGTCAGATGCATAATTTAAGCTGATAGGTATTTAGTACACATCCGAGAGAGATAACAGAGATAACTTTATGCCCCTCACATAAATCACTGAAAAGTTCTCTCATTTAATATGTCTATTTAAGGGCCATTTTTCAGTTTATTTTTATGACATTCTTGAGTACGTCGAAAGAGAAGCCTTATTAGCACCTTAAGGGCATTCCTTTCATATTAACTTTATTATCTACTTGAAAATAAGTGTTTTAAGATTTTATTCCACACTAAGACTCAAATTTAGATGTAATTAGAAAAAAAAATTGATGTTGTTTTTTTGGGGGGTTCCGTATGTGATGCTGTTCTGTCCATCAGCTCCCCCATGTACATTCTTAACAAATATCATGAAATAAACACCTTGAAAGTATTTTTTCTGTTTTGAGCTTCAAAACTATTCATCTCCTCGCAACGTAAGTGGTGTGATGGTTTGTTTCTTGCGTAGTTACAAAGAACACGTCTTATTTCAGCTGCCCAGAATTCCGTCCATCACCACATTACGTGACCGGCATTTTTGGATGCTCCTCTACTCCAAACGCCCGCCAGAAATAGAACAAATTCATTTGCATTGGATGATACCCCCCGAAATGATCACGTCACCCATTTTGTTGTTTACATCAATGGCGTCTTCCCGCTGTTATACACGGAGGTAGGCTATCAGTCAACAAAATCACATACGTTACCATCGTCACATACAATTAAAGTTCGGTTCGCTACTCAGTTACTTCGTGGAATATTCAAGGAGTATTCTGGATTATTTATCTTCCATTTCCAACCCATCTTTTTAGCCTGGCGGGCGTTGGAATGCATGCTGATTCTTCGCACGTGATTCAAAAGTTGTTTTGACAGTGTGCCAATTCGGTGCCGTTATGCGATTTGGACATCGAGAAACAGTGGTCAGTCGTCACGTCACGCCAAATATATCATGGAAAACTGGTAATAAGTGTCTTGTACGCTGTGATAGGAAACCCATCTCAGTATTTTGTCTTTTTTTAAAATCGCTGGTACGGCTGTTTTTGGTGATAGTTTTTGCGCAATTTCATCTCAAACGATCTTTTTGTATGGAGGTTACGTTTGTGATGGTTGGCTTGTGCAAAAGTTGTCCAGCGTCATGTTGGCGATGATGATGTCGTATTTTAAATAAAATATATACTGTTTGTGAGATTCAATAAAAGTGCAGTCTGTGCTCAATGCTATTTCTCTTCATATATTTTCAAAGTGCACCACTAACATCCCAAAAAAGGTAAAAAAAAAAAAAAAAAAGTTGGCACAATTAAATTTTTTGTCAAGCATCACATACGCAACCACCCATCTTGACATGCACCACATACTTGACCTGTTGACCACTCTGTGGACACTATGCCTAGTTTAAATGAAATGGTTTGCCTTTCATTACCTCATAACTTGGCAGTGTTAATAAGATATGAAGCTCTTTTGAATGCTGCTTACCCCTTTTTGAATAGAAAAATATATCTTGTCCTACCCTCCAGCATGGACATTTTGACGTACTTATAAGTGATGGGAATCTTTGCATTTCAAGTGTTGCCCAGCAGGTTTTGTGCTAAATGTGTGTTGGGATGGTTGTTTTCTATGGTGAAAGATTCAAATCTCAAGCGAAATGCTTTTTGATGAAAAAATTTGGCTTCTCTTATTGTCCACATCACATATGGGACCATAAGGATGTTTTCAACTTTTCATTGGAATTCCCCTTTTGCTGTAAATAGTTATCTTTTCATGATTTTGTCATGAAAGTACACAAACTAAGCTTCCACTATGTGTGTTCAGTTCTTATGAACTATAATTTGAAAATAATACTGGCAATGTCACACTTCTGTGCCCTTTTGCTTGGACAGACCCATTCATGGTTTCAAGATCATATGTGCATGCTCTGTTGACAAATAGGCCCACTGAGCATGATTAGGTGCCAGAAAAACCCTACAGTCAAATGTGGCAGCCACCATGAACCAGCTTCATGCACCAAAGAGCTACTGCCACATGAGCTGACAGGACTGGCAAACAGAGGCAATCTCCAGTGCTTATTCATATCAGCAGTTTGCGTAGCTCTTACTCTTTAGAGCTCTTCCGTCAGGGCTCTCATAGCCGCTCACTTCCAGTTTCTCCTTGAGCTCATTCTCGAAGCGGGCCAGGTCTGCGTCAAGCCTGCGGATGTGCTTGTCCACCTGAGAACCAAAGCAATTCACTCTCACATAATTTCAGAATTAAATAAGTTAACACTTGGGTTATCAATTATTTGTTCTTTATGAATTTTACTGTGTTTCTAATAATGATGGTAACAACTGGAAAACGGCTCAATTAAGCCTTGTGCCCTGCATGGGACAAAGGGAAAAAAGGACACACAAATAACTGGATGATGGGTAAAACGTCCAAGAGTGAATAATGAGCTGGTAAATTTATGTATAAACTCCTCCCTGACTTGCAACTCGGGAGAGGAATAAGCTAAGATGGAGAAGTAGTCCTCTCATGGGTAATACTATGGATAGTTCAATTAATGTAATAACTGTAATAGTGCAAGAGTAATGAACACTTTTTAAAAATGTCCACTATACTTTTAGCGAGAGTACTGACCATTTCATACGTTTGCATGGCAAGCTGCACTTTGTCATCGCTGTACTCCTTGCACTTGCTGTAAGCATTCTCAATCTTCTGCAGATGTTCAACTCGCTGCTCAGAAGCCAGGTTCTTCACGTTAGCAATGTACTCAGCAGCAAGTTTATCAATCTCTCCCTTCTTTTCTGAAAGTTAACATAAAAAATATGTAGATTACAAGATACAATGGCAACAGTAAAGTTGGAAAGACATTGGAAAATACTTTCTACATAAATATGGGACAATGCTTAAAATACACAAATGGTGAAATGCATTTGTAGCCTGAACAATCAGCTAAAAAAGCATCATAAAGGCATTATGAAATTCTTCTAACACTCAGTATACACTACCTGGCCAAATAAAAAAAAAGTCACCCTCTGGATTTAACTGAGCTAGTAAGTAAGAGCCCTGCATTGAATAATTGCTTCAGTTATTAATACATTTCAGCTGGCAACAAGTTATTTAACCATAACTGATGCAGTGAGTAGCTTCTCATTTCTCAAACAACCATGTCAGAGGACATGACCTGTAGTTATGGAAAATATGTTACCCTCTTTCACAGGGGTCAAATTATTGGCCAGCATCAAGCAAAGAAAACAACTAAGGAGATTCCCAAGACTACAGTTGGGTTAAGAACTGGCCAATGCATTATAAAAACCTGTAAGGATGACGGTGAACCAACCTCTCTGAGAATGAAATGAGGTCAGAAAAAAAAAATCTTGAATGATCAGAGATCATTCAAAAGTTAGGTGATATCAAATCATAGGAAATCAACATTAAAACTCACCTCTGTGTTTAATAATGAAAGTAACAGCATTTCCACATGCACATTGTGAGAAGAGCTCAAGGGATTGCGACTGAATAGCTGTGTAGCCTTAAGGAAACCCCTTATCAGTGAGACTAATTGGGAAAAAAAGCTTCAAGTTGCTAGGGAGCATAAAGATTGGACCCTGAAGCATTGGAAAAAGGTCATGAGGTCTGATGAGTCCAGATTTACTCTGTTTCAGAGTGATGGGTGGATCAGAGTAAGACGAAAGGCAGATGAAGTAATGTATCCTTCATGCCTAGTGCCTGCCCAACAGATTTGTACAGTTATGTTATGATCTGGGGTTGCTTTAGTTGGTCAGGTCTAAGTTCAGTAACGATATGAGCCCAAAGATGAGGTCAGCTGACTACCTGAATATACTGAATGACCAAGTTTTTCCACTAATGGATTTTTTCTGTGCTCATGGAAAAGGCATATTCCAAGATGACAATGCCAGGATACATTGCGCCCAAATCATGACAGAGTGGTTCATGGAGCATGATACACCATTTTCATGCATGGATTGGCCACCACAGAGTCCAGACCTTAACCTCATTGAGAATCTTTGGGATGTGCTGAAGCAGACTTTACGCCACGGTCCCACTCTACCATCATCGATGCAAGATCTTGAGGAAAAATTAATTCAACTCTGGACAGAAATAAATGTTGCGACATTGCATACGCTTATCGAAGTGATACCACTGCGATTACATGCCGTAATCAAAGCTAAAGGCGGTCTCACAAAATATTAGAATGTGTGACTTTTTTTTTGGCCAGGCAGTGTATGTACCAATTTAAACATTCCCTTCCAACCAGAGGGCAGCTGACATGTTCTTGAGATCATCTCTGAATGACCATAATCAGAAAACTGGGAAACACTGGGGATGGGAGAGAGATCAATCAGTGGTTGTTCCATGATTCTCCTACCTTCCGTTCTGCTGTCTAATTCGCGCATGAGAGTGAAATTTCTTTGAAGTTCACAGGGTAGGTTTTCGATACCTGAGAAAAGCATAAATTGTCCACGGCAGTGAGTAAAAAACATCAACATACATCTTCAGAATGCAACTGAGAGTTTACCACTGTCTAAATTATTTGCATAAACTTGACCAACTTTTATATTACAAGGGTGTATGCATTTACAAAATTAAATGGGAATCACAAACCATAAATATACTACGACCGATTCCATTTTCGTAAATTTTATCCGGCAGGACTTCAATAACACAGGACTAATCTAGTGACCGCATATTCAGCGCATACGGAGGGAGCGCGCATTCCTCTGGGTGCGCTGTCGTCTGGTGAGCGTCTGTGTGACGCACTTTAAAAATCAAACGTCCCGCTCCGACAAGGGTAGCGGGCTAACTAGTTATGTCATTTCCACGCACTGCCATGGCAAAGAAACGGACTGTCCTCTGTATTTAACGCACAGGTATGACCTCAGCGACAAACACGTTTGTATTATACATAAAGAAGGACTGTAAACTCGCTAATGACCTACAACATGCTACGAAAAACAAGTTAATAAATAACTTCCGCCATGTAGTGCAGTGCTTCCTGTTTATGCCTAGCCGACGCTAAAAGAATTGACGACAGCTTTTAACATTATACAGCCAGGCAAATTCTGTTTCATTCAGATTAAAATACTAGAACATTTCTATCACAATAAGTACAGTGCATTCAATACTGCTAATAATTAGGAGAGTACACTGCGGCTTAGCAACCACAAAAAACCCAACCGTGCAGGCGAAGCATACTATTTAGCTAGCTAGCAAGACATTCTGCTATCTCTTTCCATTACCTCATGTTGTTTCGGTAAAGCGGCGACACTTCAAAATTGATTTACAAGCAAACATAAAATCGCAGACATTTACATAATGGATGGGAACTTACTGTCCAAGTAATGTTCCAAATATATTGCCGTCGCCATCGTCACTTTTCAGGCATAAACATACAGTTTTAATCCAGCCCGCGTGAACTCGAAGCGTAGTACTTAATTAATTATTCATGATTTCCTCGTCTGCCATTGGTCTGCGGGACCAGAAAAGGAACGATATTGGGATTGGTCAAAGCCCTGGTCGTCAGCCGTGCTGCCAGAGAACCGGTTAAGCGAAGTGACTGATGTCCTTGTGGGTATGTAAGCTCACGATTCTGACAACCTAATATACATAGGTGGGTAATGCGTTCCCAGCACAATCCTGGAAGTGCCTTTATTTTTTAGTTTGTGGTCCGTTGCTAATATACTAGTGTTGTTGCTTATTGAACTTGAGCTACCGCTATGTAATGTCCAAATAATCATGAGGTTTCTCATTAGCTAGCTTGCCAACTTAGACACATCCAGAGGTCCGACGATTGTGAGTGACTCAGATTTGCGTTGAGCATTGTAAAGAAAAAAAACTGAGATTGTAAAAAGGCAACTGCATCCTACAGGTTTGACTTGGTGCCGGTAGCCCACATGGCTTTGCTGGTCTTATGTAATATTTTTGTTCACTTTTTCATGAAATATAAAATACTATAATAATTAAAATAACTAAATAATTAGTTATTTTAGTTATTAATAACTAAAATAATTATCCTAAGAGATTCTTGGGTCTTGGTGACATAAGAACTATCAGCTTAGATGTACACTGATTTGCCATAACATTATGACCGCTGAGATGTGAAGGGAATAACATTAATTATCTTGTTACAGTGGCTCCTGTCAGTGGGTGGAATGTATTGGGCAACCAGTGAATATTTTGTCCTCGAAGTTGATGTGTTCAGGCCTGCTAAAGAAAATGGCCAAGCTGCAACAAAAGTTTGTCATTTGTCTACCTTTTTCAAATAACCAGCTAAACAAAATCGAAAACATGCCACATTCCCGCAAAACTTTGACCACAACACTTTGAAGTCGATACATTTTCACCAGAACAAAACTCAAAAAAATTGCACAGCCTGTAACAAACCCAGGGACAAAATAAATGAGTTTTTAATTGCGTGTTGCTGGTTCTTTGAAAAGGGTAGATATCTGACAAACTTTTGTTAAAGCTTGGACGTTTTTCTTTGGTTGGCCTGGTGTTGAAAGCAGGAAAAATGGGCAAGCATAAGTACATGAGCGACTTTCACAAGGGCCTAATTGTGATGGCTTGAGGACTGGGCCAGAGCATCTGCAAAACTGCAGCTCTTGCAGTGTGTTCCTGGTCTGCAGTGGGCAGTACCAACTAAATGTGGTCCAAGGACGGAAAACCAGTGACAGGTTCATCGGCAGCCAAGGCTCATTGATGCGCATGGGGAATGAAGGCTGGCACATGTGGTCGGATCCAACAGAAGAGCTGCTGTTGCTCAAACTGCTGAAAAAGTTCATGCTGGGTCTGACCGGTGCATCATGCAGCCATGCCATGTAAAGGGATACATCATAATAAAAAAATAAAGTTTGGAACTGTGCCCTTTATTGTTAGTTTTTGGGAAGAAAGGTATCTAAATGACAAAGCTCAAATACCGCAAAGTTACCTTTACTAGTTAGCCCAGGTCACACATTGCACAATTCATGATTTTTGGTTCCCCCAAAGCATGAAGGATCAAACAGAATGTGCCTCTCGTCTCGATCAAAATTTTAGATTTCAAAAGTACCTCGGCGACTGTGACACGAGTCACAAAAGTAAGTATCAATGTTTATGTCTTCACTTTATTACGAACTTTCAGAAAAGGCAGGTTGTAGTATGTTTGTAACGTCACAGTGTAAAAGCTCAAAAGTACTGAAGATCTTATGCAAGTCATTAGCCTGGCGAGGAGAAACTACCTCTTGAATGTCACACGAGTAACACCATTTACCCATGTCGCACGAGTCACACTATTTCATGAGTCCTTTTGATGGAGCACAAGGTATTATTTCTTTATTTCATGATTTGTTTTATGTTTTTATGTGAAACCAAGATGATCTTCATCTAAATGCCTAAAGGTGGAGTCCCATGAAGGGCGTTTTCTGGCCCAAACCACCGATTTCAAAATAATTTTCAGTATTGACCCATGGGGTTCATGAATCCACCAGAGAAACCTGCGATATCAATTTTCTTTATTTTAACTTTTTTTAGTTTTTGGGAGGGGCCACCCATTCTAGGGCCCCACAAAGTGTCACCAGTGATTACAATCATGTGCTTATCAATGCACATTGTAGCTGATATATTTTCTTAATGAATGAAAAAATAATTTGTTGAAATTGATGTCATTTTGCTGAGATAGGAAGATATTTGTTCAAAAAATGTGTTCTGAAATGGAGATTTACGCACATGGCCATCAGAAACAATGGTACATTTTACAAAGTTACCGGCCATCACACACTAAGGGAATTTGTTGAAATTTGCCGTAGGGTATGACTTGTCAATCGACTTATCGTGACTTTCAAGATGGCAGCGACGGGAAACTACCTCAAGGTACCGTCTGCATAAACAGTCTTTTTTAATAAACTACCCGAGCATTTTCAAAGAATGGGTGGCCCCTCCCAAAAACTAAAAAATGTTAAAAATATCATTTTCTGTCATAAAAATCGAAAATTGATATCGCAGGTTTCTCTGGTGGATTCATGAATCCCATGGGGTGGTACATCAATGCTGTAAATTATTTTGAATTCGGTGGTTTGGGTCAGAAAATGCCCCTCATGGGACTCAACCTTTGTCTTGTCACACTTTCCAGTGAATCAATGAAGCGCCATGCAGAGATCTATACAGGGTGGGCCAAAAAAGTGTCCCTGCCTCATTGCCGGGGACCAGGTTGTATGATGTACAAGTCTGTCACATCAGGAATGGCAGCAGTGAAGGTGAAAAACCACAATATGCACAATTGTCTGGGAGGTGGGATGCTTACAAGATTTGTATTAAATGGTCGGGAAATAACCATAAGATCAGGATCGATTATGATGGTTATGGTTATTATGGTTATGATCGACCGGCTGTTGTCACAGGAAAAGTCTTCTTTGTGAATTGGACATACCAGCCTTGTTATTCACTAGTCAGTTGCATTTTAACCTGTTTCCCTTTGGGTTTGAACAAGTGGAAGGCCTTTCAGGGACACTTTTTTTTCCCACCTCTCGAATGGAAAACTTCTTTCGAACTTGTTAAGATGAATCAAGGCTTTTTGGAGGGACAGATACATTTTTCATCCTCAGTTTTTTGATGTAATTCTTGTTAGTTGTGATTCAGTACTTATTCAAATAATCTCAAATATATTTCAAGACTGTTATAGTGAAGGGATTGTGACACAAAGGACTTAGAAATGCAGTCATTCAATTTCAAGCAGTGTTCTGGAAAGGCTTGAGATGTGCGCAGACTGCTACAGGCATGACGTGTACCACCCTGAATGCCCTTGTTTCAACAGAGTCATTCTTTTTGTCATGTTCTAGCAAATTGCTGTCAATAAATTACCATTGAATAGAAATCTCAGTAATAGTTTGATGTTTTGGGTGTAGAATTCAACCATATCAAGTTTTTACTTGAAAATATAAAAGGTATTTCTACTGCATCACATGAGTCACGTTTGCCTGTCACGCGAGTCACATACATTCACACCCCTGACTGTGACACTTTGATCAATTCAGTTGAAATAAGTTCTGTTATATGATACAAGTGTCTATTAGGTTCCCACGTCAAAAGGAACAGTTGAGATTTAGGAAGTGACTTTCTACGAAATTGGTCTATACTGAGCAGGAGTGGTAATACTTGAAAAGAAGCCAGTCACAAGAGTCACTTTTTAAAGTGATATTTCTCACCAACCATCTACAACAGACCAACATTCTTCACATCAAATATAGGACTAATGACAAAATAAACATTCCATGTTCATCAACTTTTGCTACCATCTCATAAAAATTCACAAGCTGTTTTATCAGAAAATCCAGTAAAAATGTCACACGAGTCACAATGGAATGGCTGATTGCAGTTTGTTGCATATGGGGCTGCGTAGCAGCAGACCAGTCAGGGCGCTCATGCTGACCCCTGTCCACTGCTGAAAGCGCCTACAATGGGCACATGAGCTTCAGAACTCGACCATGGAGCAACGGAAGAAGGTGGCCTGGTCTGAAGAATCACGTTTTCTCTCATGATCTTGATGCCCAGGTGCGATTGTGTCACTTACCTGGGGAACACTTGGCACAAGGAAGCACTATGCGAAGAAGGCAAGCCGGCGTAGACAGCGTGACGCTTTGGGCAATGTTCCAGTGGGAAATCTTGGTCCTGCCGTTCACGTGGATGTTATTTTTACATGTTCCACCTACAAAAACATTGTTGCAAACCAAGTACACGCTTTCTTGGAAATGGTATTCCCTCATGGCAGTGGCCTCTTTCAGCAGGATAATGCGCCCTGACACACCGCAAAAATGGTTTGAGGAACACAACGAATTTCGCTGCCCAATTCTCCAGATCTCAATTCAATCGAGCATCTGTGGGATGAGCCGGACATAAATGTCAGAGCTATGGCGGCCTCACCTCGCAACTTACAGGACTTAAAGAATCTGCTGCTAATGTCTTGGTGTCAGATACCACAGCACCCCTGAAGAGGTCTAGTGGCATCCATGCCGGGTCAGGGCTGTTTTGGCGGCAAAAGAGGAACCTAGACAGTATTGGCAGGTGGTCATGATGTTATGACTGATCAGTGTATGTAGTGTTACTGTATTGGAGAAATGGATTTAATCTGAATAGCCTCATTATTTTGTGAGGATACTAATGCAAATTCAGTTCAACTGTCTGGTTGTTTTGATTTAGGAGAGAATACTCATAAAATATAAGATTTTTCTTGGCTGTTTGCAGTTGCTTCCCGCCATGGCAGTGGGCTTTCCAGGAGTTCGACTAGGACTTAGGACTATCAGATGGTTGCAGTCACAGTCCTCTTCACCTTTGGCAGTGATTGGAGGTGGGGTCCCTGTTATGGCAGGTATATTGACAGGGATCGCACCATGGAAACAAGTTCGACTTGCTCATGCAGCTGGAAATCAGTCCAATCCTACCTTCGGCACAGTGCCCAGCAGGCTGCCTTTTGCTACGGTCTCTGAGCAGGACCTGGAGTTCTTCAACAAAGTGCTGCCAGGCAGAACCATCACCGACCCAGATTTGTTGGAGTCTTGTAACACCGACTGGCTGAAATCAGTGAAAGGTGCGCATTATATTCTTAGGGCTCATTTTTATATGGTGCAGACAACTATACTCGGCTCCCCGAGTGTATGTGTGAATAGAGTCATTGCAGTTTAGTTTCACTTTATGAATGTCTTCTCTTTCACCGGCTTCTGTTGTGATCAAGGCACTGTGGAGACCACTTGCATATTATAGTAATATCGTACACATAGGCTAAATAACATTTATAATGGTTGTAGATGCTGATTATCTGATGATGAGTAGTGAAATGGGTTGAGTCTGGTAATTGTTGTATCCCCGGACAATAAGTCAGGGATACTATGGAACCGCAATTGTCGCGCTGTGTCCGCCACTGCGTCTGTATAGATTTATTGTGAGCGCTCTACAGGTCACAGTTCTTTATGGATTCAGTTCATGTTTGGCTAGGACCTTGTGTGTGGTAAGGTCACGAAGCCTATCGATTTTGGGAGTGATTGCTATAGAGCGTCCAGGGATCCATGTTAACCTGTGGGCAACTGACTGTCTAGTTTTTCTTTGGTTTTGGCAGTTATATAATGGCAGGTGAAGTCTGGATTTGAATGGCAAAGTGATCTTCTGCCTCTTCTAACCATGGACTTACACCTATGATTTGTGGCAAAGTTCCGTTTAGACTGCAGCTCATGAAGTCTTCTGTCTGCCAGCCTGGTGTCGGAAAATAATAGTGGTGCAGAAACTGAGGCTTATCTGTGAAGGCTTGATTTATTTCTTCCATTTTCATAGGACACAGTCAACTGTTGCTGAGGCCAGAGAGTACAGAGGAGGTCTCTCAGATTCTCAGGTATTTATCAAGGAATTTTTACACAAGAAAATCCAATTAAATTTTATTTGTATGACGCTTATCACAGAATTACTGAAATAAAGATGCTTTACAGAGTAAAATGGGCAGTGGCTGGCCTAATCCACAGGCAAATGACGTTAAAAAATAATTCCCAGTCGGGAGAGAAATTGTGGGGGAGCCCTGCCTCCACTGGCTAGCTAATTAATGAAAGTTGATTTAAAGTTTGATTTAAAAAAAAAGTGACCCTTAACAGACATAGAAAGTATGGTTGTCAATGTTTGTGTTCAACCTTGAAGGTACTGCAATGAGCGGCGGCTGGCAGTGAACCCTCAGGGTGGGAACACTGGGTTGGTAGGGGGGAGCGTGCCTGTTTTTGATGAGATCATCCTCTCCACTGCCCTCATGAACCGTGTCCTGAGCTTTGACTGCGTGTCTGGTCAGTTTGCGGGTGTCATTCTCTGTCCATATTTACATTCAACATCTGGAGGTCTTTGCTGGGTAGTGCTTTTGATTTGTCACTTCAATGAATCAGAAGTACACTGGATGTATGCCTTGGCAGGTCACTTATCCTGATATACATTCACAAATAGAGATATCACTTTTTAGGACCTCGATTCATTTCCAGTATGTAGACCTTGAAGAAAACCCTCGCCATAGTTTACAAAAACTTGCCAAATTGGAGTAATGGAAATTGGGGATTATTTTCCTTTGCATCAGAAATTAGTTCATACCAACAAGACCCATCTGGATTAGGCTTTATGCAAACCATAAAATAATATGGAAAAATGTTCATTTCTATGAAGTACAACGCACTTCAGTTGAGTATGAGAAATTGAGGCCTTTTCTCTTTCTGTCAGGTATACTCACATGTCAGGCTGGTTGTGTGTTGGAGAACCTCTCCAACTACCTGGAGGACCTTGGCTTCATTATGCCCCTGGACTTGGGTGCAAAGGGCAGCTGTCATATAGGAGGGAATGTGGCGACCAATGCTGGTGGCCTGAGGCTGCTGCGCTACGGGTCCCTACGCGGCACAGTGCTGGGCTTGGAAGTGGTAAAGGACAGAGGGCTGGGGGGCAGCAGTTTTACACTCTCATCTTGAGTAGAACACTGTTATGTCATGTCTGCATGAACTGCATTAGTGTGTATCAACAGTCAGGCTGTATAAGGGACCCTGGGACACCTGAAAGTGTACTATTCTGGGCCCTGCCTCCTCCTAGAAATTTTATGGATGCTCATCTGCTGTCGAGCTGTCACCACCTTTGACTCATTTAATAGTGATGCTGTTGACTGCTACGGGCTTAAAAGGGGGACTTTTGGTGTAATGTTATCATGTCAGTATAATCTGACTGTTATAGGATGTTTATAAAAATTGTTTTTACGCGCATTTCAGTCCAGAAGTATCAGGATAATGATGCTGTATTAAAAGGGCTGCAAATATAGGTCACAAAGTGTGGATGTAAATATCAAGAAATTAAAGATGAGGGCCTATAATTTTACCTCGTATTTATTTTCAAATTAAAAATGATGCCGTATCAAGCTAGACAATTGTGCCGCTGTCAAAATTTTTTAAGACTGCTGAATGTGCCTTCATCAGCATTGTTTCATCAGCGCTCTCGTATCCACCATACATGTACATTGCATGAAAGTACTCGTTGAATAAGTTTGTGAAAATGCTTGCCTTCGTCGGAAGATTGAATGCTGATCATTTTCAAAGTGAAGGAACTTTTATAGATTTTTCTTAAGTGTCGTGTTATGAATACGTTTCATAACCAACTTTCATTTCTTTCAACAAAATATTGTCTCACTGCATCATTTTCCCTTTCTGGTGTGTTCAGGTGCTGGCTGACGGGAAGGTTTTGAACTGCCTGGTGGGTCTGAGGAAGGACAATACCGGCTATGACCTGAAGCAGCTTTTCATTGGCTCTGAAGGGACATTGGGGGTTATCACAGCTGTTTCCATTTTGTGCCCACACAAACCAAAAGCAGTCAACGTGGCCTTTTTGGGTATGGCACATACTAATTCAAGTCCTCTTCATACCATAAATGCTGGTCTTTATTGGTCATTCAGCTATGATGAATGTTAGGAGCAGTGATAGAATGATCACGTAGTTTCACAGTGTTACGTTGTTAGCAGTGTGTACTGTGTGAAGAGGGGTATTTTTATTTGCAGGATGCGCTAGCTTCCAGACCCTTCTGGAGACCTTTCAGACCTGTAGAAGCATGCTGGGAGAGATCTTATCAGCTTTTGAGTTCTTGGACAGTTCTTGTATGAAACTTCTAGAGAAGCATCTGAAATTGAGCAATCCCATTACAGGTAAAAATGACTGCAGATTACAAAAATTCTGTTAGTGATCAATGAGATGCCAGTGCTATTACAGTGGGCATTGTGATGCTTTTGATTCGGTAAATTAACTGCCAGTTGTTGCATCAATTTTTAGCCTAACTTTATGGCTGGGGTCTAATCAACTATTTTTTTATGGGCCATTTCACAATCAAGCTTAAACTCTTGTGATGCGGCCATGCAAAAATTTAATCGTGTGAAAAATGAAGTAAGCAGTGTTTTTATGCTCTATAGAATGTCAAGTTTGGTATAAAATCAATGAGAAGATAGTTTACCTTCACACAACAATACTACACGAGCTTGTCTGTCACCAATCCCATACGTCGATGGACGCTATCATACTTTTTGATTGCACTGTGCAAGCGATTAAAGGCTATGAAGCTACACATACCTGTTGGCATATTGTTGACTACATCTCCCAGTACCTCAGGAAATTAAATTGTGCAGGATAGCCGAACACCAGTTAAAGGTGCACTATGCAAGTTTGTTGACATCACTTCTGTTGACATTCAAATTCAAACAAAACAGAGGTAGCTCGCCCCTCCCTCCCATAGTTCCCTCCCTCCCATGCTTCCGTAACGGTCAACTCTTGTCGGTGATTGGCCGGAACGGTTTGTTATGTTATGGGGCACAGCCTGTGCCCCTTGTGTTTATTTGCAGTTTGTCACGCCTGTGCGGTCTCCAGAGCCCGAGTTTTTTTTTTTTTTTTTTTACAGTGAATTCAGGGGCAGGCAGCTAGCATGGGGAGATGTCGGCGAATTGAGACAAAAATATAATCGCGCAGAAAATAAACAAACTTGCATAGTGCACCTTTAAGCCAACAGGGGGATTACTCCGTAAGGTCAGAATGTGTTGCTATGTCTTCATTAAACTTAGTATTTATCTAGCCGCTGGCCATCATCGCCTAGCTGATGGACCTAACACATGCTTTAGTAACAGGCACAAGTAATGACACCCAAAATGAACATATTTCATGAATACATCAGACTACACAACCCAATCAATATCACGGACATTATGAATTTCTATGAAACGGAAGTTAGTCACTGACGGAGAGAATCAACGGACGATCTGCGCTTTATTTGACTAACATCTGCTTACAGCATAGACTGTATAAAAAGATGGACAAAGTAACCGTGACATCACCCATAGGTTTCAGCATACCATTTAGGAAGCCTCGATTTTGGCAATTTGAATAGCGTCATTTTGTCATTTTGAAACCGGATGCGATTCCTATTGGACGAGAGCGTGAATTGAATATTTAGGGAGGAGCGAGGGGTGGATCTACGGGTGGATCTGACTGTATTAGACGAGGACCAGAAGATACCCATGCCCTTAAAACATATTCTGGCTTTATCCTTTATTCTAGTCTATTTAGGACCATAATTTACAAAAATGAACATCATGATATATCGAAGGAGACTTGAAACTTGTGATAGATACCATAAAGTAAGGTGGAAAATCATTATTGAAATAACAAATCAGGTGGGAAAGTTGGGTAATTTTCTCATAGACTTCTACAGGATTGAATTTCTTTCTGCAACTACTGACGTCGCCATCTGCTGGCCATTAAATAGAATGCAAATTTTAGAAATTTCTGCATTGGCCTCAGTTTTCAGACCTGGGTGCTGCGTCCATCTTTTTATACAGTCTATGGGATTTATCCTTTATTCTAGGCTACATGGGACCATAATTTACAAAAATGGACATCATGATATATCGAAGGAGACTTGAGACTTGCGGTAGATAAAATAAAATAATGTGGAATATCATTATTGAGATAATAAATCAGGTGGGAAAGTAGGGTCATTTTCTCATAGACTTCTATAGCATTGAATTTCTTTCTGCAACCACCGACGTCGCCATCTGCTGGCCATTAAATAGAATGCAAATTTAACGCTCTTCCGCATTGGCTTCACTTGTCAGGACCATGGAGGTAATATAATAGAGTACCAAAGTGATGACGTCACAGCTACTTAGCTTCTGGTGTCGGAAGTAAAATCGCTATGGGAATTTATAATGGGGTTTGGACACTTTCTGGCATTGCTCGAACTCGTATAAATTTTATTAGCCGCCTCGCTCCGAGATTAGCTTATGGGGTATACAGATACAAATGATCACATCAAATTTGTTGTTAGATGCTTTTGCACTTGTAGTCCAGTTTGTAGTCCACTTCTGCGAACTACATATCCGTTGCATAAGCTGGCGAGTACCCCGTGATTTGTCCCAGCCAATGGGGTACCACAGTTTCCGCAGATGTTCACAACGTACAACAATGATACGGTAGCCGATCAGTGCCTTAAATTGCCATTGTTTATGTCCGTTCATCCGTTACCACATGGGGGCCACCATTAGCTAGCTACATGCCTAGAAATGAGTGGATCACAATGAGTTATTTTGCCATTTAGCTAGCTAGCATTTAGCTATGCTAGCGAACCACCTAGCTAGCCAACTAGTGAGCTCATTACATCTTTTGCACATTGCTAAATCAATAGAAACAGTAAATGGTTAGTTTAATGTCACTTACTGTCATTTAGCAAGCTAGCCAGCATTAAAATACACCGACTTTAAATGGCTAAGATAGCGAAATTGCTAGTTCGCTAGCCTAGCTAGCGAGCTAGTTAAGTCAATAAAAATGGTGAATAAAAAATGAAGAATCCAACCAGGTGCTCAATGGTAGATAAAACAGAAGTGAAGTCGGTGCTCTTGGATCAACAGGGAAAAAATCTCAAAGACTAAAAACAAGGATGATCCAGGCACTCAGCGAAGAGTAGTGATTAAAAAAGCCTTTATTTAGCCTGGCTAGTAATTGTCAACATGTTTTACCTTAAGCCTTCGTGTTGACAATTACTAGCCAGTACTAAATAAAGGCTTTTTTAATCACTACTCTTCGTTGAGTGCCTGGATCATCCTTGTTTTTAGTCTTTTAAAAATGGTGAATAGCCATTATTTGGCTACTTAACTAGCGTCGAGCCGGGAACATTTCGCGAGTTGGCATTTGCATATTGCCACCTAATATGACGTTAGTCAGCCACCAAAGTCTGTAAACTAGCTCGCTGGCTAAGTTAGACAGCTAAAATCAGTTTACTTGCTCGGCTTGCCTCACATGGTGAATATTCATCACTAAAAACAATGAATTGCGATTATTTCGGCACTTAACTAGCATTATATGAGCAAGCAGACCTGAATTAGCTACGTAGCTCGGTCAGTTATGCGTTGACAAAGCCTATTAGCTCGTTCGCTAGCTAGCTAGCTAGCGAGTTTTTAACCAAACAAACGATGGCCAAAGATGCTTGGCTAGTAAAGTAAATTGGCGCTAGTTGTAAAACTTGATATCTAGCAAGTAAGTAGAGCGTAGAGTGGCTGACGAATTCACAGTCTCACCAAGCTAAGCAAAGAAATAGCTATGGCAATTGTCAAGGCGCAGGTAATTTGTAACGCATTTTAAACTTGTTCTGCCCGGGAATCAGGAGGATCATAGGACGTGTAGTTTTTAGACTTCAAATAGGATTAGCGTGGTGGCAAAAAATTAAAATGATTTAAATTGTAGCTGACTCTGGTCAAGAAAACAACATTTTTTGTTACTCAGAAATATGACGTAAAATCTTGAAATCGATGGAGGCTGGAAAACAACAGAAAGTACTTCAAAAGTGAACTGAAAAAAACATCTATGGGTAAAATGAATGGGAAATTTTACTTCCGACACCAGCGTGACGTCATCACTATAGTACTCTATAGAGCTGGAGAGAGCGAGGAAGTACCACCCCTATTACTTTCAATGGGAGATGCTAGGCTAGCTACCTCAGCCCAGGAAGTACGGAATGGACCGACACCATCTATAAAAATGGCGTTCCATGGGTGCTTATTTCCGGCACCATTTCATAAGATTGCCAATCTGATTACACAGCACAAACGGCCAAGAAAGTGTGTCGGCTGTGCGGATTGGCGAATGTTTTTGAGGGGAAATGACAAGCACCGCTGTTAATCCAGAACGTGCACGCACTTTTCACTCTTTTCGTTGAATTGCTGGAGTCAGAGCAACAGCTGGACAACCAAATTCGTGCACGAGCTGTCATCAAGCTCTAAGTATCAGTTCTTATTTTACAGGCCCTCTTGAAAACATCGAACAGTTGCATCAGACAAAGAGCAAAATAATGAATGATTACCAAATACATTTTCTATTGTTTTTGCTTTATTTGGCAAGAAAAAAATGTGCACTTTTCATTTGGTGTCTATAAAGCCGCCGCGTCGTTGGCCACAAAATTGTCTCCAGTGGGAAACGCGGAAGCAGGAAGCTAACATGCTAACTGGCTGAAGCAAAGGTACTTCCTCGTGCTCTCTGGTTCTATTATATATCTCTATGATCAGGACCCGGGTGCTGCGTCCATCTTTTTATACAGTCTATTGCTTAGGCCTGGGTCTCACTGCCTGCGTGAGCGGCGCTGTTGCGTCGTGTCACGCGCTGCTGCTGCTTTACCTCGATAGTCCGGTCAAACATCTTGCGAGTCAGCCCATAGACTGTATAAAAAGATGGAAGCAGCACCCTGGTTTGAAAAATGTAGCCCATGCGGAAGTACCGTAGAATGGCATTCTATTTAATGGCCAGCAGATGGCGACGTCGGCGGTCGCAGAAAGAAGTTCAATGCTATAGAAGTCTATGAGAAAATGACCCTACTTTTCCACCTGATTTTTCATTCTTTTATAGTAGCTATAACAAGTTTCAAGTCTCTTTCGATATATCATGATGTTCATTTTTGTAAATTATGGTCCCATATAGACTGGAATAAAGGATAAAGCCAGAATATGCTTTTGGGGCGTGGCTATCCTCTGGTCCTCGTCCGATACGATCAGATCCAGATCCACGTTCCTCCCCAGATCTTCAAACATTAGCTGTTTGTGCTCAGCATTTCACCAAAGACAGCTTTATCAATAAAGGATAATTCGACACTGGATAAGCGTTTCAGCTGCTTCTCAAACCTGAAGCAGTTGCATCGATCAAGCGCTCGGAGCCACAAGCTGTAAGTAACGATACAACAGCAAATAATGTAAGTGAAGCTAACGTGTTACGGGTGGCTAGCAGGACCGCTAGCGATAGTTAGCACTAGCAACTGGCCTCAAACGCAGGCTTTGTAAAATATCTGAAGATAAAGCCTGTATTGGTTGCTACTGTTCGTGTAAGTTGCTTTTACTGCATAAGACAACCTGACGTGATAGCCAGTTGATTGTGGCTGTAGCACTACGGCTAACGTAGCCAAGTTACTGTTGTTAATATGTGTGTCCTAAATATGCAAGAGTGATATCAGGAAAAATTCTACAGATGGTATGTGAACATAAACCACATTTGAAGCTAACTTTTAATACTTGTTTGTAATTTGGATGTTTGGTACAACTGTCCACGGTAACGGAACTTGCTGTCTGTAAAACCTGTATTGCAAGGGTTTGTCTCTGTGGTTATGACCGCTCTGTTACTAGCTACTGCATGTTAGTTTGCATGCCATCGTGCTAATTAAAAATGCTCCTGGTTAACTTATATGCAGCAATTATGATCGGTATGCTTGTGTTACTTCAGTAAGCATCAATGTGACCGTTTCATCATAACGTTTGCCTGATTGTAGCCACTACAGTTGAAGCTAACCGGAGAGGTGCAGTTAGACCAGATGTAGGTTTTGCAAAGCTTGGGGTGCGTTTTTGGGTGCTTGTGAAACGATCGCTTTACTTATCCATGACCGGGGTCAGCCTGATACATCTCCAATGTCTGGGCAAGCTCTCTGATGCTACCGGTGAAAGCAATATAGGGAAGCGCACAGGCTATAATGTGTCCGGTATAACAAACGATTTCTCTGCATTGCCATCGATTGAATATTAAATTTTTTCCTGTATAGGTGATCGATTCGCTAGCTCCACATAAGCAATCGTTCACGCAAACGGAATTTACAGTCTGTAAAACCTGTATTATGTTCATGACGTAACCGGAGCTCTATCTAGCTCTCGCGCACTATCCATAACGCGCCCATTTTCCGCGAGGAAAAGCTGGTCATTCCGGCGCAATAAGTAAACCATTACCACAGGCAATTTCCGAAAAGGCCGTTTAGCCTGGAGCTTTCGCCCCTCCGTCATATACCAGTGCAGAAGCTGTTCGTTACGACACACCACAGTTATGCACACGAACCAGCAGGTCCTTATAATACACACCTAAGCAGTCCATAAGCTGTTGGTCCACTTTTAGCTGCTCCTCACTGTCCATGTTTCCCTCTAAACTCAGACCCATCGGATTTCTACGGTCTCCAGTCTACACTTGGGCATGTCGACCCGTTCTACAAACGTGTCTATATGGGGTGGATTCTAGCTTTCCCTGCATCCTAGCTATAGAGTAGAAAAACCGCTGTACTCACCACTGTTGCCGTAGGTAAATAGCAAATTCGTGCTTGAGCTGAGCCTGCCAGACTTTCGCACTGCGTCCTCCATTTTCGCCGCTGCGTTTATTAGAACAAGTTCATTTCATTAGATCTATACACATGTACTGTGTTAGATTGCGGAATTTCCCCGCCGATTCTTTATCAGATGGCAGAGGTGTCTCACGTTTCATTCTGGGGAGGCGGACCCGGAAAACTGTGTTCTGCAGCCTCATCCCGCCCAACTCCGCCCTCCACAGAGCTGGCCAGTCGGAGGAAAGTGGGCACACGGGGAGTGGGGGCCATAGCAGAAGAGCCACCCCATGAGGCATTTCAGGCAGAGACTACAATGGACTACAAATGGGTTTTTTTGAGGATGGCAGTATGAGCTAAATAAGGACCCTGTTTTGGACTTTGAACAATCAGGCGTGCTCTAGGGGAGTCCAAGATCAAAATATAAATTTGGAAATATAGCAAAATAGGTCTCCTTTAAAATTAATGATTGGTCATGACCTGTTTTCAATCATTCATTTAAATGACCATTACAGAAACTCCGAAAACTCTCAACATTATCAGATGCGGCCAGTTCTCATTTACAACGCATACCGATTACGACTCAGGACTTTTCGCGCTTTTCTTTACTCAGGGGTTGGAAGGAATGCGTGTGTTTCATGATCGTTTAAATGAAATAATATCATTTACAACGTCTTTATGCAATTCCATTGCTTCCAACCCCTTCATGCACAAGGACAAATACACGCAAGAATCTCCTACATAGCCTATGTGACTGAATAATTGCTGACTACAGCAAAGGAGCATAAATATAGTGCCATGAAAAACTATTTGCCCCCTTCCTGATTTCTTATTTTTTTGCATATTTCTTGCACTTAAATGTTTCAGATCATCAAACAAATTTTAATATTAGACAATGACAACCTTAGTAAATACAAAATGCAGTTTTTAAATGATGATTTCATTTATTAAGGGAAAAAAGCTATCCAAACCTACCTGGCCCTATGTGAAATAGTAATTGCCCCCTACATCCTAATAACAAGTTGTGCCGCCCTCGGCGACAAGAACTGCAATCAAACGTTTGCGATAACTGGCAGTGAGTCTTTCACATTGCCGTAGAAGAATTTTAGCCTGCTCATCTTTGCAGAATTGTTTTAATTCAACCACATTGGAGGGTTTTTGAGCATGAATGGCCCGTTTAAGGTCATGTGACAGCATCTCAAGCAGATTTTAGTTCGGACTTTGACTAGACCTCTCCAAAATCTTCATTTTGTTTTTATTAAGCCATTCAGAGGTGGACTTACTGGTGTGTTTCGGATCATTGTCCTGCTGCATAACCCAAGTGCGCTTGAGCTTGAGGTCACAAACTGATGGTTGGACATTCTCCTTCAGAATTTTCCGGTAGAGAGCAGAATTCATAGTTCCATCAATTACGACAAGTCATCCAGGTCTTGAAGCAGCAAAGCAGCCCCAAACCATCACACTACCAGCACCATGTTTGACTTTTGGTATGATGTTCTTTTTATGAAATGCTGTGTTAGTTTTACGCCTGATGTAACTGGACACACACCTTCCAGAAAGTTCAATGTTTGTCTCCTCAGTCCACAGAATATTTTCCCAAAAGTCTTGGGAATCATCAAGATGTTTTTTGGCAAATGTGAGACGAGCCTTTGTGTTCTTTTTCATCAGCAGTGGTTTTCGCCTTGAAACTCTCCCATGGATGCCATTTTTGCCCTGTCTCTTCCTTGTTGAATCATGAACACTGACTTTAACTGAGGCAAGTGAGACCTGCAGTTCTTTAGATGTTGTTCCGGGTTCTTTTGTGACCTCCTGGATGAATCGTCGATGCGCTATTGGAGTAATTTTGGGAGGCCAGCCACTCCTGGGAAGGTTCACCACTGTTCCAAGTTTTCTTCATTTACGGGTAATGGCTCTCACCGTGATTCGCCGGAGTCCCAAAGCCTTAGAAAGGGCTTTGCAATCCTTTCCAGACTGATAGATGTCAATTTCTTTGTTTCTCATCTGTTCTTGAATTTCTTTAGTTCACGGCATGACATTTAGCTTTTTGAGATCTTTTAGCCTACTTCACTTTGTCAGACAGGTTCTATTAAAGTAATTTCTTGATTCAACAGGTCTGGCAGCAGTCTGGCCTGGGTGTGGCTAGCAAAATTGGACTCAAAAAATGTGGTTAATCACAGTTAATTCATGATATGAGAAGGGGGGGCAATTACTTTTTCACATAGGGCCAGGTAGGTTTGGATAGCATTTTCCCCTTAATAAATTAAATCATCATTTAAAAACTGCATTTTGTATTTACTCAGGTTATCTTTGTCTAATATTAAAATTTGTTTGATGATCTGAAGCATTTAAGTGTGAAAAATATGCAAAAAAGTAAGAAATCAGGAGGGGGGCAAATACTTTTTCATGGCACTGTATGCCACTTAAACTCACGGAATGTGTGAGAGTTGACAGGTAGGGTGAGTTCAGCTAAAATGGACCACTTTTTGGTAAATGACTAATCTCACCATCAAAAAACCTATGCATGATATTTAATAAAATGTTTTTCTAAATTGGCATATGTCTCTTGAATATTTATTTCTTCAAAAGAAATAAATATTTATAACAGTTTTGAAATGTTGAGAGTTGGAGTAGGTCCTTTCTTGAGCAACAACACCCTGTTCAGGTAAAATGGACCAGCTGTCAGTTAAAATGGACTGATGTAAAAATAGAAAACGAGTTCTTTCTGATTGAATCTTTTAATCAGGACAAACATTTTGTCAGAAATTCATACAATATCACACTGACCATATTTCATATAAAAATTAATTTTATCAAAAATTTTTTGTCCTCCTGCCATTTCGCTCTCTCTCTCTCTGTCTCTCTCTCTCTTTCTCTCTCTCTCTCTCTGCTTCGCAATCTGTCCTGGAGTACTGTCTGTGATACATAGGCTAATTAAACAAAAAAGATTATCAAAAGTTTGCATGGATATAACAGTGGTGCTGAATTACTGAGAAATCAAAATGGCAAACGAGCAACAACACAGTGGGAACACTATTGCTTGCTGGCTAGCATAAAGAGTTTATTGGTAGTTCAGTTTGACAACTGAGCAGTTGATATTTGCACAGAAAAGAAGCAGAACATTATCATTCGTGGCTAGTTCCTAACCGCAAAGGCTCTCGTTGCCATTTTCTGAGATAGATCACTGCTCAGATAGAGCAGAATGATTCTAAAATATGCTCAGCTCTCAAAGTGAGCATTTTCATGGTGAGCGCTTAGTTACTTAATGCAGCCAATGTGTGTCTATGCAGTCCATTTTAGCTGAAAAGAGCGGTCCATTTTAGCTGAGGTGGTTCAGCTAAAATGGACCAGTGAGTGAAATGATGTTATGTTAAAAATCAAAGGTTCTTTACAATCAAAACTTTTTTCTATTAGAAAGAGCAAAACATTGTTCATACACACTTTTCTTTGTTGGTAAGGGTACTCATAATTCCTTTATCACCCTTATTAGTAATGAGTGAAATCTGATATGCCATACTCACTTACCGCCCAGTTTCTCTGACATCCTGCACATAATACTGTGTCCCGCCCACTTAAGCAACCTCAAGCCAATCTAAACTATTCTTACATGTCAACTAGAATTGTAGCAACACTGCAAAGTCAGCTATTTTGATTTGCTGTGATAATTTAAAGTGCTATGATGCTCTAACCTTATCTGGTCCATTTTACCTGATGGTCCATTTTAGCTGAACTCACCCTATGCGTTATTAATGAAAACTGGCCACACCTGACGAATTATGATGAATAATTCCCTAAATATTCCCTTTAATGACGGTTGCCTACTATAACGATGTTTGACACAATAAAAGTCGCGAATTTCCCGCTACATGTTCCAGGAATTATTTCACAAAGCATTGCTGAATTGAACGAAAGGGATTATGTCCATATAAACGGGCTTCTAATATGATAAGCATGCCGGAAGTGCTGTTAAATTTTTTTGTTTGTTTGTTTCATGCTTGAAACAGACACGCATCCTCGGCAATATAGCGAAATGCATGTATTTATGTCGATATGACTGTCTTCCGACAGTCATTTTCAGGTCCGTTTTGCCAAGAACCGCGTGCGTCGCGGTAAAAATAGGCGAGACTCCGAATTGGCCTGGTAGCAACCCTGGATTTCCTTGCGTGAGACGCGCGTCTGTGGGTGCCCTATCCGTACCTCCTGCCCGATCGGTTCTGCGCACGCGTAAACGTCCTGCGCATGTGCATTGTAACTCATATTTACGACACTGCCCGATGTGTTCTACGCATGCGTAAAAGTTAAATCCTTTACTGGTTGGATTGGCGATTCAAGTGCTGGTTAAGCGACCGAAACAGGCTGTGTCTCCAGTCTATTAAATTGCATCCTAGTTCCCCGAGGATGCATGGAGGAAACAGGAGAGAGAACAGATGAAACGGGGACATGTTTTAAGCGACATGAGATGTGTTTTCCTCAGTTGCGTTATATGAAGCGAAGCTCGTTTCAGATGGCGACCTCGGCTGGATCTGTTGAAATATGATCCGCGGGAATTGGCACGCATGTAACCCGTGAATTAATCGCAAAATTTAATCATCAAAGTATGAAATACAGTTCAGCTGCCACATGCTATATACCACAAAAAAACGGAATGGGGAGCCTAAATTTTAACTGTGGTAGCTTTTAAAAGTGTGATTAAAAATTTTTCATGAAACATTTAAATTCTCCAGTTATTGACTCCCCCTAAAATTTTGTTGCGTTGCGCGCGACCCTATTGATAATATATGATGTATATAAATTAATAGCCAATTTTAAACTCAGGCACTCCGGTATCTGTACCCTCATCAGAAAAAAATAAATAAAAAATCACCCTCCCCCGAAATAAAATCCATTTATTTTCGCACGCATCCACAAATCTCTGTTTCTTATCCATTGTAAGCTGTAAGGGATAACTTGACGTTACTTTTCAGATCGCAATGGGAAAAAAAAAAACCCCGCCGGATGCCGAAAGAGCAAGAGAGCGGTAGGCTATGTGGAATATGCACCGTCAATGAGCTGAATGTCTGCTGAGGGACACGTATGATCACATATTCATATTGACAAAGTAGGGGTTACGTTAATATGCGATATAGGCCCACATGGTTTACATTATGGATGGGAAAATTAATTATGCATAAATACCCAAATTCCTGTCAAGCTCGTGATAGTTTCCTTCTTTTGCCATGACTTGACCTGGAAGTGATGAACACCGCGTCGGCCTGCTGATAAAACCTCGTATCCTCAAAATGATAAACTTTACAGGAGAGCATAAAAAAATGTATTTTTGCATGTAAGAATGCAGTTGAGCTGTGTTCGGGTAGGATGACTATTTTTCTTCCAAGAATGTATTTTGTATTTTGCAATGTATATGTTATTATCGAGGACATACGAGTTTTTGTTTCTTAGCAAATTTGGAGATACAAGGTTTTATCAGCAGGCCAACGATAGGCGATTTTGTGCAAAATGTGGCAAAATATGCCTATTGAAATAAAAATCTCGACATGAAGGACCATGAAATAAAATATAATCTCTCTAAAATGTCTTTGTGTTGTAGTGAATTTGTATAGCTACTACTATGTTGCTAAAGTTTAAAAAAGTCGCTGGCTGCCATCAAGTAAAATGTTAACGCATTTGTGGTACGAATCGAGCAGGAATTCCATGCACTTGCGCAGTACTGGTATTGCGCACGCACAGAACCGATCGGGCAGGAGGTACGGATAGTCTGGTGCGATCTGGTCTACGTCAATTGACGCGAAAGGGGAGCGAAGTGGCTGAAAAATAGACCAGGCGCGTATCTCTGGCGAAGCGGAGCGCAGTGGCGCTTTTTGGACGCTCCAGAGACGTTTCGCGGCGTGCGCTGCGGAAATGCAAATATTGAGTAGAATAGGAGCTATTTCCTCCGCTGCGCTGCGCTACGCGGCGCAGACGGAGTATGTGGAAATTGGGGGTAAAAGACAGCGCCGCTCACGCAGGCGGGCCACACAGGATGCATGAGACACGCGTCTCGCGCGGAAATCCAGGGCTGCTGCCGCGCGTCTTTTTTTTTACCGCGACCCGCGCGGTTCTTGGCAAGACAGACCTAACGACATAAATACATGCATTTCGCTGTATTGCCGAGGTTGCATCTGTTTCAAGCGTGAAACAAACAAACAAAAAAATTTAACAACACTTCCGGCATGTTTATCATCTGAAAAGCCCGTTTATATGGACATAATCCCTCCCGTTCAATTCAGCAATGCTTTGTGAAATAATTCCTGGAACATGTAGTGGGAAATTCGAGACTTTCAATGTATCAAACATCGTTATAGTAGGCTACCGTCATTAGTTTGAGTTTGAGTTTATTTACATTTGCTTTACAGTTAAAAACTGAATCAGAGCAAAATTTACAAAGCGTCTAAAATAAGCTAAAAAGGCATTGTAAAAAACATTTTAAGAGGACGAAACATATAACAAGACAAGCACAGAAATTAAAGGGAATAAATAGGGAATTATTCGTAATTCCTAACTAATTTTTTGAAAGCTTTAATACTCTATTGCTTGTTTTATTTTGGATTTAGATGTTTGAAATAAAAAAAAAAATCCATCAATGTATTTTGTGGGAATACGCCATTAATCACGGAGCCCAGCCTATGAAAATAGCTTATGTTGACGATTAAAGAGTATCAGGGCAATACTTTTCTGTATCATGCACTCTGGGCATGACACATGTGACATGTCATTCAAAGTCATTCAACATTTGTACAGAAGAGGTCTATAATACGTTGTATGTTCTCCATAATCAACAAGCAGATTTAGAAAACTAGAGGGGAGGCTGGGGACAGTTGGGCCACAGGGAAAGTTGGGCCACCCTTAATTTTATGGAACTTGGAAACTGTATAGGGCAGGTGGTGCCATCTAATGGAAGTACTAGGCATCCTCTTTTTATTGACATTAGGGACTGCGGAAGTCTTGGCTTTCTGTCCATGTTTTTGCAGAGAAGTGCATTTTTGACTCAAAAGAGTAAAAACTGGAATTCATGGTAAGCATTTTTATATCTCTTCAATACTATACAGTATACTGTCCTTAGTTATTCTCCAAGATAGCTGTGACATTCCTCCTCTATCAAGGTATTGGCCAAATCTGTATGATATGTTTCTTTGCTAAAATTGTCACTGAAATAAATATGGTGGATATTGGGAGAGTGGAACACTAGTGGGTGGGAGAGTTTGGCCATATAAAGTTATACCTGGAACATATATTTTGCTGATAAAGGTTAACTTTTCCTGGAGAGGTTGTATCAGAATTTATTTTGATAGGCCTATATAACCTTTGGTTACAAAAGTTTGTTATCAAGTTGTTCATAATTTGCATTGACATGAGAATGTGACAATTGGAAAATGTAGAATATTTTCTTAGCAATGCTGATATTATCTGGTGAAGTTCAATGTTTAAACAGTTACTTTATATAATATCTGGAATTTACTTGTTCACATTTTCAGCAAAATTCTTAAACAGTGAACACAAAATGTGTTGCAAAATGTTTCTGTTCAGTGTTGACTTCTGCAGGTGGATTTCTGCTAGAATATTGCTTAATTTCATGTTCATTGTTATTTCATGAATTTGGAATTAAACTGTTCATATTTTCCTTGCCTGGATGGTTGTGTGTCTATCTTAACTCTCCTGTATGTGGCCCAACTCTCCTCAGCAGTGGCCCACGTCTCCCCTGGCCCTGGCCCAACTCTCCTCACTAGGAGGGAGAGTTGGGCCAAAAATCATTACTTTAAAACTTGCCTCCCCCTCCTACACATATGCTTGCATTCAGAAACAGCTGATAGAGGAAGTGTATCATTGGATGTGTGTATCGTAAATGCAATTTATGGTTATATGCTGTGAATAGAATTGGCTTGAGATGCTAAAATATAAAAAGTGGCCCAACTCTCCCAAGCCTCCCCTATCTATTTTTTTTTTAATTTAAAAATAATAAAGAGGTATATTTAGGGCAATTCCGTGAAAATGACACCCTCAAGTGATATTTTTCAAATTGATGCTACATGGTTGAAAGATGTATCATTTAAGAGGGAATAATGTTGCATTTATGAATTCAAGTGATTCTAGTTAGAGCAGAATTTGGTTTTCGGTAAAATTCTGAGAAATTAACCCTTCGTTCGGATTCCAGATTTTTAGCCCGCTTGGCCGACAGGCCCAAGTGGCTTACGCTGTGCTTAAGTCATTAGTGGTGGTCTGTCGTGCGTCCGTGCGTGCGTGCGTTAGTGCGTCCACAATTGTCGTTTCAGCGTGATACAGCTTTCAGTTTTCCACGGATCCTTTTCATATTTTATATTGTTATGGCCCCAATTTGTTATGGCGTCAATTTGTTATGGCGTCACGGACAGAAAGGGATGACAGACAAAATTATTAAACTTCAACAGATTTAATTAAACAGACAGAACCAATCTACTCTCTACCCTACTGACCAAGATTGAAATAATAATAAAAAAAAGATAGTTACAGTCCCTTGGTAATTGAGATGGGCTGCTATGTTGCGATGTCCTGGGACAGGAAAATGCTCCAACACAGGCAAAAATCCACAAAAAGCTTCACAGGTCTTGAAAAGAGTGACAGGTCTGGTCAAATGTATCCTGCCACTATTTCTCCTTGCAATGTCTCCTACTACTCCTACTCTCTCAATTTTTCTCCTTACATACTCTTTTCCAGCCCCCTCTGAGGCATGCCCGGGACATGCCCAAACCTAGTTTTAGATTGCTTAACAAAAAAAATGTCAATACTGCCATCTAGTGGCTTTTTACCAAATTACACCTCCATTCCAAAAGGGAAAAATTTTGACTCATAAAGGCAAAATTTTTCTTTTCAATACAAAAATGGTTAAGTAGACACTTGTGTATATATATACATATAATACAATATGCTAATAAACACAGGTGATATATATATATACACATACTCAAACACGGGATAAGCAATCAGCAATTACATTGTCAGTACCCTTTACATGCTTAATTTCCAAGTCAAACTCCTGTAAAATCAAACTCCAATTCAACAATCTCCGATTCTTGTTTTTCATCTTACTCAAAAACATTAACGGATTGTGGTCAGTATATACAATCATTGGCTTTTGCCCTGTACAAACATAAACCTCAAAGTCTTGTAAGGATAGAACCAGAGCCAACAGCTCCTTCTCAATTGTGGAATAGTTCTTTTGGTGGCGATTGAACTTCCTGGAGAAATATGCCACGGGATGCTCAATGTCATCAGAGTCACTTCTCTGTTAGGAGCACAGATCCACAAGCTTGGTCGCTAGCATGGACCGCCATGGAGAACGGTTTGTTGAAGTCAGGAGATTTGAGCACGGGGAAGTGACATAGCAGGGACTTCAGGCGATCGAAGGCTCTTTGGCATGCTTCATCCCAAGTGAACTTTACGCCTTTCTTCAGTTGGTTGGTGAGACTGAGAGCGATCTCAGCAAAGTTCTTGCAGAACTTGCGGTAGTACCCGATCATTCCAAGGAAGCAGTGCAAAGCTTTTTTGTTTTCAGAAACTGGAAAGTCCATGATGGCTTGGACTTTAGCATTTATGGGTGCCACCTTACCCTGGCCTATGACGTAGCCAAGATACGTGACAGTAGCACAACCAAAGTCACTCTTGTTTAGGTTAACAGTCAGGTTAGCCTGGGTCAAGCGCTTGAACAACGTCTCTACATCTTTCAGATGTTCTTCCCAGGAGTCACTCCATGTGATCAGGTCGTCGATGTACGCACCCGTGTGTGGCAATCCGGCGATTGTAGACTGTATCATCCTTTGGAACATGGCTGGGGCATTTTTCATGCCAAAGGGTAGGACTTCATATTGGTATAACCCAGATGGTGTGGCTATAGCAGAGATGCTCTTGGCCCTCTCAGTTAAAGGCACACACCAATAACCCTTCAATAAATCAATCTTGGTCAGAAACTTTGCTTGCCCTACTCTATTGATACAATTATCAATCCTAGGTATTGGAAACACATCAGTTCTAGTTACAGCATTGACTTTGCGATAATCTGTACAGAATCTAGTACTTCCATCAGGTTTTGGAACTAGAACACAGGGTAAACTCCAATCTGAGTTAGAGGGTCTGATAATATCATGTTCTAACATGTACTCAACCTCTTTCTCAGCAATCTTTCTCTTTTCAGGATTCATCTGTTACGGATGCTGTTTTATTGGTTTGGCATCACTAACATCTACATCATGAGAGGCTATAGAAACTCTCTTTGGAACATCAGGAAATAGATCTTTATATTTCTTGATCAACCTCTCAAACTGATCTTTCTTTGAGGGTTCTAAGTGCTGGAGTTTTACATCAAGATTTTGCAACACTTCAGAATTTGACAATTTACATGAAAGAACTTCAGCTTTAATTCTAGGTTCATCATCTTGAAACTCCCCCTCATCTTCACAAGTCTCGGTCATAGGAGGATCTGAAGTGACAGCTGCAACCCTAGCATTCCTATCATGATAAGGCTTCAGCATGTTAATATGACACAACTGTGTTGGCTTTTTCCTATCTGGAGTCTTCACAATGTAATTGAGATCATTGAGTTTTGTCAGAATTTCATAAGGACCATGAAATCTAGCCTGCAATGGATTGGATTGCAAGGGAAACAACACAAGGACCTTGTCTCCTGGTTTTAAAACTCACGGCTTCTAGCCTTATGATCATACCAAGTTTTCATTTTTCCCTGACTTGATTTCAAGTTCTCTTTGGCTAGGTCACAAGCTGCACGCAGTCTTTCCTTGAACTTGCTAACATAGTCTAACAGACTGATATGCGGCTCTTTCTCTTGCCATTGTTCACTCAACAATAGCAAAGGTCCTCTCACTTCATGGCCAAACACTAGCTCAAACGGACTGAATCCAGTAGACTCCTGCACTGCTTCTCTAGCTGCAAACAACAGCAAATGAACACCTTCATCCCAGTCTTTCTCATGGTCATAACAATAAGTCCTCATCATTGTCTTGAGAGTGGAATGAAACCGCTCTAAGGCACCCTGACTCTCTGGATGATAGGCACTGGAAAGAATCTGCTTCGCACCTAGTTCATACACAACCTGCTGAAACAATCCGGAAGTGAAATTGCTATCTTGATCTGACTGAATTTCCCTGGGAAGGCCAAACAACGTGAAGAACTTTATCAAAGCCTTCGAGATTGCAGTAGCCTTGATGTTGCATAGAGGTATGGCTTCAGGGAATCTGGTAGATGCACACATGATTGTCAACAAGTACTGATTTCCAGATCTAGTCTTGGGTAATGGACCAACACAATCAACAATGACCTTGGAGAAGGGCTCCCCCAAATGCTGGGATAGGCTGCAATGGAGCTACAGGCGGGTCTAACTGGTGTTTTCCAACTACCTGACAAGTGTGACAGGTTTTGCAAAAGTTGGAAACATCTTTCCGAAGTCCAGGCCAGAAGAAGTGTTTCATAATCTTGTCAACAGTCTTGTTAACACCAAGATGACCTCCTAAAGGCAAACTATGAGCCATTGTTAAGATCTCATTCCTGTAGACCTTCGAACAACAATTTGCTTGACCACTGCCCAATCTGCATTGGCAGGGATATCAGGAGGGCGCCACTTCCGCATCAACACTCCATCCTTGAGATAATACCCAACTGAACTGCGTCTATTTCTTCATCAGGAAGGGCTCTCTTCTTTAGTACACAAATTTCAGGATCATTGGTTTGCTCCTGAATCAACTGCTTTCTGGACAGAGACAAGTCTCCAGACACATCAGAATCACCAGACCCATCTGGCTGGCTGAATAGAGAACTGATAAAAGTGTCTGATAAGTCCTCAAACGGAGAAACCATAGTAGGCTGAACAGAGTCATGAGGCGAACCACCTGAGTCATGACTATTCAAGGTGCTGGACGGCACCACATCATCCTCTTCTTGAGCCTTCTTAGCCATAGCACGAGTCACCGCACAGGAACGATACAGAGATGGGTCTTCATCGCCATCTTCAGTGCTCGGCTGCGAAGTAAGATGAACAGGGGGAACTACATTGCCCCCAGCCAGGTCATTGCCTAGCAACAGAGAAACACCCTTGATAGGTAGACTTGACATAAGTCCCACCTTTACCTGTCCTGTAACTAAATCTGACTTCAAGAATACAGAGCGCAGGGGTACAGATACAGTCCTCCCTTCAATACCTTGTACAAGTATGAAATCCCCAGAAGCGGTCTCATCACGTAACTCCAAGCAGTCCATCAACAAAAGTGACTGAGAAGCTCCGGTATCCCTTAGGATATATATGGGGACAGGAGGAGAATGCTCATTCAGAGCCACAAATCCCTCTGACACAAATGGAAGAAATTCCTCCCTCACAAAGTCAGCAGTATCAGGCTTCTTAGCCTCACAAGGAGCAGGCAATTTAGCAGATCAGTCATCTACTACAGGGGTTTCTAACCTTGTCTTCACAAAGGCATTGGGTTTGGTATCCTTTGCTTTTTCTTTCTTAGCTTTAAGGAACCAACAGTTAGTTGTAACATGACCAGATTTCTTGCAATAATTGCAAACTAGACCACTTTTGTCACTGTCAGCTTTCACACACTTTGATCAGACCTTAGACTTGATTTCTGAGCACCATCACCAGATTTGTCTTCGTCTTTGGGTGAGGAATCTTGGGTATCACCGTTACCTTTCTTCTGAAATTGGGACCATCTATTGTTACTGCTAGACTGAAATTTGGACTTATATGTGAGAACATATTCGTCAGCAAACTTGGCAGCTGATTGCAAATTCAGTGCTTGCTTCTCATTAAGGTAGGTCTTAATATCATCCTTGACACAGTTCTTGAATTCTTCAACTAACACCATCTCTTTTAGTGAGTTGAAATCATCCTTGACCTCCATAGAAGTACACCAGCGCTCAAAGCAAACCTTCTTCTCGTTAGCAAATTCCACATAAGTCTGATTGTCAGATTTCTTCAGACCTCTGAATTTCTGTCGGTAAGCCTCTGGAACCAACTCATAAGCTGTCAAAATAACCTTTTTGACAACCTCATAATCAGAGGAATCATCTGCAGACAAAGCCGAATAGGCTTGTTGAGCTTTACCCTTGAGGACAGTTTGCAACATCAGAGACCAGTGTTCCTTTGGCCACTGACAACTCTTAGCTACCTTCTCGAAGCACTGGAAATACTTATCAACCTCCTTCTCTGAGAATTGAGGCACCAGCTTTACCTCCTGGCTAGCCCGAAATTTGTTTTCCCCTTGCATTTTGATTTTTAGTAGCTCCATTTGGAGCCTTTCTTCTCTATCTAATTTTTCTAAATCGAAATCTCTGTCTCTCTCTTTCTGCTCTTTCCTCTTTCTCTCTCTCTTTTTCCTCTTCTCTTGCTTATTTTTCTAACTCAAACTGCCTTTGTTTTTCTTTTTCCTCCCTTTCTTTTTTTCTTTTCTCTCACTCAAATTCTCTTTGTTTTTCTTTTTCCTCCCTTTCAATCTCTAGCATTTTTAATTTAAGTTCCAATTCTACATTTGGATTTTCCACCGGAAACTGTTCCAGATCTCCTGGTGCAAACACATTTTCATCAATGTAATATTCAATAATCTCTCTAGCCAGTCTTGCTTTTCGCATGGCTGGTTTTACATCTGTCAGCTCTAACTGTCTGCATATTTCTAGCAGTTCTGTCTTTTTAAAAGACTTCAAAACCTCTGCGGTTGGTGATGCCAAGAAATCATCCATTGCTGTTGATCTGCCTATATATATCTAGGAAAATTCAAAAAAACAATTTCACTATTTGAAATTTTAGATTTTCAATAAATGACTCGCACAATGGTCTACCCCGGACCCGAGCCCCCAATTTGTTATGGCCCCAATTTGTTATGGCGTCAATTTGTTATGGCGTCACGGACAGCAAGGGATGACAGACAAAATTGTTAAACTTCAACAGATTTAATTAAACAAACAGAACCAATCTACTCTCTACCCTACTGACGAAGATTGAAATAATAATTAAAAAAAAGATAGTTACAGTCCCTTGGTAATTGAGATGGGCTGCTATGTTGCGATGTCCTGGTTGGGCCACCAGGCGGCTTTTTCTGCAAAACTTCAAACAGATAGCTCCCTTATTCTACAAGCTAAGATGCTCAAATTTTTACTGTAGGGTGTTCTGCCAAGGGTTCATCATATATGTAATGGGTTTTTGATTTGACCTAAAAATCAAGGTTATGTAGGTCAAAGGTCATAAAATGCATAGATTTTGTTTCACTGCAATAGTGCCCTCAGTTCTCAACGGATCCTTTTACTATTTTATATGCATGTATATGGGCCCGAGATCTAGCCCTAGTTCGATTTTGGTTATGCTGCGATTCTTGGCTTAGCCACCAGGCGGCTTTCCTGAAAATCTTCAAACAGCTCTAGCTCCCTTAATCTACAAGCTAAGATGCTCAAATTTTTACTGTAGCTTGCTCTGCCAAGGGTTCATCATATACATCAGGAGTTTTTGATTTGACCTAAATTTAAAGGTTATGTAGGTCAACGGTCGTAAAATGCTCAGATTTTGTTTCACTGCAATAGTGCCTTCAGTTTTCAACAAATCCTTTTCATATTTCATATGCATGTATATGGGCCCAAGATCTAGCCCCAGTTCGATTTTGGGCATACTGCGATTCTCGGTTTGGCCACCAGGGGGCTTTTTCTGCAAAACTTCAAACAGCTCTAGCTCCCTTATTCCATGACCTAAGATGCTTCAATTTTTTTGCCCACTTGGCCAAAAGGCCCAAGGGGCTTATGCTATGCTCGGGGTCTTTAGTGGTGGTATGTTGTGCATCCATGCGTTCGTGCGTAAACTTTTGGCTTGTCTGCGCTCTAGCGTCTTCAGTTTTTCACCGATCCTTTTCATATTTCATATGTGTATATAGCGTCTTAAGGTCCGGACTAAGTTAAATTTTCAGCCCAATAGGACCGATACTTTGGCCAATAGGGGGCGTTCCATGTTGGCCACATTTGGCCAAGCGGGCGCAGTGGCTTTGCCACTATTTTTTCAACTTTTTGCCCATTGTGTATTCTTTGTCATATTTTCCAGTATACACGGACAAGATGATTATTACAAGTATATTCTAGTAATTTTGGTTCTTTTGGGTGGTCATATGTAGAATAATAGAATCATTGCCCTAAGGTTTTTTCACAACTGCGGTGTGAAAATTGGTGCGCTACCATATGTCAGTCCATTACCATGTTGCAATGGAATGTTTTGCACTGATTGATAGGATTCCAAGACATTTTGCCAACTGTGATATATTAATCGTCTGTTTCCTTCACCAAATCTGAATACCACAATTAATATCACTTTCGAAGATGCATTATTGCTGTATCTTGGTAATGGACTGACAGATTTTCAGTACCGGACTGACAGTAACGGACTGACATGCTAGATATAACAGGTTCTCACTTTTCTAACATGCAAACGCCACAGTATTTAATTCAGGTTTCTGCCACAAGATGTCACGTCAGTGCAGATTTCCTTTTGCAATGAATTCTGGGAAACCAGAAGTGATCATGGAGGGAATTTGAAATATTAGGCCTATATGAGGCACAAATTTTATCCTGTCCCATCCTGAAGTAAGCCTTTATAAATCACACCAGGTAAGTACTTTTTTTTACGAATAGTTCAAGTTAAATAAGAATATATGATCATTACATATTTCAGTGCATGTCACGAGACGGGCGCGATCGCGCCGGCGCTTGTAAACGCCCGTCAAGTACTTCTCATGGACGCAATTTTACACACCCGTCAGTCACTTCAGGAACGCACAACTATTTAAGACAAGCATTTTCCCATTTGACCTACCCCGGTAGACCATGAGGATGACGACAGTGTCATAATCAAAACTAGTAACGCAACATATCTCTCAGATCAAGGCAACCAGTGCCTGTGAGGAAGCATGGTCATATTCAGTTCGGCACCTGACCCATCATCATAGCCGTAACTAGCAATCTCGGACCTCGGTAAAAATTTTGGAGAGAAAAAAAAAATTCAACGTCTTTATCATTCAGGTTTTGTTCTAGGTATCTTAAGTGTAACCCGTGTGAAAATGCAATGTTACATTTCACCAAGAATCAATTTCTGTTTGCATATTATTATTCTTTTCCTCTTATCTATGCATATATTGTTTTTGGGAGTTTTCTTTAGTTCAGTAGAATTATTATTTTAATGCTGTTTGATCTTTGACGTTTTGGCGAAGTAACTTCCTCCAAATTTGCGGTATTCTCCTCAGTATTGAGCTCTGCTGTGGAGAGGTAAGATAAAACAAGTGCTCTTCAGTGGTTTTGTAAAACGCAGTAAAATGCTAAACGGAAGCGAAGATACTTCTTTGTAGCAGTCAAACATTTTGTTCATTATTGATTCGACGGTTACTTTGGTGTTTATACATTTTTATTTTATCGTGTACGGCACTTTTGTGAAGAATGCTAATTTACCTATCGTAAGTCCAGGCTAATGGAGTGTTAGGTGGTTTTATGCGGTTCGCTGTTTCTTCCATCTTTAGTTTAAAGGTGCGCTTGTTGAAACGTGACATGCGAAGTTGCTGTACATTAATGTGTTGCATGCAGGTACGTGAGCTCCCCATTTCTAAATTACCTCCACCATCAAAGGTAAAAGGAGGTTATGTGTTCAGTCCCGTTGACTAGAGAATGTTATGACATGCTGTATACTCAGCTAGTATTAAGCTCTGCTGTGGAGAGCTGTGGATGTATCTTGTCTTGTTTTAACACGTTATGAAATAAAAGAATGTCATTTGGTGAAAATTAAATGTCATTTCTTAGTCATTTTCAGAGATGTCAGTCTGTTACCACCAGAAGTCAGTCCGTTACCGAACCATTTTCAAAGCTGACAACAAGATCAAAGCAGCCAGATGCAATCCCAAATGTTTGTTATAGAGACAATATCCATACATGCCTTGGTAATGAATACTTGTCCACTATGTAATCGACTTCAGAAAATTTTGGAACTGAAAATGTCGCTCTTTAAATTTTAGTGTTTCTTGGTCAGTCCGTTTCTGACGGAATTTTCACCAATAAAAAATGACTTGGTGGGACAAACCTTTATTATCATGGTTGTGGATGAATAACTCCCTCTACCCCTGTAAACTCCGAGGACAGCTGCATTTTCCAATGCCTGTAAATGGTGTGGAGGATAAAATTCCATTATTTTTCTCTGAAATGTCAGTCCGTTACTCACGGAATTGCTCTTTACCCATTGGCAGTGGCGTCTCGTGAACTGGCAACAGGGGAAGCTCAAACAATCCCTTAAGATTAATGATTTGTCACTACCTGTTTTCAATCATTCATTTAAATTACCATTGCCATTAATAACGCATATCTGTCAACTCTCAAGCATTCGGTGTGAGTTTAAGTGTTGGCATGGGCCGGTTACCGGTTTCAAGGTATACCGTGGTTTGAAAAAGTCACGGTTTCAAAACCACAAAAATTTTCCATCATACCGTTCCTGCGGTATGAGCAGTTTTTTTTATGAGTCGTCAAAGGTTTTTGCTCACTTAAAGCTATAGTGCGTAACTTCTGTCACCCCCTAGAGGAATTCTGCGTTATTACAACAATACAGCCGGCACTTTCTTGCAGCGCTCTGCCTCTTGCTAGGAGACTCTCCGCTCTTCCTCCCCCTCCCTTCTTGTTTTGAGGTAAAACTCCTCATTTCCTGCGTGCCAGCGCGGGAATGTCGCCGGTCGACACGCAATACAAAACAACAAATACCGAAAAATAACACGAGATGTTAGAGGAGCCAATCGGCTTAATCAGCATTGTCTCATCTCCTCTACTCGTGGCTTGGGAGAAACGGACATTTACGGACATGTAGAAGTTATGCACTATAGCTTCAAGACAGAGACTGCATATATTTTAATTTTATTTTGAAGTGTTTTTTTTTTTTTTTTTTTTTTACAGAAATAATTCAATTATTTATGTCATGATTACTGTTGAGCTGCAGGTTTAGGCTCCCTTAAGGTACTAAATTTATTTAAATTTTATTTAGAAGAATTAAATTATTTATTTTATTATTATTTTATTATTTATTTTAACATGGTACACGTTTACTAATATACCAAATATTCTATATGTTGTTTAAAAATAAGATTGTGTTCAATGGAAAAAAGTGCTTTTTTACCTAGACATTTCAAAGTAATACAATTTAGAGCTATAATTGCAATACCGCAATACCGTGAAACCGTGATATTTTTGCTAAAGGTTATCATACCGTCAGAATCTCATACCGGCCCAAGCCTATTTAAGTGGCATCTTTACGCTCCTCTGCTGTAGTCAGCAATTATTCAATCAACACATATGTAAGAGATTATTGCACTGAAGTCCTTGTGCGTGGAAGGGTTGGGGGCAATAGAATCGCATAAAGACATTTTAAATTATATTATTTCATTTAAACGATCGTGAAACACATGCATTGCTTCCAACCCCTGAGTAAAGAAGAGTGTGAGAAGTCCGGAGTTGTAATCGGTATGCGTTGTAAATGAAAACTGGCCACATCTGATAATGCTGAGAGTTTACCGAGTTTCTGTAACGGTCATTTAAATGAATGATTGAAAACAGGTCATGACCAATCATTAATTTTATGGGATTGTTTGAGCTTCCCCTAATGTCAGTTCACAAGCTGCCACTGCCCATTGGTAAAGGGGGGAAGCTGGATACAGTGGCAAGACAAATGTACAGCACCTCAGCCAGTCTGAATTGTCTGGACTGCTCCTTTTACGGTCGTTTGGCGCCTATACGAATTGTTTCAATGAAAATTAGATCGCTTTTGAAAGCACATTCCACATCCTGATACTCTCCCCCAACCACGAAAGTGCCTTCAAAATGAGCAAGACCAATTGAGAAGGATTTGCTGTGTATTTTAATATTATCATTTAATTAAATTATTTGTATGATTCATAACGCTCAAGCGTGCTTCCCCTACAGTCAATACAAAATATAAATCACATAGCTATATAATGAAATGAAACAAAATAATATATTATTTTGTCGTGGTTTTTACGGGGAAAGTCGTGCAGAGACACTGGCCTGGAAAGAAGAGCCTGCGACAGGGCTGCTGCTGACTCGCAAGATGTGTGACCGGACTGTCGCGGCAAAGCAGCAGCAGCGCGTGACACCACGCAACAGCGCCGCTCACGCAGGCAGTGTGGCCCAGGCCTTGACAGTGTTCAAATAACGAACGTCAGAAATGCGGAATTTCGGGACGGAATACTCACCGAAGTTTAAAAGTCGCAGATGGCAAGGCCAGCTTGTTTACTATAGCGATGCATTTTTACCTCTATTGACTCGTGTGCCATAATAAATGTAGGCAGCAAATCAATTATTTACCGGGTGGAACGGACAACAGTTCGGTGACGGAATTCGGAAGTGGTTCGCATCAATGATAGTTATGGATTGATTAATGACTCTGCGATTCAGTGAAGCGTTGGGATTTACAGAGGAGTATATAAGAAGGACTCGGACGGCATTTCGCGATGGTACGGTGACGAGAGCTGCGTGATTTCTGGTCTGGAACTGACGTCGAAATTTTAACGGAGGTGATAGCGCCCGTTATGTACAAGCAATATTTCTAGAGTAAACTAAGGCCATCCAGCCGGTGGGGAAAATGGATCATGTGCTCATTACTGGCTTTGTTTTTGCACAAAAGTGAAATGGTTTACTACCCACTCGGCGTACAGCGGCTGTGTTTTGAAGTAGTCATGTCGTGTCACAAAATCTGTAGTGCCAGCATTGCGATCTGGGGCAGTGTTCTTGAGATTCTGGGCCGTAGAAAAATGGCACTATTCCAAAATTGTTTATATGAAATGCTAGTCATTCTGTCGTGACGAGTAGCAATATTGGCCACTCCAGTGAAAAACTAACATAGTAAAAAAAAAAAAAAGCACTTAGAAACGGGTGTTAGATTGATTGTGGAAAGGCCCATGTAGATTAGCTCATCTTTGCAGATTAATGAATTTGCAGTGTCCAGCACCTTCCAGGCTGAGACCTAGTCATTTAAACTAGGTTTTTAGTCACGGCTTTGGCAGTTAAGTTCATTACAATAACATAAATCTATAGTGTATTCTCTAGGAGAAACATAAGAAGAGATCTGACAAACTTTGATTAATATTTCAGTCCCCTTACTGAATTTGTGTCTCTACTTGGCACCATCTCATCTTGCAGAAAGCCCATTCTACATCGTCATAGAAACAGCTGGGTCAAACGCAACGCATGACGAGGAGAAGCTCCACTGCTTCCTGGAGACAGTCATGTCATCATCACTAGTGACTGATGGGACGGTAGCAACAGAAGAAGGAAAAATAAAGGTGCGGTCCTTCTTTTGTAGAATTGATAAACCATTACAATTTCGCTGAGCAGGAAACAATATTAGGCATATCCTTCTTTTGATTCCAGGAATTTTAACTGTACATGGCCAATGAGTAATGTTCTGCTCTCAAGACCATAGTTCCGAGTTATAGACTTTGTTCCAGGGACGTGTGATCCAGTGTGTGCTGGTGCTCCAGTTTTTTGGTTTCCCTCAAGAAGAGCCGTATGCAACCCATTGAAAGACCTGTGAGCGCAGGTGGCCCCAAGATCTAAATAACCTGCGGATGAATTAAACAAACTAAATGATGTAGAATAAGGTTAATAATTAATCATGTTTTAACATAAAATATATTGATTATTATCTGTGTTGGCACATTATATACATACATTCAATGGGTCTCTTTTCTTCACTTTTTTCATTTTGCACATGATATACATGATGCTGGAAGTGAGTTGGTCTTTAAACCATGTATTGCTTGTAGGCATTGTGGGCAATGAGAGAACGTGTCACGGAAGCCCTGACACATGACGGCTTTACCTACAAATATGACATCTCTCTGCCAGTGGAGAAGATCTACCATCTGGTGACTGACATGCGTGAGCACCTTGGAGACAAAGCAAAGAATGTGGTTGGCTATGGACACGTAGGTAAGACTAATCCCAATCACAACATTGTCAACTGTGTCCAATTGTCCGACAGGGCAATAACTAAGTGATGGTAGCATTGAGTCGAAGAGGGTTTAGTTGGCTGGCATCTGTGTCCCATTACACTCTCATGAGTCCTAGTAGGTTAGTTCTCGCAGTTTGCTTGCTAAGGCTATATCTGACTTGCCTTCCTCTTACATCCATCTGATCAAGGTTGACTTTGGGCTGCAGGAAGAATAGAAGCAACTGGCAGCCTTCCATGCTTCAGATGAGGGAAAATGCTTATTTATGTTTTCTCAAAATGACAGAGGAGATTGCAGCCTCAGCATAGCTGGATCTTATTTGTATTTTGAATTTCAACCCCAATTCTGAAATAGTGGGACAAAGTGTAAATTCTGAATAAAATCAAAACACAATGGCTTTCAAATAACACCAGCCAGTATTTTATTCACAATAGAGCAGAGATAACATAGCAAATGTTGAAACTGAGAAATTTTACCATTTTATCCACAAAATGAGCTCATTTCAAATTTGATGGCAGCTACAGGTCTCAAAAAAGTTGGGACAGGGGCCTGTTTACCATGGTGTAGCATTCCCTCTTCTTTTTAACACAGAGTGGAGGCGTCTGGGCATTGAGGAGACAAGTTTCTTGAGTTTAGCCATTGGAATTTGATGCCACTCTTGTTTAATACAGGCTTCTAGCTGCTGGAGAGTTTTGGCCTCCTTTGACGGACTTTTCATTTAATTACGTGCCAAATGTTCTCAATCGGTGAAAGATCAGGACTGCAGGCAGGCCAGTTCAGCACACAGACTCTTCTACTACGAAGCCATGCTGTTGTAATTGCTGCAGTATGTGGTTTTGCGGTGTCCTGCTGAAATACACAAGGCCTTCCCTGGAATAGATGACGTCTGAAGGGGAGCATATGTTGCTCTAAAACCTTTATATACCTTTCACCATTCATGGTGCTTTTTAAAACAAGCAAGTGTCCCACACCATATGCCCTAATACATCCCCATACCATCAGAGATGCTGGCTTTTGAACTGAACGTTGATAACAGGAGGGATGGTCTTTCTCCTCTTTAGCCCAGAGGACACGACGCCCATTATTTCCAACAAAAATGTCAAATTTGGACTCGTCTGACCACAGGACACTTTGCGACAGTCCATTTTAAATGAGCCTTGGCCCACAGAACACGGCGGCGCTTCTGGATCATGCTCAACAATGGCTTCCTTTTTGCATAATAGAGTTTTAGGTGGCATCTGTGGATGGCACGGCAGACTGTGTTTACAGACAGTGGTTTCTTGAAGTATTCCTGGGCCCATTTAGTAATGTCAATGACAGAATCATGCCGGTGAGTGATGGAGTGGCGTCTGAGGGCCAGAAGATCACGGGCATTATGGCGCGGGATAAGTGCCAAAAATCGGACTACAGAGAGGCCGGCGGCGGCTACATCCAGTTCGCAGCCGGCAAACAATCTAGTGACTGAGAAGCCACCGTTGGTTAATGAGAGGCCAGCGGTAGTAAATGAGAGGCCGGCGGTGGTAAATGAGAAGCCGGCTATTAATTTGCCGAGGCTTGTCACTCATTGGATTTGCTACTGGCTTGGCTGGTCACTGGCATTCCTCCGCTGGCCTCTAGCATTCCTCGGTAGCAGCTCATTGGATTTGTGACTGACTCGGCTGGTCACTCGTGTACCTAGGCTGGTAACCCACAGACCTAGCGAGGCAAACCATTGGATTTGCAACTTACTCGGCTGGTCACTCACGCACCTAGGCTGGTAACCCACAGACCTAGCGTGGCAATCCATTGGATTTGCGAGTGACTCGGTTGGTCACTCACGTACCTAGGCTGGTAACCCACAGACCTAGCGTGGCAATCCATTGGATTTGCGACTGACTCGGCTAGTCACTCACGTACCTGGGCTGGTAACCCACTGAGCTATCGTGGCAATCCATTGGATTTGCAGCTTTTTTTTTATTGTTCCTAAATTAACGTGGGATCTCGTTTGCAGTTTCAGTCTACCGTCAGTTGTTCTATTCTTGGTGTGCACGTGACGTCACGCATAATTTGCAAACAGGAAGTCCGCCATGATGGATGATAACAACAACCAAGATAGCTGTGCTTCACCATTGAGCTCCTACAACGCTTCGTGATTTTCTTCAGATTTGCGCTTCCTTTTAAAAGAAAACAATGCCTACTTTGTGTGCGGTTTTTAATTGCGGCAATAATGCTACTCATGATAAAGACGAGTTTCTTCAGAATCCCATCTCATTGAAATCAATGTCGCTTACTGGCAAATACGGCGCTTTGTTTACATGCGCTGGCAGCCACTTGCTTTTTACTTCAGTACATGTTCTCGAGTTCCCGATTCTATATCCAGCTTCAGTCGCAAAGAGCAAAGCTCCAATGTGGAACAAGCCTCGCTTAATCCAGCCATGCAATCACAATGGCCCTCATTTATCAAACGTGCGTACACCGAAAAAATGGATGTACGCCAAATCTCCCGCAAGGATCGGCATTTATCAATCTGAATGTGAGCGAACAGTCCGCAAAAATCTCACGCCAGGTCTGACTAGGTGTACGCAAATTTGAAACCCGCGAACAACATGCAGGAACGAGTGCAGCTGTCAAAATGAGTAATAAACCATATGCAGCGATGCGGATGTCATGCTGTTGTTGCTCTTATTAGTAAAATGAATAAATAGTTTGAATAGATAAATAGGCTAAATTAATAAATGAATAAATAAATAAATAAGACACCTGTGTCGAGAAATTATTAAACTTGTATTTTGAGACAACCTGCTTGCCAGGCCAGACGGCTGACAATTACAATCAATTTGATTAAGCGCAATGCGTGGCTTGGCAGATATGCAGTGTGGCATGTCAGATGCTCATCCAGTCAGATATATACTGAACAACAAAAGAAACGCAAGTTAATTCAAGGCAGACTGGAAAATAAATTTGCGCGTAATTATTTTAGAAAAGCAAATTTATTACTAGCGCATGCACATTAACGCTTGTTTCATCAAACTTCTCTTTATTTTGCGGTCACTTTGACTGAGTAACCATAAGAGTACATTGACTAACTAGCTAACTTGCGTTTCTTTTGTTGTCCAGTATATACAGGCCTACGGACACTTTGGCCATGATCACATTTTGACAATGGCAGATCTTCTATTGTTATTGGAATAAGCTTCTGTTCAACGTGTGAGGAACATTCGGCACAGAGAAGATCTCCTCCAGGAAAGTGACGAGTGGCTGCTCGTTTTGTGCGGCACCCAATAAAATGTCATTATAAAAGTACAATGAAGAGTGATCTCTGCAGACTGTATTTTAACAATTACCCTCATGCAGCTCCGATCGAGGCGGTGGGGACTCATCCGTGTCCGCACCACCTCGTATTCCCACAATGGAGGGGGAGCCCTGCTACCATGCGCTCCTGGAACGGTGGCAGCTGTGGTGCGCTGCTGCGCCTGAGCACCGCAACCCGTTTTTTGGTGGCGATCTTAAAATTGGACCACTTTTTTTAACCTACATGTAAGCATTTGGATTGTCAATTATGTAGGCTATATAACCTGAAATATCATGGATCTATGAATTGAATTTATTAAGGCCTATGTTATTCGCATTTATACGTGTGGCCAATGCTGAATTTTTTTCTTGGCCACACTTATAAGTGTGCAAGTTGATGACCATTCCAGGGCCGCTTATAGAAAGTACCGCTTAAAATAAGTTTGGCCAAGAAAAAAAAATTAGCTTTGGATACACTTAAAATAAGCGTGGGCAATGGAGAAATGTGCATCTTGGCCACACTTATAAGTGCGTCTAACGCGAATTTCGATCAATTTTTGTGCTTGGACAAGTGCGAATAGTCACTTCGATTTATTACTGAATTAAATCAAACGTCTGCTGCACTCCGGTTTTCCACCTCAACGGTGTTTACCGCAGCAGCAATAGTTTTCCAAACTGCAGCCTTCTGGGCTCCCTTTATGCCACTCTTAAGGCTTCCAAATAAAATTATTTTGTTTTTCTCCACCTCGGACGTGATAATTTATATTCCTCCTCAGTGAAGTTCTCTCCGTCTTTCGAGAGTCCATGTCGTAAAGTGGGAAGAACCATGCCTCCCGGAGCATGAATTTATAGGGGCGTGTCATGTAAATTACGATGGTTTCAGCCACCAGATTTATCAACGCCACGCCAGTTCTACACCGAAATCAGCGACGTACACACTTTTAGTAAATCAGACGTGACACCTGGCGAACGCTGATATTTACACCAGAATCTACAACAGATCCTACGCAAGTTTGATAAATGATGGCTATTGTGCGAGGATCACATCGCCATGCTTATCGCTCACAAACTACGGCTTGAGCGGTGTTTCTCAAGTTCTTTGAGAATGGTTTACCCAAGCATGAACCAGCACCCTGTTCTCTTTCACTTCGTATTAGTGAGAAGAATACCAACCCAGCCAGACACAAAAAAGTTATTCGCATCTAGACTCTTATGAGCCTTCATTTGTGCGTTGGTTGCCCGCGAGGTTTGAATAACGAGATAGTTTACGATATCGGGGTATTCAATCACTGGTAATGTTGCCAAATCCTCCTTATAATCAGACAGCTTTAACATAATATGGGTCAAAACCACAAATTTCAACCTTTTCTCTGTATCTTGACTTGGCAGCGGACTCCAGAGAGTCACAATATTTCGAAAAATTTGGAGATGTATCACTGTTATTGTTCGCACAAGATGCCATTTTTGATTTGTATATCATCCAACATGGCGTTGCGTGCTATTTAATCACGTGGTTGCACACCAAGAATAGGCCTTGGCAACCGACGTCACTGCGCAATGCATTCTGGGACGTAAACAGTAGCGCGCCGCCATATTGTGAGGCCATATCGTGCGAGACTAAATTAAAACAGAGCCAGAGATACAGTAACTCGGTAAAAACTTGTCGAAAGCGCTGAGATGCCAAGTCTCGCGCATTTTTTAGGCTTATTCACTGTAGTCCGCAATTATTCACTGAACGCTTTATGAGATTCTCACGCGGTATTAAAATCCTTGTGCATTGAAGTTTCCGTTTCACTTGCGTAAAGGTGCACCTCATCACAAGTAACATGGAAAGCAATTATGACTCCGGACTTTCCGTGCTTCTCTTTACTCAGGGATTGGAAACAATGCATGTGTTTCATGATCGTTTAAATTGTTTTAATGAAATAAGACCATTTGAAACGTCTTTATGCAATTCCATTGCTTTCAATCCCTCAGTAAAGACAAGCCTGAGAATTCCCAAGTCATAATCGATTTCCGTGTCACTAGTGGGGAAATCCACCGTAATGCACGTGAAACAGATTAACTTGATGCACAATGACTTAAATTCCGCGAGTGAATTTCTTCAGTGCGCTTTGATTGAATAATGGCAGACTATGGCACAGGAACGTGAATGCCACTAAGAGGAGAGACTCAAGCGTAATGCGTGAGACTTGGCATCTCTGATTAAGCGATGCTAATAAGTCGATTAAACGAAAGAAACGTACTATAAAGAGACAAACTTCTACCGAACGCAAGAAAATGGAACATGAAAAAGATTGCGTTGATCGGAAATTTGGATCCGCATGAGGTGCCTGCGAGAAACTACTGTTGAAACCGCCTTACCCCTTTGATGTTTCCCGATATTTTTGTGTACTTTTAGTCTGTGGCGTCAGTGCATATACCGAGGATGAATTTCAGAATTATAAATCTATGGAAGCCCATGTACAATTCACAAATGGCTGGGTCCATGATTTGGAGGTCTGCAAACCACCGAGCTGTGAAAACAGTGTCGTTCGCACAAAGGTGTGTATCATCTTGCTTGCTTACCTACCTGTGATTAGAGAGACATACATTATAAGGCTACTCAGTGGCGGCTCGTGAACTGGCACTAGGGGAAGCTCAAACAATCCCTTAAAATGAATGATTGGTCACAACCTGTTTTCAGTCATTCATTTAAATTACCATTACAGAAACCCAGAAAACTCTCACCACTGATGTGGCCAGTTTTCATTTATAACGCAAACCTGTGAACTCCCACGCATTCGGTGTAAGTTTAAGTGGCATATTTACGTTCCTCTGCTGTAGTCAGCAATTATTCATTCAACGCGTATGTAAGAGATTCTCGTGCGGAACTGAAGTCCTTGTGCGTGGAGGAGTTGGAAGCAATGGAATTGCTTAAAGACGTCTCAAATGATCTCATTTCATTTAAACGATCATGAAACGCATGCATTGCTTCCAACCCCCGAGTAAAGAAAAGCGTGAGAATTCCGGAGTCGTAATCGGTATTCACTATAGGCTAAATGAAAACTGGCTACATCTGACCACACAACAGGTTCTTCCCATGGCTGTGGCTTCTCGGCGTGCAACAACAAGAAGTGGCCTCACGGTATGGCAATCTCTCCCATCAACCCCTGTGGCGCTGCAGCCGTGACGTCACGCCCCCATCCCCTATTCAAGCGAATGACTCGACAAAAGCAACGACGAGATTCATGAGTGACTTGTGTACAAAACCCAAAACCAGTGAAGTTGGCACGTTATGTAAATCGTAGATAAAAACAGAATACAATGATTTGCAAATCCTTTTCAACTTATATTCAATTGAATACACTGCAAAGACAAGATGTTAAATGTTCAAACTGAGAAACTTTATTTTTTTTTTGCAAATAATCATTAACTTAGAATTTAAAGGCAGCAACACATTGCAAAAAAGTTGGCACAGGGGCCTTTTTACCACTGTGTTACATCACCTTTCCTTTTAACGACACTCAGTAAACGTTTGGGAACTGAGGAGACCAATTTTTGAAGCTTTTCAGGTGGAACTCTTTCCCGTTCTTGCTTGATGTACAGCTTAAGTTGTTCAACAGTCCGGGGTCTCCGTTGTCGTATTTTACGCTTCATAATGCGCCACACATTTTCAATGGGAGACAGGTCTGGACTACAGGCAGGCCAGTCTAGTACCCGCACTCTTTTACTACGGAGCCATGCTGTTGTAACACGTGCAGAATGTGACTTGGCATTGTCTTGCTGAAATAAGCAGGGGCGTCCATGAAAAAGACGTTGCTTGGATGGCAACATATGTTGCTCCAAAACCTGTATGTACCTTTCAGCATTAATGGTGCCTTCACATATGTGTAAGTTGCCCATGCCTTGGGCACTAATACGCCCCCATACCATCACAGATGCTGGCTTTTGAACTTTGCGCCTATAACAGTCCGGATGGTTCTTTTTCCTCTTTGGTCCGAGGACACGACGTCCCACAGTTTCCAAAAACAATTTGAAATGTGGACTCGTCAGACCACAGAAACACTTTTTCCACTTTGCATCAGTCCATCTTAGATGAGCTTGGGCCCAGCGAAGCCGGGGCGGCGTTCTGGGTGCTGTTGATAAATGGCTTTCGCTTTGCATTGTAGAGTTTTAACTTGCACTTGCAGATGTAGCGACGAACTGTAGTTACTGACAGTGGTTTTCTGAAGTGTTCCTGAGCCCATGTGGTGATGTCCTTTACACACTGATGTCGGTTTTGATGCAGTACCGCCTGAGGGATCGAAGGTCACGGGCATTCAATGTTGGTTTTTGGCCTTGTCGCTACGTGCAGTGATTTCTCCAGATTCTCTGAACCTTTTGACGATATTACGGACCGTAGATGATGAAATCCCTAAATTTCTTGCAATAGCTCGTTGAGGAATGTTGTTTTTAAACTGTTCGACAATCAGCTCACGCATTTGTTCACTAAGTGGTGACCCTCGCCCCATCCTTGTTTGTGAATGACTGAGCATTTCAGGGAAGCTGCTTTTATACCCAATCATGGCACCCACCTGTTCCCAATTAGCCCGTTCACCTGTGGGATGTTCCAAATAAGTGTTTGATGAGCATTCCTCAACTCTCTCAGTCTTTTTTGCCACTTGTGCCAGCTTTTTTGAAACATGTTGCAGGCATCAAATTCCAAATGAGCTAATATTTGCAAAAAATGACAAAGTTTACCTGTTCGAACATTAAGTAACTTGTCTTTGCAGTGTATTCAATTGAATATAGGTTGAAAAGGATTTGCAAATCATTGTATTCTGTTTTTATTTACGATTTACACAACGTGCCAACTTCACTGGTTTTGGGTTTTGTAATAAAAATATATACTGGTGACTTTAAAAGAAACATTAAAACCAAACAAAAATCAGAGTTTATAATTCTTTAAGTAGTCAACTAATTGTATTACCACGTTCAATTCTGTCTTAAGATTTGAATTACCAGGCAAAAAAGAGATCAATTGGGCGTCTAATACAGATTTTCTTGTTTTTAATAGGCTACTCTTTGGTGAGGGGCAATGATTAATCAAGATTGATGCAAACCTACTGGTTCACTGTAGTGAATATTATTTTGGCATTAGGGCCATCTATTGCAATCACTTTAGCCTCGTCATTCAAATCTTAAGACAGAATTGAACGTGGTCATATAATTAGTTGACGACTTAAAGAATTATGGACTTGGATTTTTGTTTTGGTTTTAATGGTTATAATTTTTCTTTTAAAGTCACTTGTATATATTTTTATTACACAAGCCACATATTTCTACCTCGTTTTTTTTTTTTCTTTTGTCGAGTCATTCGCTTGAATTGAACAACTGACGGTAGACTGACACTGCAAACGAGATCCCATGTTAATTTAGGAACAATAAAAAAGGTCGCAAATCCAATGGATTGCCACGATAGCTCAGTGGGTTACCAGCCTAGATACTTGAGTGACTAGCCGAGTCAGTCGCAAATCCAATGGATTGCCATGCTAGGTCTGTGGGTTACCAGCCTAGGTACGTGAGTGACCAGCAGAGTCAGTCGCAAATCCAATGGATTGCCACGCTAGGTAAGTGGGTTACCAGCCTAGGTATGTGAGTGACCAGCCGAGTAAGTCGCAAATTCAATGGATTGCCACGCTAGGTCTGAGGGTTACCAGCCTAGGTACACGAGTGACCAGCCGAGTCAGTCGCAAATCCAATGAGCTGCTACTGAGGAATGCTAGTGGCCAGCGGAGGAATGCCAGTGACCAGCCAAGCCAGTAGCAAATCCAATGAGTTACAAGCCTCGGTGAATTAATAGCCGGCTTCTCATTTACCACCGCTGGCTTATCAGTCGCTAGATTGTTTGCCGGCTGCGTAATGGATGTCGCTGCCGCTGGCCGAGTTTTGGCACTTATCCTGCGCCATACAGGCATCCAGTAAAGGTCTTCGGCCTTCTCCCTTATGCAAAGAGATTTTTCCAGTTTCTCTGAATCTTTTGATGATGTTATGCACTGACGATGATGAGACCTTCAAAGCCTCTGCAATTTGATGTTGAGGAACATTGTTTTTAAAGTATTCCACAATTTTTTACGCAAGCCTTCACAGGTTGGAGAGCCTCTGGCCATCTTTAACTCTGAGAGTCTCAGCCTCTCTGGGACATCCCTTTTATAGCCAATCATGTTACACACCTGTTGCCAGTTAACTTAATTACTTGCTAAATGTTCTTTCAGCTGATTCTCTTATATATTAATTGCTTTTTCAGCCCTTTTTTTGCCTGTGTCCCAACTTTTTTGAGACCTGTTGCAGCCAGAAAATCTGAAATAAGCTCATTTTGTGGATAAAAATGTAAAATGTCTCAATTTCAACATTTGACATGTTATCTATGTTCTATTGTAAATAACATATTGGCTCATGTGATCTGAAAGTCATTGCATTTTGATTTTATTCACAATTTACACTTTGTCCCAACTATTTCGGATTGGGGTTGTAATATGCAGAATGAAGGCAAAAGCATAAATGGTCCAAACCTTGTGAGACGTATGGTGCTCTCAATAAGACAGCCTGCTGTAAATCAACTGGAGTAAATAGGGGGAAAAAAATCAAGAAAACCAGAGCCTTCAGCGAGCACATACCTTAGCCAAGGCCCAACAGTCTGCCATATGTGTGGGTTAGCTGACTTATGAGTAGCGTTATGATGTAACACCACACAAGTAAATTAAAAAATTCCTGGATCCAGAGTTTGATCTGGATCAATCCCAAAATGAAATCACTGCTAAGTTGGGCCAAAACATACCTCTGGTAAAATTTCATTAAAAACTGATCGTGACTTTTTCTGTTATGTTGCAAACAAACAATTAAACATACTTGCCCACAAACCGAAGGTAAAACATAACCTCCTTGGTGGAGGTAGTAATGTTACAGCTGACGGTTTGCCCTTATACGAATTTATAAGTTGCGGCATAAGTGGTGACTCCTTGAATAAATATTGGATCTTCTTTCCATTGCAGTTGAAGCACAGGGAAAGTTATCGAACAAGCTAGATCTGCATATTCTTCATGGGGATATCCAACGCTTGATGACTGCTTAGAAATTTCCCTGCCAAGTAACTTAATGTTTCTTGCGGTCATCCTAGATCCAAAAACCAAAATTAGCTTGCTAGCTTGTAATGAATTGTATGGATATAAAGCCCGCCAAGCTTGCAAATAGAACATCTTGAGCAAGCTTAACTGCCTCCGTTTCGCTTACATAGCGAACAAGCTTAATTAGAAAAAATAGAACAAATTTTAAAATTCCGTGTAACTTAGCGTCTGAATGTCCCCAAATTTCATACACTGTTGAACTCTGGTTTTGCGCAGACAAAAAATACAAATGCAATTCTGCCTGAATCTGAAGAACAAGCTGATTTGAATTGGTGAGTGACCATATAGACTGGTGTTTTTACTGGCTTTTTTATGGCTGATTGGCACTGTGCCTGGAATGCTCTATTCCAGCTGACTCAAGATGCACTCTCTGCTGCCCACTCATATAAAGTAAGTTAAGTAACACTGTACAGCTTTGTGGTAGCGTGATCACTCTCTGTACTTGGCAGTTGACAAACAGCATTTCAAGGAAATGGCGGTAATTTTTTTAGCCTGTTGAGCTTGCCTTTCCGGCGACGAGGATTGAAGGAGTGAATCTTAGCGAGCTCCACAGTATTGTGAGTGAGTCAAAGCGTGATGTCCTAAACGCTCCTAATTAAAAAGTGTATTTCTCTTCCATGAGTTGTTATGGCATCCTTTCTCTGGTTGGTTGAACACAAATCCTGGCTGGAGCACACAGACGTCGTTGTGTGAGAGAAGTGAGCAACATAAGACCATAGGTCCCAAGTTGGAAGGATTCAAATGCCCATGACTGGTCCATAGAGACGACCGGCACATCCTGGTACTTCGCCAAATGTCAAGACCGCGCCCCTTTTTGGGGGATAGAAAACCTCAGATCCCATTGACCCTAATGTAATTTAATGTGTTTTCAGGTGTAAAATTTATCTGATTTATTTCACTAAATTTCCTGTTTATATTCATTTATTGATTTATTGATATGTCTAGCGATTATTTTGCTACCTTGCCCGAACCTGAGCGTTCGCGTTATCTTAATAAATTAAGGTTCATCGGTCCACCCTCTTGCCCTTTCACTACCGTGAATTTCAAAGTTTGTGTCAGTTTGGGGTCAAGAATAACTAACAAATGCACATAACGTTAGACCGCAAACCTGACTCGGTTGGCTGACGCTACTTTACGTTAGCTAGTTAAGCAATTAAAGAATAAATAATGACATGAGACAAAAATCATAGCGAATTAACCTATTAAAGTATAGTACCAAGTCTTACATATTAAAGGGTACTTAACGTTACTTTCTAAGTTGAAAAAAAAGAGTGGCATGGCCTGTTATGAAGCGTTTCCCACACATATAAACATGGGAAGACACTGGATACATAGCTTTTACTCTTCATCTTCTCTCAACTCTCCTATTTGGATTCTTCCCTTTTCCAGGTAGGATGGGGAACCTGAGGTCCGTACTGATCATTTTATTGGAGGTGCAACCCGGCACACCACAACTTTTGGGCATTTTACTGCTCAATTACCGCGCTTATTTCTCATTGATTTTAATGCATAAGAGCATTTGTTTTCCCCCAAAAAGGGGCGCGGCCTTTGCGCTGAGCTCTTGATGACGTTGAACCGGTTGTCTCTATAATGACCACAACCAGTACAACATGTATCAGTTATCTCAGGCAATCGCGCATGATTTTGTAATTATCACGTGATCTCATCAGACTCGTTCATTGGTCTTGCAACTGTAGCCATCCGGCTTAATGTTTTTAGAGCCAGGGCGGTAGGTCAGCATAAAATCAAAGCGATTAAAGAACAATGACCACCGCGCCTGCCGGGAATTACGTCGCTTGGTTGCTGAATATCCTGGAGATTTTTATGGTCTGTCCATACCACAAAAGGGTGTTCAGCTCCCTCCAACCAGTGGCGCCACTCTTCAAGCGCCAACTTGACCGCTAATAACTCCCGGTCACCAATGCTGTAATTCTGTTCCGCGGCGGACAAAGACTGGGAGAAGTATGCGCATGGGTGTAGCTTATTATCCCAACAAGGGCACTGGGACAAAATAGCGCCCACGCCAACCTCCGAAGCATCCACCTCCACCACAAATGGGAGGGAGGGATCGGGCAAAACCAGAATGGGCTCTGAACTAAAACATTTCTTTAATTCCTAAAAGGCAGCATCAGCTGCTGGAGTCCAAAAAAACGCTGAGGAGGTATTCTTCTTGGTGAGCGCAATAATGGGGGCAGCAACCGCGCTAATTACAGATAAACCTCCTATAAAAATTATCAAAGCCCAAGAAGCGTTGGACCTCCTTAACACTTTGAGGGGCAGGCCAATTCCTGACCGCAGCCACCTTGTCCGGGTCCATGCGGACCGACCCCTTGGAAACAATAAAGCCAAGGAACGAGACAGTTTGGGCGTGGAAAACACATTTCACGGCCTTGACAAAAAGTTTGGCATTAAGGAGGGCCTCAAGCACACGTCTGACGTGTTGTTTATGCTCTGAGAGTGTTGAAGAAAAAATCGAAATGCCGTCAAGATAAACGAAGACGAATTTCTCCAACATCTCTCGGAGGACGTCATTAACGAGTGCCTGAAACACCGAGGGGGCGTTAACCAATCCGAACGGCAAGACCAAATATTCGTAGTACCCGTCATGAGTGTTAAATGCTGTTTTCCATTCGTCCCCTTCCCGAATGCGAACCAAGTTATAAGCATTACTGAGATCTAGCTTCGTAAAAAATGACGCTTCCTGCAGACGTTCAAACGCGGAATTCATTAACGGAAGGGGGTATCGGTTTTTAATGGTGATCTTATTCAAACACCTATAATCAATACAGGGTCTCAGATCGCCATCCTTTTTTCCCACAAAAAAAAACCCCGCTCCGGCAGGAGACGTGGACGGCCGAATAAAACCATTAGCGAGAGCTTCCTGAATATATTCTCGCATGGCCTTACGCTCAGGCCCTGACAGCGAGTATCGTGAACCCCTAGGAGGAGTAGTACCAGGGTAGAGATTGATCTCGCAATCCTACGGACGATGGGGAGGTAACGTCAATGCTCGTTGTTTACTAAAAACTTCGGCGAGATCAGCATAATCATTAGGAACATTAGACGGCAAACTAAAGTTCAGGGTGGCCCCAAATTCCTCACCCTGCTCAGAATCTAATGTCTCGGTGACTGATTCAGAATTGAAAAAATCCTCTAAAAGGTAATCGTCCTCTGGCTGACGCCAATCAAATTGAGGATCCCATTCCAACCCCTCCTCTGCCCCTTTTTCTAGTCTAGGAGGGTACGGTGAGACGACCTCCTCACACTCGCTCCAGGCATCAGCCTGCCCCATAGCTTGATGTCGGGGAAAACAAGTTTCATTCTCTGTACAATGAGACCTACAATTGGTGCCCCAGTGGACGATAGGATTATTCTGTTCCCCCCAAATGATGCAAGGTCTATGTTCCCGTAACCAAGAATGCCCTAAAACTATGGGAAAAGCAGGGGAACTGATAATAAAAAACCGAACCTCCCCACAATGGCCACCAAAGGAAATGAACATATTTAGCGGTTCAGAAACTTTGGTTATAACTCCCGTACCAAGCGGGCACCCGTCCAAAGTTCTTACAGAGCGTGGCTCTGAAAGAGGAACGGTGGGAACGGAGTGCCTCCTAGCCCACTCAACATCCAGAGACTCGCGCTTCCAACGGACAAAGATCTTAGTCCGGGTACAAAAGGAAGCAAAGCGAGCAGGACTGAAACGAAATAAAGGGAAAATCTTGGCTACCGAGATATCGAGATAAGGCACCAGACGGTGCATAGAAAGAGAGAAATAACGAGAGAAAGTTTCCCTTGCTAACTAGCACTTTCCTCTTTGCAACTAATTCCTCAAACAATTCTCTAGCTAGAGACCTTGCCGGCTAAAGTGCAAAGTTACACTGACACTCTAGCAAAGGCAGCGAGGCCGAACTTGGGTTTAAATAGAGTCCGGGCGCCGCCCACAATAAATGCCAGCTGGCCAAAGAATTCGAATGTGGGCAAAACGATATCGTCCCGGACGAGAGAAAGAAAGAAAGCTCGCCAGCCTCCAAAAACCATGACAGTTTCGATAAACTTTACTTGTCCGACCAAGTCAGACCATCCGTCGAGTGAAAAGTCGGACCTTCGACAGACCGTGTCCCTCAGGTGTTTCAATAAAACAAACGTAGGATGTCCGACCGTGATCCGACGTGGACTGACGGTTCGTCACTGTCCATTCAAAGTTGCGTGAGAATTTACACCTCAGCGATGCACTGCTTCGCTGTTTGGCGTTCAAATATTCGAAATAAGTTAACGTTTAATGAAAAAATAAAAAAGCTGGTAGATCATTAACTACTATTCAGACATAAATTAACGGCGCACATGGCTGTAGGATGTCACGTTCAATTTCAGTAGGCTATTAACTGAATACAGTCTAGCTAATTAAAAGCAGTCTTTGCTCACTGTGCACTCTGTGCTAAAACTACCATTGGCAACATAACACAGCTATTCATCACACAAAAGAAATTAAAACATTCATGTCGTCACGATGGCTCATTTCGAAATATTTTGGGCTGTCTGCGCTTCCAGACAACATCAAACAATAACGCCATATTTTGGCGTTATATTCTTTGTCCGACCGAGTTTTTGGACAACTCTCGAGTGGTCCCAGAAAGTCGGACAGTTCGACCAGAACGGAGGATGACAGGCCGTTTAATGAAACACCCAGAAAAAGACAGACTGTCCTATCCAAGCGGGGATAGTCTGTCGCTGGGTCGGACGGTCTGTCATGTTTATTGAAACAGCCCCCTGGATCTGGAATTTGATCAGTATCACAGCCATAATGAATCGCCTCTAGGATTGGCGAAGACACACCTCCGGTAAAAATGTAATAAAAAAAATTGTCCATAATTTTTTCCGGAATGTTGCGAACAAACAAACAAACATACCCACAAATAAAATCTAAAACACCACCTTGTTGATGGAGGTAACTGCATGAAAGGAGAATGGACTCCTCCCCTTGCCCAGAAAAAAGCCCAAATATTACACCATTCCTTTTTCTAGACTGAGTTTGCCTCTACATAACATCATGAGTTGGTTTAAGCTGCATGGCTTAAATGAGATTATTTTTGAGCAGCCTATTCAAACGTCCTGGTTTGAACCCTTTTGAGGTAATGTGGCAGGACCTGAAATGGGGTTAGTTCACACGAGAAAATTCCTCTATGCGGCTGAATTGGAACAGTTCGGCCAAACTTCCTTCAGAGATACAAAAGACTTAATCTCCTTTTATCTGAAATGTTTGGTTGCAATTGTTCCTGCTAAAGGTAGCACAACCAGTCATTAAGTTTACGAGGGCAATTACTTTTTGCATTGTTGATATAGGTGTTGGGCAACTCTATTTCCTACAATAAATTAGATTTCCATTTAAAAACTTAATGTTTCCGCACATTTTTCTGGATAAATTTCTGTGAAGATCTGAAAATATTTCGTGACAAATACGCAAACACTGGAAATCTGAAAGGTGGCAAATTCTTCATCGAACTGCACTATTCTGATCCAGCTACATGCCAACCCAACCATAGAATTAGGCAAGCAAGTTCAGTAGAATTGTCCTAGGCGTGCATTCGTTTCATGAGCCAATGTGCCTTGCCTTCCTTAGGTGATGGCAACCTGCATCTGAACATCACCTCCCCCACCAAAGACCCCGCTCTCCTGGCAGCTATTGAGCCATATGTCTACGAGTGGACGGCAAGGTTCCAAGGCAGCATCAGTGCCGAGCATGGGCTGGGTCTGAAGAAGAAGAACTACATCCACTTCAGTAAGCCCCCTGAAGCTGTGGCTCTCATGAGGAGTATCAAGACCATACTCGACCCCCATGGGATCCTTAACCCCTACAAGACCCTTCCGGACTAGAAATACTGAAAGAGGATCATTTTAGCCTGGCTGAGCCCTCAGGAAATGTCACCGACCAAGACCCTTGCACTGCTGCTGTGAAAGCTTGGACCAAATTTTTATATGGGAATGATGGAAATGGAAGGCAATGTCTCATTTGTAAGGCTGGGTTTTGTCAAGGAAAAAATAACCTGAAGGCACAGAGCAGTCACAGAAAAATTGCAGATCATCATGGAAAACTGAAATTGGAGGTGATTTGGAGGGTTCAAAAAAAAAAAAAATCAATGAGTTTTAATTCACTGCTTGGAACAAATACATTAATTTCCTGGTGATTAAAAAATTAATTTGTTCCATCACTGAAACCATGATGTTTTTGCCTTAATCGCATTGTAGAAACAAAGCGTGCTTACATGGTAATACTAATGTTTTCATTAGTTTAAACATTTTGCAGCACAAGGCATGGTTTGGTCTTCAGTCTCTCTGGTCATTGAATGATATCCTAAGAGTGCCCAACATCAACATAGTCAATGGGTACTGTATTGAATGGCGACAACTGAAAACCAGAATTCTGATCATAGGCCATTTCATGGTATTTGTGAAGTAGTATCAGAAATATAAATGTTTGAATCTGAGCAAAATACCAACTGGATATGTTAGATGTACATCTGAACTGATTAGAAAACAAAAATCAGGGCCGAAATTTTGACCCCTTGATTACGTAAATTAGGATTTAATTAGGAAATGATGAAAATCAGCGTGTCGGACAGGACATGTTTTTCTCATCTCTCTCCTGTTGTATTTTTGACAATTTTTTCTTGCTGACAGGACAAGTTTCAAGTCCAAGCAAATAACCCACCAAGTAATGTTTTTTTTCTCAAGTGTAAAGCCATGTTAATTTCACTTCACAGGAGTTGGATGTCCTGTTCGACACAATTTGTGAGCAAAAAGTTTAATTTATTTCCAAAGTAAATGACTTATGAAGGCAAGAATCATTTTTCTCTTTGTTGATGTGGTATAAAACAATGAGAGTTAGGTTTTTTCAAAGAAATAGAACACACCTCATGGGAAATTAAAAATCTTTTTTGTCCTGTCCGACACGCAACCAAAAAAAATGCGTCGGACAGGACTCTAGTCTTCTTGTAATGGACCAATGGCTAATTCCAGAGTTGATATCGCAACTTCCACTGCTACCAAGGCTTTTAAAAGGCTGTTCTGTTCTTTTTGAGTTCAGAAACCACTGGCTGATTTAATTGCCAGTAATTAGAGAGTTGACTTCCCAATTAGCACCTGTCATTAAATATGTTAGAGTAATCGGTGATGGGTTAAGTAAGTGGTGACATGTTAAGTACAAGTAATTGGTACCAAACTTACAAATTAGACGACATTGAGCAAAATTGAGGAACCTCTCTGGAGGAGCTGATTGCTTTAAAATGAAGTGGTTTCTTCCTGTGTGTTTGTGTTTTGACAAGTTTGCGTAACTCAAAAGAAACCATGTCAGCTTCCTTGGAACCGTAAACTGCACCCCAGATTTGATGGGTCCATCACTATAATGCAAGTACAGAGAGAAGCAACAGCCATGCCACCTAAAACAGATCCTGAGAGGAGCCGTACCAAAAGGGAAAAAAACAAGAATGACTGTGAGAAGTACGATGCAGCCAAAAAGAAGGACAGGGAAAGAAAAAAGAATTTTGGGGTGACCCGGTGGCACATCGGTCTAAGCATGCGCACCATAAAGGCTGTGTCCTTCTCGCGGCAACCTGGGTTTGATTCCGGATTGGGTCATTTGCCGCATGTCATCCCCATTCTTCTCCCCAACTTTCCTGTCTCTCTCTGTGCTGTAACTGTCAAATAAAGGTGAAAATCTTAAAAAAAAAAAAAAAGCATTTTATAATAATCATGTGTGTATCCTCTGTCATTTTGGTCCCAAGTGAAAAAGTGTCCTGTCTGACACGCTGACCAAGAGGGAACTTTCGACTCCCCCCTCAGCTATACTTTGAGTTAAGAAACCAAAATTTCCTCTGAACCTAGCTAAGATATCAGGGAACACAACTGCTTGGCTAAATTCTATGAATACCATGTGGTTGGACAGAACTTTGCGGTTTTCCAACATGGCAAAAATACCACTTCACTTTTTGTCCTGTCTAACATGAACTTTTTGGCTTCATTTTGAACTAGAAAAGTGAAATCAAAAGACTTCAGTTTTCTTTTTCCATGTAAAGTGGTCCTATGGCTCTTGCTTATGACCGGTTCAAACTTATTTATCACTCCCCAGAGTAATGACTATGGTGGAAAAAAAACCTGCAAATGTCCTGTCCGACACGAAACAAATACCATGAAATGGCCCTCATTGTTCATATCAGAAGCTGTATACATTATCACGCTTCATTTTTCCCAGAATTGGACAGTATATTGCTCATCATGTTTGGCAATCGACCTGAAATCCAAAAAAATCATACAAAAAATAGGAAAAAATTACAGAAATGGTACAATATCAGATGTAACAGAATCTGTTACATTTATGCTCATTGTGACAACCAGCCTTACTCATGGAAATACCTTACAGAGAGTACAAATTAAAGGGACAGTGTGGCTTCTCATTATGAAGTTATAAAAACCAAAGCGTAGTCCACCAGTCATTCACAGCAACACCCATTCATGGGCTTATGTTGCTGAGTGCATTTTCTTTTTCTTCTCTTCAGCTCAACCGACATGATTTACCATTACATCAGGAGCAATCAATTTGATTAATTGGTAAGGGCTATGTGTATGCTCATGTCCAACTACTGTACATACAACGGGGAAAATAAGTATTGAAAGCATCAACATTTTTATCAGTAAATATATTTCTAATGGGGCTCTTGGCCTGAAATTTTCACGATGTCAGTAACAACCCAAGTAATCCACACGTACAAAGAAATCAAAACAAATAAGTCCATAGATTAAGTTATGTGTAATAAAGTGGAATGACACTGGGAAAAAGTATTGAACACCCTTTCTGAAATTTATTTAATATTTTGCAGAGAAGCCTTTGTTGGTAATGACAGCTTCAAGACGCCTCTTGTATGGAGAAACTAGAAGCATGCATTGCTCAGGTGGAATTTTAACCCATTCTATCCACACAAATTGTCTTCAAATCTTGATGGTTCTGGGATCCCTTCTATGAAATCTGATCTTCAGTTCTTTCCATAGATTTTCAATTGGATTCAAGTTGGGTGACTGACTGGGTCAGTCTCACCGCTTTATTTTCTTGCTCTGAAACCAATTGAGAATTTCCTTAGCTATATGTTTGGGATCATTGTCTTGCTGAAATGTCCACCCTTGTTTCATCTTCATCATCCTGGTAGATGGCATGAATGTCTCGGTACATTTCTGCATTCATCCTTCCTTCAATAATATGAAGTCTGCCTGTACCATATGCTGGAAAACAGCCCCACACTATGATGTTCCCACCTCCAAACTTCACTGTTGGTATGCTGTTTTGGGGGTGATGTGCAGAGCCATTTGTCCTCCAAACATGGCGTGTGCTATGACATCCAAAGAGTTCAATTTTGGTCTCACCGGACCAGACTATTTTATGTAGCGGTTTGACTGGATCTGGGGTGCCAGTCAGAGTTTAGTCTGACAAAGTTAAATATAATAAGGGGTAGTAAACCAGCCAACCCTACACAATACCAGTGCTTTAAAAAAAAAAAAAAAAAAAACATTTGCATGACCCTTAAAGCTTCAGCAACAAACTGGGTAGTATCAGGAAATGGCAAAACAGAGCAACCAATGCTCAAGAGTTCACAGGCAAGACAGTGTATTATACAAAAGATTAATCATTCCCCAATCCCACAATTCCACAGTGAACTCAATGACAAAGTACAACACACAAAAACAACCAACTCCTCCTCTCCAGAATCCCCAAAAATGCAGTCCCATTCAGTCCCTGATAGTTTTTTTTAAGTTCAGGCAGTGTTATTGCGCGCTTCGAGAGTTCCCCACAGAGGGGATATTTTATGACGCAATTAAGGAAAGACATTACGGTCTTACTGTATACAAACATGTGGAAATTGCGAAATTCATTCATTTCCTACCGTTAGGTAAATCCTGCGCGGCGAATATATCCATTGGGTAAAAATCCAATGTTTTTTAGAGACGCAATTTTTTCTGTTTAAAATTCCCGCTTTGGAAGGACTGTGCTTCTTCCAAGGTACGCAGAGTTTGATCCCCTTGCATTTTGAAAAGCCAGCATGATATCAGCTGACGAAGAAAGCGCGTGATGCCGTGTCTTGTGCTCTTAAGAGCTGTTCCGTGAGAAAATGGCACTTTTTGAAGAAGTTGAGGAGTTGACCCCCCTGGAATTTAATGAAACTTGGCACATAGGTAGATATGGTAGTCTCATGGAAAAAGCCAAATTCTTAGGTCCGTATCTCAGTCTGCTGGTGACGCCACCTGGAAGCCACTAAAGTGACTCAGTTTTGCTTTTGACATCATATTTTACATCAATTATTATGACTTAAGGGTACACAGTACCAGATGTGTTATACTTTTATCATGACCTGTGACAAAGTCTGGAGAGACATCAGCACCACATCAGCGCCAAGCTGGGTAACTATGTTATTGAGCTGGAATTATTTGAGAAATCACAATGACAATTGAAAATGGGAATGGTAATAAAATAATATCCGAGAGGTAGCCTATACCAATCAAGAATGCTTTATTTTGTGTTTACTCACAACAAAACTATCATTTTCAGTTAATAGTACCTTGGTGTCTTGCTGGGTTAGTGCAACGGATGGCCGGAAAGATGGTCGAAATTGATTTTCAGTGCATGTTTGCGGTATATTTTCTCAGTAACCCAGATATGTTCCATGGTGATAAATGCCGTTTGTTGTGCTTTTGGAACTCTATTTTCAGGAAAATCAAGCATTTCTTTGGTAGTATCTACACTTTCAAGCTAGACAGAGCCAAAGTTGGAGGAAAACTCAAAACAGACCATTTCATAGCAGATTGTGCCTATGTTTAGGTGGTATTATTTTGTTTACCCAGCAAGATAGAGATCTGAAATTCTCTGGATACATAGTCCCTTTGGGGTACATTACAGCATTAGTAAAATCTCAATGGTAGTATTTTCAGTGTAGATGATATTAAACATCAAAAGTCAGAAAAATTCGCCTCCAGGGGGCACTGTGGGCTGGATGCAAGTACTTGCCATCCCCAGCAATGTACCAAAGAAAGTTTTTTTTAAACTGTGGTACACAGTCACAGCTAGTTTTCTCAGAAAGTGAAGAGCTTGGTTTGGTACTATGCTGGGTAGATAGCTCTCTTACTAAAGGTGGCGCTCAAAAGAGCTAATGTTATACCAACCTAATATTCCATATTCCCAGACATATACCAAAGTTCTGTCTTTTGAAATATATGAAGTACATGCACAGTTACACATAAAATGTGTCATCTCTTTGGTATAATGCTCGTTTGGTTGTAAACTGGTGGTGACCGTAAGCATTACAAATGCACAATACATGGCCTACTACCAAGTACGTGTAGAGGGCAGTCAGAAATATACAGCATGTTGTAAAACATGGCCAGTCCAAAATTTTTGAATACCGAAAAAGAACTAATGTAAAAGGCGTACCACCGTAAGTATGCATGCGGACATGCATCAACAGTATACACACACTTACATAAAATAACAGTCCATAATTTGAACTCAAAAAATCTTTGTCACTCAACCGTGTACATGGAGACAGAATGTTTAGTACAAAAGTTAAAACTGTTTTATGCTTTTCATGTTATCCAAAGCAAAATGATGTCAACACAGCATGTGACTAGCTCGATCCATCAGTCTGTTTTTGGAATTCGATTGTGGGTTGGCGGCACCTGGTGGTGTGCACCAGAGGTCCACTTTGGCCTTGCCCCTGAGCAGCCATCCATGGCCTTCTTCGATCAATCCTGGTCGATGTTACCTGTGGAGCCAGTCGAGTCCGAGGCAAGCCCTACTACACTGCATCCTGGGTCTCTACAGGGCTGCTTACAGGCCGTTGATAGTGAGCTTGTCTGTCTCTGAATTAAATAGCGGGCTGCAGCCTATATGGCGCAATAGTTGCCTCAACACCCATGGCTTGGTACGCGCGGAAATGGAAAGTCTGTAAAAGAAACCCGCCCTCCCAACCAGCAGGCATCCCGTGGGCTAGACATCATGGGCAGGTGTTAGGAATGAAGGCATGCAAGTTACCACTACAAATGAACTGCCCTTTTTTGGCAGGGTGCTGTTTGCTTGCTTGGACCTCTGTGCCCTTTATCAGGTCAACCACTCGCTAGATGCGACTGCTGTGCCCTTTTTCATACCCAAGCACCATACCCAAGGGAAATCCTAGAATTAACACTGAAGCCTGCTCTCCTATTCTAATAGTAAAGTAAAAATGCAGAGCATTTGTTATTTTCTGAAAACGCACCAACACTACAAAACTGTACACCGTACTGACTAATGGTAAAAGTCTTGAATGTTGACAATGCTACAATCACCACCAACATTCTTTTCCAATTTACAACCAACCCAGCTTTATACCGAATAGATTAAAAATTTTATGTATAACTATGAATGTACTTCATATATGTCAAAAGACAAAACTTTGGTATATGTCTGGGAATATGGAATATTAGGTCGGTAGAGCATTAGCTTTTTAGAGCACCACCTTTGGTCAGATAGCTGTCCATCCAGAATAGTACCAAGCTAAACTCTTCATTTTCAGAGAAAACTAGCTGTGTGCATCACAATTCAAAAACAATTTATTTGGTACATTGCTGGGGATAGCCAGTATTTGCATCCAGCCTACAGCGCCCTTGGGGGCGAAATTTTCCAATGTTTGATGATGAATATCGTCTACACTGAAAATACTGCCATTGAGATTTTACTAATGCTGTAATGTACCCCAAAGGGACTATGTATCCAGAGAATTTCAGATCTCTATCTTGCTGGGTAAACAAAATAATACCACCTAAACTTAGGCACAATCTGCTATGAAATGGTCTGTTTTGAGTTTCCTCCAACTTTGGCTCCGTCTAGCTTAAAAGTGTAGATACTACAAAAGAAATGCTTGGTATTCCCGAAAATTGAGTTCCAAAAGCACGACAAACAGCATTTACCCTCACGGTACAAACCTGGGTTACAGAGAAAATATTACGCAAACATGCACCAAAAATGAATTTCGACCATCTTTCTGGCCGTCCATTGCACTAACCCAGCAAGATACCTAGGTCCTATTAACTGAAAATGATAGTTTTGTTGTGAGTAAACACATAATAAAGCATTCTAGTTTAGTATATGTTTGGGATATTATTTTATTCCAATTCCCATTTTCAATTTTTATTGTTATTTCTCAAATAATTCTGGCTCGATAACATAGTTACCCAGCTTGGCGCTGATATGGTGCTGATATCTAACTGGACTTTAAGTGTCAAGTCATGATAAAAGTATAACATATTTGGTACTGTGGTACTGTGTACCCTTAAGTCATGATAGTTGATGTAAAATGCGGCGTCAACAGCAAAACTGAGCCGCTTAAGTGGCTTCCAGATGGCGCTATCAGCAGGCAAAGTGAGATACAGACCTAAAAATTCGGCTTTTTCTGTGAGATACCCATATCTACCCATGTGCCAGGTTTCATTCAATTCCAGGGGGGTCAACTGTGCACCGAATGTAAATCTCTCGTGCAATGGGTCTTAAGGAAGCAGTGCGCCACAATTCTCCCAGTACTTCATAGGCTTGTCCATATGTTGTGCAGCAGTTGAGTGCATTACTTATTGTTTTCTTTGAAACAACTGTACCTGCTAATTCCAGATCTTTCTGAAGCTCTCCGCTAGTGGTCCTTAGGTCTTGGACAACTCTTCTGATTATTCTTTTGACTCCTCTGTCAGAATTCTTGCAAGGAGCACCTGGTCATGGCAGGTTTAGGGTGAAATGATGTTCTTTCCACCTCCAGAGTATCGCCCCAACGGTGCTCACTGGAACATTCAGAAGTTTAGAAATACGTCTGTAACCAATCCCATCAGTATGTTAGGGGCCATTCTCTGAAATATGAGCCTGGAAGGGCAAATTTTCAAATAAGCTCCATCAAATAACTAGTGCATGTGTTTCAAACTACTATTATTCTAGTTGAGGATGGCAAATGCCAATTTCAGAAAAATTGCACTTTGGGGCAAAATTTCCCAACTTTAAAGTCTTTTAGTTTTTCACCATTTTTTGAGATATGGTTCATTCTTGGAATTAAAGTCATCTTTTTGTGATTTGGATGAGTGTCAAACACAGCAGCAGAAATAATCTATTGTTGAGGTTGTTATTTTTCGATTTTTGCAGCAAAAGTCCCTGTAGACATAAAAGTTACCCTCTTTAAGGGGGTCAAAATATATAGTGTTGAGTGACATCACACACGTAATGCATAGCAACAAAAGATTTTATAAAATTAATAAATCTAAGGGAAAATACGAAAAACCTGATATTATAAAATAATACCATACCCTACATGATTGGAGGGCATAATTTACTCAGTCCCTCAAATAGAATCTATTTTATAGCCAAAAATGTACCTGTCACACACGTAATGCAGTGCTACATGTATGACATTTGACGTTACATGTGTGACCAAAGTACAAAGCCTATGCTATGACAGGACATTAATGACCTGTTCCTTTATCTTTAGTCTAACAAAGGTTTAGTTCACCTTTCTGTCGAAAGGTAGTTCAGGTTATCTCTATCCAGAACAACAACAACGACTAAAGCCTTCAACATGAAGGTCAGCCACCCCATCACTTGACATAAATATTTTGCCAGATTTTTGTAACTATGGTGTGTATACCCATGTACAAACCATGAAAGAATTTAGATGTAATATCGTGGAATATGTAATATTCAGAAAGTAATGTGAAAATGCTGTGAGTTGGATTAAATTAACCCCTTTGCGCAGAAGCCAAATATGGCTATTCATGCGTTACCCTATTTAATGCTTCACAATTCAAGATTTAAGCTTCATAGAGAGGGGGAATAAGGCACAACTGAGATAATACACTTGCAGCATTATTTTCATGAAATTGGTAGAGTGGTGTTTCCCAAACCTCTCCTGGTGTGCCCCTTGTCCTGCATGTTTTAGATCTCTCCCTTCTCCAGCTCAGGTGATTCAAATGATTCGCTTATTATCAAGCAGCTTTTGGGGTTAATTATTACCTGATCATTTGAATCACCTGTGCTGGAGCAGGGAGAGATCTAAAGCATGCAGGACAAGGGGTACACCAGGAGAGGTTTGGGAAGCCCTGTGGTAGAGAAAAGGGGCTGCAAACATAAAAAACCTTCATGAAAATTCTGCAATGAAATGATTTAAAAAAAAATAAAATACTGAGGATTGAAAAACGGCTGGGGGTTAAAACAATACATTTTTGGGATCTTTAACTCCGAGACCACAAGTATTCTTCATCTGAGCATTAAATCTAACTTGGCTTCGAAAGAGGAAGCCAAATGAGACAGCTCTCCAGGTGGCTCCTTAAACACATACCCAGCCCTCAAAATGGCGCACTGTCAAATCATAAAATAATCATATTTTTAACACAAATCAACTTTTGATGCATGAAATTCAATACAAATGAATGATTTTCTGGTTTAATTTAGCAAGAGTTTATCAATATAGGCGCAGCTGGACATCAATGGTCACCAGTGCCCTCTCAAAACCAAAAACATGCCTTTTCTCCATGATGAAGTTCAGAGTTTCGTCCATTTCTCTACAAAACCGCCTCAGCAAGCACACTTACTCACTAAAGGAACTGCTTATTTTACGGTCAGAACGTTCACTCAGATGGAAGGGTTGCTGTTTACAATTCCAATTTGAAGGCAACTAAAACGAACCTGTGAAATGTTAATATTGTTCACTTCTGTCCACCATGTTAATACTACCAAACCCAATATTCTTATCATGAACATTGGCTAGTACAAAGGATGTATGTTAAACACCTCCATGCTTACTTACAAGGACCTACAATAGCCAGAGATATGATTTTATTTAAATGAAATGGACTTAAGCATTGCAGGATTTGCACGTGGTCACACATGTAACAAAGGCGTCACACACGTAATGCATGCAAATGAGGTTGTAGTATGCAAATGAGCAAGGTATTTTTATTAAAGTTTTAATTGATGCGAACAGGAATAACTATTGCTGAAGATGATGAAACCAAAGTGTCATAATCTTTGTTCAAATCACATAACTTTTGGAATGTAAATTAAATGCAGTGATTGACCTATTTTCTGTGTCACACACGTAACGCAGCCTCTTTCTCGTCCTGTACTTCCAATGTTTTAGGCAAATATCAAGTTGATGTACCACATTGATAGGAAAGCCCAGGTATCTTGTGGCTGTCCGATATTGATCCCCATCTGCAACCCAATTAAAGTATAGTGCATTGAAAAATGTCAAGAATACCTTCCAAATATCACACACGTACCGCAAGAATCACCCTTTTGCAAAAATTAGGTTGCAAATGTCTTGAGAGAGTTCTTTGCTTTTACCCATCTTGAGATGCTATTTGTGTGACACTTTGGTAATGAGAAACCTTTTTATAGGCCATCAATTAGGACTAAACCAGCTGATATTAATTTGTACTGATTGGGGGGCAGGATTGCTTTCTAAATACTGACAGATTTCAGCTGGTTTCTTGGCTTTGCATGCCTTTTTGTACCTCCTTTTCTTCATGTGTTGAATACTTATTCCCTGTGTCATTCCACTTTATGACACATAATTTATGGCTTTATTTGTTTTGATTTCTTACCGACATCTGGTGACAATTTCATGTCAATAGCTCATAAGAAATATATTTGCTGAGAAAAATGTTGACGCGCTCAATTCTTATTTTCCCTGCTGTATCTTAATTGTGGCTGCCATAGGGGTGGGGGGGGTCGGTCAGCGACAGTGTGTGTTTCTCTTTCTTGAACATGCATTCGACTGATTTGACTGGTGACAGTACATAGTAAGCTGTGCCATTTTCTTGAAGCCGTAGTATTTTTTTTTTTTTTTTTGGGGGGGGTGTATACTGTACCTCACGCTTGTATTTTTAATGCCGCCAAGATACCTCCTGCATGCATTTTTAATGGTGTTAAAATACCTAAAGCATGCACTTTCATTGGCGCCAAGTATAGATATGGGGAATTGCATAGCAAACAAATAAAATGAAATGCCCACTCTTGGTCCTAGTTTCTCAGGCATTTTTAAAGTTCAAACAATTATTTAAGGCAAAGGTATGAATTCTTAGTAAAAGCAGCAATTCTTCAGCTTTGCAATTAATTAGCCATTAAAGGAAGTTGCAAATATTTTTGGATTTACCAAAAATTCACGATACACAGTATACATGATGTGATCACGATAAATAAACTTCTTGTGTGTGTGACATCATGAATGGATTCAAAACAGCTGCTGTGAACATCTTTTATTGCATGTACAAAAAACATTAAGCAACATTATTTGAAAAAGTAAACAAATATGACATTTTAAAATGGATAATTTTCATGATGCTGCTGCTGCTAGTTAGTGCCTTTCATTTCAAAGGAAAAGGTAGTGTTTAAACTCCAACTGGGGTATATCAACAAATTGTTCAAGTACAATGCGCTGATAAGTCATAATTACTCAAAATGTGCATTGTAGCCGCCACTGTGGCACAGTATACCATGAGGGGTGGCAGCGTCAAGGTGTTTTTTCAGTCAACTAATGTTATGACCATTAAATGACAGATGCACAGCACAGTTTATCAATCCAATCCCATACTACAGCGCATGGAGACCACGGCCATTCCAGTTGCGGTCTTATAACATTGGGCATCAATGAGCAATTAATACTTAACAAGTTACCAGTGGAGCTGCAGTCAACACTGAGGTAAGTTGTGCATTTTTGTAGACACAGGTCCCGATTCCAGAGAAAAGTGATGGTAGATCACAAAGCCCAAGATCTCTCTAGAAAGCTGCTTTTACTATCAAATTTCTTTTTCTTCGGGTTTGAAAGCTTGCTAACTGGGTCCGTAGTAACCTCTTTAAAATTTTCATCCCTTCATATTCCCAGCGCTGTACCAGTAAAAGTGTGCAAATTGGCATTCACACACGCTGGTTGCCCAGCACCCTTTGCGGATTGGCTGAATTAGGCGATTATCAGATTATCAGAGTTCTGCAGTTAAGATTTTGCACAGATTTACAACTTTAATTACAGAACTAAAGTTCAGCAATGACCAAATAACACTTAACAGTGGAATACTGAAAATATGCTACTTAACACTTCTGCAAGTCATATGTTCCGTAAGGGTGCTATGTGTTTGTTCATTAGCAGATACTCAGTGACTGTGCCAGGAAAAAAAAAAAAAAATCAAGCTTTTTGTTCACATACTTGGTAGGATTTCAGTAGTGTGTACAGGAGCTATCAACTTATACATAGGTCATTAAATATTAACAATTGCTCGGTGTATTTCACAGGAGAATTTGAGTCAAGAGTCTGAAATGATGGAGGCCTTAAAAGGTTTATATAAAGATACTCTTATTCTACAAATCTATTGTCTGTAACTGTCAAGATTTTCCATGTGTATCTTTCAGTAATGACTCAAATACTCATGATCACAGTCTGAAGTTCAGAACAGCAAGCCATTTTCCTCCAGAATTGCACTTCTGATCAGCTCAGCAAACTTCTCAAAAAAAAAAAAAGGACTCATTACCATTTCTGCATAGGACACCTGATGCTTCACCAAGGATCCAAAAATGTCTCACCTTAATGATACAAAAACAATCCTATAGCATATCCTAACGGATTATCAGCATTTTTCGACTAAGCTCTGTCCCTTCGCTTTTTTTGCTAAGAATGGCCTTACTCCGATCAGCAAATCCATCATACAAGCAGCAATTTTAATTTGTAGCCGAAACTCACAGAAGAAACTGCGAAACCACAGAGAAATTGACTCAAACTGAAGAAACCAAATGGACTCACATTAGCTGTGAAGCACACGACTTGTCTTTAAGGAAAAAAATAATTTTACATGCCAGTCAATGCATCTGGGCTCAGTGGTCCCCTCTGCTTTGCTTCAGGCAGGAGTTTCAATTTGAGCGATCGCCAATACAAAAAAAAAAAAAAAAAAAAAGCCCAGAGGTGGCTTTTTTGGCTGATATTGACACTGCCAATTGAGCTCTGACACTGCCAAGACTGCCACACTTTCGGTGCACAGCTTGCATAGCGGCATGACGACAACAATTCAGCAAAACTTGAGAAACTGCAAATGATAAACGCCAAAATCAAGCCAAGAAAATGAACCAAATGCGTGAAGAATTATTACGGCTTCTATACTCAGCAGGGGTGCAAACTCGTCAAGGGTGAAAAAGGTGACAGACCCCCCCCAGAAGGAAAAAGAAAAGAAAAAAAAACAGATATCGCCGAATTCCTTTTCTGGCCCTCTGACACCCATTAAAGGTTAAAAACACGAACGCAGTTCAACCTCCATTCACCACTGCATTTGCTTTCCTGTCAAACCGGGTACTGGCACCTTCACCCTTTCCCTCATCTGCTCTGGTCCCTGAATTGATGGGCCCGGCTGTAGCTGGATAGTTGTTGCTGACATAGACAACACACCATGGGCCTGATTTACTAAGACCTTTACCACATGTAAAATCTTTTTGCCCGTGGAAAACCAGAAACCTTGCCGCTGATTGGTTCAAGGCAAGTACCCTGGCCAATCATGGGCAATTTTATTGGTTTTGCAAAAAGATTTTGTATGTGCTAAAGGTCTTAGTAAATCAGGCCGTAAGTGTAGTCATTATGGTCACCACCTTCTGGCCATATTTCTCAGTCTTACAATAAGCCAAAAGGGCATGGGAGCCATTGATGGCATAATTTATATCTTTACAGCAAAGGCTGCCTCTGGCATAGTCTGGTTTATCTTTTTTTTTTTTTAAACTGAGACAGCTAAAACGCATACTCTTTTATCTTCACGTCATACTTAGTCGCTAATTTCAACTAGGATCAGTTCCACTTGCACCTGACTCCAGCCTCTAGTTGAGCCACAGTAAGGGAATCTTCCTCTTCAAACTCTCTCATTCTGAAAAATAAAAAATGAAGTGTGGCGAAGTTTGGCTACCTGAACTAGTTAAATGCTCACATAAGTAAAGGAAAGGAAAGTGTATTCACACAGTACATTTCGTATGCTATGGCAAGTTCAACTGCTTTACACAGGGGAAATGTTACACCATTCAAGAATAAATGCCGTCATGTGATTAAACAATGTCTACTTGAGGCAAAGAAAAATGGCTGTACATCGTCATTTCTGCAATTGAATTTTGGAAGCAAGTTGGCTGGCGGGATAAATGTGAAGTGTTTTCCCCGTCTTGAAACAGGCTGTCCACTCAGCTACGGCTCAGCGGTGTCTCTACTTGAGTGATCCTAATATTACTGTATATTAAACGGTATGCTTTACTTGAAGGTCGAACAAATAGACTTCACGTCAGATTTATAGCTTATTGATAAGAAACAAATGATAACATCTATTGATACATTTTGTAAAGGGCGCCTTGCTGAAAAATCCAGTAGAATACCATTAGAAAAAAACCATTAGGAACCATTAGGTTTTTAATGGTCTACTGGGAATTGGAACCCCATTAGGAACCATTAGGAGAAACCATTAGGAACCTACTGGTCCCATTAGGATGTAAAACCATTAGGAACCTACTGGTCCCTTTAGGATGTAAAACCATTAGGAACCTACTGGTCCCATTAGGATGTAAAACCATTTGGAACCTTCTGGTCCCATTAGGATATAAAACCATTAGAGACCTGCTGGTCCCATTAGAATGTAATACCATTAGAGACCTACTGGTCCCATTAGAATGTAATACCATTAGAAAGCTACTGGTTCTATTAGAATGTAATACCTTTAGAAAGCTACTGGTTCCATTAGGAGCTAAAACCATGAGAAAACTGGTCCCATTAGGATCTAAAACTATTAGAAAAACATAGTGAGAAACCTAATGCTGCAACTGAAATTATCGCAGAGTCCTAACACTGGGCACCAGAGACATGTCTATACACGTTATTGTGTATGTATTTGGATATTTTCCCCTCCGAACTGGGAACAGGACATATGGGGCATGATAACTCATTGCAGTTTGTGATTTTAATTAAATTTTTTCAGACTATAAACCATCAAACCATCAGGCTGTGTTCTTTTCCCTCCTCTTGGATGGATGAGTCATGAACAATGATTTAATCACAAAAGGCCAAATATGATTTAATCACAAATTTAATTGCAAAAGGCCAAAGGTGATCTTGGAATGAATTAAATGAAATCACTGAACACTGCAATCTACAAACATACTGTATAGCCTACACAAGGACCCACTAGAAATCACACAGATGTGATCGCCAAAGAAGGCTATAACATCTGTGTTCCTCCATCACATTAGGAACCATTAGAGACCACTACACCCTGTAGTGACCACTAGACCGCTATATAGTGACCATTGGACTGGTATAGAAACGCCTGTAGGAACCATTAGACTCCTGTGGGAACCATTAAGACTCCTGTAGGAACCATTAGTAGGGACCAGTTTAAGTCCTGTAGATTTGTGTAGGAGATAATAGAATCCCATTAGAAAAACAAACCGAACCATTCGGAAAACATAAGTAGCCATTAGAAACAACCAGGAACCATTAGAAAACAATAGAATATGCCTAATGGTTTCTCTGACTTTTTTCAGCAGGGCGCAGTCACCTGATATAGCGATGCGATACCATCTATCTGCTAACTACAGCAGCCTAACTCGGTAAAATGCCATTTAAACTGGAACACCATAATTTACAGCTGATACAAATGCATTCAGTCTTGTTCAACAGCGAACTTAATTGAGCTGGCTACAAACAGGCTAACCTAAGCATCAACAAAATTACTTCAAGAGGAGGTTGCTGACCGTTAGCTTATTACTTAGTTTCATGTAGTCTCGCGCAGAGCCATGTAGAGAGAGTTGCGTCAACTCCGTTCACTCCAACGGGCCACTTTTTTACAGCAATGGCAGGTCGTGGAGTCTCTCAATAGTTCCCGGAAGTTAGCGACAAGACTAATCCAGCAGCTGAGCTGTAGCGGAATGGACCGTTCTTGATGATCTTTCAAAAGGTAAGACATTTAATAAATAAATAAATAAATTTAAATTAAATAATTACACTGTATATTGTCAGCACATCTAAATTAAATAACACGTACAGTAAAGCGTTTTACTGGATTATCCCCTGCACGATTCTAGAGATATTTAACATTTACGGACAACAAATTAGGCTACGATACTAGCTAGGTACAGTTAGCGACAGTTACTACCGCTAACCATGAGCAGCAGCATACTTGTAAACTCCGTCCTCTCAGTGCCATTTCATCCAAAGATGCGAAATTAGAGGGAAAAAATGCTGCTTAAACGTGATTTTTTTTTTTTTTTTTGCGGAGTGGGAGGGGGAAGTGAAATGTTGGAGAAGTAATGTAAATATAACATCAGACTCGTTATAATAGTGGATGTGGTGAAGTGAGATTTTCTTTGAGAACAAGGTAGCTAATGTTAGCTTGTATAATAAAGTAAACGTTACAGAATAATAAAGAAGAAAGCCATCGTTTGCTGTGATACATTGCTATTAATATTGATTGTGGGAGCTTTTTTCTTTTTTTTTTTAAACTTCTATTCAGTAAACTCTTGTTTGATCTCTTGTTTGAGTGTTTTAGGATCTGTGATTCTGTTGATCATTACCTCTCAATATTATGTTGCTGCTCAGCTAATTTTGGATTGATGATTAAGGGAGAGGGAGGCAGGAGGACCAAATAGAAGATTGAAAACCGAACGTATTGGCCAAGTAGCCTTCTATGCTTAATTTTCCAAAATGTTTGCCCTATGTGGGGAATCATACTGAATACTAAAAATATTGAGCTGTACTGTATTTCTTGTCTGAAAGACTACAAAGAACATGATCTAACTTTATGCTAATTCCTGTCAAATCTGTAACTGATGCCACTTGCCATACTTTCTTAAACATCAGCAGCAAAAGCTGTTGATCACAACTACTTGAGTTCCATAACCTAAGTAGGGAAACAAAGACCACACCTCATCTCTCAGCACAGTTTCCCATCCAAGCCTATATAGGTGTGTCTAACCCTTTCTCCTGTCTACTCCTTGTTCCTTACTTTTAATAAACTGGACATTAAGCTTCCAAATCATGTGGTCTCTGGTTGTGAAAAAGTGCAACTGCAGTGTTTGAATATGATCACCTCACATTTTTATTATTGTAATTTTTAGTGTTTGTTCGATTTCTCCAGCTGAATTGAGCCTACAATTTTTTTTTTCTCTTCTTCACGTCATTGGAGAAACCATACATTTGTACTCAATCTCCCAGCGGTTGGAGCATCCCCATACAGCACAGCAAACCATGGTTGAGATTATATACAAGAACAACATGGAGGAGAGGGCACAGACAAACTGCTTCACATGCTATTCATGTTTCTGAGTTTATTCAAGATTACTTTTTCATGAAGTAACTTCAGTACAGAAGTGCAAAATAAAAAGATATACATAAAATGTACGTGTATAACGAGATAAATTTGGGTTTTAATGTGTCTTGTTCTGTCTGGATGTATAGTGTTTGATGAGCCCTTCCTAAAAATATTACTGCACATGCAAGCCGAGATAAATTTGATGAGCCCTTCCTAAAAATATTACTGTACATGCAAGCCGAGATAAATTTATACCTTCTGCATGCAAAAAGTCGATGAAAAAGTTGTTTTGAACTTATCACTAAACACCAATACATAAGTGCAGATGTACATAAAAATTATGAACAGATAAATTGTAATTTTTTCCAGTGGATTTTCTAAGATGCCACACTGAACATTATGCTGCTTTTAATAATGCAGGGACTAATTGTGCTGCCAGTTAATACTCTCCTGTCAGTCCTCTGTCCTTTCTGAAAGTCAAGAAATTTATAAAAGTCATTATTGAATTGATAACTTAGATCCTCCATTTTCATGGGATTATTAAAACCCCAAACAAATAAAGAAATGGTAGAAAATTAAACAGAATTTTGAAATGTTCCTTCCCCTCCCACTGCATAATAAACGTTAGGATGGGATTAAACAAGCACTGTAGTCAAAAGCAAAAACAAATGAAGATTCAAAGCAATCGACAACAGGAACACGCCCTTTAAAATGACCAAAACTCGTTTTAGTCATTTTAATTATTTTAATAATTCTAAGGCACTAAAACCGCTTGAATACTGCATATATTGAGTACAAATGTTCAACATTCTACCGTTAAATGCAACTTTTCCGCGGTTTAACGTTGGGATCACTTAAGTGAGGCGGCAAACATTCACTCAAGCCTAAAATATATCAACAAGGCGGAAATAACGGTATTTATTGACTAGTAATTACCGAGAATCGCAGGCATGTCTCTCTCCAGCCGATTTGACATGCATTTAAATTTCACGCCAGCAACTTCCTGGAACTATTTGCAGTCTCCATGAACCACGTGATGATCGAGAATTTTGGACTTCCGTTGACGCGACTCTTTCTCTACATGGCTCTGGTCTCGAGATATCGATAAAAGCGGAAGCGTCTCATCTCCAGGACCAATGATTGTACGTAAAGATGAGCCACTCAGAGGCAGAGTAGGGCAAGTCCATTTATTTGTCAGCAGGGGATGAACGGTACCCGTGGTGTGACACGACTCACAGGCCCAGTCCCAATACTCGTACTTCTGCCCTTGTGCCCCTCAACTGCACGTTCGTGCTCAGGGGTGCAAGAGCATAGGGTGTCCCAATTCCTTAGTGTTGTTCACCAGGGGTGCCATCTTGCACCCTTTATGCACCCTTCCCCCCAGTGGGCATCAGACCACACTTCGCTGAAGGCAGTTACCCAAAATTCCGATCGTGTCTTAACGTTTCCAACCGCTAGCCAATGGGGAGGCAAAGCGGCTGTTACCGTGGAAATCTAAAGTCGGGGTGATTGGAAGCCGGCGCGATGGAGAGAAAATGTATTTTGAAGTGTAAGTGCAAATCATTTTTTTTAAATCAGAAATTGACATTATATCATAGCGATCCGTCGGCAGTAACAAAGCCCTTCGGAAACCTCACCTTTCAATGCATAATGAAACCTGAAACTACCTCAGTTCACTTTTTCCAATTAGCAGCAGTTGCTCAGAAAAATTGGTAAAACCGACAACAGTCCAATTTATTTTCGATAGCATTGTTATACATCGCACCACAGAATTATGAAGCGTTTTCTTCTGAACATAAATGACGACATAAATTATCAAATTGTCTTAATTTCTGCGCTCATGTAGCTTGTTAAAAGCACAGATTTGCATTAGTTTGCAGGGCTCATTAAGCAAAAAGCCACGAGAATCATTTCTATATTCTGGATGTAGTCACAGCTAAAGCGCGTTGTCAGGCACGATGCGCAGCTAAGTGACAGTTTTAAGGATGGCGAAAATAAACGCTGCTAAGTCAGCAAAAGTTTTGGATTTTTGCATTTTCTTGCAGTTTTTCCAATGGCATATCAATTATATAAATGTAGGCAATAGGCATTCAATTTTTCATTATCATTCCTAATTATAGTTCATGTATTGGTCTTTGTTATTCAGTCGATTGTTTCTTTTGCTATTATTTTTACACAGGGACGGACGAGGTGACCTTTAATTTTATAAAGCAGAGGGCTGAGAATGACAGGCTGTTCTCTCCTGTGTCCTGAACCAAAACTTAAGTGATGTAATACCTGACGTGAACAGAAGTGTCCCAATTCGGCTCTGAACAGCATCGGTCCCTTGTGCACTTACGCCCCTAAGTGCGCCGTCAACATATGCGCACTTGAAAGAAGACCTTAGGGTAGAAGTGCGAGTATTGGGGCTGGGCCACAGATACTTGCAGATTACTTTAGTAAGACCATAGCCATCTCCCTACATAGCTCTGAGTAGGACGTACCACCCCCTCCTCCAATGTTTTTATTTTTTTTGCAGATCCACAAGATTCACCTGAATGACCCATCTCAATGTGAAAACGGCGAATTTCGCCAAAAGGTTACAGGTTTGCACCACTGTCAGTATCGTACGGCCAAGTATCCGTAACCATGAATGCTAATGCAACTTTTCCCCCACAGCTGCGCAAACCGGAAGCAACTTTGCCACCTACTATCCCATGAAACATCAGAAATGGGGCTTGAGTGTAACATCCGGGTATTTTTTTGTATTGGCGATCGCTCAAATTGAAGAGGGCTGAAGGGGGTTTGCAGCAGAACAGCAGCCGTGGCACAGTGTTGATGCAGATAGAAGCTAGTGCAAAGGTTGTGTGACAAACTAGCATCGCCTTTAGTCCTAGACTAACAATGGACTGCCATTTACGAGTCTCTCAAAGAATCGAACCAGAAGGAGACGTTCCAGGCGGTCACCTCTGGCCAGTATGGTGAATGGGCCAAAAGAAGCAAGGGCTTTGCAAGATTACATTACTTAAACTTGCATGCGACCTTGTAGTCAAAAACGTGCGAAAGTATTTCAAGCTACCGAAAACTTTTTTGCCATGTACACTCCTTCTGCCTTAAGAGCCTTTCTTGAATTATCGACAGCATATTCAGTTTTATATTAATATTTAAACGTACACACTAAATAGAAACCCAGCCTCTAACCATTAGCCTGGTTGTCTTGGGGCCAGATTGAGAGAGACCTTTTTTCATGAAAAACTTTTTAGTACATGCAAAACCAACAACATGCCTAATGATAAGTGTAAAACAAATACCCTGGCAAATCATTGGCCATGTTAGTGACTTTGCAAGTCCAGAAAGGTTTTGCACGTGCAAAAGGTCTTTGTAAATCTGGCTTTTAACAGCCAGCCAGACCGCCAATTAGCTTTGCTATGGATGAATGGCCCTGTGCAATTACTTTATTCATAGATTTAAAATTTTCAATAAGCCATCAGAGAGACATTTTTCACAAGAAATAAACGAGAAAATTACCAGGATTCAGGCAGATGTACAAAATTTTTAGGTGGGGAGCAAGAGATCTGACATGTGGCCATTTGTAATTGTATTGACTCCTGCACAAATATTATTCTGATTAGCAGCTCACAACACTCATTCATTCATTCATTTTCTATACCCGCTTATTCCTCACTAGGGTCGCGGGGCGAGCTGGAGCCTATCCCAGCTGACTACGGGCAAAGGCAGGGACCCACCCTGGACAGCTTGCCAATCCATCGCAGGGCGCACACACCATTCACAGACCATTCACTCTCACACTCATACCTATGGGCAATTTAGTGTCTCCAATTAACCTAACATGCATGTCTTTGGACTGTGAGGGGAAACCGGAGTACCCGGAGAAAACCCACGCGACCACGGGGAGAACATGCAAACTCCACACAGAAAGGCCACAGGCCGGATTCGAACCCACAACCTTCTTGCTGTGAGGCAAGCTCACAATACTCAAAATATAAATTACCATGTTGCTTGCATAACCACCTAGTTTCTATGCAATCAGTATTGAATGCTCCTCCAAACAGCATGAAAGCTTTCCGGTTTTAGGATAAAAAAATATTTAAAACAAACAGAAATGAAGTAGGCTGAATTTGAAATGTTTGTTTTCTTTGGTTCCTAATTTATTAATGTAACGAAATTATTTTCATTACATGGGGAGTTTAAAATTAAAGACACTGAAAACTAGTAGCGTTATGTATCCAATTATCCAGCTCGCTACAAAGTCTTCTGTTGAACTATTTAGCAACTGTAACCTTGGAAGACTAGCTTTGGTAGCAGTGGTCTGTACTGCAGTGCAATTTAAGTTTACATTAGCCAGCTATAAGCAAAAGGGATGGTGCATTTATTCAGCTTGGGCAAGGCTAATAAGAAAATCTGGAATTGCAGTGAGAAAAACTACACAACAGCTGCCCATTTTCTCATTAATCTGAGGAAGAACCTGTGCTAAAGACCTGAACAACTTGTGTAATCAAACAAATCAATAAACAACAATATCCTACGAGCAGCTGCTTTTGCATTAGCATAGCAAAACCTTTTAAGACAGCCACACAGCCCTCGTATAGACAACACCAATTTCTGTCAGCAATGACCTTTGCCTGCCATAGCTGAAATGGAAGGTGCGGTGAGCATGCAGCCTTCTCTGCAAAGCCATTACCATTATGACAAACAAAGATAAGAGAACAGCACTAGCTATCGCTGAGAAGAAAGCGTCAGCATCATACTGCCAATGAAGTATATAGCTGTGACACACGATTCTGACCACAGAGAATAACTTAGTTAATATTCATTTATAAATAAAGATTACATGATGGAAGCCTATGGCACTTTGTTCCCCCCACTTGCTCTGCAGACAACACAGTATTGTTTTAATGTGCAATGTTCAGTGGTTATAACTCCAGATCCACAAAGATGCACTTTCGGCAGTTTTGTTTGCGGTGGCGAGTGAATGGACGATGGAAGCGCCTCAGTAAACAGACACAGATTGAAGGGAAAAGGAAAAGTAAACTAAGGCACCCTACCATAATATCCACCCCATCCCAAAATCCCAAACATCCACACATACAACCCAGAGGAAACTGAAAGTGGGGAGATATTTTAAGGACATGCTGAGGGGACAAAGCTCATTAGCCAATGAGAAGCTCTTTCCCCCATGTTTCTATTCCGGTTTGCTGCAGGTTGCTTCTATACAACATATTTAGCTGCCTTCCCTCGCTGGAGGAAATACTTGCCCTGCTGAGCAAACAAACACACCACATTGTTCAAGATCAAGCCAGAGGGTTATCTGAATGTAACAAACTGAGAGCAAAAAACGGAAAGGGGGGGCTCCCAAAGGGAAAACTAAACCGTGAAGAAGTCAGGATCCTTTTTTTCTTCATGGACAGCATTTTGTGTTTGTTATGCATGCCAGCGTAGAGGAGAAACAGAACCTTCATATGCTAGCCCTGAACCCAGCAGCATAGAGGCTTCGTCACAGCCGCCTGCCCCCCCCAACTGTTATGCACCCCACACTCCCTCAGCAGTCTGCTTTCCCTTTTTCCAAGGAGCTGTGGATTTTGTCCAGTGTCTTTTTGATGCGCAGGGCAGTCAGTCTGGCAGAGGGGTTCTGATACCAGCATTCCTTCATAAGCTTCACAAGAGCTGACAAGGTCTGTGGAGCAATCACAACAAAGCCAAAGATCACATTACACTCCTCTCTCAGTAAGACTATGCGAGTGGCAGAGGGCAGTGTTGGAACAAACGGGCCTCAGACCACAAACCTACATCCCTTATTATTCACTTTCCATCCTTTATTTAAGCAACGGATACCTTTCATCCTTTCAAATAGTACATAACTGCCATACATGGGCAAAAGATTTAAGCAGAATCCTGTGTTTTAGTCTTATTCTACCATATGGATATGTAATGCTTAGAAGTAACTATGATCTGAAGGGTTAGTTTGGTGTTTACTGCAAAACAACTCTTAGTTGACCATGGATAGAATGGATCTCAAGAACAAAACTGTAACATATGCTTTCAACATACTCATTTTATTTGGCAAAATCTTTAAATAAGTTGCATGATGTAATAAAATATTTACAATGATTAAAGACAACGCCCTGGCAGCAACAAGGTTAGAGGGCGTTTCGCACTCACTGGGTCAGAAAACCATCGGTTGGGGATGAAGGGTCTCTGTTGTTCCATGCACACCACTTTGCGCATGTCGTCAAAGCTAGGGTCGTTCGGCACAAGGTCATAAAAGGGTGGCTTGTACTCTTCAACAATACCTGAAATACATATTTTGGAAACTCGACCTCTGGGCATTCTCAAAAATTTTTGAAGTAAGCCTACAACCGGTTATTAAAAATTGTAATAGAAGACAGACATTTTCAAAATACTGAATACAAAACAAGTCTGGGTCCTCAGCAACAAAATATTAACATATTAAAGTTCACTGGCGGTCATAAAATAATTATTCTTTGAGGTGTGAGCACAGATGTACAAATACTCCTTCCTTACATCTTTGAAGCCGAAGTGAGCCATAAGTGCTAGCCCTCACCATTACTGTACGTCCGGCGGGCAATCTCCCACAAAACCAGCCCAAAGGCCCACATGTCGACTCGCTTGTAGGCATCAAAGCAGTCAGTCTGGATCGACTCGTCCAGTACCTCAGGGGCCATATACCTCTTGGTGCCCACCTTGGGGTTGTTGCCCACCTCCAGCTGATTTGTAGTCTGAGAGTGCGTGACTGCCAAACCTATAGGACAGCAAACAAAGAGCATGTTTGCCAACTCCTTCCAGCACAATGTGTCCAAGGTGAAGTGAGAGCAATAAGAGTCTGAGATTAGCATCTTTCAAGCTATAGTGCAGAAAGATTAATGGGTCTCAAAAGAATTTACACAGAAAAAGCATATGTGAACCACTCAAATGCAACTACAAGCTCAATATATTAAAAATAGGACCAAGGGTCCTGCAGCTTACCGTCAAACAATCTTACAGTGATGATACAAATTATGAAAATTTCATGTGAAGTTTGACCTTCGAAGTATCAAAGATCAAGCTCAAAGTCACTAAATGAAAGTTCACATACATGTACAAGACCTCCTATATGCTTAATACAATCCTAAGCTCTTAAGTTTTAGTGGTACAAGTAAGTGAAAATACAATATGTCAATTTTTGAACTTCAAAGTGGAGATGAAATGGCAAGCTAGACACACATTTATAACTTCAATGCATTGATTAAATATCACACAGTGAAAATTACATTTAAAAAGTAATACATTGTTCATAAAATCCACTTATAAATACGTCTTTATGTTGTATTTGGAACCAAGCGCGCCGCCATCTTGGTTTTCGCAAAGGCTGACGTCACGAGAATGGTTGTTTGCTAGGAGCTCTGAGCACAGCGCTGTACTGCATACGTGTTTAGTGTCAATCATGGAGTTTGAGAGTTGGGACAAGGTAGAAAGAACCACAGACAGAGTAAGCAACCCAATTGCCTATGCTTTTGAGCCAGTCAGAGCAAACAGAATGGGAAGACCAGTTACTCTGGAGTCGGGCGAAAGCAAAAGTGAAAGGGGATCTGAACCTGAAAGTGAGTGCATTGGGAATACGAGGTGCAGCCAGTGTGGGGCTTGTATCCCGATGTCCGCTCACATGGAAAGTGTGCTGTCAAAAGGTCCACCTGGAGCACATCATACAAGATTGCTGTATCACAACCAATCCGACATTTCAGTAGTTGTGTTTAGAGTGAGAGGTATTAGAGGTTGCGATGCTATCACTGAGGGACGTCCGAGCTGAGACACTGGAGCGCCCAATCAACAGCAGGTAGGCTTGGCATAATGACTTAATTCAATGGAAAGCTCCTGCTTTGCTGACAAATCACAAAAAACGCCTTTCCACACAAAATCAGTGCTCTAGCAGTGTCTCCATCCAGTTGTCAATCCAGTTGTCAAACCACAACAATAATACAAGATGCTGATAATGTTAGCTAGCTAATGTTGTCATTATCATGTTGCAAACAGCATAGGTAACGTTATCCTAACCCAGCTGTCGCATCCATGTCCATATCATGACCAACATCCCTCCCACATAGAAGTCGTGTCTAATGTAGGCTTTTTCTGCATCATAAAATATCACTACAATAAACAAACAGTATGACTCACCATGAGATGAACTGTCAGGGTTTAGCACCACTTGAATTTGTCCCGTTTCCCTGCGCGTTTCGGGTTTGATTATGTTAGCTGGTGTAGTTTGGTTTGCGTTCGTGCGCCCATCCTCCACTTGGTGTAAATAATGAGCTTCTATCCTTGACGCGGAGATACCACCAAGATCTTACCGGCTGGTACAATTCTGAAAACGAAGAGCTCTCTCCTCAGCAGTGAGTTGTTTCACTGGCTGGTTGATGATGCTAGCGTCGCCTGAGATCATGAACCAAAGTTTAATTTGTTTACTCCTCGCAACTTTCGTAAAGCCTTTTTGTATATCCACATAAGTAATCCCAAACTCCAATTCTTCCGTCAAAATGCAAGTAAGGTTGACATGCACCGATATAAGGTGTGTCCCACTATGAGCATCAAGGCTCGACAGGTGTTATAATAGCAACGGACCCCCTGCCGAAAAGTGGCTTCCTGTACTTCCGTGTACCACTCTACGCAAAACATCTCCTTTCCTGGTCGTAATCAAAAGACTTTCAGTGAACAAAACATTCATCAAACAACAAAAACATGCTTACACTAGTTCAAAACGACTTAATGCACTAAGAACACTGACCTACTAACACCCAATTATAACACTAGCTACTGTCAAAAGAATAAGACCATTAGAAATACGCTGGCGACATCTAGTGGGTCTGGGCAGAAACAACAATGGTTGCTCTCTTCTCTAACTTTATCCATCTTCTATCAAGCCTACTCTAACAACTCCCACTGGCGAAAAACAAATATGAATCCTGCCCATGACGTCACCACGTAGCTTGTTTAAAGATGGCTGCGCCCTAGAGGTGAAAAAGGGAAATACTATTTGGTTTTGTAAAAATCTAGGTGAATGTCAAATTTGATTGCTGTGCCATATCTTGCCTAAGGTAAAAAAAAAATGAACCAGAATCATATTGTGCAGTGTTTCATCTCCACTTTAAAGGTCACCAAAGGTCAAGTTGAGGTCACTAAATGGACTTCATGTACAACTGTCTATATGTCACCAATACAAACCTTGGCTCCATCTGTAACAGTTTTGGTGATAAGTCAAAGTAACTTCACAATGTCAAGTTTGACCTTCAAAGGTCACCGACAGTCGAGTTGAATGTCACCAAATGAAAGTACATATGTGACATTCTGTAACATAAACCTGGGCTCTATCTGTGACCAGTTTAGTGATACAAGTCATTGAATTTTCACCAGGTCACATTTGACCTTGGAAGGTCAATATGAAGTTCACCAAATGAAAGTTTACATGACTTCCTATATCTCTCTAATACAAACCTAGGCTCCATCTGTGATCGTTTTGGCAATATAAGTCATTGTAATTATGTCAGGTCAAATTTGACCTTCAAAGGTCACCAACAGTCAAATGTCACAAAATATTATATTAATGTCACTGTTACACTATACCATTATACTATAATCCCAGCTGCACAAGGAAGAGTGTTGCATTCCCTCAGAGCATATTGGTTTGGGGAGGTATGAATGCGGATGGCGTCGGGCCTCTCTGTTTTATCAAGTCAACAGTCACTGCAGGAATTTACCAAGAGTTGCTTGAGAGTTACATGATACCAACTGCCGACCATCTTTTTGGATCTGAAGACTTTACTTTCCGGCAGGACTTAGTGCCCACTCATTCCGCCAAGAGTACGTCAGATTGGTTTCGGGTTCACAACATTGAAGTTTTGTCATGGCCAGCGAATTCACCCAACCTCAACCCGATTGAAAACTTGTGGAACATTGTCAAGAAAAAGTTAGTCTCAATGAAGCTAAGCAATTTTATTGAGCTGAAGGAATGCGTGAAAAGATCTTGGAATTCTCTTACCAGAGAGCAATGCCAAAAACTGGTTCATTCCATGCTGCATAGAATTAGAGCTGTAATCAATGCAAAAGGCAGAGCCACCAAGTATTGATTAAAATGAACTATTACATGGACAATGCGTAACATAAACATGTTTGATTCTATTTTTTTGCACCAAGGATTTTTTGATTCAATTTTTTTGCTCCGATTATAATTTTTTCAATGCTTGATAAATCATGCTGAATAAATATTGGTTGTCAACTTACAGGTTCACTTAACAGGGAATAAAGTATAGGTTTTTGTGGTACATGCCATTAAACGGTCAATTAAGAGTTATTGTTAACAATGCAACATTACATAAGCACAACCCACACGTTCAAGTGATTCTAATATTTTGCACTGTAACTGTATTTTGTTTGACCTTGAGTTTGACCTTTCGAGGTCATCTGAGGTCAACTTTCACACTACCAAAACATAGGTCGTATATGATTCCCTATATGTCTATCATACAAACTTAAGCTCTAAGTGCAACAATTTGACCTCCACAGGCCATTTTGCATATTCTCTGTAAGACCCAATGTTAAAGTACAGCACCCCAACTAAACCTACTTCTATCGAGTCAATCAAGATGGCACTTGCATTGTACATTGAGGTAATCAAGGTGAGTAGATTGCCTGATTTAGAAAAATAGGACCAAGGGTCCTGTAGCTTACCGGCAAGTAGTCTTAAAGTGATGATACAAGTTATGAAAATTTCATGTGAAGTTTGTGAAGTTTGACATTTGAATCAATGAAAAGCAATATCAAGGCCACTAAATAAAAGTTCACATACATTTATAGGACCTCCTGTAATACAAACACAATCTTAAGCTCTGTAGTTTTGGTGATACAAGTCATTGAAAATTCAATATGTCAATTGTGAACAGAATGTCACAAGGTCACAGAATGTCAAGTTGTGGTCAGCAAATGGACTTCATACGACTTTCTAAATGTCTCTATACAATCCTTGGCCCAATCTGTGACCATTTTGGTGTTACAAGTCATTGTAATTTCACTGTCAAGTTTGACCCCCAAAGGTCACTGACAGTCAAGTTGAATGTCACCAAATGAAAGTTCATACGTGACCTTCTAGATGTCAGTAACACAAACCTAGGCTCCATCTGTGACCATTTTAGGGATACAAGTCATTGAATTTTCACTATGTCACATTTGACCTTTGAAGGTCAATACGAAGGTCGCCAAATGAAAGTTCATATATGACTTACTATACGTCTCCAATGCAAACCTACACTCAATCTGTAACTATTTTGCTAATACAAGTCATTGAAATGTATTTGTATAGTTTGGCTGTTGAAGGTCACTAAAGGTCAAGTTCAAGGTCACCCAATGAAACTCCATACATGACTTCCTATATGCCCACAATACAAACCTAACCTCTATCTGTAATAGTTTTGGTGATAGAAGTCATTGAAATTTTATTATGTGAAGTTTGACCTTCGAAGGTCACCGAAGGTCAAGTTCAAGGCCACCAAATGAAAGTTCATGTATGACTTCCTGTACATCTCCAATACAAACCAACACTTTATCTGTAGCTATTTTGCAGATATAAGACATTGAAATTTGACTGTGAAGTATGGTCATTCAAGGTCACTGAAGGTTAAGTTCAATATCACCAGATGACACTTCATACATGACTTCCTTTATGCCCACAATACAAACCTAAGCTCTATCTGTAATAGTTTTGGTGATAGAAGTCATTGAAATTTCAATATGTGAAGTTTGACCTTCGAAGGTCACCGAAGGTCAAGTTCAAGGCCACTACATGAAAGTTCACATATGACTTCCTAAAGTGTTCAATACACATATGTTCCCAATCTTCAATATTTTCAAGCCTAGAAGCCTTTGAAAATTGTAACATTTTGCTTGACCTCCAGTTTGACCTTTCAAGGTCATCTGAGGTCAACTTTACCAGAGCCAAAATATAGGTCATATATAACTTCCTATATGTCAGTTATACAAACTTAATCTCGATCTGCAACCATTTAGCTTCCACAGGCGATTTTGCCCATTCTCCATAAGACCCAATGATAAAGTACAGCGCCCCCACTCGACCCACTTCTGTCGATTGAATCAAAAATGGCGCTCGCACTGTACATAAAGTGTACCAAGGTGAGTTGATTGCCAGATTTAGAAAGAAGTTACCAGACACTTTTTGGGAAATAATTTTTTGAAATTTCAAGTCATATCTTTTAACATTGTTAATATATTCTCTGACCTCGAGTTTGACCTTTCAAAGTCATCTGTGGTCAAATTTAATATTGCCAAAATATAAGTCATATATGACTTTCTATATGTCGATAATACAAACTTAATCTCAATCAGCAACCATTTGGCCTCCACAGGCCATCTTGCATATTGATAAAGTACAGCGCCCCCACTAGACCCACTTCCGTCAATTCAATCAAAATGGTGCTCGCACTGTACATTGATGGTACTGAGGTAAGTTGATTGCCTGATTTAGAAAAAAATTTATCGCGCAGTTTTTGAGAAATAATTTTTTTTAAATTTCTCAGTCCTATCTTTAACATTAGGGCCAAAATTTCAAGGGCCCATAAAACGGACAAAAATGATTCAATCAAATATCCGAAAAAAAAAGCCTGGAGATATGGTCTAGCAGGATGTTATGGCAAATTTACACAAAAATTCATCAGGCCAAAAAAAAAGATAAAGAAATGTTCCAGATGACGGACGCCACACCACAACAATATCTTATCAGCCTATAGGGCCGGTAAGCTAAAAAAAAAAATTAATCGGACAGTTTTTGAGAAATAATCTTTTGAAATTTCTATTTTTAAGACCCATCTTATAACATTGAAGCCAAAATTCGAGGGCCCAGAAAACGGACAGAAACGATTCAATCAAATATCCGAGAAAAACATCTGGAGATATGGTCTGGTAGCATATTATAGCAAATTTATAGGTATATTCATCGGGCCAAAAAAAAAAAAAAAAAAAAGATAAAAAATAGGACCAAGGGTCCTGTAGCTTACCAGCAAGCAATCTTATAGTGCTGATGCAAATTATGAAAATTTCATGTGAAGTTTGACCTTTGAATCATTGAAGGGCAATGTCAAGGTCACTAAATAAAAGTTCATATTCATTTATAAAACCTCCTGTAATGCAATCCTAAGCTCTGAAGTCGCTGAAAATTCAATATGTCAATTGTGAACTTCAAAGTTCGCAGATGGTCAAGTTGCAGTCAGCAAATGGACTTCATATATGGCTTTCTATATGTCTCTATACAAACCTTGGCTCCATCTGTGACCATTTTGGTGATACAAGTCACTGATTTCACTGTCGAGTTTGACCCTCAAAGGTCACCGACAGTAAAGTTGAATGTCACCGAATGCAAGTTCATATGTGACTTCCTAGATGTCAGTAACACAAACCTAGGCTCCATCTGTGACCATTTTAGCAATACAACTCATTGAATTTTCACTTGGTCACATTTGACCTTCGAAGGTCAATACCAAGGTCACCAAATGAAAGTTCCAATATGACTTCCAATGTCTCTCATACAAACCTAGGCTCCATCTGCGACCGTTTTGGCAATACAATTCATTGTAATTGTATTATGTCAAGTTTGACCTTCAAAGGTCACCAACAGTTAAGCTAAATGTCACCAAATGAAAGTTCATGTGTGACTTCCTTTAAGTCTGCGATACAAACTTAGGCTATATCTGTGACCTTTTTAGTGATAGAAGTCATTGAATTTTCACTAGGTCAAGTTTGACCTTCGAAGGTCAATAAGGTCTGTTACCAGGATAGCCGCTATGCCGGTCAAAATTAAGTCCTAGAATATGGCGCTATGGGTTAAATGCCATGATCTCTTGGATTTAAATTTGCCAGATTTTTGAGATACAGCTTTGTTTTCGAGTTATAGCACTATTTGATTACCACGATGGCTGCTGCGAGCGATCAAGACTTTAACGAAGAAAAAGTTCTTCACAGTGGATCGCTTTACAACTTGTGAGTTCGATTTATATCACAGAAATAGTTACTGCTGATGGCAAAACTTGACAAACGGAGCATAATGCCGACAGTGATTCATGCAGACACACATTGCGCACTGTGTTAAATACAGCACTGCGTGGATTTTCGAACTTACTGCTGTATAAACTTTATAAAACATCACAAATGATTTCTCCCCCGACACAGTAACAGTGTGCAAATGAACAATGCTTTCAGTTATTGCTGGGCTTCACTAAGCCAAACAACCGCAGTCTCGCTAAGCGGTCCTACGAAGCTGCTTATCAACTCGTTATGTCAACCAGCCACCGGTGGGTAAATATTTGAAAATAGCCATGTTTCCATCCACACGTTCTTATGCGAATGAAGTCATATCGAATAAAAAATGCCTTATGGAAACAGTAGTATTTAGCTTGACCGCACTGAAATACTAGGCTACTTCATTTTCAAGGTACCAACATTAAGTTTATACGGTTGATCTCATCGATTTTCTTCTTGATCGGTAAAAGGTTTATGCGATAACTGCTGATGGAAACTTTATTTGCCGAATAAATCCGTTACTGCACCGTGACGGTGTTTCGATGCCGTCGTTGCCTTCTGATAGTGGTTTGCATGTTGCTAATAGCTAGCACATGAGCACTATTACAACTTCTGCAATTATCATCATTTGCAACAGGCCATTATTTATTTTTGCACCAACCTGCACCAGGCCAGTTCAGCTTTCCTACTCAGTTATAAACTGACTGAATTTAACCATTAAATTAATGCATTGTCTCCTTGTCATTTTAACTCTAAGTGGAGTCCTGCGCGCATTCAACCGTGGTTTACACTGAACGTGCACTGAACTCCTTGGTAAACTTATTGTAAAATTACAGTTAAAATAACTGGCTAAAAGTTTAATTAGCAGGCAAAAAGGGCTTCAGTTTATTCGTTTATTATAAACTGAAACTGGCGCGGTTCCATTCACATACAGGTACTTTAGTTTTACATTGATCCAGGTTGGGGCAACACGCAACATCATCCTGTCATCCATCGTGTCAGGGCAAAGACGGACTAAATGAAGACAACAAGTAGGTATGAACACTTCAGAATGAAGTTGTTCCGATCTTAATACACAAAGCATGCATTTAAATTCATATATGCATATAACGACTAGTTTCTTCCAGGTATAGACCTGCGTCAGACTCGCAGGCACAGATGAATGCGAACGCTTTTTCTTTGAACGAAACAAAAACGTAGGTAACTGAGCGATTATATAAAGGGTAAGGCAATCGTAGAGCTTATTCTTTAGCTCTGCCAAATAATAGAGCATTAATATTGTTGATTTACAATTCCTTACTCGTGTCCTTTTTTAAGTACAAAAAGATTTAAAAAAACACGGAAAACAAGTCCCCCCACCCAAAATAATAATAATTGTCGACACCCATGTTTACCGTTTACATGTGTCTCATTGGACATTTATGTACATACACAAGATGGGAGATACTCTGCCGTGTGCGCTTTGGTCCGGCCAATGACGTTGTCCACTCTATTTTTTTTTTTTATATCTCTGTGCCAAAGACCATCTGCTATTTTTTCCCCCACATCTTTATTGACATCAGATAGCTATACATACAAAGACAAACCGAACCTTGTTTTAGCGTCTGTTTTACCGCAATACGGGGTAACACAGACGGTTATATACAATAGTGCAAATAATTGCCCGGGCGTTTTATTGAACCCCGGGCGTTTAATTGAACCGGCGTTTAATACGCAAAATGAGGTCGGACCCCCGGCGGCTTTTTGCACACAGGCGCGTATTTGCACGCGGGCGATTATTTGGTCATATAAGGTAATTCGACTGACAAGTGGATGGAAACATAGCTTATGTCAAGCTTAGATGCACAGCTAGGGCACTCTGACATGTCCACACAGAATTTTATAGCTTCATTAAGGGACATACTTGTCACTCCTGTAAGCACCGAGGCATCAGCACCTTCAGTGTTTTCATTGTTTTGGTGATAGTGAAATTTCAATGACTTCTAGGTGAAGTTTAACCCTCGAAGGTCGCCGAAGGTCAAGTTCAAGTCCACCAAATGAAAGCTCATACATGACTTCCTATAAGTGTCCAATGAACATATGTTCCCAATCTTCAATATTTTCAAGCCTAGAAGCCTTTAAAAATTGTAACATTTTGCTTGACCTCAAGTTTGACCTTTCAAGGTCATTTGAGGTCAACTTTACCAGAGCCAAAATATAGGTCATATATAATTTCCAATATGTCAGTAATACAAACTTAATCTCTATCTGCAACCATTTGGCCTCCACAGGCCATCTTGCATATGCATGAAGAACAGTGCCCCCAATAGACCCACTTCCGTTGATTCAATCAAAATGGCGCTCGCACGGTACATTGACGGTACCAAGTTGAGCTGATTGCCTGATTTAGAAAAAAATTTATCAAGCAGTTTTTGAGAAATAATTTTTAAAAATTTCGCAATCCTATCTTTAACATTGGGGCCAAAATTTCAAGGGCCCATAAAACGGACAAAAATGATTCAATCAAATATCCGAAAAAAAAGCCTGGAGATATGGTCTAGCAGGATGTTATGGCAAATTTACACCAAAATTCATCAGGCCAACGAAAAAGGTAAAAAATGTTCTGGACGACGGACAACGGACGCCACCGGCCAATAGGGCCGGTAAGCTAAAAATGTTCCAGTGGGATGATGGACGAAAAACCAGGACAATGGCTTATCGGCCCATCGAGCCGGTAGGCTAAAAACTAACATTAGAAACCTTAATGGAAAAAACCACCAATATACTTCACAGCCCAGTATTGTTGAACGCTCTTTGATCCTGACGGGTAACTTCTGCAGTCAAATATTTCTTAAAAATTGCTCCTGCTATGGGTATAAGATCACTTAAATTCAAGCATTTCTCATTTCACCCAACAGAAAGCAGTGTAGTTAATTTTAAAATAAAATGACTTCTCATCCTCCATGAACTTTCTTCATGTCGATGGCCTCATGCAAGAAGGGCGTAAGTGACATTTTGCAGATTTTACAGGAGAGCAAAAAAACTGCCACAGGACCACCTGTTAAAAAATTTGCCTGCAGATACAACTTTTTAAAAAAGCATTCTAGCCCCTTGAGGAAAGGAATTGAGACTCCAGAGTTGGTCAGGGGGTGGGCTAGTCTCAGTAATTCCAAAACAACCAAAAAAGTCATTTTTGACCAAAGTGTCACTTATGCCTTTCTTGCATGAGGCCATTGATATCTTTCTGTTGTATGACTCCTCACCCAATGCCTTGAACAGTTGTTTTGATTTATTTCGTGCCAAATAATGACTTTAAACCAATATTTTGCAAAAAAAAAAAATTTTCCCAAGTGTAAGCTGATCCACTCACACTTTCCCTCCCACAGGTTGCTTTAACTTCTCCTGAGGTCTCAGGATAACTAAATAGCTCCATGCAGTCCAAGCCCATGGCAGGAGGGGGCACTGCTCACCCAGGTCAGCAATGCAACAGCGCAAGTCTTTCTTCACCAGGATGTTCTTGCTCTTGAGGTCGCGATGGGCGATGGCAGGCTTCCCCTCCGTGCCGAATATCTCCGTGTGCAAATGCACCAGTCCATTTGCCACAGAGGCAGCCATGTGCAGCCCATCCACTGTCTCCACGGCAACACGCTGCAGGTAGTCATAGAGGGAACCATTCTCGTGGTAATGGGTGATGAGCCACAACTGGGTGCTGGAGTTTCTTGATGTCATGTCTGAAGCCATGAACCCTGCCAGGAAAACGCAGAACCTCAAAAACTGGTTCTCAAAATGTCAAGAATAGCATCATGTGAAAGAGCTCAATCAACTTGTAATCACACTGTGGCAGGCATCTGCTGCCCTGTGAATACATTTCTCCCCACACAATAAACGAAAAAAAAAAGATACATCTTCATTTGACAAGGAAATGGCATGGATTCAAAAGGCAATAGTAAATGCGAGAGAGGATTGTTCATTTTATCTCCACAATGTCAAAAGATGCTTAAAAAAGACACCAACACGTGTCTACTTCTAATTCAAAGTTGAGGACAAACGTGCTGCTCTCTTGTTGAAGCCCAAAGATTTTGCTCTATACTTCGCATATAGCCTCTGAGATCTTTAGTTCTATCACCAGGACACCCCGTTCATCTCCTAACTTAAAAAAAGCAATAATTAAAAATCAACGTTAATGTAACATCAGCTTTCTGGATTTGTGAATACAAAACCTACGCTCTGGTGAACTTCATGTCACAGCTCGAGACTGCAGAGGAAACGTTCTCACCGAGAATGTTTTCATGCCGAAGCAGAACAGTGTTGTAGATCTCAGTCTCTCTGAACCAAGACTTCTCGTCCCTCGAGGAGAATATTTTGACAGCCACGTTCTCCCCCTGCCATTGCCCCCTCCATACCTCACCATAGCGCCCCTTTCCTAATGAGAGTCAACAGAGGTATTAGTAATCGACTCATTTCCTTCACCCGGCACTTTCAACTTCTGGTCAAAATGATTCCCAGCAGATTACTGAGAACCAAACTCTTAAGCCCTCTGAAAAAAATCAGGTCATGATTTTGCAAGGACCATCCAAATTTGTTGCTTGAGATCTGCTGTCTCAATAGGGTCAATTTCAACCCAAATTTTGCAGACCTCATTCTACATTTGCAGCTTCATCAAAAGCTGTTGAATGACGTGAGCTTTATAAGGGCTGCCAAGAAAACTTACAGGTAAGTAGATCTACAGGAACAGGACTGAGCAGCCCTGAGTCACAACAATGCAAGTGTACACAAAATATAATAAGTGCAGACCTTACCAACACACTCCACCAGGCTAATCTGTCGAGCAACTGTTCTCTGGACCAGGAAAGGCAAGCCAGAGCCACTGCCCGAGGTGCAAGAGTGATCCAACAGGTCCTGCAAAGCCAGCAACAGGAACACGCACATTTGATAATGGAAGAAGACAAAAGCTGAGGGCTATCAGCTGAAGGTTTATGGTCTGACAGTCTTGGGGTGTGCATACAGACTTCAGTGGATATTCAATATCCTGCAGGTTAATGAATAATAATTCACTTATTGTTTTCTGCACAGATCCACATATTTTCATTAAGTAGGGCTACATGCTGCAGATTAGCAGATTTCTCATGAAAATGTTTGAGACATAAGATTTCACTTTATTGTCAGAATTATCTGAAAATTATCTTGCATCTCATGGCATCCGAAGTTGCAAATAAATGACATCATGTTCCCACAAAGCAAATACGACCACATCTAGTAATACATCAGAACATAAAATGAGTCATAAATCAATTGAATCCACGTCTGCATTTTCGTAATGTAGTGATGGGCAAGGGTGCACTTCTTGGAATACAAACATACCTGGTGCTTGTAAACTGCAACAATGGTAAGTTATACAATCATAATTCAGTGTTTGAATGAACTATATAGGTCTAAATAGCAGATAAAGAAAATGATAGCCCTTGTGTCCATATTAAGTTTTTCGTATTGCCGTCTTCATAGAGATCCTTTTTGGCGGATTGTCCTTTATTGACATCTTAGCGATCAGTTCTGATTGCCCAGTTTAATCTACAGCACCTTTTAGAGCAAGGCTAGTGAATGCTGGGGCCCAATAGCAACTTAATGACATTATTAGATCGAGCGACATTGCAGGATGCTTCAGGACGATGCTGGCTTAACTGAGGGAATGCTGGCATAGCAGCTTTTGCCGACAACTGCTGTATCACTTTCCATGCCAAACTTGACAATGCTCCATATAGGCTATTTTTATTTTCAGATACCATATCAAATTGCAATTTTTTTCCGCCTTATATGCCAGAATGCAATCCAAAAGAATATGAAAAATAGTCATTTCAATAGTCAAATAGTGGCACCTGCTTCAGTTTACCATCCCAATGACAGTGTTGGGAAACTAGAAGAAAATTATGGTTCATTATTTACAAGTCCCACTCGGGAAAAGATGGAACAGTGTGGACAATGTACATAAAAACAGAAAGCAGTGACTTCTAAATTTACTTTAACTTCCATTTCATAGCAGCTAATATGAAAACAATTCAATCTCTCAGTGCGTACAATCATGTCAACTTTAGAAAGTTGAAGTATGCCTGTTCAATATACAAAATACTGAGAGGACTCGCTTAACCCCCATTGACGGACTATGTCAAACTAACTGCAAACAATAACCATGTGACCAGGGCCACCACAAGAGGGGACTGTATAATTCCGCTCAGGCACACCACTTATGGTCAGTCAGTACTTTCAGTCAAAGGCAGCCACATTTGGAACAGTATACCACCTACGATAAAGAAATGTACTACATATGCCACATTCAAAATACATTTAAAGAACTGGCTTAAAAGTAACCAAACTTGCACTCACTGTTAAGATGCAATGCATGTTCACAGATACAGTACCAGTCAAAAATTTGGACACGCTTTGCTAATGTCACAGCACCGTTGTTTTCACAGAGATTTAAACGGCTTAACTTCTCTAAATGATCTCAAATGGAATCTTGTAAAAGGTAAACAGTCAGAAGTGAAATGAGAATAATTTACTTGTTTGAATAGTGTCCAAAATTTTGGAATTCTCAAAGAAGCCATATTTTGCAAAGTAAACCGACAAATAAGCTCCTTCTATTTTCCAACAGTCAAATGAAAGGTTTTGGGATTTATTGGGCGAAAAGGTTGACGAAAAGCACAAAGCACACCTCAAGTGTAGCATGTCTTTGGGAAGTTAGACAACCGTCCAGCTGCAAATTCATTATAGTCATATGACTGCCCTTCTTAAAAAAATGAGAATGCTCTGCAAATATGACAACAAATGATGATTAGTTTGATGGATTTAAGAATTAGATCTTTTTTTTGCAAAATAAAGCTGCTTATTTCTTTACTTAACATATATTGTAAGAAAAATGTGGGTATGTCCAAACTTTTGACTGGTACTGTATGTATGAGCATGCAATGCCCTGATTTTTTCTGTATTTATTTATTTATTATGCATTTATCATGTAACTGATAACACATTATTATGAGCACTGCAGCACTTTATACCCTCACTCGTTCAAATATCTCCCACTGTCATCCATCGCAATCTCAATAAGTATAATGTACTGGATCTGCACTGCTGCAGTCTCACACTCCATCTATACACCTCAAACAGTCCCCAATCTTTCATGCACTGACTTTTCATGTATTTATTTTGTATTTTTCAAGTAACTGACATCACTTTAATATGAGCACTGTAGCACTTTATACTCTTATCCGTCCATAAATATCTCCTACTATCATTCGTCACAATCACAACAAGATAAATGTACTGGATCTTGCATTGCTGCAGTCTCACACCCCATCTACACACTTTAAACAGTCCCCGATCCTTCATGCGTCGAGTTTTCATGTATTTATTTTGTATTTTTCATATAGCTGACAGCACTTTAATATGAGCACTGTACCACTTCAAACCCTTATTCGATCATAAATATCTCCTACTGTCATTCGTCACAATCTCAACAAGAATAATGTAGTGGATTTTGCATTGCTGCAGTCTCATACTCCATTTACACACCTCAAACAGTCCTTGATCTTTCATGCGCCAACTTTTCATGTATTTATTTTGCATTTTTCATGTAACTGACAGCACTTTAATATGAGCACTGTCGCACTTTATACCCTTACTTGTCTATAAATATCTCTTACTGTCATTCCTCACAATCTCAACAAGAATAATGTTCTGAATTTTGCATTGTTATGGTATCATACTCCATCTACACAACCCAAACAGTTCCCTCTCCCCCCATCTGAGGATTACTTGTTTGCACTTGAAAATAGGATAAACCCATGAAATATTTTAATTGTATTGTGAATGGCCTAGTTTTTCTTCTTTCTGTTCCTCTCAGTTTTTTTTAAACTTTGCATTGTATTCTATTGGATTGTGCTGTACAGTACTGTTTTGTTTATCTGGCTTTCTTTTAACTATATTACCATCAACCTGCCTAGTGAGTACAGGCGTAAATTAGCCACAGGCTCCGTCTGTGACCATTTTAGTGACACAAGTCACTGAATCTTCCCTAGGTCACATTTGACCTTCGAAGGTCAATATGAGGGTCACCAAATGAAAGCTCATATAGGACTTCCTATACATCTCTAATACAAACCTAGGCTCCATCTGTGACCGTTTTGGAAATACAAGTCATTGTAATTGTATTATGTCAAGTTTGACCCTCAAAGGTCACCAAGTCAAATTGAATGTCACCAAATGAAAGTTCATGTGTGACTTTAAGTATGTGATAAAAGCTTAGGCTCCATCGGTGACCATTTTAGTGATAGAAGTCATAGAATTTTCACTCGGTCAAGTCTGACCTTCAAAGGTCAATATGAACGTCACGAAATGAAAGTTCATATTTGACTTCCTATATGTCTCCAATACAAACCTACACTCCATATCTATAACAATTTTTGTTGATATAAGTCATCGAAATTCACTGTAAAGTTTGGACGTTGAAGGTCACTGAAGGTCAAGTTCAAGGTCACCAAATCAAACTTTATACATGACTTCCTATACGCCCACAATACAAAGCTCTATCTATAATAGTTTTGGTGATAGAAGTCATTATAATTTTGCTATGTGAAGTTTGACCTTCAAAGGTCACCCAAGGTCAAGTTCAAGGCCACCAAAAGAAATTTCATATATGCCCCTATGAGTGTTTAATACACATATGTTCCCAATCTTCAATATTTTCAAGCCTAGAAGCCTTTGAAAATTGTAACATTTTGCTTTGACCTAGTTGCGTTCGATTGTCTGTTCGCCCGTATTTATTAATAAAAAGAGTTTTTTTCTGAGTGCCGGCGATCTGCTTATTCCGTTTTCACAACTGCCTGGCACCAATACTGTTGCAAGACTTAGAGACGTGCTTGCTGTTATATCCTATTTCTCCAAAATGCCCCGTGAGAGTTTCTGTAGATTTGCCATTAGTTTCCCATTAACTTCATACTGTATATCACGCACATTCTGAAGCCCTTTCAATGCGTACACAGCATTTATAAATGAGACCCCAAGAATTTCGTAGCAATGAAAGTGCTAGAGGATAGTTCTTTGAAGACTTACAAACAGGCTTCTCAGGAAAGACAGACAAACGCAGCTCAAAATATTTTGTGTGCCAGCAACTTATGGTTGGTTTGTTTTAAAAAAAAGTATATCAAAAGTGAAGTATTTTCTCTGTATATCCCACTGTTTTCTGGCCTCTGTAGGCCAACTTAGCTGACCTCCTAAAAACTGGCATGCTCGTTGAGTGGCGTGATGCTGAAGTTGCTTTTTTTCTGATATGCGGTTCTGGGTGGAGAAGTGCCGTCCGAATCAAAAGCTTGGGCCAGATTAGCAGTGAGGGACAAGGAGTGGGAGGGCCTGGCTCACCGCCAGCGTGCTGTCGCCCACGTTGGAGGCAATTAGGCCGTCGATGGCGCCCTGTTCGGCGTCCAGCTCATGCAACCTCTCCAGACGTCCGTGGTGTATCCGACGGCACGCCAAGACGGCGAGGATGGCCACGAGGGCGAGTACCACAAATGGAGTGACCGCAAAGATGACCAGGGTCTCAACCCTGTACCGGGTCGGTTCTGCTGAGGGTACTGTTGAAAATAAATAAATTAATAAAATCAATGTTGAATTTGATACACATTTTTTCCATTATAAATTTAGATCTTTTTATAGCTAGATATTGGCTTTTCAGACACAAATGATGGGATATTTGCCCATATTCGAACATAATACTTGTGAATTCAATGATCGGGGAGCCAAAGGGCATTTAATCTAAATCTGACCATTTTTGGAATATCATTCCATCAACCATTTTCTGATTTTAACCAGTCCCAAAGGTACCTTAGCTGACACAGATTTGAGTGACAAAGGCTCTTGATGTGCTGCCTACCAATGATTGCTAGAAATAAATTCTGTTACATAAAATGCAGCTCTTAGATGCACTGTTGAGATAAAGGTCATTATCACATAACCCCTACATAATCACAGATATCCAAAAAATTATGGGAAGCTCAAATGAGACAGGTCGTTTTTTCCTCAAGTAGGAAAGGATCATTTTTCTTTTTTATAGTTTGTGAAATTATAGATCCTGAGCTTTCAAATGATCCCTTGTACATAATGATCTGCAAATATCTAAAGTAGACAGGCTTCTTTGAATGTTGGTACACCTTAATACACTTTGCAGAGAGAATGGATTTGTAAACCTCACTGCTCAGGCTAGCAGACTCCATGGCTGTGAACAGTAGCTTGTTAACTCCGCACTAACCACTCTCCTGGAGTACCATCAGTCACTTCCACAGGCTGTCCACTATATCAAAGGTATCACTTATCAGCTTTTTAATAGATTTTTTTTAATTCCTCAGCTCCATCAATTGGTTAAGAAAAACAATTTTCAATGCTTCCATGTTGGAACAGCCTCTTGTACTTTTAAAATTAGTTTTAATTGCATGTTAAAAGTCCTACCATAGCAGGTATGCAAAAGCCATGTTCTGCTCTGATCAGGTGTAAAATAGCAGTATTCAATGTTAAGTGCTCAGATTTTTTTATATCCAACATATGCAGCAGGGGTGATTCAGTTGAATTGAATCCACATACATGGAGTTTTGTGGACTTTGTAGTGGAACATGAAGTCTTGTTTGTCATTAGAGCATTTGATCTTATAAAAAAGATAAAAACACAATAGCCAAAGCATAGAGGCTTTTTTGTTTACGACATGATGAAGCCTTAGCGAAAGGCTAAGAATAGGGTCGGCACTGCCCGACCCTATTCCAGCAGACTTTCCACAACCAGTGAAAACCTACTGTAAGAGAAAAGGGTTGGGCAGCACTGTAAAGACCTTTATGGGTAAGCCAAAATCATTATTCACTTTTCCCAAGATTTTGAATATGCGCATTAAAATGTGATACAGAGCTAAGGCTGTCAAATTGAACAACGATATTCAAGTTGAATTCAAACATTAACAAATAAACTATTTCAATACATAAATTGATATTCAAATGAGTAAAAATTGGACTCTCCCTTGCATCCTGATGAAAGCTCTCTGGAGATGAAACATGATTATAAGAAACAGGGTTTTTATATTGTACTCAGCCATGCTACAATAAAGGCTATTCAATATTTTTTGAACGGAATAGTGTGTCTTGGATGTTCTTCCAGTTTGCTGATTGCATTCTATTTAGGATGTTTATTTAAATACGAGACATACTTTAACCCATTTTCTATCGTTTTCACCCACTCTAAAACAGCACCTGGTCCTCATCCGCCTGATTATGGAACCTGCAGCGTTTCCATTTAAATTTTTTGCTGGAAAAGTATTAATTACTTCATGGAGCTCTTAGGTGTGGAAGACGTAAATGCCCTAAGCATGTCATGCAGTCAATGAGCTAAGCTTTGCATCAGCATTGCAGACTGCCTACTTTTCATTTGAAATGTATGAAATGTGATGCAACAAATAGGATGTCAAGCCACAAACACTAAAATTAGAAAGACAAAAAGTAGGTGATGAAACATTCCGAAAGTGCAAAAGTGGAACTTGTTATTCCTTAGTCAATCCATGGACAGAGGTATGGCTTGGCTTAGGGCTGGGACGATTCTGAATCGATTCTTTTTTAAGGCGTAGTACCACCGCCTGCTGCCATGGGGCAAACATCCGAGCTTTCCCTTTTCCTTTTTTTAAACCCGATGGAGGTTGAACGAAAGTGCCAAACATCAAAGGGCATTTGAAATGCATCCGGAAAAAAACTTGACTGATATCAGTATTTTTCGCCAACATGCTGCTCGGAGCCAAATAAAGGACTACAGAATCGCTTCCTATTAACCAATTAGGCTGCTCTAAGAAAAGTAACCTGTTCCAGTTTACTTTGCTTGATTAGCAATCAAATGGTGGATGCGTTTACTCTCTAAGTTGAATGAATAGAGCTGATTATCAAGACAGCATGTTTGAATGCTGCATTTTGAAATTTAAATGGCCATAGAACAGCACAGCATGAACACGATTTCCATTGCCACGCATTTCGTGCGACTGTGATAATTTATATCTCACATTCACGTTTCATCCGCTTTTCGGAATGTTTTCCACCTTGCGCATTTTTTAGACGCTTAAAATCCAGGGCGATCTTATAACAAATCTGCATCGGGTTTAATAAAGGAAAAGGGAAAGCTCGGATGTTCGCCCCATGGCAGCAGGTAGTGGTACTACGCCTAAAAAAAAAATCGATTCAGAATCGTCCCAGCCCTAGCTTGGCTTATGGGCCTTCAGGCTCAAAGGTTTTCTGCAAAGAGCCAAATCTTTTTGGTTTTTATGTGCTGATCATCACCAAATTATACATTTCTCATTCACGGCAGTGACAGCTCTACCATGCTGAGCCTGATCCCATTCCATTAATTATCCTACTATAAGCCATTGTCAATAAACTCAAAATTATTCAGGAAGAAACCAGAATCAACTGCAAGTGTTTGCTGGTGTTACAGGGTTTTTTTTTTTTTTTTAAATACAATCATCCGACCAATAACTAGTTGTGCAGCAATTTTTCAACCGAAAGACTCCAAAGTACTAGCTAGCTACCTAGCTCGTGTTGACCTTAAGAGAAGCCTGTTCTCAACATGGCAAGCTGGTGTTCGCTGCAACTACCTAGCAAAAGTTAATTTTGTCAATAACAACAATCAAATAATGTGTAGCTAGTAAATAAACATTTACATGTGGTTATGTTGACCTATTTGATTCAGATGTTCACTCAGTAATTCAATTAATGACAGAGTTTTTGTGGCAAGTAAATTACTGATTGCCAAGCCAGCAAGCCTATCATTGAGGTGGGCTGTAGTAGCCAACAGCTGACTTGAAAGTGAAGACCAGTATCGCAGAAGCTATTTCGATGGCTTGCTTTTGAAATCAAGGTAACGAGCCAACTGTATTAAATAAGCCGAATTAGCTAGCTAGGCAACGTTACTATATTGCAGATCTTCATTCCTGGTTCTGAAGAGCCACAGGGTCTTCTGGTTTTCATTTCTGCCTTGATATCAACAATCAATTTGGACCCAGGTAACCAGGTGAGGCCAGTTATCAGTATAATAGGCTGCTTTAACTGATCTATTAAGTACTGACTAACAACACAAATAAGCAGACACTGGGGCTCTCCAAGGCCAGGAATTAAGATTGCAGCGATACTAAGTTACCTAAAGAAAGTTGGCCAATACCTAATGCTACCCATTTGTCACACAAATTAGCAATGTATCTTTGCATCGGGATTATATTGAATGAAAGCACTCTGCAAACATTAAAATCATAGAAATAATTTTAATGGGATTATTCAGGGATATTGACTGTGCAATAAAGCAATTAAAACTAAACAGCAATGTTTGTATGTTTTCATATCGAAAATGGTTTCCTGGAAAACAATTTTTACTTTCAATGTGATGTAATCAGGAACCTCAAGACATGGTCAACATTCTATTCTACCTGTTCAGATCCACTGCAGAATGGAATGCACGTCCGCATTTAGTCAATAACATCAACTCCTACCCCTTCAAAACTGCTGTAAAGTTCATTTTACTCTGATATGTGTCAGATTGTCAAAGTCAATTGTTACTTTTCTCGGTGTCTTTAAAATTGCTTGCTGAACTACTACCCTTCCCAGTGAAACTTTAATACCCACCCTTAAGCAGCAAGGGCATCAGCATGTCACTGCTGGTGTTAGAGTTGCACATGTGGTGAGAGCAGCACTGCACTGCGTAGCTGGTACTGGGCAGCGTGGAGCAGGTCAGGCGGATCTTCTCAGACTCGTTGAGGCAGCCACGTTTGAAATCGGGCATGTCACCACTCAGCGTCACTGAAGAGAAGCACTGTCTTCCTTGACAGAGTCTCAAGAGGCACGCGCTGCCGTCGCACAGGCACTCGATGGCACCTCCTAAGGGCCAATGCAAACAGATTTGTTAAAGTACAGCCCACCGCACACCAATTAAACATTCTCCAACAAACACAGACAAACACAGATGTTTGTTTGCTGTGCCTACCCTCTGTTGCAGACATCTTGTGTGGTTTGCTTTTGCGCCATTCTCTGAAATATGAGCCTGGAAGGGCAAAATTTCAAATAAGCGCCATCAAATAGCCAGTGCATTTGTTTTTTTTTTTTTTTAATTTGACATCTCCAATCCCATTCGAATCTGGAATGCCCAATCCGAGAACTATGTACAAGGCTTGCTCGTATGCAACCCCCTATTGCCTGCCCAGGAGAGAGAGACAGTTCGTGGCTCTCCTCCAAAGCACGCACCCATCAGCCCCTGCATCTTTACACTCATTGGTCGAAACTATCGCAAGTTCAGAACGAGGGCGGAGGATACCCAAACATGAGCAAGCCTAGAATATCACTGACGAGCGCCCGGCTGGCCAACAGGAGGCGCTTGAGCAACGAACAAGGCAATCATTTTAATTTCCTTTCCCCGCAGTCCATTCCTAATTTGCATCCCTATAGCTTCTTAAGCCAATTATGCGCTGTTCTGAAAAAGCTGCCGACCACTGCTGGTCGGTAGGACCGGGGATCGAGCCGGCGCCGTAGAAGTCACTACTGTATCGCAATTGCGGCGCCTTAACCGAGTGAGCTAACTCGGCAGCTCGTGCATTTGTTTCTAACAACTATTACTCTAGTAAAGGATGACAAATGCCAATGTCAGAAAAATTGCATTTTGGGGCAAAAGTTCCCAATTTTAAAGTCCTTTACTTTTTCACCATTTTTTGAGATAAAGGTCATTCTTGAAATTAAAGTCATCTTTTTGTGATTTGGATGAGTGTCAAACTCAGCAGCAGAAATAATCTATTGGTTAGGTTGTTATTTTTCAACTTTTGCAGCAGAAGTCCCAGTAGACTTATAAGTTGCTCTTTTTGAGGGGTCAAAATATATGGTGGTGAATGACATCACACACCCAACACATGGCAACAAAAGTTTTTATAACATCAATAAATCCAAGGGTAGATATGAAAAACCTGATATTATAAATTAATACCATACATTGCATGCTTGGAGGGCAGAACTTCCTCAGTCCCACAAATAGAATCTGTTTTATAGCCAAAAATGTACCCGTCACACACGTAACACAGTGTTACGTGTGTGACAATTATGACGTTTCATGTGTGACCAAAATACAAAGCCTACGTCCATTATGACATTAATTACCTGCTTCCTTTACCTTTTGACAAATAAAGGTTTAGTTCAAACTTCTATCATAAGGTGGTCTAGGTTATCTCTGTCCAGAACAACAACAAACACAAGGACTAAAGCCTTCAGCATGAAGGTCATCCACCCCATCACTTGACCTAAACATTTTGCCAGATTTCTGCTACTTCGATGTGTATACCCATGTGGAAAGCAGGTAAGAATTTGATGTAATATCGTGGAATATGTACGGTTCAGAAAGTAATGTAAAAATGCTTTTAGTTGGATTAAATTAGCCCCTAGGCGCAGAAGCCAAATATGGCTATTTATGCGTTGCCCTATTTAATGCTTTATAATTAAAGATTTAAGCTTCATAGAGAGGGGGAATATGGCTCAACTGAGACAATACACTTGCAGCATGTAGAAATCTATTGTATTTCAGATTATTTTCATGATTTTGGTAGAGAAAAGGGGCTGAAAATAGCTTTGCAGTTATGTAAATACCACTGAATCACCATTGAAGTGATATTGTATTTCTGTGAGGGCTTGTACGAGGCTCCAAAAGACAGCTGAATTTTTCGACAGACGAATCTATGCGTAAATCCACAGAAGGAAATTATGTGTTTTTAATATCTGATGACTATAATTAATAGTAGAATGACATAGTATCAATATCATGGCAAATTATTGCTTCAGAAACCTGATTTTTTAAACGACATAATGGGGATACCATTGGCTCACTATAGCTGAAGTAGTTGTTACAGAGGACAGCAATTTTTTTTCTGTCAAAAGAGATCTTTCATTTAAATGTTGGACACATACTATGGGCAGTCTAAACCATGTTCGAGCTCGGCTCGCTAGTAAATATTCTATAACTCAGAGCCGTATACAGTCTGGCCAACTGTAATCATGGGCGCCATGTTTGCTACCAACGGCAGATGATTCTACGGCTTATGGGCCGGATACTATGGTCGCATCAAAATCGCTAGTTTTAAAATACTAAGACGACTCAACATAACATGACACTTTGCTTGTAGTATTATCAGGGTCCCTACACATGAACTCGAACATTGAGAACATTGTTCGTATACAAAGAGTTTGCTTAAAAGACGTTTTTGTTAGCACGGGACCTACCTCGCGTTGTTTTCCGGGTTGTTGCCTTAGGTGAGTCCAGTGTTAAAAGCGGTATTTAAGTAAACTCCTTGTACACAAACAATGTTCACAATGCTCGAGTTCATGTGTAGAGAGCCTGGTGATACTACCAGCAAAGTTTCATGTTGTGTCGAGTCTTGGTGGTTTAAAAATAGCCATTTTGATGTGATCATAGCAGTGCCCGAGCGCTCCCATTCGAGAGCCAATGGACACCTTGCCAGATGCATACACCTCGATCCCCAGATGGCGCTAAATCTGTATCCGGGGCGGTTCGGACCCGTGCGGCAGTTCGTTGTTTGTCCAGATCGCATACAAACGCATAGAGGAACACTGTCGATGATCAAACCCCCCCAGAATTTCTTGGGTTGTTTGGATAATTTCGAATGCACAGCATGGTAAGATCACCAAGTATACATTAGAGATAACAGCTGTCAATGTGAAGTGACTTAAAACGGAAGGATTCTTATCTATATGCCCGGTTTTAATGCTGGAAGTTCCCAAAGGCTATTCTGCCTTTGCATATTCGTTACCCGGGGGTTAGCCCACGCACGATGAGTGGAAAAAAGCGTAGAACTTTTTAGGAAAGTGATAGGGCCTTCTGTATACAGCTGACTGCAAAAACGTTGTCAGCGCCCGATAGTTCTAATGTTCCTCTAGTAATTAGCTAACAAATTAAGACGATTAGCTGCTTTACTCACTGAATAAATCCAGGTTTTCTCCACGAATCCAATAATCTTCTCAATCTTTTTGTATCCCAATCGATTCACATATTTATTTCGAAATGTAGCTAATCGAAGGATAACAATCTGGAGTACCTGGAGAACAAGAATTTATTGGAAGGTAGGGACGATTTATAGGCTATATTTTACGAGACATTTTCGAAAGTCCAAGCTTGATAAACCCATTACGATCCTAGGCTGCCATTGTTTACAATGAGCAGCACCTGGGCTACCCGGGGGTGTTTATCAGCGGAGAAATGCATTTAATACTCCAAAATACCCATTTTTCTGCCCAGAAGTTGATAGTTGGAGTCTTTATCCATGTATATCACACTTACCAGATGTCTCTGTCACACGAACGACGATAGAAAAGCCGATGAAAGCTAACAACAAAATTTCACGCTGTGATATGCAATGGCAGTTCCTACAAGCAGGACGGCCGACCGCCCCAGATATCGTGAAGGAAGGTGCGGACACCTCGCGGAAGAAAGCTGAACCGCGCATCTGGCAAGGCCGCATTGACTTTGAATGTGTCGTGCGAAAAAAAAAAAAAAATTTGTTTCGCGTCCAGTGTGAAAGCGGCTTTATGGTGGCTGATAGTCTGGCAATTTCGATGATACAGTCGTCACCTTAGCCGATGTTGTACTTGATAAAAAAAACCGCTCTGCGTTTCGTCATGCTATTAATATGTAGCTAAACTGAATACCAAGTGTAATGGAGTTAGCGCAATGCTACAATGCCTGCGAATTAACTAACGTTTCCATCAAGGTGCTGACGGAAATTACATTTGTCTTCTATTAAATTATGCTTCTCTGTTATGTGATAAACAGTACCTTACACTCTTGATGTACAAGAAATTTATGAAACGACTTAAGCAAATGTTATGTTTGTTGCGAGCTTTAACTTTAATATGACAGGTCCACTCTAGGAAGATCTCAGTGCCGCTGGCGTTACAGTAAACGAGCATTTGCAATGTATTCTCTATTGAGTGCGTTTAGTTTCATGGACTTCAGTATCCCGGGTATGATCGGGTTTTTGGAGAATCCCGTTTTTGCGTTTGTGCATGTAAACATCATATCCTTATTTTAGAAACCAGGATAAATAAATAATTAAATATATGTTCAAATAATTGTATAATTGAATAACTTATTGAATTTAATTACCTCATATTCCACACTTCGCTATGGGGATCGCTGGATGAATACTGATTAATGGTAGCAAACATGGCGTCCACGAAACATGTGACCAGCTCAGAACCAATCAGCATAGTGGGATAGCTCAGACGTTCGAACCCTGAGTTGCCCAGCCTCTCTCTATATACGGCTCTGCAATAACTGATCCGGGAGTGCCATCTAGTGATAGAGTAGTGTAACTGCGTGCATAAATAGAGCAGCTCCATGTCCCCAAGCATCTACATATGCACAGAGGGGTTAATGCAAGTGGGTCAGGCACCTGTGACCTTGGCCAAGGTCATGAAGGCAATTTCATCAGTTCACTGTGTTTTCAATAAAAATGATTCCACTAATATGTTGTGGCTACAAACATGAGCTCAGTCTTTCACAATATAAGGTATTCTGCATATTTTAGGATAAATCCACATTGGGCAGCTGCGAAAACCCAATACTCTTATCACGAACATTGGCTAGTACAAAGGATGCATGTTAAACACCTCCATGAATACTTACAAGGACCTACAACAGCAACAGATATGATTTTATTTAAATGAAATGGACTTACGCATTGCAGGATTTGCACGTGGTCATACATGTAACAAAGGTGTCACACACGTAACACATGCAAATGAGGTCATGGTATGCAAATGAGCTAGGTATTTTTATTAAAGTTTGAATTAATGCAAACAGGAATAACTATTGCAAAAGTTGATGAAGCCCAAGTGTCATTATCTTCGTTCAAATCACAGAACTTTTGGAATGTAAAGTAAATGTAGCGATTGCCCCATTTTAACGCAGCCTCTTTCTGGTCCCGTACTTCCAATGTGTGAAGCAAATATCAAGTTGATGTACCACATTGATAGGAAAGCCCAGGTATTTCGTGGTTGCCCTATATTGATGCCCATCTGCAACTCAAAGTAAAGATCATTGAAAAATGTCAAGAATACCTTCCAAATGTCACACACGTAACACGAGAATCACCTCCCTGTCACACAAAGTCTGTGCGCTTGGGCCAGGTTTTGTGTTCAACCAACCAGAGAGAAGCTCTGAAATTTCGCAGCTATTGGCTGTTGTGGGAGGCAGGCAAAACACATAAGATGTCTGCAACGGAGGCTAACCAACGCCAACCATGCTTTTCCCTGCCATAATAAGACTTAAGCGCTGTGCCTATGAATTTTTGCATAGCGGCTAAATCAGTTGAACAGGGCAGAGGGGAGGTGTCAATATGCAGCGCTCCAATTAAAAAGTCTACCTAATAAAAGCGCTTTACCTGTCTGTCTGTGGATGAGCAGGCAGCGCGCATACAAATTGATTGAGTAGATCCGTCATGGGTCTTTGGTTCACGGCTAATCAGAGCATTTCTGGATGCTACTCATCCCATAAACCAACCCTTGAGTAAAAAAGCGCGAGAAGTCCGGGGTCATAATCGCTGCCCATGTTGCTAGTGGAGAAATCCACCATAACGCACTGTGACAGCCTGTATCGCGGCGTTGGTGTGCTCCCCCTCCGCACACACACGCATCTTCGACTGTCATCTCAGCTGTTAACGTCTCCTCAGCAACAACAGCCGTCTCTTAGTCACTCCTCCGGAAACGAGTGTACACAAATAAACTCACCGATTCGTTCCCAGTTCGCGCCAGCATTCAAACCACTTCCTATTTCCTTCGCTGAGTCGTCAGTGTGAGAGAGAGACGCAGAGCCTTCAAACAGAGTAGCACGCTGATTGCGCGAGAGTAAAAAGAAAGTAAGGTCGGTTAATCCCTGTTTTTCTTCTACACTTCGAATCCGCTTCAAGCAGCAGCTTCTGGTCATTGCAAAAATAAAATTTAAAAAAAAAAAAAATCCCGTGAAAACTCCTGGATCTCCCGTCATCACCTCTCAGCTCAGCTGTTTCACCGACGCCAGCCATTCACTCCACTACAAACGCAAAAAATAAAAAAATAAAACCTGATTTGGACGATTACTTCAGACTTACTGACTGGACTGGTTACTGCTTTACGAGACGTGCTGGGGGCAGTGAGTATAAAAACTTTTTTTTATTCTTTCCTGTGTTGGTTTGAATCTTTGAAACTGGAACTGAACTGTGTAGTATTGTGTACCGTGGAACCAATATAAACGGAGGTGAACTGAACTTTTTTATTTTTTGAATTGTTGGTTGGAACTGAAACCCGGAGCGGAATTTTGAGTTTGGGGGCATTCTGCATTGCTGGCCTGATTTAAGTCCTTTCTTGGGGTATTTTGTAAATATTCATTGTACAGATTGGGTTTATGCTGGTTGATGGGGATCTGGTAAATACACTGTTGTTGGTCTGCACAAAAAAATATTTGAAGTGTGTGTGTTCTTCCGCATTTGCTTTGCATTGTGTCTGGGTGTAATATTGTAAATAATTTTACATCCTTTGTGCAGGTTGCGGGGCCTCTAATTAATAAAACTTACAGAGTGGTTGATCTTAAATGCCAGGAGAAACCTGGCTGGCACCCCAGCAAATAATAATAAATAAAATAAAACCAAAAGCGCTCTAAAGTCAAACTGTCACATAAAAAATGGCACCCCAGATGGGACCTTACTGAAAGTTCATTGAATGACAAAAGGAAGAACACACCAAAAGAGGAAAAACAGACTTTATTTCTGGAAAAAGGAAAAGAACAAAGAAACAAAATGGCTGCCAACTCAGAATCCTTGTTGTTGTGGGAAGTGGAGGAGACGGAGCCTCTACCAGCCAACCCAGGACAGGAGGTATCCCCTACAAACCATTCTCTGCTGGACATGGAACTGACTGGAGCATTTGAGCTTGCTAGGCCACTAACCCCACAAACTACTCTCAACCCAAGCAGCTAACAAATTGGAGGATCTCGGCCTGAGTTACAGGAAAATGTCTTTATGTCTGGCTTGCAAAAGCAGCTTCAGGAGCTTTCCATTGCTCAAATGGGCAGCAAGCAGGAGCTGAAAGGGAAAATGGACCAAATAACAAAAACAATGGAAACTCAAATGGAACAAGTAGGCAGAACCCTGGTAGACCTGATTCATGCACAATGCACAGAAATCATTAAACATATGGACACTCAGCTTGAATATCTGCGAACACAGGTTAATGCAACCCTGAGCTGGAGGTTGAAACACCATCATACTGACCTGCTAAAAGTTCACTTGATGTTCACCCCAATGGCTGATGCAGTGACCGGCCTGGAGGGGGAGTTATCACGCTGTAAAGATTCAATACAGGCACTCTCCGAAGAAATTGCTGCCAAAGCCGCTTCCACCACTTTTGGTCGTGCAAGTGTGCAAACCCAGTATGAAGCTCTACCAGAGCTACACCCCATGCCACTTCCAAACCGCCCCAGGTTGCAGTCCAAGGTGCAGCCTGGTATGGCTACAGACAAATTTGGGTCGCCAATGGGGTCCACAATTCATGGTGAAACAAAAAGCAGATTCATGATAAGGAACCCTGTGAAGCTGCAGATTCCAACATTTGGCAGAGTGGACGATGCACCTGACCCACTTCAATATCTAGAGAGATGTGAGGATCACCTGGCTCTGAATCCGTTGTCTGACGAGGAACTCATCGCCACCCTACGCAATGTGCTACATGGTACTGCAAGAGATTAGTGGGATGTGGCTCGGTATAAAATCAGTACTTGGAAGGAATTCAGTGATCAGTTCCGTGCTGCCTTCCTATCTGAGGACTACGAGGATGAACTTGCTGAACGAGTGCGCAGCAGAGTCCAAGGAGAGGGAGAAAGCATTAGAGATTTTGCTTACATGTACCAATCTTTGTGTAAGCGTTGAAAATCAGATATCAAAGAGGAGGAAATCATAAAGCTGATTTTGAAAAATATTAACCCCCAATTGGCCAGTCAACTCAGAAGCGGAGGAGTTACCTCTGTTGATGGACTTGTGCGCCTTAGTCAACAATTGGAGAGAGATCCTGAAAATCAGATGCATTATGAGCAGAGGAAAAACTTGATAAAGAAAACCCATAAGTCTGGCCTATCTGAGTCAGCTGCTCCACCCACTAGCCGAGTGTCTTCTGGTCGTCCGAACCAGCCTGGAGATAATCGACCACCTCAACCATTTTGCTGGCGTTGTCCTCACCCGCTACTTGACCTCAGGGAAACCCTAACAGGGGAAACAGCCCTCCTTCTCCTAGACCTCCTCAGCCACCATCTGTTAAACCACCTCATGTTCAGGAGGCTCATGCTACACTGAGTAAGCTGACTCATTCAGATGACCCAATAGCCACCTCCTCCTTCACCTCACCTGAATTTTCTCCTGAAAATCAATCTCCCTGCCAGCTACTTGTGCCCCTCAACATTGGGATCTGGAAGGGAACCGCCGTCTTGGACACTGGGTCTTCATATACGTTGGTCAACGAAAGCGTGTGGACAGGAGTGAAACGACAGCAGGATATCTTGAAGCCTTGGACAAGGGGTCCTCTATACTTAGCAGATGGAGATGGAAGACAACCACTGGGATGGAGCGAACTCACCCTTACCCTACAAACTCAGACAGTAATCTTGCCTTGTTATCATGCCTGTTGGCAACCTGGCTTTTCCTGCTGTGGTGGGGTTGAACTACATCAGCTTATCAGGCCTACAGTTTGATGTGTCTGATAACTGTTACTAGTTCAAGAACAATAAAAAACATCAGTATCAGTTTCTGCCAGAAGCTGCAGCGGAGCCAAAAAGTTGCCTTGTACCCCATCTGGCCTTGTTCTCTGCTGTAGCACCAGTGGATCTGGTTACCTTGCCGCCATGCCCCAACCTTCTTCAGGCTGCCACCAATAATGCCCACCTGGATGAGTTTGGGAAGAGTCCGTTATTATGTCAACTTCAGGAGAACTGTGATGTTTGCACTGAAAAACTGGGATGCACCAGAGTGCTAACACATAAAATTCTCCTCAGCCACAAAGTCCCCATCAAGCAGAAACCTTACCGTGTGTCACCTACCAAACTTCAGGTAATTAAGGAACACATTCAGGAAATGTTAGAAAAGGACATCATCGAGCCCTCCACCTCTCCCTATGCTTCGCCTGTCATCTTAATGCGTAAGAAAAACAACCCAAAACCAAGGTTCTGTGTAGATTACTGGAAAATAAATGCAGTGACACATACTGATGCTTACCCCTTACCTAACATCCAGGAAATACTGGAATCCTTGGCTGGGGCTGCTGTGTTTACTACCCTGGACCTTAAAAGTGGCTACTGGCAGGTCAGAATGGACGAGAACAGGTGTGAGAGAACTGCATTTACCTGCCCTCTTGGCTTATACCAGTTCAAGGTGATGCCATTTGGACTTAAAAATGCTCCGGCGACCTTTCAACGGCTGATGGAGGTTGTCCGTGGAAACCTACGAGGGAAAATATGCAATGTATACTTGGATGACATTATCATCTATTCCAACACCTTGGACCAGCACAGCTTGGACATCTAAGCAGTCCTTGGCAAGCTACGGGAAGCACATCTTGCCGTCAACATGAAGAAAAGTAAGTTCTTCAGAACTTCCCTAAAATTTTTGGGACACGTTGTTTCCTACGCTGGAGTGGAGGTGGATGCCGAGAAGACCAAGGTCGTACAGGATTTTCCTGTCCCTAAAAACATCAAAGAGCTCCAACAATTCCTTGGGATGGCCGGCCGGTATCATCGCTTTGTACCAAGATTCTCTCAGCTGGCGGAATCCCTCAACGCACTAAAACGTAAAGGAGCAAAGTTCATTTGGACTCCTTCCTGTCAGGCTGCTTTTAAAGCACTAGAGCAACATCTAATTTCTCCACCGATACTGGGACATCCCGATTTTAACCTACCGTTCATTGTTTATACCGATGCTAGCGATGTTGGGGTGGGGGCCGCCTGGTTCAGCAGACTGGGCTCGGCACAGAACAGTTCCTTGCCTTCGCCAGTCGCACTTTAAACTCGGCAGAGCGAAACTACTCCACCACAGAGCAGGAATGTCTCGCCGTGGTTTGGGCCCTAGAAAAACGGAGATATTACCTGGAAGGCAGACACTTAACAGTGATAACCGATCATTCCTCTCTTGTTTGGGTCTTCAGAACTCAAAAGCCTAGCACTCGGCTTATTCGATGGGCACTTCGTCTCCAGGAGTTCTCGTTTACGGTGGAATATCGTAAAGGCAAGTACAATACCGTACCTGATGCCTTATCAAGAGCTCCTGTGACTGACTTCCAACCACAACCTGCCACTTGCGCGGCTGTCCTAAGGTCCAAAAGGGAAACCTCCAAAAATCTCCAAATCTCGGACGAAGACATTTCGAACACCCAACAGAGCGATCCTGATATCCAGTCTCTGTACGAGAAAATAATGGAGACGGGGGAAGTAGTGGAAAACCCTACCACCAAATACATTGTTCTGGAGGACAAAGTATACAGAGTCATTACATTACCTCACAAAACCCTGTACCAAATCTATGTTCCATCTGTTCTTCGTAACCAGCTTCTCCATCACTACCATAACAATCCACTATCCGGCCACCTTGGGTGGTACAAGACGTACAAAAGATTACAAGCCCTTGTGTACTGGCCTAAGATGAGTCTGGATGTAAAGAATTATGTACAATGTTGCCAAATATGCCAGCTATACAAACCAGAGACCTGGAAGCCTCCTGGTAAACTCCAGCAGACAGTAGTACACACACCTTGGGAAATGCTTGGGGTAGATCTCATGGGTCCCTTGTCTCGAAGCTCCAATGGCAATGTGTATCTTATCATCTTTGTGGATTATTATACCAGATGGGTAGAAATATTCCCTCTTCGCAAAGCCACAGCTGAGACGGTATCACAGGTCTTAGTCAAGGAAATCCTGACTCGCTGGGGTGTCCCAAACTTCATCTTGTCTGACCAAGGGCCACAGTTTGTTTCTTCTGTCTTTGAGGAAACCTCCAGGTGATGGAACCTCCAAAGGAAAAGAACCTCACCATACCATCCTCAGACCAATTTGACAGAATTAACCGGAACTTAAAAACAATGATTGCTTCATATGTAGAAGAAAAACTAAATAGTTGGGATAGATACCTACCTGAATTTTGTTTTGCACTGAAATTGGCAGTACAGGAGTCCACAGGAGTCACACCCGCCGAGCTCAATCTTGGTTGCCCGCTCAAAGGCCCATTGAATGTTGAGCTAAGCCCCCAGCTGTGTGACCCTGATGCCCCTGCTTACACGACAGCCAACCAGCTTGCCGAGCTCCAAAAACTTGTAACGGATAACTTGGAAAAAGCAAGACAGAAACAGAAACAAAACTATGACAAGGGGAGAAGAGATGGAAATTTCTCAGTTAATGATCGTGTCTGGGTACGTACTCACCATTACTCCAAAGCTGACCAATCCTTTTCAGCCAAGCTGGCACCACGGTGGAAAGGCCCATACCGGGTGACCAGGAGAGTTGGACCCCTGAACTTTGAGGTTGTTCTAGAGGCCACAGGTGAAGACCTCCGAACAGTTCATATAGCTCAGGTAAAGCCTTGCTATCCCACAGCAAAGGAACTGGATAGGGACCAGCATAAAAGGGTCCTTGAAATCTTCCAGGAGGAAAGCGATGAGGATGATTTCCTGGGGTTCCCTACTCCCTAATCAGGAATAAAGAGAACCAGTCAACGGAAGTCCCTCTTATTGAATAAAAACCCTCCTAGGTCAGGTTTCTTACAAGGGGGGAGGAGTGTGACAGCCTGTATCGCAGCGTTGGTGTGCTCCCCCTCCGCACACACACGCATCTTCGACTGTCATCTCAGCTGTTTACGTCTCCTCAGCAACAACAGCCGTCTCTTAGTCTCTCCTCCGGAAATGAGTGTACACAAATAAACTCACCGATTCGTTCCCAGTTCGTGCCAGCATTCAAACCACTTCCTATATCCTTCTCTCAGTTGTCAGTGTGAGAGAGAGACACAGAGCCTTCAAACAGAGTAGCACGATGATTGCGCGAGAGTAAAAAGAAAGTAAGGTCGGTTAATCCCTGTTTTTCTTCTACACTTCGAATTCGCTTAAAGCAGCAGCTTCTGGTCACTGCAAAAAAAGAATTAAAAATAAAAAAAAAAAAAATCCCGTGAAAACTCCTGGATCTCCCGTCATCACCGCTCAGCTCAGCTGATTCACCGACGCCAGCCATTCACTCCACTACAAACAAGAAAAAAATAATAATAATAATAAAACCCGATTTGGACAGATTACTTCAGACTGACTAACTGGACTGGTTACTGCTTTACGAGACGGGCTGGGGGTAGTGAGTATAAAAACTTTTTTTTGATTCTTTCCTGTGTTGGTTTGAATCTTTGAAACTGGAACTGGAACTGAACTGTGTAGTATTGTGTACCTTGGAACCAATATAAACGGAGGTGAACTGAACTTTTTTATTTTTTGAATTGTTGGTTGGAACTGAAACCCGGAGCGGAATTTTGAGTTTGGGGGCATTCTGCATTGCTGGCCTGATTTAAGTCCTTTCTTGGGGTATTTTGTAAATATTCATTGTACAGATTGGGTTTATGCTGGTTAATGGGGATCTGGTAAATACACTGTTGTTGGTCCGCACAAAAAAATATTTGAAGTGTGTGTGTTCTTCCGCATTTGCTTTGCATTGTGTCTGGGTGTAATATTGTAAATAATTTTACATCCTTTGTACGGTTTGCGGGGCCTCTAATTAATAAAACTGACCGAGTGGTTGATCTTAAATGCCAGGAGAGAAACCTGGCTGGCATCCCAGCAAATAATAATAAATAAAATAAAACCACGAGCGCTCTAAAGTCAAACTGTCACAGCACGTGAAACGGGAACTTCCATGCACAAGGACTTTAATTCCGCGTAAGAATCTCTTAAATACGCGTAGACTGAATAATTGCTGACTATGGTGAATATGCCTTGAAAATGCGTGGGCTTACACCGTATACGCGAGATTGCATGAGAAGGTTGGCAGCCCTAATTCCTAATTACGAAATATTACTGGGATTTCACCTCTGTAACCTGACTCTGTTGAGCTCTATTCAGGCAGGAGTTAACGTTAGCTAACTAGCAAGTAATGTTCTGCTAGTCTTTTCTGATTCCTTATTATTTGATTGAGAAGAGAAGAGCTGCCATGTGCTCAAGTTACCTAAATGTTTTAAGGCTGTGATTAAACAGAGTTTGTGTGGAGGACACTTTCCAAGGCAGCATACAGCGAGCTACCCCAGTTTCCTACTAGCTTGAAGTTACTACGATGGAATAATAGGAAAAGACAGCATGTTTTATTTAACTCTGGAAATGTGCCAGCCGAGGCTTAGGCTACTGGTTTCTAAAGATGGCTGGAAATGGACGAATTATTTTGCCTGACCGACGTGATCTGTAGCGTAATTAGTGTGAATGCTGAAAGCATTCACACTATTGTTTTTCATGTCGGCCATTTTACTTCTTCCGCCATTCCACGCTATTAAACTACTCCTACATACTTTGGTGCTATTTCAACAATTCATATATCAAAACATTCAGATTTTACTGGACATTATTGCTATTATTTTTCTCTTTCATACTATTTATACTTTTTAAAATATTTAACTTTTTCTAAATTTTTGTCCCATAGAAATGCATTGAAACAGTCTTCATACTTTTCTGTCACAGCTAGAGTGGGAGCTGAGAGCAGACAGAATGAAAAAGTTCTTTCTCTATCGCTCTAACTTCCATAAATTTTAATCCCTCTTCATGAAATTTCACAAAAATGTAGGAAAATTTGTTCTTGTTACAGCAGTATCATTTTTGTAGCAGTGAAGTAAATAGTTTTGGCTCAGGGAACAGTCATGCAGATGCTTTTGTTAGAACAGAGGTGTCTTCATAAGAACGAAGTGAATCGAGCCAGCTATTTTGCGGTTAGGAAAATTATTGCAGCTCATTCTCCACGCTGCTTATTTCTATTTGCAGGTCTCAGCTAATGCACTACTATTTTAAAACGTAGCTTTCTGTGTCAAACAATCAAACGCAACGACAAGTTCGCTACAAATGCAACGTTAAAAAGAGAAACATATGCTCATGAATGCGATACGACATTGTTTGCAGTCTCCCTTAAATGGATGTACTGCTTTGCAATACTAGTATTTGTCTACCACTACGTTCATTCGCAAAAGTTATGTCTTCACTGATTAGAATACAGGCTCTGTAAGTCAACAGTATCTGTTTGCCAGCGGTACCATTAAGATAATCTAAACCTCCGAGGAATTATTCGGCGCGAGACAACGTTGAGCTCTCTAACCACCGGCTGCCTCTGCTTGCGATAGCAGCTCTCATCGACTGAAGCTCTTTTAGTGACGCATCAGCAAACGCCGACATGTATTTAGTTTAATTTAATCAAATGAACACTTGAAATATTTTCAATCATTCACAACTCTGTCTCGTATTGTATGTCTCATTATGGTTTTCATGGCGCGAGTTCGCATTTCGCGAATGGCCTTTTTTTTTTTTTTTTTTTTTTAACGTACGTTCTGATCAGATCCATAACCCGTGAGCGCAGATGTTCATGACAGCAGACATGGAGCTGCTCTATTTATGCACGCAGTTACATTATTCTGTCACTAGATGGCACACCCGGATCAGTAAATGAATATTCACTGGCAAGCTGAACTCGAACACGGTTTGCAATATTGATACACTCCTCAGTTACACTCTGATTAATTACACTCCTCAGCCATGCCTCATGTGCAAACTGCTCTTATCCAATTCCAGGCAGTATAAACTTTCCAAAGTAACCGAAATACATTGTGAGTGCTCAATCATATAAGTTTTTTTTTATTTAATTTTTTTTTTTTTTTTTACAGCGTATGTCTTGACTACTTAAAATGGTCTTTGCCACCCTTCAAGAACTCTAGGTTGCCCGGCTAACGACTGAAAAGAAAAGTTCATTTCTCGCCTTGCCTTTCATACTATTTATACTTTTTACAATATTTCACTTTTTTTGTCCCATAGAAATGCATTGAAACAGTCTTCAAACTCTTGTGCTACTTTCAACCTCTATAACATCAGCATTCTTCTAGACACTTCATTTGACCTCTAACATTAGCTAAGTTAGCTGAATAACGTGGTTCGCGTGGTTAGCATTGTTAGCATAGTTACCATAACTGCTAACATTTGCTAAGTTAGCTGAGTAACGTGGATGGCATGGTTCTCATTGTTCTTTCATTCTTTCTTTATTCAGCTTTATTTCTTTCACTTTTTTGATAAACATTCAAGTATTCTACATAATTCAAATATATTTTTATGGCAGCTATTCAGTGTGGTGTCAGCAAACATTCAAATCATTCAAACTTTAGTGTATTCAAGACAGCATCGCTGTGTGGCTTCAGCTTTCAGCATTCACACTCACAATTTCTTCAGAAATTGCTGCTCTAGTTATTATTATTCTTACTTCTTCCGCCGTTCTACACTATTAAACTAGTCATACATACTTTGTGCTATTTCAACAATTAATATATCAAAACGTGCAGCTTTTTCTGGACATTATTGCCATTACTCTTCTCTTTCATACCATTTATACTTTTTAAAATATTTCACTTTTTAATTTTTGTCCCATAGAAATGCATTGAAAGTCTTCGAACTTTTCAAACTCGTGCAACTTTGAACCTCTGTAACTTCAGCATACTTTCTCCTAGAGACTTCATTCGATTCCTAGCATTAGCTAAGTTAGCAGAGTAACGTGGTTAGCATTGTTAGCACAGTTTGCTAACTTAATGTTGTTAGCGGTTATGCTAAGTAACGTGGTTAGCATTGTTAGCGTAGTTAGCATAACTGCTAACATTAGCTAAGTTAGCTTATACTGCATTTGGTAACACTCGTAAAGATGAGTCTTGTCATGAATTAAGTCGAAAGTACGAGGAAGGATCATTCGGATAGTGAGGTCATGAGGTAAAAAGAACAAAATTCACCAGTCGTGTCTCGAAAACACAGCTCGTGGGACGAGTTACGGAATGCAGCATTAGTAACGTGGTTAGCATGGCTAGCATAGTTAGCATAACGGCTAACGACATTAAGTTAGCAAGGTAAAGTGGTTAGCATGGTTAGCATAGTTAGCTTAATTAATGTTGTTAGCGGCTATGCTAAGTAACGTGGTTAGCATTGTTAGCATAGTTAGCATAACTGCAAACAACATTAGCTAAGTTAGCTGAGTAACGTGGTTAGCATTGTTAGCACTGTTAGCACAACTGCTAACAACATTAGCTACGTTAACTGAGTAACGTGGTTAACATTGTTAGCAATGTTAGCATAACTGCTAACAACATTAGCTAAGTTAGCTGAGTAACGTGGTTAACATTGTTAGCAATGTTAGCATAACTGCTAACAACATTAGCTAAATTAGCTGAGTAACATGGTCAGCATGGTTAGCATTGTTCTTTCATTCTTTGTTCAGCTTTCTTTCAGTTTTTCAATAAACATTCAAGTATTCTACATAATTCAAATATTATATTTTCATGGCAGTTATTCAGTGTGGCGTCAGCAAACATTCAAGCATTCAAATCATTCAAACTTTATTGTATTCAAGACAGCATCACAGTGTGGATTCAGCTTTCAGCATTCACACTCGCAATTTCTTCAGAAATTGCTTCTCTACTTTATTTTGGAATCCGAATGGAATTGTGCACAATGTGAGCACAGGTACCATGCATAACTGCAGTTCCCCACACAAATAACGAATATTTATGCTACGAGATGAAAAGCAGTACGGCCTCGGTAGTCCTTCGTTTTGTTCTATCATAGTACTTTAATATCAGTATTTTAGATGAAAACTAGAGTTACAACTATAGGGCCGAGTATATGTGGAATTAGATATAAGGGGTGTTTCAAGTAAACTTGCCATTTTGCTAAAAATGCCTGAAACGGGTCAATCTCCTATATGAGTTATAATGACTTAATATTCCATTGCCCTTTTATTCAAGCCAAAGGTTTGCCTAGGATGTGCATCCATGAGAAACTCAAATTGGTTTGTTCAGTTTTTCCCAAAATCGCTCATTCTGTGTCCCGTACATAACCATTTTTGCGTCAGCCTGGAGAGGAAGGCAAAATTGAATCCTTCGCTGTAGCTTATTCATCAAACATTGGGGTGTTAAATGCCTAATTTTGTATTCTGTGGCTAAAGGACTATGTGTTGCACCATTCATTTACTCTTACATGGGTTTATATCATCACAGCAGTTTTTTTTAAAGGGTATTTTCATAACGCCTAAACCATGATAAGTGTTCTTTGATCTGGACTGTGTAGCTAAGTAAATATGCAGGTCTTCCTGGGTCTTCCTTGCCTAAAATACATTAATATCCATTCACAAATGAAGGAAATGTGTCCAGTTCTGATCCGGGGTCTGATGCCTGAATACCAACCATTTTGGGGGAGGCTTCTGCACTGTCCTATACATAACCACTAATTTCCCCTGACTTCAGAGTCAAATTTGGTAAGCAAAACAGATGAATAAGGTGATAATAGACTACGTTAAACACTCCCTGCAATCTTGGAAACTGGGCTGCCAAAGGAAACATGCATAGGTGTTGAAATGTAGCACCAAGAAAGCTACAGCCACATCAAGGTGTGAATGTCCCGTACATAACCCATTTTTGAGAGGACATACATTCTTTGTAGCTCTGGTGCTAACTGCCTGACCCATTATTTTAGAAATGTGCTGTCTTCTTTCATGTAAGTACAGTTTATGTCAAGATCTGTCGCAGTGTTTTGGGTGGAGCACAGATTGTGAGTCTTTGGTGTGCCTTTGAAATCCTACTACAGCAAATTTAACGCCATATTAGGATGTCCCGTACATAACTGGTGTACTGATTTTCACATAATATCTTCAGTACACTGCTGAAATCTTGCCTATGCCAAGCTGTTGTGTTGGTCCATGGAATACTACTAGAGAAGTTCAATGAAAACTCTAAGAAAAACTGGGCAATGACAATGAATTAGTGTCCCGTACATCACTATCATCAGCCACGGGTTATGTATGGAACAACACCATTTTGATGTGCATAAAAGCATTCCTTTTTACATTGCAAGACCACTGGTCCTAGAGACAAAATATTTACGATCTTCTTCTGGCATTTCTAAGCAAACTTGAATTATCCACAGCCAGTTTATAGATTAAAGCCAGGGATTTTGAAGTCTATTTGTGAAGCCATAGGTCTTTACCGTCTATACAGATAATTGGAAATGTATTTAATCACTATAATTCAAACATTCAGCTTTTGCATAAATGCGCAGATTTCTAAAACTTTGCCTATTTCCCCAAATGAAAAGTTATGAAAACTGTACATCTAATCCACCTTTTATTACACCTTTCTGCCCATGTCCCGTACATAACTCCATGAGCCAAGTTCACATTGAAGGCCACTGGATGCACTGCAGGCTATTTTAGCAACATGTGGCTATTTATACAACCCTAATTCCGAAATAGTTGGGACAAAGTGTAAATTGTGAATAAAATCAATAACAATGACTTTCAAATCACACCAGCCAGTATTTTATTCACAATAGAACAAAGATAACATAGCAAATGTTGAAACTGAGAAATTTTACAATTTTACCCACAAAATGAGCTCATTTCAAATTTGATGGCTGCTACAGGTCTCAAAAAAGTTGGGACAGGGGCCTGTTTACCATGGTGTAGCATCCCCTCTTCTTTTTAACACAGAGTGGAGGCATCTGGGCATTGAGGACACAAGTTTCTTGAGTTTCGCCATTGGAATTTGATCCCACTCTTGTTTAATACAGGCTTCCAGCTGCTGGAGAGTTTTGGGTCTCCTTTGATGGACTTTTCATTTAATTATGCGCCAAATGTTCTCAATCGGTAAAAGATCAGGACTGCAGGCAGGCCAGTTCAGCACACGGACTCTTCCACTTCAAAGCCATGCTGTTGTAATAGCTGCAGTATGTGGTTTTGCATTGTCCTGCTGAAATACAAACGGCCTTCCCTGGAATAGATGTTGTCTGCAGGGGAGCATATGCTGCTCTAAAACCTTTATATACCTTTCAGCATTCATGGTGCTTTTTAAAACATGCAAGTGTCCCACACCATATGCACTTATGCATCCCCATACCATCAGAGATGCTGGCTTTTGAACTGAACGCTAATAACAGGAGGGGTGGTCTTTCTCCTCTTTAGCCCAGAGGACACAACGCCCATGATTTCTAACAAGAATGTCAAATTTGGACTTGTCTGACCACAGGACACTTTGCCTTTTTGCTACAGCCCATTTTAAATGAGCCTTGGCCCACAGATCACGGCGGCGCTTCTGGATCATGCTCAACAATGGCTTCCTTTTTGCATGATAGAGTTTTAGGTGGCATCTGTAGATGGCACGGCGGACTGTGTTTACAGACAGTGGTTTCTTGAAGTATTCCTGGGCCCATTTAGTAATGTCAATGACAGAATCATGCCGGTGAGTGATGCAGTGGCGTCTGAGGGCCGGAAGATCACGGGCATCTAGTAAAGGTCTTCGGCCATGTCCCTTACGCACAGAGATTTTTCCAGTTTCACTGAATTTTTTGATGATGTTACGCACTGTCGATGATGAGACCTTCAAAGCCTTTGCAATTTGACGTTGAGGAACATTGTTTTTAAAGTATTCCACATTTTTTTTTACACAAGCCTTCACAGGTTGGAAAGCCACTGGTCATCTTTACTTCTGAGACACTCAGCCTCTCTAAGAAATCCCTTTTATAGCCAATCATGTTACACACCTGATGCCAGTTAACTTAATTACTTGCTAAATGTTCTTTCAGCTGATTCTCTTATATATTAATTGTTTTTTCAGCCCTTTTTTGCCTGTGTCTCTACTTTTTTGAGACCTGTTGCAGCCAGAAAATTTGAAATAAGCTCATTTTGTGGATAAAAATGTAAAATGTCTCAGTTTCAACATTTGAAATGTTATCTGTGTTCTATTGTAAATAAATATTGGCTCATGTGATCTGAAAGTAATTGCATTTTTTTATTTTATTTACAATTTACACTTTGTCCCAACTATTTCGGAATTGGGGTTGTAGAACAGGTGTACTGGAGGTGGCAGGGTGTGGTTTCTCACGAGGCCCAGCCTCCAAACTATTCAGTTGTGTTCATTTGTGCTGATCTGGCCTAATAAAAATAAAACCCAGTTGCCGGTAACCCGTCTGTCCCTCTTTTTTCAAATGGCAATAGACTAAATCGGCATTATCATTACGCAAGCGCGAAAATTTTCCTGTCAGAGTTCAAGACTACCCACGATGTCAACAAAGCCAATAAAGCCTAGCTATCCCAGTGGAACAGCCGGCTACTTATCGTAAATATTCAAGTTATTTTAGATTGTCTAATGTTGTTTTAAGGCAATATGCCGGGTTCACATTGTTCAGTCTGTGATGGTCCTGACGGTACACGCTGGCTTAAGAAGTGGATGGAGGAATTTTGCTCCATTCACGAGTGCAATAAAGGAACATCTCCCTATATACGCGACCCAATTTGGCATGTCCTGTAAAGCAGTTTATCAAACCTGCGCTTCATGATCAATTTAGCAAATGTATTTCACATCCCAATGAAGCGTTTCGTTTCTTTACCTCAGCTACCTCAAAGAAGCCAGTTAGCCACATGTGAAATAGCTGAATGTTCAAAGAGTTACCAAATCTTTAATCAACGAAAGTGATAGAAAACGAATGAGATCTCATCACGTTTAAAGGCATGCGTTCCGCTTTCCCAGCTTTCTGTTGAGTAGGCACCACTTCATATATCTATGCAGATTGTATAGGCCTACAATGAATATTATGTACCGGGTATGTATTTGACGCAAAAATCATGCATCTTTACTGTCAGACAAGAGCCTGCAAGCGTTACATTCCTGACTTTACAGCGTTCATAGAATTGAATATCTGTGTCACATTCAGCCATATTTATCTCCGCGCTTCCAAAAAAGTGAGGAGATCTTGTAATACAGTTCGGCGTCTGTCCGTCTGAAACAGTAACTCCTCCTAGGCCGTTAGACCAATCAACCTGAAACTTTGGTGTGTGTAAGGTAGTGACCATAGACTGTATAAAAAGATGGATGTAGCACCCTGGCCTGAAAAATGAAGCCCATGCGGAAGTACCGTAAAATGGCATTCTATTTAATGGCCAGCAGATGGCGACGGCAGTGGTTGCAGAAAGAAGTTCAATGCTATGGAAGTCTATGAGAAAATGACCCTACTTTCCCACCTGATTTTTCATTTAAATAATGATTTTTAACATTTTTTTATGGTAGCTATAGCAAGTTTCAAGTCTCCTTCGATATATCATGTTGTTCATTTTTGTAAATTATGGTCCCATATAGACTAGAATAAAGGATAAAGCCAGAATATGCTTTAGGGGCGTGGCTATCCTCTGGTTTTCGTCCGAAACGGTCAGATCCAGAGCCACGGTCCTCCCCGGATCTTCAATACACGCTCTCGTCCAATAGAAATCACATCCGGTTTCAAAATGACAACATGGCGCAATTCAAATTGCCAAAATCGAGGCTTCCTTTATGGTATGCTGAAACCAATGGGTGACGTCACGGTAGCTTCGTCCATCTTTTTATACAGTCTATGGTAGTGACCCAGAGGGGTGCACAATGCTTTTAGAATTTAAATTCATTTTCTCTTCTGGCCACCAGGGGCCTTTTTGTGAAAAAAAAAAAAATGGACATAAGTTCCTTATGCATTGAGCTAGGACGCTCAAATTTTTATGGGAGGTGCATGGGATGACCCTTCATCACATATCAGATGGATTTTGATTTGACCTCATTTTGACCATTTTCGAGGTCAAATAGCGTCAGGTGTGCCGATTGTTGAAAAGGATGGCACGTTTCGTTATTACTCAACGTAGAAGGCTGCAAATTGGTATGGATGGTGATAGCAACCTGCATGCCAAAAATTGCCGTCCTGTGATTCATATTTTGGCTACTAGGGGGCTTTTTGTGAAAAAAGAAAAATGGCCATATCTACCTTATGCATTGTGCTAGGACGCTCAAATTTTTATGGGAGGTGCATGGGATGACCCTTCATCACATATTAGACGGGTTTTTGATTTGATCTAATTTTGACCATTTTCTAGGTCAAATGGTGTCAGGTGTGCCAATCGCTGTACCGTACGTCCTTTCCTTTCATAATACTCTCATTTCAAAATGAAGAGTAATTTATGCCCTCAACAGACACTCAAAAAGTACTCTATCCAACTAACCAACTATATCACATCGCTATAACTCTGAACAAGCAGATTATCATTTGTACAGCAGAATGCCAGTTCAGTGAATTGCCCTCTGACACATTACTACTACTCCCATAACATTCGTTGCAGAGCGCGGAGATTTGTGATGGCGCGCCATCGACATGCGTCTAGTTACTGTTGTGGACACGATCTGGGTAGTCCTGAACTTTGACCGGGACCAGCATGCTTTGTGCGCAGCGAGAAGCCGAATTAGTCTATTCACAATCAATAATTATCGGTTACCCAACAAATGAAACTGCAAATAAAAGTGTGATATCTGACTCATTTTGCAATAACCAGTCAGTTTTTGAGATGTGTTACTGTTAATTGTTAATGTTTTACCATGTTAACTGTTGTTCATTGATGTTCCTTATTCCAGGACGTCATGGGAGTATGTCTCTTGAATATTATTAAGTTGCTGAAGTGGAGGCAATACAAAACTGCCTTTGTTCCGTAATGCTGTCCCGTACATAACCCATAAATATATTAGGATCTTGAGATAATTTTCTTTCACACTTAGATTGCCAGAGACTTTTATACATGTAGTTTACATGACCCCACATAATACTGACAAAGCATTACTCATCAGGAATCAGGAGAATCATTTTGTCCCATACATAACTAGCTGTCCCGTACATAACCTCACGGTTTAATAAATTAAAAAGTGCTTTCTGCAACTGGCAGTACAGGGGCAACACTCTTTATACTTTGAATAGACATATCTGTCTGAACAAACCAATGTATTATTCAAAGCTATTGATTAGCCCTTTCAAAAATTAGGATGACGATCTCGATGATACATCAAAAGTAAACAAGCCACTGCAGTTGAACAAATTCTTAAAATTGTTGGTTAGTACTCAATAGACAGAGTCTGGCAGATCTGATGTACAGAATTTGCAGTTGGTTATGAGGACAGGTTTCACTACTATCATCACCATCACAGGGCTACCTTTAGGGTTTGTCCCGTACATAACTGCAGCAAATTGAATTTTTTGAACTCCCACAATTTTTAAATAAAGAAAAGTATTTGAAAACCATTGATTGTTTGTTAATTCCTTGGTACCAAGTTTAAAAATGTGAACAATTATGAGCATTTTCATGATGGCGGGAAATTTCTTCCCTCTGGTTGACACTGAAGACAAGTTTTCTTGAAACACCCCACAACAGACTGTGGAGGAGGTGACCACAACCGGAGCTACTGAGCAGAGATGCGCAAAAGCAAGGCAGCCATGGACAGAGGGAAAATCAGGGGTGCAAACTCAGCAAAGGTGAAAAAGGTGACAGACCCCCTTTTATATTTGCCCGGCAGAGACAGCAACACTCCATAAGCGCGGAACAGAGAATTTTACTGAATAAACTGAATACAGATATTCAATTTCCAAGGACTCCACATCAACAAATTTGTCCTTGAATGGTCAAGTGATTGAAAATTTTGGCAAGGAACAAGAAATCAAATGCATCCTCCCTAAACATGCCATTTGAGAACTCAATCTATGTAGTAAATGCTTTACAATATGGGGCTTGTTTTTCGTGCAGCGCACCAGCAGGGTGCTATTCCCAGTGCTCCTGGAGTGGGACTGTGCACATTTTAATTCAGTGACAAGATGCGCTTGTGGGGGAACGGGATGGATTGCAATGAATTGCGCATGTTAGGGGCCGTGAATGGCTTAAACAGTCAGATAAAGCGTACCATTTACCTTCCCTTCATTGCGAGTGTGGCAAGTGATTTGAAAGATGTCATGTTTATATTCTACATTAGGCTATTTACCCATGTGACTGTGTAAAATTTTGCAATAAAATTTATAATATTTCTCTCTTTCATTCCATATTTTATCAATGGAAACAGTGCTGATGAACAACTTAAGCAAGGATGAATTTCTGTCTGTAGGAACTTACGCCATGCGCCATGACACACAGCAGTTTGTCGATATGATCATTCAGTCACTGCCGCATGTGTGTTAGAATACATAACAAATATAGCTCATTAAAATATTTTGTTCCAGCCTGAGGCATTCATATAGAAAAGCAAAACACACAAACAAGAGTTTTGCGAGTTCAGGTATGTGCAGTTGGACGCGCCCCCACCCCCCGCACCCCCCAAGCTCATCAACACCAGTTTCTGACAGCAGAGCAGCGCACTTCGGTCGGCGCTTCAGTAGTTAGACATTTGAAGCGGGGCCGGTCGCCATCATGGTCAACTCGCTTGATTTACTTTATGTTCTCATCCAGTTGGCTTTTTATTTTTCAGAACTGTTCTAATAAACGGTAGCATACTCTACAGCACACAAACCGTTTGCTTGAGGAATATAAAGCAAGGAGCATCGAGTTGGCCTTCTCCATATACTCATATTTTCTCTTTCTTCGAGCAAATTCTTATTTTACATACAAAACAAATGTCATTATTAACGAGTTTTTAAGGAGTATCTGTACCCGCCATTTTTGTTTATCAATGTTTGACTGAGGAAACCCAAAAGGACGATCATTTAACGAGCATTCCAATTTGCTCATTTCGCACAATGCCATTACGTCACAGAACTCAAAACACTGCTCGAGTCCACAGACGTTGCTGCGTGAGGGAAGCAAACCGCATAAGACATCTGCAGCAGAGGCTATGGTGTGCCATGGCTGTCTGCTCTTGTTTCGAATTGTTTGGAGATGTTTTGGCCATGGCAGTTAGAACGTTGTCTTAGAATGCTCCATAAAAGGTTGAGTCTGGAGTTTTGTCCGTTGCTGTTTGTAAACACAATACTCAAACTGAGCCCCTCCTCTCAGGCTTAACGATGCACGCACCCTGCCGCTGCCAGCCTTGCCAATACAAACCCACCCAGCCCAGCACCCGGCTTGCTGTCTCGTATTGAATCAGGATCTGTGCACCATGCTACCTGCAGGAATGAGTGACGAGGTATCTTGCAAATATAGTATCAAATGTTTTATCGTGTCCACATGATATTGTTTGTGCATTTGAATAGACAGCTATGCTAACAATAATGCTAATTATTGACTGTAGTTGTTCAGATGTTCAGTCTAGCTTGCGAACAGACAGTTTGCAAATGCGAATACTGTCTATTAGCAGTGCTCTTGTGTTCTGATAATAACGTAATTACAATGTCTAGTTATACCGAGTTACGTCATTCATCGAGAAAACAGATAATTATCGTATGACCGTAATATGCCCAGAAAGAATTGAGCCAAGCTTCCAGAGCTTCTGACACAGACTCTGATGTCAGCTACGGACCAGCGCAGCCCTGAGGGAGAGGTCTGTATGCGACGATTGGAAATTTTCACCCATTCCACTATACTCACACGCTCTGAACGACACTCAGACGGCAGTTAGCAGCGCAAATGTAAAGGTGTTTGTAATGTTTGATACTCGGACTTAGTGTGTACATAAACTGCTTATTCCTCCACGACAAGCTACGTAGTAGGGCTGTCCCGACCAATAAATTGCGACTATTTTAAGCGCAATAAAAGTAACTGCCACTATGAGGCACACAGACATGCTTGCTTATTACCTTTTCTATGACACATACCTAATGCGGTCATTTGAAATGCTTCCGGGAAGAAAACTGTGATTTGAATTCCGCTAATTACCAGCGATGTTGGACAGCCTCCATCGCCTTGGCATAATTAGCTTACCTTAAATCAATTCCCGTCTACTTTGCCTAACTTGCAGTCAAGCCATTTATTCAGCCAACTGACCAATCAAAACCAAAATGTGGCCTATAATGATAAAGAAGAGATAATGAGAAGCAGACAGACCTAACCAGGCTGCCGTGTTAATAATCTGAACAAGAGGCTCCTCAGAGCCTGTACTCGGGCCGGGGCCAGGCCTGGGCCAATCATCAAACTACAGCGTCGCATGAGCAGGACAATCGCGACCCCGGGAAAAAAAAAAAAAAAAAAGAACGGAGCCGAAACTTAGACTCGTGGCCTACCGGCCCGAGTAATAAATAGCAGACCTCTGAATTCCACCTCTCGTAGAATTCGTACATATCATTAAAAAGATTTCTTAAAAACAAAATCATTTTAAGATGGTCCTGGTTTTTAAGCGTTTCAAAACATACGCGAAGTGGAAAACATTTCGTGAAGCATATCGAACGTGAAAGTGAGAGAGAATATGTTTGCATTGCACGCAATAGTCAAATGCACCGAAGATTTGGCAACGCACGTTCAGGCGAATCTTTGCCCCAAATTTGTGGCATTTTTTATTAGATAATTGAACAAGAGTAATTTAAAATAAAATAACTCATAGCACTTGATTTTATTTACTCTTGAGCGTCTAAATAACCGACAGTGAAGGTGGAAAACATTTTGTTTAAGCATATAGAACACAAGTAAATTGTTAACGCATTTGCATGCAGTGCTGCGGAATGCAAAATTAGAAATAATCTAGCAAACACATTGAGGCAAATCTGTTGTGTTTCATGGTTATTTAAATTTCAAAATGTGACAAACAAAAATGATATCTAAATGAATCAGACTGTCTACCAATTTAAATCGTTAGCCTAATTTAGCGAATCAACTGTTTGATTGAAAATTGAGCAAAGTAATTGGGAAGGGGGTGAGAGCAATTGTCGGGTAGAGGATGATGACTTTGCAGACCTTAACTTTGCGTTGTTCAGCACGTAATTTGCCAGAATATGTTTGCTAGAGGGTGGCACAGTGGCATAGTGGTTAGCACTGTCGCCTCACAGCAAGAAGGTCGTGGGTTCGATTCTGGCCTGGGGCCTTTCTGTGTGGTGTTTGCATGTTCTCCCTGTGTTCGCGTGGGTTTTCTCCGGGTACTCCGGTTTCCTCCCACAGTCCAAAGACATGCATGTTAGGTTAATTGGAGACACTAAATTGCCCATAGGTATGAGTGTGAGAGTGAATGGTGTGTGAATGGTGTGTGCGCCCTGCGATGGATTGGCGAGCTGTTCAGGGTGGGTTCCTGCCTTCGCCCGTAGCCAACTGGGATAGGCTCCAGTTCCCCCGCGACCCTAGTGAGGAATAAGCGGGTATAGAAGATGAATGAATGAATGTTTGCTAGATTAGCCTATTTCTAGTTTTACGTTTGGCCGCGCTGCGTGCGAAGTGTGAACAATTAACATGTCCTGTTCGATAGGCTACGCTTAAACACAATGTTTTCCACCTTCACTGTCGGCTATTTAGTCGCTCAAAAGTAACCAAAATCAAGAGCTATGAATTGCTTTTTCAAATTAATCTTAATCAATGATCAAATTAAAAATGCCACAAATTTGCGTTTGCCTGAACGTGTTTGCAAAGTCTTCTCTGAATTTATCATTAATGCGTGCAATGCGAAAATAATTTCTCTCACTTTCATGTTCGATATGCTTCACAAAATGTTTTCCACTTCGCGAATGTTTTGAAACGCTTAAAAACCAGGACTATCTTAAAATGATTTTATTTTAAAGAAATCCTTTTAATGATATGTACGAATTCTACGAGAGGTGGAATTCAGAAGTCTGCTATTTATTCAGATTATTAACACGGCAGCCTGGTTAGGTCTGTCGGCTTCTCATTATCTCCTCTTTAGCATTATAGGCCACATTTTGGTTTTGATTGGTCAGTTGGCGGAATAAATGGCTAGATTGCAAGTTAGGCAAAGTAGATGGGAATTGATTTAAGGTAAGATAATTATGCCAAGGCGATGGAGGCTGTCCAACCTCGCTGGTAATTAGCGGACTTCAAATCACAGACTGAATCCAAATCTCCACCCTCTGGACTTGCAGACTGAGCCCTCACGGACTTCAGGGGTATGTAATGTGACGTCTTCACCATCATCACGTAAAGTCTGCAGTATTATAAAATGAGCTGATAGACAGGCTTCAAGTCTGTTTCACTCGTTTCCGTGCAAATGCATATTGATTACCTCTGTAGCCTATATTTCTGTATGATGATATTGACTTTTATATCTGGCCTACGTTATTCAAGTAACGTTTTAATATTATACATTTCTAATAAGTTTATGTGGTTTTGTGTGTGTGTGTGTGTGTGTGTGTGTGTGTGAGTGAATGCGCCCTTCTTCTGTCAGCAATTTGGAAAAATTAAAACGTCACGTCCATATTGTAATGAATTATGGGTAATTACACTAGTGAAGTCTGCTGATGTCTGCACCCCAAGCGGACTCTCTGGAAGTCTGCTTGAGGCCCCTTGTGGACTGGATCAATTGTGGATTTGGACAGCCCTCAGCACTCCCGGACTACCCGTGAACGCGCCCGCAAAGTCTGCGAGTCTGCAAGTGCGGTGAAGTGCGGACAATTGGATGCAGCCACAGTTTTCTTCCCGGAAGCATTTCAAATGACCGCATTAGGTATGTGTCAGAGAAAAGGTAATAAGCAAGCGCGTCTGTCTGCCTCATAGTGGCAGTTACTTTTATTGCGCTTAAAATAGTCACGATTAATCGATCGGGACAGCCCTACTACGTAGCACGTCGTTCAATAAGCAGGCTAACATCCCGTGTTTGGCACGTACCTGTCCAACAGTAAGCAGGCCAACTCCGCGTCGCTATTCAGCCCCAGCCTCTCCTTCAGAGCTCTGAAGCGGGTGAAAGCCAAGCCGATATTCACTCTGGTTTCCAAGTGTACTTTGTCCGCTCCATGTTTCATCTCCGTGTATTTTCTTTTTTTGGCAGTGTCCGCCATTGCTTCGGCAGAGACTGCTCCAGTCGCTATGCTCTTTGCAGGCCCACAGAGCGACACGCCCTGAGCTCTCTCATTGGCTGGAGAGAACACACCGATTCTCCGCCCAGAAACGTCCACGTTCACAACAAAACGAAGTAAAAGACCAAAATACAGGCAGGGGGAGGGGGCGCTGCAGGCACAGTCACCACCACACAGGACTAAAAGCCCATAGGTCATGATTAAGCCGGATTTCATTTGTCTAAGTCTAGTGTTTATTTTTGAGCAAAAAACTCCAGACCCTACCTTTAACTAAGACAACTGCCAACATTAGAATGTTCCCTGTTGTTGCAGAATGTTTGTTTGGTGTGCTTTGGGCTTAACAGTGTCAAAATACACAAGCGTGTACATGCATAGACAGGCATGCACAATTGAGAACCGAAGCAAGAGCTTAAGGCATGCATGTTGAATTTGCTACATGATGACATCACTCATACACAATATCTGAGACCAACACCAGAGCAAAACTTAAGACTTTCTGATCAACAGCTACAGAGTTGAGCACTTAGTCATCAGTTTCTCCCACAGCCAAAAATACTGCGACACAAAAGAGCCATTTTCTTTCCAACCAAATCATTTACTGTGCACTATAAAGAAAGCTGACACAGAAAGATGTGTAAACAGACAAATTATACATCTGTACATTTCTGTAACAATTATGCATTTTAAATTAGAGGAAACAGGGCAATTATAACTTGAAACTGCCCAATGACTCCCTATGTAGCTTGATAAACTGGAAAAGAACTGCACTAGAATCAAGATATTCCAATTTTTTGGGTCATTACTCATGAGTTAAACACTGGATATGCTCTACCGCTGTGCAGTTTACACTGGCTTTGTGTAGTGCCAATGTGCAAAGGTTGCAAACCATACGAGCACCAATGTTACGCATCTCCTCAAAAAAAATAAAAGCCAGTTAGCATCCTTCTGGTAAAGTACCCCTCAGATGGTGATTGGTTGTTTGGTTACTAGACGTTAGAGAACATTAACTTGTGTAACAAACTTGAAAAGACAAATATGTGGCGATTTAACTGGAGGCTTGCAAAGAAGGTTTGATGACATGGAAATACTTTATGAATTAAATACATACGAAATGTTACACATACGTAACACAAAAAAAATCTGATTATGTGGCCTGAGCTGCATGTGCATCCTGCAGTCAAATGCAAATTGCTCTGTCAATTAGAAAATGTCACATGAAATGCAAATGATGCGAACTAGGCAGAACAGCATTTTGGAGTTTGCTGCTGCTGAAACTGAGGTGAATGAGAAGGGGAATAGTGAGGTGATTTACTGAGCCAAATATCACTCAAACCAAACAAATAAAGAGCATTCAGAGACCACATACTTCCGCCACAGCATCTGGGGCTTTGGTTCTATCCAGTGGATTTTAAGATGTACGGCATTTATTATTAGGGGTGCTCCGATCAGGGTTTTTGGGGCCGATCACCGATTGCCGATCACTGAAATCAGTATCGCCGATACCGATCACACAGCATCTATTTGAAATTGAAGCTTGCTTTTTATGGTGTACCATCAATTATTCATTTATTTATTTATGTTATTCTTAATTTATTGATGTTATTCTTAACACTATTTATTCAGCATTATTAAATGAAGAGATTACGCAGTATCTTGAATTGACGTGTCTTTTATTTGCAAGAATATGCTACAGACAACTGACCAAATAAAGAGCAGGGCAAGAAACAAAAAACTATAACCCAACTACAACCTGTAACTATAGCATCTTGTAGTACCTCTTTATCTGATGGCTATCTACATCAATCCATTGGTAACTTTTTCTCAGCTGAGGTCATTTTTATGGCCTTTTGTAGGGGAGAGAGAAAGTGTATTTGTTTGTGTGTTTGCATATTTGCTTGCGGGGCGTATTTCAGGCTTTAATTTTTCGATAAACTGAGTCGACCTAAGGGTAGCAAAGCATATTGGTATTTACCACCTGTTCATACAATATAACGGCAGCAACTGTTTTGGAATACCGTATCTGTTAGATGAGAAGAGCGCATTGCAAAGTCCTTAAAAAAAATTAAGTGCAAATTTATCTCCCATTTTCAACCATTTTTAAAATGGACATGAAATATTCGTCAGTGCTTCTGATGGTGAAGCCTAAAAGCGAGCAAGGCATAGATGACGTAGAAAAAAAAAATCTTGAGATTCTCACTTATGCGCAAGCAGATACTGGCCTCTAAACATTGGACCCGGAGCAAGCAAAATAGCAAAATGGGCATGGTCAGCAAATTTCAATCAGGCATTTCTTGAAAGCTATTTCATCGTTGTTTCTAAAATTTTGGTATATCACTATTGGTCCTAAGGCTATTCGCAAAATAAGTTTCATAGAAATCGGAGGGGAGCCTTGTTCAGTTTGGCGCGGAATGACCCATCAGTGATGTATTTTGTTTTACACTGTGAGTTAATTTTAAGCATTATTACACGTGAGAGTGTGCTTGACCATCATTATTGTCACGACAGTGATGCGGCCAGGAACGAGGCACTTACGTAGAGTTCCGTTAGCATCGCTGAAGTAGGCTAATAATGCGATTACCATTACCAACAAAATAAAAAGTATTATCAAAATGTTTTCATACTGTGGGCATTTCGCTCTAAACATATAAAAGTTTTTTTGCTAGTATTCTCCCCGTTTCAGAGGAAATACATAAGATCTGACGTTAACTAGTCCTCGTCAGCCAGCCGACTCGGGCTTATGTTTTCTTGACATCGCGATTTCCCAAAACTGAATAAATACCGCACATAGCAACACAGAAGTGCTTTGCTAGCTCAATCGTGTTATAATTAGAATATCCGCTGGAGAAAAAAAAAATCATTTTTTCATGGACTGATAGTTATACTTCTGCCGACATCTCAAGTCATTTTTAAGCTAACAGGTGCGTGACAACCGCTCGCAAGCACGGCTGATCTTTATCCACAACAAACTTATATTAACACAGATGTTTAATATTAACCCGCTGTTAACCAAGTACCTTTCCAACTGTGTAAAAATCATTTCCCTAGGCAAATATGTAGATTATGGGTCAATATTCGGAAAAATAGTAAAAAAAAAAAAAAATTCGACCCTTTGGCCCACCTTTCCAAAATGTAGCAGATCGGCTACATTGGGTAATAATGCGAATGAAAAAATTAAAGTGACGGACCATTCAAGTTATTCTCAAATGTTATTTGGCAATAAGAAACAAAACCAGCAGGGTGTCCAGGCTGTTAACCCTTTCACTTTATGTAGCAGATATGCTACGGTGGTTAATAGAGGGTTAATATTTCAATATTTATCATCACAATAACAGTGTTATATACAACCGCAATTCCAAAATAATTGGGACGAAGTGTAAATTGTGAATAAAATCAAAATGTAATTACTTTCAGATCACATGAGCCAATATGTTATTTACATTAGAACATAGATAACATTTCAAATGTTGAAATTGAGACATTTTACATTTTTATCCACAAAAAGAGCTTATTTCAAATTTTCTGGCTGCAGCAGGTCTCAAAAAAGTTGGGACACAGGCAAAAAAAGGGCTGAAAAAGCAATTAATATATAAGAGAATCAGCTGAAAGAACATTTAGCAGTAATTAAGTTAAATGGCATCAGGTGTGTAACATGATTGGCTATAAAAGGGATTTCTTAGAGAGGCTGAGTGTCTCAGAAGTAAAGATGGCCAGAGGCTTTCCAACCTGTGAAGGCTTGCGTAAAAAAATTGTGGAATACTTTAAAAACTATGTTCCTCAACGTCAAATTGCAAAGGCTTTGAAGGTCTCATCATCAACAGTGCGTAACCTCATCAAAAGATTCAGAGAAACTGGAAAAATCTCTGCGCGTAAGGGACAAGGCCGAAGACCTTTATTGGATGCCCGTGATCTTCGGGCCCTCAGACGCCACTGCATCACTCACCGGCATGATTCTGTCATTGACATTACTAAATGGGCCCAGGAATACTTCAAGAAACCACTGTCTGTAAACACAGTCCGCCGTGCAATCCACAGATGCCACCTAAAACTCTATCATGCAAAAAGGAAGCCATTGTTGAGCATGATCCAGAAGCGCCACCGTGTTCTGTGGGCCAAGGCTCATTTAAAATGGACTGTAGCAAAATGGCAAAGTGTCCTGTGGTCAGACGAGTCCAAATTTGGGATTCTTGTTGGAAATCACAGGCGTGTCCTCTGGGCTAAAAAGGAGAAAGACCACCCCTCCTGTTATCAGCATTCAGTTCAAAAGCCAGCATCTCTGATGGTATGGGGATGCATTAGTGCATATGGTGTGGTACACTTGCATGTTTTAAAAAGCACCATGAATGCTGAAAGGTATATAAAGGTTTTACAGCAACATACGCTTCTCTCCAGATGACATCTATTCCAGGGAAGGCCTTATGTATTTCAGCAGGACAATGCAAAACCACATACTGCAGCTATTAAAACAGCATGGCTTTGTAGTAGAAGAGTCCGTGTGCTGAACTAGCCTGCCTGCAGTCCTGATCTTTCACCGATTGAGAACATTTGGTGCATAATCAAACGAAAAGACCGTCAAAGGAGACCCAAAACTCTCCAGCAGCTGAAAGCCTGTATTAAACAAGAGTGGGATCAAATTCCAATGGCTAAACTCAAGAAACTTGTCTCCTCAATGTCCAGACGTTTCCAGTCTGTTTAAAAAGAAGAGGGGATGCTACACCATGGTAAACAGGCCCCTGTCCCAACTTTTTTGAGACCTGTGGCTGCCATTAAATTTGAAATGAGCTCATTTTGTGGATAAAATTGTAAAATTTCTCAGTTTCAACATTTGCCATGTTATCTCTGTTCTATTGTGAATAAAATACTGGCTGGTGTGATTTGAAAGTCATTGGCGTTTTGATTTTATTCACAATTCACACTTTGTCCCAACTATTTCGGAATTGGGGTTGTACTTTGGTAGCTGTTAGGGGTGTACAGCGATGCCATTATCTGCATCTGTATCTGTAGGCAACAAAATTATCAGTATCCGGATATGAAACCGGAATTGGGTGTGGTTTGTCGCAGGAGCTTTGACAATTTAAATATTAAGGGCTGATTTCACAGAAGCGTTTTAAGGTTTACACGCGGATAACTTTCTTAATCGCGCGTTTAGTATGCGTTCAGTTTAAATCACCGTTTCACTGGGCGCAACTGTCCGCGTGCATCTAAAAATTTTAAACGCCTGCGGTCAAATAACAAAAGAACACTTAAATGCAGGTGAGGGTATGTTTAACTTGCGAAAACTACTACCACAGATTGATTTGTACCTAAATGAGTGACGCCGACCTGCCTTCATCTTGTTGCCTGGTAGATTTTGAGCAAGACTTGCCTTTTCTAGAAAAACATGCATAAATTAAATAAATGAAATGAATGCATACATTAGTTGCTTTCTTCTATTTCTTAATCACTTAATAGAGGGTAATCACTTAATAGAGGGGTTTTGCAAGGCCACGTTTTTTGTTTACATCTACGTTTGCATTTTCTAAAAAGGCTACCGTGAGTGAAGTCCGAACTGCATTTTTACTCTTCACCGATAATGAAAGCACAAAGCAATGTTCGGAATCATTACGAATGCCGAGGATGAAATAATCTTTGTGAAGGATGCTTGCGTCGTTAGCATCTTGCTCAGGTATAGTGGACTCACAAAGAAACTTTAACACTCGTTGAAGCGAAGTGAAATTCTCGCTTGGTTTTTTTTTTTTTTTTTTTTTTTTTTTTTTTTGCAGACATCTCTGTGCGAGCGTATCCACAACGCAACTACCCTTACATATGGGGTTATTTACCGGTAACGACAATTGGAAATGCCCATTAAGCAATGGCAGGTTGTCATAATTGGACCGCACCTGTTTAGTCTGAGGGCTAAACGCAAGCTTATCCGCGTGCAGCTAAACGTGCGATGATCCCATCTCGTGAAATGGTGTTTAAAGGTTTGTTTAGCTGTGCGCGTACAACGGCATTTTATACGCATGCTAAAATGCTTCTGTGAAATCGGGCAGAGATGTTGTGTGGGGCCTGGTTTGAGAGAACTGAAGTGCAGCTGGATCATTTAAGCGTTGTTTCCCCGTTGTCGCGACTCCCGAATAATGACGCAAGTATTCGTATGGATTCGTTATCTGTCAATTTTGCAATATCTGGGTTTTCCCAAATACTATATTCGGCTTCGGGTACATCCCTAATAGCTGTAAAAACTCATAAAAACATTTGAAAAATACATACGTTGGTTTGCTGGTTACCTATGTCCTGAACATATAGGCCTAAGGAGTAAACATTTATAATCATCACATTTTAAGTTACATACGTTGTTTTTGATGCCTATTTGTTTCCCAAATATATTAGTGTGCGTGTAAATGGGTGAATTAAAGGCATTAACTTAAATCACTTTGTAGAAAGGCGCTTTATGAAGTTCGGTCCATTTCCTTGCATTAGTTTACGAGGCAGATCTACCACATTCAATATGGCGGACAGGCTGACGTATCGCAGAAACGGGCCAACTCGCTAAATGAGGCGTCTACGTATATATGTCTATGGGTGCTAAGACTTTAAATTGGCTAATAGTTTCCGGGCTTCCCGGTGGAAGAGGGAGGCTTTTATGACAACGGTACAGACACATAAGTGTCTACGTAACTATGGTAACTTACTGAGGCACTCCGCGAATAAATTACAATATTGGCTTAAGTAGTTGCAAGAGCCCCAAGTTCATACTCGTCTTATTTTTTAGCCATAAGAAAAGACCCCGGGCTAAAGAAAAAAATACCCCGGGCTATAGCCCAGTTGCCAGGCCCAAAACACGCCCCAGCCTACCAGTCAAATTTCATTAGCCTTTTATTCGTAGGCCACTATGATTTTAATCAAAACTTTTAAATTCCATTAACTCCAGATTATTATAAAATCCAACAGTAAAAATTTCCTCAAAAAAAGACAGATATAATAACTATCTGCATTCACAACATATTTTTAGCCAACAAATTATTTTGCTTCAGTCCATATTTAAGGCGTTTGGCCTGTCAGACACCACATTTTCACTGCGTGCAGTGCAATGCTTTTTGCTATATACACAGCACTTGACACCCTAGCAAAGCAGTCTTGCTGCGACAGTCATAATATTTCATTCATACAACCACAGTAACCAAAGTCATTTTCAGCTCCAACAGTATTATCGTTGGTAGCAGACTCAACTTATTAAACGGATAATTGACTATCTGCTTTTATATGGTGCTGGCGCTCCGTCATCGAGTCAGTCATAAGCAAGTGCATCAAGGACTCAAAGGACTTACCAAGACAAAATGTCGCAGTAATCGGCAGTATGGGAGCATTTTAAGATATATGGTGATACCAAAAAAAAGTGCAGCACCAGTGATGCAAGATGAAACTGGTGTACCATAATTTTTCAGGGAACATGGGGACTCATTTGAGAAATGGAAGTTTCCTGAAGTCGCACTGCTTAGCTCAAGTAGTAAACGAGATTATGTCATCAATTAGGCTATTGGTAAAATTGTTAGTAGCCAAAATAGCAAGCCTGTGATGAATGAAAAGACTAACTCCGCATACGAGAAGAGAAATAAAGTGATTACTTAAAATATGTAAATCAATCATTTTTTTACGAAACATGAGTGCGTTCCTTGCAACAGACTGCACCTGCGACAACAAGTCAATGAACCCTGGAGCAGGTGATGAACCTCCTTTGCTGGAGAAGAGGAGAAAGGAAATAACGGATGCGCTTGTGATTGCGATCGACCAAGGACTGTATAAAACATAGACAGCCGAAGGTCTCCTGAAAAGTGAAGCCAAAACGTCTCGATCGCCAACTACTGGCAGGCTGCAGTACAAATTATAAGCCCGCCCCCTCCATGTTAGTGGAGGGAAGAAATGCCACACAGAAAAAATTATGTGCATGATAAATATTTTTTTTCTGAAGATGGTTTCTTCCTTTTTAAGTAGTTCTTACCATGCTGATCTATAGTCTTGCGTCAATTTTTCTGATAGGTTTGCTGTAAACTTTTTATGTGATATTATGCAAAAGGGGCATGTAGTCATAATAAACAGCAGTGATTGACAACTGCAGTGCCTGGACGGAGTCCCGATAGCCCCTGCCCCCTGCAGACTTCGTTTCGTGAATAGTAATTTTACGTAGAGCTGGAGCAGGAACGTCGAGGAAACTTAACGTTATCTGAAATTCTTCATAGGGCTAGCTAACAGCGATTGTGCTTCAGGCAGGACACATTGCAACTAAAAACGACGAAACGAGTTGCTCTGCTGTGAATTGTACTAAGCGACCACACCGAATGGAAGAATCTTTGGAGTTTTTCCGGTAAGTTTATTTTTTTGTTTGTTGAAGTTGAACAGTCAGTTAAGGTATTACCAAGTTAGCTAGCTACCTTGGCTACGTGAAGACAGCAAGCAGAGTAGCAAACGTTTTGGATTAATATGGGGAAAATGGTGATCGGTTGCCATTCGTAACTGGCAAAATATACATTTTTAATTTTAGAGAATACTTATTAAGGTAAGCATTTGAATGAAGTTAACGGCACTGTGTCATAAAATGTCGTTCTTATGAACTTGAACTTGAAATATTAGGCCAGTGCCGCAGTATTTTCAGCCTTTAGCTTCCAGTTCTGCAGTCTGTATCTCGGAATTTTAGAACGAACATAGATTGCGAGTCACTTGGCCCGGTAGGAATTCTGCTTACCCAGGGGATCAACATTAGAACCTTGCAAATGGCTGGGTAATTTCTTCAACTTTTCTCGCAGCTGATTGAAGTCACTTACGCTATTAAAGTAGGGTAAACGATGTAGCAAGCTTGCTATCTAACGTTCAGTAGATGAGCCCCTAGGTTCGAGTGTTTCCATCAGCATCAGCAAGCCAACTTCTCGTTTTTCAGCAGGTAATACAACAAAAGTCCAACCTTGTGTTGCAACCTTACAGACAGCAGCTAAAACTGCAAGAAAAACTAATTGGATCGAGGAAGTACAGATTATTTTACCACAGGGGTAATATGACAAAAATGAAACATACCGAAAGCGGATTCAATTCATCAATAATTTCAATGTAGATTCGGTAGATTTTGGATGAAATTACGGCTGGAATCAATGCATCTGCTTTAGTGGAATTGGCTAGGTAACGGGGTAACTCTTAAAAGATTGATCAGACGAAGGATAGGGGAAAATCTTACATTTCGAGTTTGGCCTGGAAGGAGATGGGCACAAACTGTAAATGAGGGAGTGGTGTAAACTGGGAAGAATATAATTTTAAAATTGTTTATAGTGTGATGGTTGTTGTGCTAATAAATTATACACTAATTATGGCCGATGTTATTTGCACTTATGCGTGTGGCCAATGCTGAATTTTTCTCTTGGCCACACTTATAAGTGCGCCAGTTGATGACCATTCCAGTGCCGCTTAGAAAGTACTGCTTAAAATAAGTTTGGCCAAGAAAAAAAATTTTGCTTTGGACACACTTTAAATAAGTGTGGGCAATGGAGGAATGTGCATCTTGGCCACACTTATAAGTGCGTCTAAAGCGAATTTCGATCAATTTTTGTGCTTGGACGGACTAATTATTGCTGCATTTGGTATCGCGTGACCTTAATGTTAACTAGCAAGCTAGCGGACTTCAGTTAACGTTAACTCACATATTACCTTGGACACGGCAATTAATGCTTAATTAATTCAGCCACTGAAACATATCCATTAAGGTAATACTTTCAGTATCTTAATTTAGAGGGTCAGAGCTGAGTTTGGGCGTTGTACAATGACAAAATATTTTCCCTGATCAGCTTTATAATTTCTTGAAAATTATAGGAAGTTATTTTGAAATTTGATGTCTCTTCATATACAGTCTATGTCTGAAACACATTTCAAGTAAGTCGGAATAGGTGCATGTGACCCAACATAAAGAGGAATGTAAATTAGTAGCAGAAAGAATTTAGTTTCAAAGTATAAAAAGCTGCATATATCTCCATTCTAGTTTTTTTTTTTTTTTTTGTATGTCAAACCTGCCGTTTGAAAAATTGCCAGATGTGTGGGTTGGAACGCGCAAGTCTGTTTTACCGCTGTCATGTTAGGGCAGACTGCACCACAGGTTTCAGACATAAGCTTCACAAATAATCGGATATGTTTTCTTTTTTTATCATGTGATTACAGAAGCCACCAAACCACTGGGTAACACTGAGGTTACCCAGGTCCAGTGAAGACTTGGAGGATGCTACAAGCAATTCTTTTGTTTTATTGCTGGAGAATACTTCTGAAGTAATTTGTAAATGAAAAACTGATGAAAATGCTTGTCAAAACTGCTCAACTATGCATTGTCACCAAAACTTGCAATGGTTCTGTTAGACAGTAATTTACACTTAGAGGTAGACAAGTCCATGTTGATTGAATAATAATGGACATGTGACTGGCTTCTCTTATGTATGCTTGTTCCGTCCATGTCATCTTCCTTATATGTCATCTTCAAATATTGGCATAAACTGTCACTTTTTTTTTTTTTTTGTTTGTTTAATAATACATTCAAAAGCCATTCATCTTTACTTCTAAGCCTTCAGTTTTCCAACAAAGACTCTAGTCATCTGTCCTTGGACTGGGAGTACATGAGAAATGTTTTGTAATTCAATGTACATTTTCTGTGATGGTGGTAAATTAAACCTGTTATGTACAATAAAGGTCTTTACATTTACGTTGGGCAAAAACTTCACACTTTCTTTCAGATATATTATGTCCTCTGCTGCAGTAAATCAGAGGCATGCAAATGAGTTAAATAAAAACTATTTATTTAAACAAAAACTACACGCAGCATAGAGTTCTGTGTGGCCCATAGACAACCCACTGGCTACATTTGCCGTGGGGAAACATTAAGGAAGTCCATCAGGTGGAAAGGCTGGGGGAAAGCAAATGGTTTGGAGAAAAGATTGAAGAGGAAGAGAGAAAGGAAGGTGGATGGAGAGGAAGAGCTGGGAAAACAATAAGTATGATGGCTACCACCCTAGTATAAAAATAAATGAATAAAAAGTGCATCAAACATCACATAAAGCAAACAAACCGACTTTTTTTGCGCCCATAGCTGATGTTGAAAATCCAAATCCAGCATCACCCTCCTGGATTTGGTCTTTCAGACACAGCCACAATGTTATTTAAAAATATATAATTTCCTATAGGGGTGAAATGAACTCCGTCATGCAAACATTGGCCAGGATCTCTATGCTTTATCTGAGGATGATGCAAGATGTCTCCAACAATAGACAAAACAAAGGTAGCCATCACACTGTTGACATATTGCCAGGCTTTGTCAATCTTTGGATGGGAAGACCTCCACCGGCATCGCTGGGTGATGGCAGAGAACATGATCTTCATCCAAAGGAACTGCCGATGGAGAATTTCCAAGTCCTGCTTGATCCCTGCAACAAGCTTCACACTCTTGATTTTTCCAAGGTCATTCCCGCCACAGTGGATCAGCAGAACCTCCGGCACAGCTCTTCCTCTCAGGCACTGGTGGATAAAGGGGAGGAGGTTTCCCCAAACCATGCCACCCCAGCCAAACCACTGGACCTGGGCATCCAGACCAAGGTTGGTCCCGGTGGTCTCCCTTGCTCGTTTTTCCCCACGGCGAATGTAGCTGTCCCCAGTACTGTAAACTTTTGACCCTGTTGGTTGTAAAATGCAAATGTCACCTTTAAATGTCACTTCTGCTGGATTTTTATGCAATTTAACATATTTCATGTTTATATCCTATTTTTCCATATTTTATCAGGTGGCATTGTGCTTTTTATGCATTAAATAGATATGACTTAATGTTATAAACTTCAGTTTTTTATGACATTCTCCAGTGAAAAGTCTCATGCTTAAATAACCACAGGCGTCGGTTTCCAGATATTCCTATGAGATTTATGCATACTCTTGGCCACTGTGGAGGATGCAAGAATTGCCGAGTCCATTTCGTCGTCTAAAAATGAGGATACCAAAACACAAACAATTACTATCTATGCATTCAAATACATCGAGCCCACATAAAAGAAAGTGTAGAGGTGTTGCATTGCCAAGTTAACTATCACAGAGAATGAATTGCCGGTCCCCCAAGCTATGATGGTTATGTTCAATTGTGATTATGTTACATTTTTTAGAAATACAACATTTGCTAACGGTAAGATATACGACTTATTAAACACAGCAAGCTAACTTTGGTGAGAAGGACAGTTTATTTTAATTCATAATTCGATCTACCGTTCTAACGTGTTGAAAAATTAAAAGTTCGACCCATTTCTCAGCTAGTACATGCACATAGGAAATGACACTTTCCCGGCGGAACGTGATTTAGAAAATACAGCGAAAGTCGGCGTTAATATGCACGCCACTCGCAACATTGGGTGAGTGACAGTTGAGAACATTGACTGGAGCTAGCTATGTGGCCGAGAAGTGGCAAAAATCTGACACCTGCGTTACTTAATATAATTAGCTACATACCTAGCTTGTTAAGCAAGTTTCAGTGACAAGATATCATAGATAGCCAGTTAGGTACTTCAACTAATTTCGAAACAGATGACTGTGGGGTGGGGTGACTTTAGCCAAAGAGTCTATTTGCCTTATTAATGACCAAATAGTTGCGCTGCCGGCAGTTGGGTCCTTTCACTTTAACATGGTAAACTGTACCGTCTCCGTGTGAGAGCTAGCTATTACGGGCACTTACGTTAATACCGTAGCTGCCAGACCAGGTTAGAAGTTCAGGGGGCTGGTCGGGTGGGTGGGATTCGATAGCGCGGCTCTACCCCCCGATCACTACTGTGCTGACTCAGGCTCCAAATGTGCAACATGGCAGCGCCCCTATCGAGGATATTTTGGCTCCATTTTTGTTGAAGGTGAGTGAATGGAGACACATCGTCCATGTTTTATACAGTCCTTGCGATCGATATGCAGCCAGTGAATACTGTGCATGGTGAAGGTTTTCTACAATTTATGAAGAAGTAAGAGCCGGGGTACTCAATTCCAAATTCCGAAAAAAAATAATGATAATAATTGAAGGGCTAATCAAAAATACACAGCAGTGAGAGAAATTCTCTGTGATATTATTAAAAACTCTGTTATAGATTTTATTATACATTTGCACAATCCAACAAATCAAAGCTTAAATGACTGTACCAGCCCATCTGATTATAGAAGACTGAGAACATAGCAATAATGTGCGTAAAACAGCTAAAATGACAATGTCACACCACGGCAAATTTAGCACATCAACTAGGAGTTCGCTGATACTTTCCAGATACCGAAGATTTAAAAAGTCGCTGAAGTTCATGACAGTACAGACAACATGATCGTCGGCTTCTATTTCTTAGTTATCATTTTTATGTGGTATAATTGCCTATAGCTAAGCCTCTGAGGAAAGCGCATTATTAAAGCACATTTGCTGCATCTCGGGTCCGTATGCATGTGGTAGGATTTGAAGAACACAGTTGCAGTATGCAGACCCTAGAATATTAGTGAGGGGGGCGCGTTATTTGATGCTTCATTCGAATATCCGTCAAAAAATACAGCCCTGGCATCAATTGTCTCGCACGTTTTGCGTCATACGATCGGCTCTTTTTATCGGCCTAAATGACCACTCCGATTGATTCCGATAGTAAGCAAATGGCCGATGCCGATCGGGTTGCCGATCGATCGGAGCACCCCAATTTATTATTCCAATCTTTACTACCACAATTGTAAAAAATCCTTGATAAAATTTCTAGGTCCGGAATTAAAACCTGACATGCCCAAAATGAAATCATCTCAAGGATACCCCTGGTAAGAAATTTAAAAAAAAAAAAAAAACGGTCATAACACTATGTTGCCAACATAAATGAAAGACTGTTCATAGAATTATGAGTTGTCAAAACTCAAGATTGCATTGGTTTGCCATCTTCAGACTGAATAGAACCGAAATTATTAGCCAAAATGTGCTCCTGACCTTTTGTGTGACCTTGACCTTTCTTTCAGGTCTAAAAATCTGGACAAACATCAATATTTTCTCTTTTATGAGAATATATAATCCCATCCAACTGGCTCGGAAACCAAAGTATGTACGGGATGTTGGAAAGTGTGGCCATTTTCATGATTTTCAAAATTGACACCAAAAAAAAGTCAACCACAGCGCAACCCTCTGACCGATGGGGCTGAAATTTGGCGTGCCAGATACTCGACTGATCGGCCAAAAAAGCAGAGTCAAGGCCATTTCATGTTATTTTTGAAGTAGTATCAGAAATATCAATGTTTGAATCTGAGCAAAAAACCAACTGGATATGTTGGATGTACATCTGAAATGATTAGAAAACAAAAATCTGGGCCAAAATTTTTACCTCTTGATTATGCAAATTTGGATTTCATTAGGAAATGATGAAAATCAGTGTGTCAGACAGGACATGTTTTTCTTATCTCTCCCCTGTTGTTTTTAATTTTTGACAATTTTTTCTTGCTGACAGGACAAGTTTCAAGTCAAAGCAAATAACCCACCAAGTAATGTTTTTTTTTTCCTCAAGTGTAAAGCCCTGTTAATTTCACTTCACAGGAGTTGGATGTCCTGTCCGACACAATTCATGAGCAAAAAGTTTAATTTATTTCCAAAGTAAATGACTTATGAAGGCAAGAATCATTTTTCTCTTTGTTGATGTGGTATAAAACAATGAGAGTAAGGTTTTTTCAAAGAAATAGAACACACCTCATGGGAAATTAAAAATCTTCTATTTCCTGTCCTACACAATTGCGTGTTGGACTGGACAAAAAACGTGTCGGACAGGACTCTAGTATTCTAGTAATGGACCAATGGCTAATTCCAGAGTTGATATCGCAACTTTCACTGCTACCAAGTCTTCTAAATGGCTGTTCTGTTCTTTTTGAGTTCAGAAACCACTGGTTGATTTAATTGCCAGTAATTAGAGGATGAATTATCTGTCATTAAATATGTTGGAGTAATTGGTGATGGGTTTAGTAAGTGGTGACATGTTAAGTACATGTACTTGGTACCAAACTAACAAATTAGAGGACATTGAGCAAAATTGAGGAAGCTCTCTGGAAGAGCTGATTGCTTTAATTTGAAGTGGTTTCTTCCTGTGTGTTTGTGTTTTGACAAGTTTGCGTAACTCAAAAGAAACCATGTCAGCTTCCTTGGAACTATAAACTGCACCCCAGATTTGATGGGTCCATCACTATAATGCAAGTACAGAGAGAAGCAACATCCATGCCACCTACAACAGATGCTGAGAGGAGCCATACTAAAAGGGAAAAAATCAAGTATGACAGTGAGAAGTACGAGGCAGCCAAAAAGGACAGGAAAAGAAAAAAGCATTTTATAATAACCATGTGTGTATCCTCTGTCATTTTGGTCCAAAGTAAAAAAGTGTCCTGTCCGACATGTCCTGTCCGACACGCTGACCAACCAGGAACTTTTGACCCCCCCTCAGCTATACTTTGAGTTAAGAAACCAAAATTTCCTATGAAACCTAGCTAAGATATCAGGGAACACAACTGCTTGGCTAAATTCTATGAATACCATGTGGTTGGACAGAACTTTGCAGTTTTCCAACATGGAAAAATACCACTTCACTTTTTGCCCTGACCGACACAAACTTTCTGGCTTAATTTTGAACTGGAAAAATTAAATCAAAGACTTCAGTTTTTTACCATATAGAGTGGTCCTATGGCTCTTGCTTATGACCAGTTCAAACATATTTATCATTCCCCAGAGTAATGACTATGGTGGAAAAAACCTGCAAATGTCCTGTCCGACACAAAACAAATACCATGAAATGGCCCGTCAATAAAAGTTATTTTAGCAAAAGTCGAAAATTTACGTCACTTTGTGATGTCATTTTGATGTACTTGCGTAAGCATGATGTCTTCCCAACCCATAACCGCTAGGATCACAATGACTTGATGAACAGAACCGTGTTCGTTTGAAGTCTCCGTCTGAATTAGAAGCAGAGATATGAACCAATGTGTTTTGGACGTTTTTGGTGACCTTGATCTTGACCTTTGACCTAGTTTAATCAAAAACTTTAGGGAAAGGATCCACTCAAATAAGATGACCAATGAAAGAAAGTAATAAAGTTGAAATGGCAACCAGTAGAATGCAGGCTCACAGACAAACAAACAGACAGACAAACGAACACTCTAGCGGAACTGAGGAACAAAATTGCTGAATTTCGGAAACTAACAAACACACCCAGAAACAGAAATCAAAACGTAACCTCCTTGGCAGACACAAAATTGTTACTTCAGACAAAAACGATTGCTTGCTGAAATTTAGTTATGTGCAGGTTAGCTTTACCATCAATTGCTCATCTGTAGTTACCTCAACAAAGCCGTCAAACACAGTGGAGATTTAATCAAAACTACTTGATACAAGAAAATAAAGCTAGTGACACATATTACAAACTCAAACTCAGCCAAATCTTTGGCCACCAGAACTACCCGGCCTGGCATGAAACTCATTCTCATGTTAGCCTATTGATATATTTGGAATGTATACTACTCAAAATTTGACAGGGATCATAGGACTTTTTTTGTGAAATGACATGCAAATTTGGTAACTGCCACTGATGAACAATATATTGGATAAATGACATGCAGTCAGACACAAAACACATTTGCACGTGCATTTCATGACATTAAATGAGCGTGCAGCCTCACACTTTTTTTTTTCACGAACACTTCATGGTTTCACCTCTGACATGTAAAGTGAAAACAGACAGTGTTCGTTTGATGTTTCATTACCACAGTTAATGTCAATAATGGGTATGGCCTCCCCTAGCTTGAATGACGGCTTGACAACGTTGGGTCATACTGTCAATCAGAACCCGGATGCTTGCAATTGGAATGTTGTTCCATTCTTCAACAAGGGCATTTCCGAGCTCTTCTAGAGTTGTGGGTTGTGCCCTACTGACCGAAATGGCGACCTGCAGCATGTTCCACACATGCTCGATAGGGTTTAGGTCCGGCGAACGCGCGGGCCAGTCCATGTGGACAATTGTCTCCTGCTCTAGGAATTGATTCACCACCCTAGCACGATGGGGACGGGTGTTATCATCCATCAAGATGAAATCAGGGCCAACAGCACCAGCGTATGGTCTTACGTACACACTGAGGATCTCATCCCTGTACCGCACCTGTCATCGCCCTCTCCTCATGACATGCAGGTCCGTTCTGCCGTTCCTGCTTATTCCTCCCCAGACCATAATTGATCCGCCACCATAACGGTCATGTTCGTTGATGTAGGCATCATTAAATCGCTCACGTTGTCTTCACCACACCCATTGCCTCCTGTCAGTAAAGTCCAAGCAATATCGGGACTCATCAGTAAAGAGAACTGGAGCCCAATCGTCGTGGTGTCCATGTGACATGATCGTGAGCCCAATCCAAACGGTCACGCCTATGACGACGGTCAGTGGGATTCAACACATGGCCTTCTTGAGTTGAGGCCGGCAGTATGAAGACGATTCCGTAACGCCTGAGTGGATACCCTGACCCCGAGGCGCTATGAAGGTCATTTCGTAGGGTGGTGGCTGTCCAGAAAGGATGACGCGTGCCTGAAGTGTGAGAAAGTGGTCTTGTCGTTGTGTAGTCGCTTCTGACGACCACCCCCATGACGGTGTGCTGCTGTACCAAACGCTTGATGCCGGTTCCACGCTCTGTTCACAACGCTTTGGCTGACGTTATGCATTAGCAACGTGACGCCAGGAGAAGCCAGAGTCAAGCATTCCGATGCATCTTCCCAATTGCTCTGAAGTCAATCGACGTCTAAGACGTTGAGGAGACATTGTTATTGCTAAATGTAATGCAAAAAATTTGGGAACTTCCAAATTTTCACCAACAAGCAACACACACGTCTGAGTTGAAATGGTGAAGTGTTAGTCAAAGCCAAAATGTGAGGCTGCATGCTCATTTAATGTCATGAAATGCACGTGCAAATGTGTTTTGTGTCTGACTGCATGTCATTTATTCAATATATTGTTCATCAGTGGCAGTTACCAAATTTGCATGACATTTCACAAAAAAATTCCTATGATCCCTATCAAATTTTGAGTAGTATACAATAGATATTATAAAGCTCTACAGAACATGGTGCAAGTTAAATATTGTAATCACAGGGACACAGAATGAGTGGATTCCAGTTTTGTTGTACCTTCAGTTGACATCTGCGTGATCTTCAGGAGCAACAGCAGAAGCACTAGCAAGCTGTAATGAGCCATCAGGGTCACTGCAATGACAGAGCATGAAGGTTAAGCAGCATGTAAAAATTAACAGCAACATATTTTAAGACATTTGTTGAGATGGTAATTGTAATGTCACTGCCACAGTACACCAACACTAGCCTCACACACCATCAAGATGCTCAAATATTTAGGAAACACCAGACATCCTTGAAATATTCTAAATGCACACAAACCTTACGGCTTGACTTGATATCGTTCTGCGCAACCTGCATAACCTAAATGAACTTGGATGCCTGGCCATAGAACAGCATAATGATGGTGATTTGCAATGCGCCCAGCAGAGACACTTGAGTTGAGCTGTGCATCACTGGCCCAGTTCAGCAAATAAATTACTCCTTCGAATCAAAGCAGGGAAAATAAGAACAGCAGACCTGTTCCGTTTCCTCATATTTGATTGTGTGTGGCATCCGGCGGTATTTCACAGCTGAGCACTTTATTCACTCTGGGAGGAGAGTGAAGCAGAGCAGATTTTTGTGTGCTTGTGTGCATGCGTGGGACATTGCCATGACAACCCTAGGAAGAGAAGCCCAATTACAAAATGTTTTCAAAAGTTACTGTGGAGGGCGGTACATTGAAATCACTGCTTAAAAGATCACATGGAGTATAGTTGCAATCAAAATTAGTCAACCCCCGTTGCAAATGAGGTTTAATGGCAAAATTTACAAACTTTCAGCTGTCTGCAATGAACAAATCAAACAATAACAATTTAAATGGCTCAACACAACAAATACTACACGTGGCTTCTCCAAATTCAACACAAAATTCCACTTTTACCGACTACTGCAGGCTCAAAATTATTCAACCCCTTCATGACAAGCATCTTTAATATTTAGTAGAGCACCCTTTTGCCGCTATGACCTGCTGGAAATGTGATGCATAGGCAGATTTCAGCTTTTGGCAGCATTCCCAAGGAATCTTAGCCAAGTCCTCATGGGCAATGGCCTCTAGTTCACTAATATTCCAGGGTCTGCATACTGCAACTGTGTTCTTCAAATCCTACCAGAGATTTTTTTTTTTTTTTTGGGGTTCAAGTGAGGCGACTGTGATGGGCACTCTAGTATCAGGGCTTTCAAAAGTAGCTGGCGACTGGCGATAATCGCCTTCTACTCGGGACATAATGACTGGCTACTCGTGACTGATTCTCCATATCATGAAATTCTTTTTGTCACCTTCCTCGTTTCTTTAACCCGGAGTTTAGCCATATTTTCAATAAAAGGAGTCATTGCATTATTTCCTTGCTTTAGTAAGCCATCATGGTTTCCTTCATCGCGCACGAACGGCTGCAGGGTGAAGTTGCCTTCAGATGTCGACTTCCAGGCTGCTCAGCCTATCAGGCTGCGTAAACGCTGCCCCCAAGCACAACCAATCAGATCGCCAGCTAGAGTACAACCAATCCGCTCACGAGGCAGCCAATTCAATTCGGAAGCTTTTACTCGGTAAGTGGGCTTAAGGACATCAATATTGTTAAAAACGAATGCATTTAGTCGCCTTTTCTAATTAAAGAAACTGATTAGTGAGGCAACGTTAGATATTTCAGCTATTTTGATTATGTTAACCAATGCAAACAAGTGCTTTTTTTTTGTCTTACAGTTAACTTATAGACCTAACCTTAGCTAAACATACTTGTTAACTTAAACACTTCTACAATATAACTTCAAGTGTAACTCTGTTTGAAACATAAAAATTGGCCTACCTGTGAGATATTTTTTTCAATAAGCTGTCTAGTTGGGCTTCTTAAAAACTTCAACTACAAGTTGCTGTAACATTAGCTCCCTTCAAGGCTGATTGTAGAGACTAGTGCCTTGCAGGCTGGTTAGAAAGGCTAATGTTGATTTAATATTTTATATTCTTCAATAGTACTGCCTCAGATACCTTCAAGGCTGATTGTAGAGCACTAGTGCCTTCCAGACTGACCGTAGAGACTAGTGCCTTGCAGGCTGGTTAGAAGGCTAATGTTGATTTCATATTGTATAATCTTTGATAGTATTCAGTCCGATTCCTTCAAGGCTTATTGTAGAGACTAGTGCCTCTCAGGCTGGTTAGAAGGCTACTGTTAATTTCATATTGTATGATCTTTGACAATATTCAGTCAGATGCCTTCAAGGCCGATTATAAAGACTAGTGCCTTGCACGCTGGTTAGAAGGCTAATGTTGATTTCATATTGTATGATCTTTGATAATATTCAGTCAGATGCCTTCAAGGCTGATTGTAGAGACTAGTGCCTTGCACGCTGGTTAGAAGGCTAATGTTGATTTCATATTGTATGATCCTTGATAATATTCAGTCAGATGCCTTCAAGGCTGATTGTAGAGACTAGTGCCTTCCAGGCTGACAGTAGAGACTAGTGCCTTGCAGGCTGGTTGGTAGGCTGATGATTTCATCATATATATGAAGAGTTTGATCGCAGAACGGGTTAACCACAAAATCCACATTTTGCTTGTTTATTATCTCAAACAATAGAGAAAAGATAGTCTTACATTGCTGTGAAATCAGATTTTTGATAGGTGAAATATATTCAGAGCTTTTAATCTGCAAAATTTATCTTTTTTTGCAAAAGGGCTTAAGTGCCACCTCCGTTTGTTTGCAAAACAGGTTATATCCACCAGTAAAAGTTTCACAACTAAACAACAAGGAATTAGTTTTTTATGTGCATGAGTGTATAATATTTTGTGTTTGTGTGTGTGTGTTTGCTTGATTGGGTGCGTGCTTGTCTGTGTATGTGTGTGTGTGAGTATTTTTGTTACATGCACTCAAGTTTGTGTTTCAGGACCTCAGTGTTTGTGTGTCCAATGAATCAAGACTGACATTGGATGGTGTGTGTGTGTGTGTTGTGCTTGTGTGTACATGTGTATGTGTGTATGTGCATGCATGTTTGTGCGCGTGAGTGTGTGTATTTATGTAAACATGCACACGCACGTTTGTGTTTCAGGACCATAGCGTTTGTCCAGTGAACAAAGACTGACATTGGGTGGTGTCGTGTATGCGTGCGCGTGTTTGTGTGTGTGTGCGTGCGTGTTTGTGTATGTGAGTGTAATTTTTTGTTTACATGCAAGCACGTTTGTGTTTCAGGACCATTGTGTCTGTGTGTCCAATGAACCAAGACTGACATTTGGTGGTGTCGTGTGTGTGTGTGTGTGTGTGTGTGTGTGTGAGAGAATCTGCATGGGCATGTGAGTGTGTGACTTAGTGTTGTTCAGCAATATTGAATGAATAGTTTCCTGACACTACAACAAAGAAACATACTTATTTGATTGGATTTAACCCGTTTTGCAATAAAAGCAAGCAATGGATTTCTCTCGTTTTGCAAAAAAAAAAAAAAAAAAACAGTAATTTTTGTTGTTTTTTTTTCAATAATATTCCTGTGGCTGGATTTGAAATGAATATGCCAATTGGTTACCATATGGCTCATATACAATAGTAGAAAAGACCATTATTCAAAGTTTTACAGAAATAGTAATTACACAGAAAGCCATTTTTCTCAATTCAGACTCAGTGGAGTTAACCTGTTTTGCGATAAAAGTCCTCATATATACAACCTCAATTCCAAAATAGTTGGGACAAAGTGTAAATTGTGAATAAAATCAAAACGCAATGACTCAAATCACACCAGCCACTATTTTATTCACAATAGAACAGAGATAACATAGCAAATGTTGAAACTGAGAAATATTACAATTTTATCCACAAAATGAGCTCATTTCAAATTTGATGGCTGCTACAGGTCTCAAAAAAGTTGGGACAGGGGCCTGTTTACCATGGTGTAGCATCCCCTCTTTTTTTAACACAGAGTGGAGGCGTCTGGGCATTGAGGAGACAAGTTTCTTGAGTTTAGCCATTGGAATTTGATCCCACTCTTGTTTAATACAGGCTTCCAGCTGCTGGAGAGTTTGGGTCTCCTTTGATGGACTTTTCGTTTAATTATTCGCCAAATGTTCTCAATCAGTGAAAGATCAGGACTGCAGGTAGGCCATTTCAGCACAAGGACTCCTCTACTACGAAGCCATGGTGTTGTATTAGCTGCAGTATGAGGTTTTGCATTGTCCTGCTGAAATATACTGGGCCTTCCCTGGAATAATCTCATCTGGAGAGGAGCATATCTAAAACCTTTAAATGCCTTTCAGCATTCATGGTGCTTTTTAAAACATGCAAGTGTCCCACACCATATGCACTAATGCATCCCCATACCATCAGAGATGCTGGCTTTTGAACTGAACGCGGATAACAGGAGGGATGGTCTTTCTCCTCTTTAGCCCGGAGGACACGACGCCCATAATTTCCAACAAGAATGTTAAATTTGGACTCGTCTGACCACAGGACACTTTGCTCCAGTCCATTTTAAATGAGCCTTGGCCCACAGAACACAGTGGCGCTTCTGGATCATGCTCAACAATGGCTTCCTTTTCGCATGACAGAGTTTTAGGTGGCATCTGTGGATGGCACGGCAAACAGTGTTTACAGAAAGTGGTTTCTTGAAGTATTCCTGGGCCCATTTAGTAATGTCAATGGCAGAATCATGCCGGTGAGTGATGCAGTGGCGTCTGAGGGCCCGAAGATCACGGGCATCCAGTAAAGGTCTTCGGCCTTGTCCCTTACGCACTGAGATTTTTCAAGTTTCTCTGAATCTTTTGATGATGTTATGCATTGTCGATGATGAGACCTTCAAAGCATTTGCAATTTAAAAACAATGTTCCTCAATGTCAAAGTATTCCACAAATTTTTTTTTTTTTTTTTTTTTTTACGCAAACCTTCACAAGTTGGAGAGCCTCTGGCCATCTTTATTTCTGAGAGACTCAGCCTCTCTAAGACATCCCTTTAATAGCCAATCATTTTACATACAGTGCCTATAGAAAATCATCATACCCTGTGAAAAACTTGACCTTTTGTCACCTTACACCCTGGAAATTATAATAAATTAAATCAAACTTATTTTGACTGTATGTGCACATAATAATCCTCATCATCAAAGTGAAAATAACATTTTAAAACATTCTGTACAATTATTAAAAATAAGTTGATGAAATACCTGATTTGGTTAAGTGATCAGCCCCCTAGAGTATACCATTATAAACTTACTCAGGTGCAACCAATCAACTTCCAGATCAAACAGCAGGCCAATTGCCTCCCACCTGATATTAATTGCAGTGGTTTTGATTACTCTAGAATAAAACCGGCTGTTTTCTTGAAAATTCCACGACTCGTAGTGCATGGTAGTGAAAGGATTCAACATGGTTGGAAAAGTACATTCAAAAGAACTCCGGGATAAAGTTGTAAAAAGGCACAAATTATGTGAAGGCTACAAAAAGATTTCAAAGGCTTTGTCTATCCCTCTGAGTACCGTTTCAGAGCATCATTAAGAAGTGGAAAGCATATGGCACCACCAACACCTTGCCTAGATCAGGCCGTCCGTCCAAACTGGATGACCGAGCCAGAAGGACATTGATCAGAGAAGCTACCAAGAGGTAAAAGGCAGCTTTGAAGGAATTAGAAGACTTCATGGCTGTGACTGGTCAGTCTGTGCAAGTGACAACAATCTCACAAGCTTTACACAAAGCCGGTCTGCATGGCAGGGTGGCAAGAAAGAAGCCTTTTTTGAAAAAGTGCCATACTCAGTCTCGTCTGCGCAATGCAAAAACACATCTGGAAGATCCTGTTACCATGTGGAAAAAGGTTTTATGGTCAGATGAGACTAAGATTGAACTTTTTGGACTGAACTCCAAGCGCTATGTTTGGCGAAAACCAAACACAGCACACCACCCAAAACACACCATACCTATTGTGAAGCATGGTGAGGGCGGCATTATGTTGTGGGGATGTTTCTCTTCAGCGGGGACTGGGCAGTTGGTCAGGATTGAAGGGAAAATGGATGCTGCCAAGTACACCCAAATTCTTGAGGAAAACCTGCGTCCCTCTGCTAGACAGCTGAAGATGGGCAGGTCATTCACCTTCCAACTCGACTATGATCCTAAACATACTGCCAGAAGAATAAAGCAGTGGCTTAACCCCTTGTGGACGGGATTTTTAGATAATTTCCGTACCCCTGGACGGGATTAATTTGGGGGAAAATTAAGTTTTTTTTAGATTTGATTTTATCTTCAATATAATCTGTTTTTATTCTCAAAAAAGTACTTCTGTTGTATTTTAAGATGTTTTTAGCTAACAAAACACCTTTTATTTGCCTTTTAAATCCCAGAATTGTCACCCTGGGAGTCTATTGCAGCAGTATCATGGCCTATCGAACTATCACTAGCACTGCCGCCGCCAGAATGTTGCCAAGCCACATCGTTAGCACTGTCAGAATCTGAATCGAACTGTCCAAAAAGTCGCGAAAATTAGACCTACTACAATTCCGGGACCTACGAACCATACTATCGGTTCGCTCATCAGAATTATTTTCCACACAATCTTCTAATGAAGACGATCACAATCAGCATTTTCTGAACCACTGCTTGCGCAAATAACGTCCAAAAACTTCACCCAAAGACAGCGGGCGCTTCCTGAAGTCGCCATTTCACGGTATTGTCATCGAAAAAGCCGAGAATATGCATTCAATCTCCACTCTAAAGGGGATTCCCGGCTTCGTGCTGCCATCTAACCACAGGGGAGGTAACTAATGACGATCTAAGGGCAAGCCGAAATTCCCAAGTTAAGTTTAGCGTGTTTACTCAGGCATGAAGTAGAGTGTCAAGTGTGACGTGTCAACACGTCACCCGCCTCTGGGCACGCAAAAAATTTGCGTTTTAACACGTCATCCGTCCAAAATGGGTTAAGGATGGGAAGGTGAATGTCCTTGAGTGGCCAAGTCAGAGCCCTGACTTAAACCCTGTGGATTGTGGATCAAATCTGTGCATTGACTTGGAGAGCAGTCCATCACCGATCCCCACAGAATTTGACTGAACTTGAACAATTCTGCAAGGAAGAATGGGCAAATATTCCCCAATCTAGGTGTGCAAAGCTAATAGACATATCCAAATAGACTGATGGCTGTAATTAAAGCAAAAGGAAGCTCTTCAAAGTATTAAATCAGGGGGCGGATAACTTTTCCAACCCTGTTATTCTAGTTTTTCATTTTTTTTTTAATTTTCAGAACTGTTGCCTTTGTTTTCATTATTTTGATGTTGTATGACTAAATTTGTAAATAAAACTGGAAAAAGATTTTTTTAAATGGGTTTTGATTTCAGGTTGTATGACAAATAAAGTAACTATTTCAAAGGGGTATGATGATTTTCTATATTCACTGTACCTGATGCCAGTTAACTTCACCCCTTAAGCCCTGAGCCGCTTTTTCGAAAATGGCAAGCACAACATGAAATGAGTATATCTCTGCAACTATCTGGTCCATTTGAATAATCTTGGTATTATAATAAAGGTAAAACCATTTGGGATTTCTGCCGTGGTGTTAAAATCAGTATACATGTCACCGAGTCAGAGTAAATTACGATGGAACAGGGTATAAATGGGTCATTCCATATGAAATCACCCAAAATGGGGGATGCGCCCAGCTTGATGGTTTCAGAATTGCTTCATTTGGTGATATTTTGTTGCATGTAATGAGCAAATCAAATCGTAGGTGGTTTCAAGTTGATATCTCGTTCCGTTCCCATTTTATGGGCCCCCGAAAAAGGGGGCGTGGCCCACGTTGACCCTCTGGTCACAGTTTGTGACCATTTTCCAAGGGTTATGACGATGAACTAATAAGGATACAAATTTCATTCTTTCAGGATATGCTTATTCTGTCTAATAGTCTGCAAGAAACCTTTTAATACAGTGGTTAACCCTTTGAGTGCTTTGCAATTAACCCCTAAACATTGAAATTTGGTGCCAAACATGTCGATTTCAAATGAAATATTATGCAAGTATCCTTAGAATGTTCCCTTTACCATTTACATTGTTGATAGTATACCTTTTGGAGTTTCAACTGAAGGTAAAAACATCTTTCTATCTTTATCCAATTTGGAAAAACATTAACTTCTTTTCAGCTAAATACCGAAACGGTGCACTTTTTGACCCTCATTTTGACCATGTGGGCCTGTTTTGATTTTCAAAAAGTTGGCCTCACATGAAAGCTTATTCACAAAACTTCAAAATGCAACACAATCAAACTTGGAACAAATACTCCTACTTGTAAAAATAAGACCCCTTCTAAGCGCTATTTACACATCGGCACAACTACTCTCAGTGTACAGGTAAATGTACAATAATGTACATGGAATACTGAACTCCACTCATTTATTTCTACTTTCAGTTGCATGCTCTTTGATCATTTGCAGCCTGTGTCATTTTCTAGTATTTGTTTTCCCAGTAATTTCAAGATAATTTGATAGACCAGGCAGAATTGTTATCAATGTGGATGAAACCCTTCAAACCGTACCTGCCCCTTCATGCCCTTTATTTGCAAAAAGGGAATTGGGGTACTTTAACTGCTTGAGCCTGGTTTCCTTCTCTCTTGTGCTCAAGATTTCGATCATAAATACTGCCTGTAGATGTCAGCAGAAAGGTGGTAGGCGGATCCCGTTAGTAGGCCTACATGGTTTCTGAAAACAATGGCTGAACCATCATAATCTTCCGAATCTAATCCCCCATGCACTGTTTGGTATTGTGAATGAGTCCTTGTCCATTTATGTACATTTACCTGTACACGGAGAGTAGTTGTGCCGATGAGCAAATAGCACTTAAAAGGGGTCTTTTTTCCAAGTAGGAGGATTTGTTCCAAGTTTAATTGTGTTGTATTTTGAGGTTCTTTGAATAAGCTTTTATTTGAGGCCAACTTCTTGAAAATCAAAACAGATCCACATGGTCAAAATGAGGGTCAAAAAGTGCACCGTTTCGGTAATCAGCTGAAAAGGAGTTAATGTTTCTCCAAATTGGATGAAGATAAAAAAGTGTTTTTACCTTCATTTGAAACTCCATCAGGTATACTATCAACAATGGAAATGGCAAAGGGGACATTCTAAGAATACTTGCATAATATTTCATTTGAAATCGACATGTTCGGCACCAAATTTCAATGTTTAGGGGTTAATTGCAAAGCACTCAAAGGGTTAACCACTATATTAAAAGGTTTGTTGCAGACTATTAGACCGAATAAACTTATCCTGAAAGAAAGAAATTTGTATTCTTATTAATTCATCGGTTACAACCCTTTGAAAATGGTCACAAACTGTGACCAGAGAGTTAACGCGGGCCACGCCCCCTTTTTCGGGGGCCCATAAAATGGGAACGGAACGAGATATCTACTGGAAACCACCTGCGATTTAATTTGCTTATCACAGGTAACAAAATATCACCAAATGAAGCAATTCTGAGACCATCAAGCGGGGAGCTTGGGTGATTTCATATGGAATGACCCAAATGAAAGATCTTATTTTGCACCAAACAAAGTTTTATTTCTATTCCTTGTAAATTTGTTTAGTTGCAGTCTGAAACCTCTAAAAATTTACAGCACAGAATCTCACCATTATCTGTGCCAAAGTATATTCTAATCAAGTAAATCAGAACAAAATTAGAGAGGAATGTCTAGGTGGGTTCTCCAAATTGGCAATTCAGGTACCTTGTGTGCCAAATAAGATTTCTCAAATACTAAACTGTAAAACTCATCTACTTTCACTAATATGTCACTACAGGCATATATTCCACCCAAATACAACCAGTTTTTAATTTTTAGAATTTAGAATTTTTTTTTTTTAATAATTATTTCTGCCAGTCCTATAGCCTATACAATCCCATTCAAAGACAATAAATAAAAAAGAAAATGAAGTTTGGCTCCACTGGAGCAGATTTATTTATTTTTTTAAAAAAAAGCAAATTAGTAAGATTATGAATACAATGGAAAGGTTAAAAAATGGAGGAAAAAAGTAAACAGAACAAAAACCCCATCAATTATTTATACATGAAAAATGCTACCATTGTTACCTAAAAGCACCTCACACCGGGATTCAAACCCTGATCACTTGCATAATAGTCCATTACCTTAACCACTGGGCTATGTTAATTGATGTTATGCAAGGTGCCAAACTGCCCATATAAAGAATGAGTCAAGAAAACAAGTCGCTCACTTTGTTTGTTTTGTTGTGCCCTCACAATTCACGTGTTTTCTGTCAAAAAACGACTTGGAAAACGGCGGTTGAATATTTAGTGGATAATTATACCGAAAATACCACAAACAAACCTGTTAAGCATTTATCGTCGCGCTATTTAAGTACATTTGAATGGCCCATGGACTCGGTTTGATGCACTGGGAACGCAAGGCTCTTTCTCAGACTAGCTTTGTGCGATTAAGCTGGTTTAGGGCTCGTTGGAAACGTCAGAGCCCATAGAATCAAATGGTTACCGGCAAAGTCTTACTGACATCATCACAAGCCGATCACAGAGAGGAAAATACATTGCAAGCAAGCAGAATGCTGAGGAACTCAGATCTTTGAAGCAACGCCCTGGGAAAAAAACATGCGAGGATACTGGCAGATCTAGTTTCGTTATAACACGGACACTTTCAGTTTACAATCGCAAGCATGGATTTACCCTCAAACAGTTTTTTTAATACAAAATATCAAAGGTAAGAAATTTTTTTGCTCATCTCTGTAGACTGTAAAGTGTATGTCCGCTGTTCTTTGAGTGTGGTTTCGGTTTAAAATAACAGTGCATATATCGTTTGATTCTGGGGACTTTCCCCTTTCATTTGAAATATCGTTTGTATGCATAGCACAAATTCAGGAGAAATTCTAGCAACTCAGCGCTGAAATTATTTTATCCTATGTTTTGCTACATGCTTATTTACTTGGTTGGTGCTTGAATTGTGTTCGGTTGAGATAAAAATTGTCTACATTAGATTTTTGCTGAGTTTCTTCGCGTAAAGCGGAAATGCCGCATGACAGTGTTGCCATTTGGAAACACACTGTATTTATCATGCGTAAGCACCGCCCCCGGTACCAGGGGCGTCAGGCTTAAGGGGTTAATTACTTGCTAAATGTTCTTTCAGCTGATTCTCTTATATGGGTGATTATCATGAAGCTTAAGTGAACATGTCCAAGTCATATTTTCTAAAAATGAAAATATTTTAATCATTAGTTTTTATATATTCTACAAAGGGAAGAAGTCCACTGTAGGAACGCGTTTTAAAAAATAATTTTAGTTTATTTTCATAATTATAGACAAAATATCCCCATGAATTCTCATTACCGAAATGCGTCCCAAACCATTATTCAATCATTTCTTTTAATCCCGCAAAAATCCTGTGTAAATTTTTAAAAAAAATAGGACCAAGGGTCCTGTCGCTTACCGGCAAGTAGTCTTATTGTGATGATACAAGTTATGAAAATTTCATGTGAGTTTGACATTTGAATCAATAAAAATTAATATCAAGGCCACTAAATAAAAGTTCACATACATTTATAGGACCTCCTGTAACACAAACACAATCTTAAGCTCTGAAGCAGTTTTGGTGATACAAGTCATTGAAAATTCAATATGTCAATTGTGAAATTAAAGGTCACAGAATGTCAAGTTGTGGTCAGCAAATGGACTTCACATATGACTTTCTAAATGTCTCAATACAAACCTTGGCTCAATCGGTGACCATTTTGGTGATACAAGTCATTGTAATTTCACTTTCAAGTTTGACCCTCAAAGGTCACTGACAGTCAAGTGGAATATCACCAAATGAAAGTTCATATGCGACGTCCTAGATGTCAATAACACAAACCTAGGCCCCATCTGTGACCATTTTAGTGATACAAGTCATTGAATTTTCACTAGGTCACATTTGACCTTTGAAGGTCAATACGAAGGTCGCCAAATGAAAGTTCATATATGACTTCCTAAATGGGTCATTCCATGTCAAATCATCAGATTTTCAAAACATCTGTCACCATGTAGTCATAGATTGCTTCCGTATTTTCAGATAGATAAATATGTATTAGTGATGAACAAATCCAAAATTTCAGCTCATTCGGACCAAAAATGAATTTTTGGTGAATTATTTTCTAAGGGTACTGTTCGTCAGTTTTTTTGTCAATTGACATTTTTCTTGAGTTTAACATGGCATAACTTTTTTATTATTATGCCTATAGCTTTGAAACTTTGCATCTAAGCTAATGTTACACTGCTTAATCAGAAAATGCAGTCCATTTTACTTTATCTTTCTTGGTTGTGGGGCTATAAGGACACCAAAAGTGCCTTTTGTTCAGGCAGTTCCATGTTTAGATCCCCAAAGCACCCCCAATATAAACCCTAGCATAGGCTCTCTGGAATTTTTTCCATTCATTTGTGTCTGCTGAATATAAATCAGGCTGAATTCACCTTGAATTCATCACCAACTGCAGTCAGTACCTTGCCAAATGTGAAAAAAAGCTAAAACGCCACCTGTTCCAACCCCCGTATCTCCAGGGGCACACCTTGGATTTTCATCTATTTTTTTTAACTGATTCCTCTATTATAGTAGAAAGACCTCTCCAAAAATTGTTGATGTGTTTTGACCAATATAAATTTTGCAGGTGTCTGAACAGGGGTGGGGTAATCTCGAGAATCGCGTGGCACTTTCAGCTTCTTGCACATTTAACTATGCAACATTTTAAGTGTGTTCAATCATTAGTCAATCACATCCTAAATTGTAGTAATTCCTGTATTATACTAGACATAACAAAACAAAAATTGTTGATGTGACTTGAACGACATACATTTCAGAACTGTCTAAATAGGGGACAGGCAATTTTTGAGAATCACACTTCTTTGCATCAATAAAATTTACTGACATTAATTCTTGTAAACTGACTGTCAAATTAAAACTTTGTTTTCTATGCTATGTTAACAGCGTTATTGCTTCCTAAAAGCTGCAAAGAGCACAACAATGTTGTTTGTCCCAGTTTTGTCCAACTTATACTGCCGGGCTATGCGTCCAGTGACATCCGGAGTTGGAACAGTTCGGAGAATGTTATTGAATGGCACCCAGCATTTTTCAGAAGAAGTCCATGTTAATGCTTGTGTCCTCTTGTTTCGCTTCATGAAAGACAATAGCAATAATCAGAAATTATTGATCAATAACTGGTTCAGGTTTCTCCCTGCCAACATGTTCTACCAACCTGCATATACTGACCTTTCTGTGAATGTGTCATGCACTGATGAATTGAGAACTTACAATTATTGTGATTCAATAATCATTAACATTGTATAAGAAGCTGAAAATGCCAAGCGATTCTTAAAATTACCCCACCCCTGTTCAGACACCTGCAAAATTTATATTGGTCAAAACACATCAACAATTTTTGGAGTGGTCTCCCTACTATAATAGAGGATTCAGTTAAAAAAATAGAAGAAAATCCAAGGTGTGCCTCTGGAGATACGGGGGTTTGAACAGGTGGCATTTTAGCTTTTTTCACATTTGGCAAAGTACTGACTGCAGTTGGTGATAAATTCATGGTGAATTCGCCATTTTCCAAATAATCGGATTGATTTGCAATACTTGACAATTTCAGCTTCCACACAAGCTTCGCAACTACAAATAAGAAAAATTGCGAGTACATCTGGACAGTGTTAAACAAACAACTTCAGGATCACAACATGGGGCCATCAAGCTGCAACATACCAAGCAGCTCAGAAACAAGGTTAACGTCACCAACTTTGACCGCTCATTAACAAAAACACTTGCATCAATCTAACGTAATACAACATGGGCAGCATGACAGCAGTGTTATCACGACGGTCATTGGTTATTCTGGCCCGAATTCTACAACGTAGCTAACGTTAGCTAGAACGTTATACCGCCAATACCTCTCCTGTAGCAATACGATGCGTCCTCGGGTTCCCACACCAGTCCGAGGTAGCAATCAAGAGCAGTTGCACGTTATTACAAAGCCAATACAGATACGAACTCACTGACAAGCAATATAGGTAGCTGCGACAGACGAAATGGCACCACGACGAATTAGTTCAGCCTGGCGCCTGTCTATTGATGACATCTACAGGCGTCACCTTCCCCACAATGCCAGCCCTCCCTTCGCATCAGCGTTGAGTCAATCTAGCCAGCCCTAGAAATTTTACTCTGCTCATCGACGAGATCGATTGAACTCAAAAAACACAAAATACACCATAAATATGTATTACACATGAAAGTGACCAGCCAGCGAATGGATAACCAGTTATGGTTATAGCTAGGAATCGTAGCCGTCAGCAGACATTAGCTAGCCGAAGTAACAAACTAAGCTAGCTACTTATTAACTAACAAACGTAAGTTGGCTAGCTACATGTCTATGCAGACGGCAGCTAAATTCTATCAATACCTAATCAGTTCAATATGTCAATAACACCGCCCTTAAACGTTGCAAACTGGGCTAGCTAACCAGACAGACAGGAGACGAGGCTACCAACTTCGCTGACGTTAGCCAACTTACTACATGCCTCCATGACTAGTTAGCCAATAGGTTAACCACAGTTCACCACTTTGCGAGAGTCTAGCTAGTAAGCCATACAGTTATTTGCTTGCTAACGTATGAAAATCACAATGTCTGCATGCATTCACTCAACCAGTTGCTAGACTAGTTCTCTCAGTCGCCTGACTAAGCAACTAGTGAGTTAGCTAGCTAATGTTTCTGATCACTAACAACTTCAAATGGATGCTGTAATCCTGAATGTTAACTTGCCAGCCAAGTAGCTAGCTTTGACATGTAGCAAGCTACCATGCCAACATCTATTTCGCTAAATAATACACTAAATAGCCACAAAATAACGATCAAAGCATGGCATGATTAGCATACCTTCCTATTATTAGCCAGCAAGCTATTCTGTTCTACGTACGCCCAATATCAGAGAACCAGGACCCCCAACGAGTATCAGTCCTTACCTTCATCAGTTATTCTAATACATTTTCAATGCCGATATCAATCTATTATTCCAGATTAACAGCGAAACCCCGATAAATAGGAAAGAACTAGCGCACTAGCTAGCTGCACGACATAACCAGCTACATCCTCAGTTGCCGCAGCCACTTCTTCTTCTTCTTCTTCGTCTTCTTCTTCTGTGATTTTCACCGTAGCCTGCAAGCTTAGTGCATTACTGCCTTTCTCCTGGACTGAGGTGTGATCACATTGGAACGTCAGTAAATAACTAAATTACAAAAAAAAAAAAAAAAAAAAAAAAGGCTAATGTCTTCTTGCTAGTAGAGTATCTTTTAGAAAATCTATCACTGCTTTGGCTGTGAACTGTGTTCCAGGTAAACTCAATAGGTTGCTCAATGTAACCGAGTTAAAAGAGCATTGGACAATGATGTTACAAAGTGTTCTTACTGGTAAAGCTAGGAAAATCTATAACCAGTTATCTGTCCAACAGTGTTCTGATTATGATTTTGTCAAATCTGCCATTCTGAAGAGTTATAAATTGGTCCCCGAGGCTTACAGGCAAAAATTTAGGAATTCTCGCAAGGAAGCCAGTCAAACTCATGTTGAATTTTGCAGGTTGAAGGAACAGTTGTTTGATCAGTGGTGTAATTCCACGAAAGTTGAGAAAGATTTTGACAGAATGAGGCAACTTATTTTGGTTGAGGAATTCAAAAGGTGTCTCCAGCCTGATATCAAGACTTTCCTTGAGGAGAAACAAGCCAATACTTTGCAAGATGTTTCCACCCTGGCTGATAGTTATGCATTGACTCATAAGTCTACTTTTGTCCAAAAATCCACTTTTTCTAAATTTCAAGGCAAGTATCAGTCCAAGACTTCTTCTAATAACACTTCTAATGATTCTAAGGCCACTTCTGAGAGGAAACCTTCCTTTGAGAAGCAATCCTCTGATTCTTTACCTTCTGTGTCTTGCAAATACTGCAAAAAGCAAGGTCACCTTATTTCTGAGTGTTATGCTCTCAAGAAAAAATAACAACGAGAAGAAACCAAGCCAACTGCTTTCAGTAAGAGAGAATCTCTTGTATCAAAGGTCAGTTTGTCTGATCTTCTACCTTCTGTGTCTGATTCTGTAATGGAGGGTTTTGAGTCATCCATCACCGATGGTTTTGTCTCACTTTCACATGATTTTTCCTCATCTGCCCCTGTTCGAATTCTAAGGGATACTGGGTCTTCCCAATCACTTATTCTTGCAGATATTCTGCCTTTTTTGGACAAAACGTCTACTCAGGCTACTGTCCTTATTCAAGGAGTAGAATGTGGTTTTACAAGTGTAGCTCTCCATAATGTTCATCTCAAATCAGACTTGGTCTCTGGGCCTGTTACCGTTGGCATTAGGTCTTCTCTTCCTTTCAAAGGAGTTCATTTGCTTCTTGATAATGATCTTGCTGAGGATATGGTTGTGCCCGACCCTGTTGTAACTGATACTCCTTTGATTGATCAAGAATCTGACTCTATAGAGGAGGAAATTCCAGACCTCTATCCTTCATGTGCAGTTACTCGTTCTATGGCCAAAAAGGCTATTCAAGATGATGCTGACCTGGACTTCAACCTGGCTGACACCTTCATTGGGCAGTCTTTTCATCAGGAACCTTCCAGTCCTGAGATGTCTGGGAAATCTTCAGACTTGTCCTTGTCAGGTCATTCTAATGACATTCTGTCTCGGAAACAACTGATTCAGGAGCAACAACAAGCTTGTGATCTAGCGCATCTTCTACCACAGGCTGCAAGTGATCAAGAGGCTACTCAAGTTCCTGTCTGTTTTTACTACAAAAATGGTGTGCTTATGAGAAAGTGGCGTCCACCTGATGTTTCTGCAGATGAAGAGTGGATGATCACCCATCAAATTGTTCTTCCAAAATCTTATCATCAAGAAACTCTTAGTCTGGCCCATGACAATCCTATGTCAGGTCATTTGGGTATAAAGAAGACCCTTCAACGTGTCAGGAATAATTTCTTCTGGCCCTCCATGAGGTCTGATGTACAGGAGTACTGCAAATCCTGTCATACTTGTCAAATGATTGGGAAGCTGAACCAGAATATTCCAAAGGCTCGACTTAAGCCCATTCCTGCTTTTGAAGAACCTTTCAGTCGAATCATCATTGACTGTGTTGGACCATTGCCGAAGACTAGATCTGGTTGTGAGTACCTACTGACTATCATGTGTGCTTCCCCCGGTTTCCTGAGGCAATTCCCCTTCGTAATATCAAGGCGAAGACTATCATCAAGGCTCTCACCAAGTTTTTCTGCTTTGTTGGTCTTCCTAAGTCTATTCAGTCTGATCAAGGGTCAAATTTCATGTCTGGCTTATTTCAACAAGTTTTGCATGAGCTTGGTATTAAAAAATACAGGTAATCAGCTTACCATCCTGAGAGTCAAGGTGCTTTGGAGAGGTTCCATTAAACCCTGAAGAACATGATAAGGACCTACTGCCTTGACACAGAGAAAGATTGGGATGAAGGTGTCTATCTTCTTCTGTTTGCTGCCCGTGAAGCTGTTCAGGAGTCTCTTAGGTTCAGTCCTTTTGAGCTTGTTTTTGGGCATACAGTCCGTGGACCTCTGAAGCTTCTGAAGGAAAAGTTCCTGGCCGAAGATGATGTCCCAATGAACTTGCTTCAGTATGTCTCTGACTTCCATAATCGTCTCTCTAAGGTTTGTGACTTTGCTAAGTCTGATCTCAAAGAGGATCAGGGCAAAATGAAAGCCAGATATGACCTTCATTCCCGAGATCAAAGTTTTAAAACTAGTGACAAAGTCCTGGCGCTTTTGCCAGTTCCTGGAAACCCTCTAAGAGCTCGATATTTTGGCCCTTACAATGTCCCCAAAAAGGTCAGTGATCTAAATTACGTAATTTTAACCTTTGGAAGGAGGAAACAAAAACAAATGTGTCACATCAACATGCTGAAAGAATACATTGACAGAGACACGCAGCAAAAGCCAGTCAATGTAGTAAATACAATTGAACTGGAAAATTCAAAAGAAGATTGTGACTGCCCCTTGGAAAATGAACCTGGTCCAGCTAAGCTTGAGAATTCAGACATTCTTCAAAATATTGACAGCAAGTTGTCCCACCTGGACCCTTTTCAACAACAATAGCTAAAGCAGCTCATATTTGAATATAGTCACATATTCCCGGACGTTCCATCAAGGACTGATATGGTTTACCATGATGTCATCCTACAAGATAATGCCAAGCCTGTAAAACAGCATCCTTACAGAATGAATCCAGAGAAGCAGAAATACCTTAAACAAGAAGTCAAATACCTGCTTGAAAATGACTTTGTTGAACCAAGTAACATTGACTGGAGTTCTCCATGCATCCTAGTTCCGAAACCCAATGGAACATATAGAATGGTGACGGACTATAGGAAAGCAAACGCTCTATCAAAAACAGACTCATATCCTATTCCCAGGATTGATGACTGCATTGACAAAGTTGGACAGTCAAAGTATGTCACCAAATTTGATCTCCTCAAGGGTTTCTGCCAGATCCCTCTAACAGACAGAGCAAAGGAGATCTCTGCCTTCATCACACCAGATGGATTATACCAATACAAGGTCAAGCCCTTTGGAATGAAAAATTCTCCGGCCACCTTCCAACGTCTGGTAAACAGAGTGATCGCTGGACTACCAGGATGTGAGGCCTATATTGATGACATTATCATCACCAGCGACAGCTTCCAAGAGCACCTCTCCTACATCAGAAACTTCTTTCAGAGAGTGAGTGATGCTAAGCTGACTATCAACCTTGTTAAAAGTGACTTTTGTAAAGCTAGAGTTGTTTACTTAGGTCATATTGTAGGACAGGGTCAAGTCAAACCAGTTGATGCAAAAGTAAAAGTTATCACTGAATTTCCTGAGCCTAGGACTAAAAGACAACTAATGAGATTTCTAGGGATGGCTGGCTACTACAGAAAAATCTGTAAAAAATTCTCGATCATTTCTGAACCTTTGACAAATTTACAGAAGAAAAATGCAAAATTTGTTTGGGATGAAAAATGTCAAAATTAATTTGACCAGCTGAAAGCTATCCTCAAAAATGCACCAGTTCTCTTATCCCCTAATTTCAAAAAGGAGTTCAAGTTGGCTGTTGATGCCAGTGATATTGGTGCAAGCGCAGTTTTACTGCAAGAAGACACTGATGGAGTAGATCATCCTGTTTGTTACTTTTCCAAAAAGTTTGATAAACATCAGAAAAACTATTCAACAATTGAAAAAGAATGTTTGGCACTTGTTTTGGCTTTACAACATTTTGAAGTCTCTTTGACTTGTTCAGCTACTTCCATCAAGGTCTTCAGTGATCACAATCCCCTCACATTCTTGCATAAGATCAAAAACAAGAATCAAAGATTACCAAGATGGAGTTTACTTTTGCAAGAGTATGATTTGAATATTTCTCACATCAGGGGAAAAGAGAGTGCATCTGGAATAGCACTTTCTCGCAGTAATTTTACTTTTCTATTTGATTGTGAAAATTGCACTGGTTGTTATGTATATGATTGTAATTATGATCAATGATACTTTTTGTGTAAAGTTCAAAAATATACTGATTATAAAACTGTGTTCATTTTAACAAAAGAAAGCTTTAAGCAAACCTTCCTTTTCTTAAAGAGTGGAGGTGGTATGCATGAGTATTGTACGTACAGCATTGTATATCATTTGTAAATGGAGATTTGTTACATGCTGTTTTTGCTGCCTGGCTGGTCAGCTATTTATTTTGTTCATAAGCACCCTCTGGTGGTGTGTCTGTAGGAAAACATGATCTGATGCAATATCACTTCTTTGTAATGAAATAGACTAGTGCTTTCTAAAAGCTTCTGGCATCTTCCTGCCTGGAGGGGGCGTGATTACCCAGGAATCCTGTAGATCTTTCCAGAATGTTGCTAGTCTATATAAATGCTGTGAATTTGGTCACCAGGGGCAGCGTTTTTGTTTTGGCAACAGAGTTACATAGTGGCATTAGAGTGTTATTATAAGATTAAAGGGGACCTATTATGCTATATTTCCAAGGTTATATTTTGATCTTGGACTCCCTTAGAGTACTCCTGATCGTTCAAAGCCCAAACAGGGTCCTTATTTAGCTCATACTGCCATCCTCAAAAAACCCCATTTGTAGTTCATTGTAGTCTCTGCCTGAAACGCCTCATTGGGGTGGCTCTTCCGCTATGGCCCCCACTCCCCGTGTACTCACTTTCTTCTGACTGGCCAGCACTGTGGAGGGCGGAGTTGGGCGGGACGAGGCTGCAGAACGCAGTTTTCCGCGTCTCGCTCCTCAGAGTGAAACGCGAGACACGTCTGCAATCTGATCAGGAAGCGGCGGGCAAATTCCGCAATCTAACTTTATACTTGAATATAGATCTAATGAAATGAATTTGTTCGAACAAACGCAGCGGCGAAAGTGGAGGATGCAGTGTGAAAATCTGGCAGCTCAAGCTCAAATTTGCTATCGGCTACAGTTTGCTACGGCGACAGTGGTGAGTACAGCGGTTTTTCTACTTTATAGCTAGGATGCAGGGAAAGCTAGAATCCACCCCATATAGACACATTTGTAGAACGGGTCGACATACCCATGTGTAGATCGGAGACCGTAGAAATCCAGAAATCCAGTTTAGAGGGAAACATAGACAGTGAGGAGCAGCTAAAAGTGGACCAACAGCTTATGGACTGCTTCGGTGTGTATTATAAGGACCTGCTGGTTCATGTGCATAACTGTGGTGTGTCGTTAGCGTGGAGAAACGAACAGCTTCTGCACTGGTATATGACGGAGGGGCGAAAGCTCCAGGCTAAACGGCCTTTTCGGAAATTGCCCGTGGTAATGGTTTACTTATTGCATCGGAATGACAAGCGTTTCCTCACGGAGAATGGGTGCGTTATGGATAGTGTGCGAGAGCTGGCTAGAGCTCCGGTTATGTTATGAGCATAATACAGTTTTACAGACCGTAAGTTCCGTTTGCGTGAACCGTTGCTTATGTGGAGCTAGCGAATCAATCACTTTTACAGGAAACAATTTAATATTCAGTTGCCGATTTAATATTCAATCGACAGCAATGCAGAGAAATCGTTTGTGATACCAGACACGTTATAGCCTGTGCTTACCAGTAGCATCAGAAAGCTTGCCCAGACATTGGAGAAGTGTCAGGCTGACCCCGGTCATGGATAAGTAAAGCGATCGTTTCAAAAGCACCCAAAAACGCACCCCAAGCTTTGCAAAACCAACGTCTGGTCTAACTGCACCTCTCCGGTTAGCTTCAACCGCAGTGGATACCATCAGGCAACATTATGATGAAACTGCCACATTGATGCTTACCAAAGTAACACAAGCATACCGATCAGAATCGCTGCATATAAGTTAACCAGGAGCATTTTTAATTTGCAGAGCACAGGAACTAACATGCAGTAGCTGATAAGCGGTCGTGACTTTGAATGTAATCTGTCGCGCGAAAAATTTGTTTCGCGTCCAGTGTGAAAGCGGCTTGACGTGCCCGTATTTGCGTCTTTGCATTGACTTTGAATGTAGCCTGCCGCGCGAAAAATTAGTTTCATGTCCGGTGTGAAAGCTGCTTAACGCGCCCATAACACGTGTATTCGCGTCTTTGCATTGACTTTGAATGTAGGCTAATCTGTCCCGCGAAAAATTCGTCTCACGTCCAATGTGAAAACAGCTTTATGGATAGTACGCAACAGCTAGAGAGAGCTTGGTTATGTTATGAACATAATACAGGTTTTACAGACTTTAAGTTCTGTTAGCGCGGACAAGTTGCTTATGTGGAGCTAGCGAATCGATCACTTCTATAGGAAAGAATTTCCTATTTAATCTCTGCCTTTTTTGGCTTTTTATTAGCCACAACAATTTCTAAAGGGGGATGAAATTATGTTGCGGTAGTGCAGAGAAATCATTTGTTATACCAGACAAGGTAGAGCTTCTGCGTTTCGCATTGTTTTCTCGGTAGCACCAGAGAGCTTGCCCAGACATTTGTGAAGCATCCGGCTGATCCCGGTCATGGATAAGTGAAGCGATCACAAGCAGCCATAAACAAACCAAACCCATATCCCAAGCTCTGCAAAACCAGCGTCTGGTCTAACTGTGCTTTTCAGCCCAACTTTGCGGACACATACAGCACCTCTCCGGTTAGCTTCAACCGTCGTGGCTACAATTGGGCAAGGTTATGATGAAACTGCCACATTTATGCTTACCGAAGTCACACAAGCATACCGATCAGAATTACTGCATATAAGTTAACCAGGAGAAATTTAAATTAGCACAGCACGCGAACTAACATGCAGTAGCTGGTAATCGAACGGTCATAACAACCACAGAGAAAAACCCCTGCAATACAGGTTTTACAGACAGCAAGTTCCGTTACCGTGGACAGTTGTACCAAGCATCCAAATTACAAACAAGAATAAAAAGTTAGCTTCAAATGAGGTTTATGTTCACACACCTTCTGTAGAATTTCCCCTGATATCACTCTTGCATATTTGGGACACAAAAATTAGCAACAGTAACTTGGCTACGTTAGCTGCAGTGCTACAGCCACAATCAACTGGCTATCACGTCAGGTTGGCTTATGCAGTAAAAGCACCTTGCAGCTTCTGTGTCTGTGAGTCACGGACAGTCGCGACAGATCCAGGCTTTATCTTCAGATATTTTAGAAAGCCTGTGCTTGAGGCCAGTTGTTAGTGCTAACTATCGTTAGCGGTCCTGCTAGCCAGTAGCCACCCGTAACACGTTAGCTTCACTTACATTATTTGCGGTTATATCGTTACTTACAGCTCGTGGCTCCGAGCGCTTGATCAATGCAACTGCTTCAGGTTTGAGAAGCAGCTGAAACGCTTATCCTGTGTCGAATTATCCTTTATTAACAAAGCTGTCTTTGGTGAAATGCTGAGCATAATCAGCTAACATTCCCTTTGGCCGTGGCTGTTTGCTGCCAGCAAACAAAAAAAGCTACCCACTGATTTCTGGTGGCATCGTCTTTTGGAAGAGAAATAGTTGTTTTTCTTTGCGTCCAAAAGTAAACGGACAAGCAGCTTTGGGAGAGATACTGACAAAATTGCACCTGAAATGATCTGCAGTTCTTCTTTTGTATTTCCAAAAGTGTAGACGCTACTAAGGCATAGTATGATCTGCCGTTGTTAGTGCCTGCTAGAATAGTTTCCGGTGTGGGCAGGTCCAGCGCAGTGGTTGACTCTGGCTAGGTCTGTACTAATTGGACGGCACAACCTGACGTCAGGTTTTGCCCAGATCTCGTGAAGATCTCGGGAGGAGCTGTTCAGAGAGGAAATCACGCTCACAAAATCACGTTCTTGGATTATGGCAAAACCCCTGTATCTTATGTTCAGAAACTTTTCAGAGGTTGAGCATGGACAACCAACATTATAACATTACTAATATGTATTAAAAGAAGGATCAGCATAATAGGTCCCCTTTAAACAGTGGATTATTTGTAGAAGTTTTTTTATATCAGTGAAGAATAAATTTGTTTAAGTTGTCATTGCTGGTTTTCTTTGTTGTGATTTTTAAGTCATAACAATCCCATCTTTGATTATTGCTTTGAATTCTGATTTGCTAAGTGGAATTTGTACTTCTACTTGCTCTGATTTAAGTGCTTCTTTTGCCAACTTGTCTGCCTTTTCATTACCCTCAATACCAGTACGTGCTGGAACCCAAGTGAACTGTAAAATGAGTTTTTTCTTCTTCTTCTTTTAGTTTTATGGCGGACGGCACACTTGTCTTTCATTGGTGCATGCCGCCACCAACTGTACTGAATTTCGTGCTGTTTTAACTATGTGCTTTACTCAAAAAAAAAACACTCACTTAATCCTCACATATCCCTCTCTGCTTCAAATATTTCACCAGGCTTTCTGTGTCTCCTTACTTTTCTAAAGTCTAACCGCCACCGAACCCTCTTTCAAAAATTCTCTGTACATCATCCCTCTTTACATCTACTACGCCCAAAATCTCTCTTGCTGCATCTATACTACTCAAAATTTGATAGGGATCATAGGAATTTTTTTGTGAAATGACATGCAAATTTGGTAACTGCCACTGATGAACAATATATTGGATAAATGACATGCAGTCAGACACAAAACACATTTGCAAGTGCATTTAATGACATTAAATGAGCGTGCAGCCTCACACTTTTGGCTTTCACGAACACTTCATGGTTTCACCTCTGACATGTAAAGTGAAAACATACAGTGTTCGTTTGATGTTTCATTACCACAGTTAATGTCAATAACGGAATGGCCTCCCCTAGCTTGAATGACGGCTTGACAACGTCGGGTCATACTGTCAATCAGAACCCGGATGCTTGCAATTGGAATGTTGTTCCATTCTTCAACAAGGGCATTTCCGAGCTCTTCTAGAGTTGTGGGTTGTGCCCTACGACCGGAAATGGCGACCTGCAGCATGTTCCACACATGCTCGATAGGGTTTAGGTCCGGCGAACGTGCGGGCTAGTCCATGCGGACAATCGTCTCCTGCTCTAGGAATTGATTCACCACCCTAGCACGATGGGGACGGGCGTTATCATCCATCAAAATGAAATCAGGGCCAACAGCACCAGCGTATGGTCTTACGTATACATTGAGGATCTCATCCCTGTACCGTACCCCTGTCATCGTCCCTCTCCCCATGACATGCAGGTCCGTTCTGCCGTTCCTGCTCATTCCTCCCCAGACCATAATTGATCCGCCACCATAACGGTCGTGTTCGTTGATGTAGGCATCACTAAATCGCTCAAGTTGTCTTCGCCACACCTGTTGCCTCCTGTCAGCAAAGTCCAAGCAATATCGGGACTCATCAGTAAAGAGAACTGGAGCCCAATCGTTGTGTGTCCATGTGACATGATCGTGAGCCCAATCAAAACGGTCACGCCTATGACGCACGGTCAGTGGGATTCGAACACATGGCCTTCTTGAGTTGAGGCCGGCAGTATGAAGACGATTCCATATCGTCTGAGTGGATACCCTGACCCCCGAGGCGTTATGAAGGTCATTTCGTAGGGTGGTGGCTGTCCAGAAAGGATGACGTCGTGCCTGAAGTGTGAGAAAGTGGTCTTGTCGTTGTGTAGTCGATCTCTGACGACCACCCCCATGACGGTGTGCTGCTGTACCAAACGTTTGATGCCGGTTCCACGCTCTGTTCACAACGCTTTGGCTGACGTTAAGTGCATTAGCAACGTGACGCCAGTGAGAAGCCAGAGTCAAGCATTCCGATGCATCTTCCCAATTGCTCTGAAGTCAATTGACGTCTAAGACGTTGAGGAGACATTGTTATTGCTAAATGTAATGCGAAAAATTTGGGAACTTCCAAATTTTCACCAACAAGCAACACACATGTCTGAGTTGAAATGGTGAAGTGTTAGTCAAAGCCAAAATGTGAGGCTGCACGCTCATTTAATGTCATGAAATGCACGTGCAAATGTGTTTTGTGTCTGACTGCATGTCATTTATCCAATATATTGTTCATCAGTGGCAGTTACCAAATTTGCATGTCATTTCACAAAAAAATTCCTATGATCCCTATCAAATTTTGAGTAGTATATAATATAATAATAATAAATTTATTTATATAGCACCTTTCAAGCAATACAGCACAAAGTGCTTCACAAGCAGGTAAAAATACATGTACATTAAAGCAATAAAACAAAATGGGAAAAGTACGGAATTAAACATCAAAATAGGAAGAATTAAGATGAAAGGAGACATACATGAAAACACACCCATACAATAAAAGAATTTAAACCGCAAAATCAGCAAAGGCAAGCCTAAAAAAATGAGTCTTTAAATCACCCTCTTAATTCTCTCTGTTTTGCTTTCTATCTCACAAGCACAGTTTAAGACCATTGAAATGAGAGCTAAAAAACTTCTTCTGCTCATCCTAATTTCATCTTCCTCGAACTCCTTTTGCTTCTTATCCACTGGCTGCACTCTGGCCTGCTCTTTCCCCACCGCTTCTTTTTTACTCATGATTCTTCTAGTTGCTTCTGCATATACTGGACAAATAAAGTTAGGGATCACCCCAAATTTTGAATTTGAAATATGTGATAGTTTGTATTTTTTTCCATATCATATTTTAATATTGAAAAGTTGGGTGATCCCTAACTTTCTTTGTCCAGTATATAATATTTTCCCTTGTGCTCTTTTCCTTTCCACCTCTCTTTCCATTTTCCTTCTTTCACACTGCACTGACCCCAACTCATGATTTCCACCACAGTGAAACCATGCTTTTGCCACTATTCATTCATCTTCAATGCATCCCTCCTGTCCACACCGTCTACACCCGTGCATTTCTTTTTTACAGACAGCCGCCAATATGCCCATACTCCTGACATCAAAAGCAACGTAATGGAGCCCTTTCGTATATTCTCACCCTATAACTCACATAATCTACAAATATTCTCTCCAGTACTTCATTGGTGAACTCTAATAAAACTGACAAACTTTCTTGTACCTTTCCCTCCCGATAACTTTTCAGCCGCTTTGCTCCACACACTCTCTCCACCTTCAAAAAATCTTCTAAATCAATGTTTAAAGGGACACCACCGACCAAACCCTTAAAGCACGGTTTTTTCCACATGGAAAACTTGTTACCCATGTAAGATCATAATCTTTTATTTTTAAAGCTTTATCTCGCTGTTTGACGGTGCGACATTCTACAACCCTCCCCGTGTTATACTTATAGCTTTCACATCACCAATTTCTTTTCTCACAAATTTCCCGATATCATGAGCATTGCTAAATAAGCTATTTTCTTCAACACCCTTTATATCTGTCTTAATTCCTACCACAAATGTTTCTTCTTCATTTTCGTTATCACTTCCCTTTTTTTCCTTTTCTTTTTCACTCCCTCTGCCACCTCACGATCCATTTTTCCAAAACCATTCATCCGTAATCCAAAATCTAAATCGAAAGCCGTGCAAAATATTCAAAAACCAAACAATCCGTAAATCTATTTTAAATCACGCGCCAAAACCCGTGACCGATACTCTGTAAGGAATATTCTATCATTCAAAAAGGTGTACTTGAAAACAGGGTTTTGTATGTGTAACCATAGTTTTGTAAACTTGTACATTTATGTTTGTATCCGTAACCGTGGTTTTGCAAATGTGACAGGTATGTTTGTATCCGTAAATGGATTTTTTGTAAACGTATACATTTATGTTTGTATCCGTAACCGTAATTTTGCAAATTTGTGCATTGAAGTTTGTATCTGTAAGCTTTGTTTTGTAGACTTGTACGTTGTTGTCTTATGCCGGCAAACTCCGTTTTGCAAGTCTGTGCATTCAGGCACAGGCTTGCAAACTCACTTTCACAAGCTGTGCAGCAAAAATACTTACGCACATGTGCGCGCGCGAGCTCACAGACTCTTAACCAGGGACCTATAAGGAGAACTGGACAAACAATGAAGGGAGGAACGCACGCCGATATGGGCTTAGCGGTCAGGCTGATATGAGTAGGTGTCCCTGCAGAACCGAAGGCAGCAGTTTCAGGACCGCACTTTCAGGTCCGCAGTTCTAGGACCCTCTGGTTTTCACATTAGCGCCACCCTGCGAGTCAGATGACACCGTTCTCAGTCAGTTGATCGATTACGACATCAAAAATGTGAGTACTAATGTTCGTTTGTTTAAAGTTAAAAGTCAATTCTGCTGTCTTGAATTAGCAAAGGTAACGTTCATTAGTTGAAATGAGAACGTATGCGTCATAGTAACTTAAATGCATTGGCGACAGCTTGCTATCTGTTAAGGATAGCAAAAGAATTTGTGCAGGTGTTGAATAAAACCGTCACGCCATTTAACGTCTTCTCTTGGTGTGTTTACTTGATGACCGTGATAATTCTAGCCAGCATATAAATCAAACAGACAATGCATGATATGCATTCTTAAGAGTTTATTATTATGTAGATCCAGGTTTTCAAAGTCTGACCGTGGGCCTCCCCTGAGACAAAGCTTGGAAAACGGTGCCCACTCATAGTTAGTAGTCAGCCTATATGTACTGAGCAACAAAAGAAACGCAAGTTAGCTAGTTAATGTCCTCTCATGGTTACTCAGTCAAAGTGACTGCAAAATAAAAGTGTGATGAAACGAGTGTAAATGTGCACGCGCTAGTGATAAATTTAATTTTTTTATAATAATTACGTGCATACTTATTTTCCGGTCTGTCTTTAATTAACTGGCGTTTCTTTTGTTGTTCAGTAGCTATAGTTAGTTTTGTGCAGTTCCTGGGTGCCTATGAGATCGTGATTGTTATTTGATTATCTGATATTGCTGTTTACATAACTTGACTACATCAAATACATAAAAAGATCTGTCGGAAGGCATTTATTCTGACTCTGGGAAAGTGTGAAAAGAGTAAAATCCACCAAAACCGCCATATCTCTGAACCATCTCTTTATCCAAATTACACACACATTTTCACTTCCATTCACTGAGCCTCCCGTAAAACCGTTTGGAGCGCGCCCCCCTCCCCAAGGGGGAGACCACTTTGAAAACCTCTGCCGTTGACCTTTCCTGCAAATCTCATGGGCAAAAAAATTAAGCTCACTTCAGGACAGCAGATAGATTTTTTATGCTGTATTATACTCAGAGAAAAGTTATGTTTGTGAAATAATATCTAAATGTCCGGTTTTAACAATTATGTTCTGTTTTTGTTTTTCCTTTAAAGATGCATGTAACAATCCAAAAAGGCCAGTGTCTGCCTGACTTGAAAAGGTGCAGCGCAGCCTACCACTGCCCATTCTGTGGGCCTACTTTGTTTCATTCCACAAAGTTGAGCAAGGTCAGATCTCACCTGGACTCACATTTCAACAGGGCAGTTTTTCATGCAGGTAAAGTTTGCAAACATTGTCTTTTAACATGTAACTTTGATTCTTCTGTGCATTGAGAACAGCCCAAATTTAATTATCAGTTCCATTAGATCAATCAATACTCTAATTTGATTGTGGTGACCTGATACTTGATTCAGATTTAGATTACTGATAAGTTACATTTCAAAGTTTATAAAATACTTGATAATATGATAATTCTTATGTTGCTTGTGTTCTTATATTTCAGGGTATACCATTCACAGATGTGGTTTGAACTGCCGACCACAATGGCACTGCATGTACTGCAAGGCAATGCTTCTGCACAAAGCAGACTTCTGCAAGCATGTACAGTGCCGTGAAAAAGTATTTGCCCCCTTCTTGATTTCTTATTTTTTTGCATATTTGTCACACGTAAATGTTTCAGATCATCAAACAAATTTTAATATTAGACAAAGACAACCCGAGTAAATACAAAATGCAGTTTTTAAATGATGATTTCATTTGTTGAGGGGAAAAAGCTATCCAAGCCTACCTGGCCCTATGTGAAAAAGTAATTGCCCCCTAAATCTTAATAACTGGTTGTGCCACCCTCGGTGACAAGAACTGCAATCAAACATGTGCGATAACTGGCAATGAGTCTTTCACATCCCTGTGGAAGAATTTTGGCCCACTCTTCTTTGTACAATTGTTTTAATTCAGCCACATTGGAGGGTTTTTGAGCATGAATGGCCTGTTTAAGGTCATGCCACTGCATCTCAATCGCATTTAAGTCCGGACTTTGACTTGGCCACTCCAAAATCTTCATTTTGTTTTTTTCAAGCCATTCAGAGGTGGATTTGCTGGTGTGTTTCGGATCATTGTCCTGCTGCGTAACCCAAGTGGGCTTGAGCTTGAGATCACAAACTGAGGGTTGGACATTCTCCTTCAGGATTTTCCGGTAGAGAGCAGAATTCATAGTTCCATCAATTATGACAAGTAGTCCAGGTCCTGAAGCAGCAAAGCAGCCCCAAACCATCACACTACCACCATCATGTTTGACTTTTGATATGATGTTCTTTTTATGAAATGCTGTGTTAGTTTTATGCCTGATGTAACGGGACGCACACCTTGCAAAAAATTCAACTTTTGTCTCGTCAGTCTACAGAATATTTTCCCAAAAATCTTGGGGGATCATCAAGATGTTTTTTGGCAAACGTGATGAGCCTTTGTGTTCTTTTTGATCAGCAGTAGTTTCTGCCTTGGAACTCTCCCATGGATGCCATTTTTGCCCAGTCTCTATCTTATTGTTGAATCATGAACACTGACTTTAACTGAGGCAAGTGAAGCCTGCAGTTCTTCAGTTGTTGTTCTGGGTTCTTTTGTGACCTCCTGGGTGAGTCGTCGATGCGCTCTTGGAGTAATTTTGGTTGGCCGGCCACTCCTGGGAAGGTTCACCACTGTTCCAAGTTTTCTCCATTTGTGGATAATGGCTCTCACAGTGATTCTCCGGAGTCCCAAAGCCCTAGAAATGGCTTTGCAACCCTTTCCAGACTGATAGATGTATATTTCTTTGTTTCTCATCTGTTCTTGAATTTTTTTAGTTCGCGGCATGACATGTTGCTTTTTTAGATCTTTTTGCCTATTTCACTTTGTCAAACAGGTTCTACTGAAGTGATTTCTTGATTCAACAGGTCTGGCAGTAATCAGGCCTGGGTGTGGCTAGTGAAATTTGACTCAAAAAATGTGGTTAATCACAGTTATTTCATGATTTAACAAGGGGGGGGGGCAATTACTTTTTCACATAGGGCCAGGTAGGTTTGGATAGCTTTTTCCCCTTATTAAATGGATCATCATTTAAAAACTGAATTTTGTATTTACTCGGGTTATCTTTGTCTTATATTATAAATTTGTTTGATGATCTGAAACATTTAACTGTGAAAAGTATGCAAAAAAGTAAAGAAATCAGTAAGGTGGCAAATACTTTTTCACGGCACTGTAAGTATTTGTGAGGCAAGGCAACCTTCCCTTTTCCCCACCATATCACCTCCAGCTACTGGAAATACTGGAAATATGTTGAAATTAAACAGGTTTTATGGAATAAAATGCTTAAAAAAATAAGTTCAGTCTTGATATTTTATTTTATTCACTTTTATACATGCAATTGTCATGTTCCTCCTCATTTTGTGCTCTGAATGCAGAGAGATTCATAGACATGAAATATTTAGTTTTGTGGCCTTATTTATTTTGTGCAGTTTTAATATTTTATTTTATTCACTTTTATATATGCAGTTGTCATGTTCCCCCTCATTTTGTGCTCTGAATGCAGAGAGATTCATAGACGTGAAATATTAAGTTTTGTGGCCTTATTTATTTTGTGCAGTTTTGGTATTTAATTGCATGTTATTCACTAATGCAGTTTTCATGTTCCTCATTTTCTTAATAAAGTGCTCTGAAATCTACTTTGCGCATATATGTTTAAAAAGATGGCGTATGTGTTTTCAAAGGCTGTTTTTGAAAAATATATTTGCTTGGTTTGGATTCTATAAAAGTGGGTCACGATATAATGACCATGGGAAAATGTGGGTCCCAATGTGAGACCAGTTGAGAACCCCTGCCCTTACCCTGCTGTGCAGATTTCAAGCTGCGCTTACGCAAATTACGTTGCAACTTTTTTTGTGTATTTCAATAAAAAGGTTGTTCACAAAAAAAAGACATGTCCTATGATTCTGAACAAAATGTAAGGTAAAATGATTCTGTTATGTTTTAGAGCCATTTTAAGAATTTTAGGCATATTTTGATGATATTGGGATAATATGAATCACAATTATTTTGGCATTTGGGTGGAATAAACCTCCAAAATTATAGTTAAAGTACCTTAAATATTGTATTAAGCAGTATATAGGTGGAATAAACCTCCAATATTATAAAACCTAGGGGCCTAGAACTGCGGTCCCAGAAATGCGGGTGTGAATCTGCATATTTTGATGATATTGGGATAATATCATGAATCACAATTGTTTTGGCGTTTGGGTGGAATAAACCTTTAATAATGAATCACAATTAAAACTTTAATTATGAATCACAATTATTTTGGCATTTGGGTAGAATAAACCTTCAATATTATCGGTAGACAGTCAATAGTATTTGCTGTCATCCAGTTCGATAGATGGCGCTGCCGCAGAAAACCTAAGGTCCTAGAAATGCGGTCCTGAAACTGCTGCCTTTGGGTCTTGCAGTCATCCAGTTCGATAGGTGGCGCTGTCGCAGAAAACCAGAGGGTCCTAGAACTGCGGTCCTGAAACTGCTGCCTCCGGGTCTGCAGAGACATAATACTGGCTGATATTGCAAGTCATGTGATGCCATGGGGGCCAAAAAGAAAATTCTCCATTGGGAATAATAGAAAAAGACACACTGATTAATCCATGAATAGATTTTTTTGACAGTCACAAATTATCGATACTGAAACTGTTTATTTTTCTCTTTTAAATCATTGATGCCTCGTTCCTCGGCAACAACAAAAATTTTTATTTATATTCAGGCTACGTGAACACCAATGGGTCCTCATATGAAAGCGCGTCCTCGTTTCCTTCGAATTTAGTACTGCAGCAGATGTGAGTGGGTGGAACAATGGGCATTCCTTGCCGTCCGTCTGTGATCAACATTATAGACGTAGCCAAGTCGGTAAAGTGAGCTGGCGTTGCAGTGCAAATATTTTAGCCATTTTATTTTAATTGATGAATGGCAGTAATATGTAGCAAGTCAATTGCCACACTTCATTACGTAGTGCGGCAAAATGTACAGTAAGCTAAGGCCGCTGTTGTGACATCCTAGAACCATGTACGCAGCCAACACTCACCTTACTTTTTCATATTAAAATTATATGGATATATCCATAAAATGAGTTGTATATTTCCATTACTTTGAAGAGCACCAATTCACATGACTGTATTTTGATGCATAATGTGTCAGCTGAGTAGCACCTAACGTAATGCCCATGAGTTTAATGCTTAGCCTAAATTTCGCAGAGCTGGTACCACAACTACAATCGATGTTAACTCGCACTTAGAAATGTAATAAGACAGTATTCAAACTATAATCAAGTCAAACTTTATTGGAAAGGGAATTGGGGGAGAGAGATAGAATGACACGGCCTCCGGTTCGCTGACATGCAGAACTTCACGGATGAACTGTTCAATGCACTCCAAGAGGCTCGGATATCTCTGAGGAAAGACAGAAAAAAGGAGCGTTAGAACAAAGGTAAAAATAACGCAGTACAATGTGCGTAACATTTCACAGTAGACCCACATTTTACGATACACCACGGAATGGTTATGAGTCTAGCGTGAAGCTAAGTTACGTTAGCTAAAAGTAAATTAGCTTGCCAGTATTGGCAAAAGTTTAAAGCTCCTGACTTTAAAACATCTCGGTTTATAAGGCACTTGCAGTGCGTTGTGTGTTCGGTTTATCGTCTTGAATCCGGAGAAGATAATGGCGTTCGCACGCAGACAAGCAAGAATCGTCTGACTCTATTAAAGGTGCACTATGCAAGTCTGTTTACTTTCACTTCTGTTGACATTCGAATTAAAACAAAACAGAGGTAGCCCGCCCCTCCCTCCCATAGTTCCCTCCTTCCCATGCTTCCATAACTGTCAACTCTTGTCGGTGATTGGCGGGGACGGTTTGTTATGTTATGGGGCACAGCCTGTGCCCCTTGTGTTTATTTGCAGTTTGTGACACCTGTGCGGTCTCCAGAGCCCGGGTTTTTTTTTACAGTGAATTTAGGGGCAGGCAGTTAGCGGATCGTGGAGAGATGTCGGCGAATTGAGACAAAAATATAATCGCGCAGAAAGTGAACAAACTTGCATAGTGCCCCTTTAATGTGGTTATTCATCGTTGAGCTAAAGAGGACAGAAGCCTTGGGCGCGTTTCCCAAAAGCGTACTTGCTAACTAGTTCGTCCATTCACAGTCAATGGTTCCAACTAGGTAAGTTAGCATCTGTGATTTCGGGAAACGCACCCCTGAGCTATGGAAGCATATAGTTAACAAAATTAAAATGAAAATGCAATGTCAGAAATGCATTTTCATTTTCAAGATACAAGCGCATTATTTGTATCATAATGAAAATTAAATGTAATCCTCCACTTTGCATTTTCATTTTCAAGTCCATGTATGCAATTTTTATAACAATTGGAAAATTAAAATACATTCCTCATTTACATTTGCATTTTCGAGAAGTGCCCTGCAATATCACTCACAAAGCAAAAAAAACGATAATCGTATAAAAGCAAATACATTCTCGGAAATGCTTTTTTAGTTTTTTTTAAGCACGCCGCGTTATTTGTATCATCACGAATGTGCTAAAGTAATGCTCCACTTTGCGTTTGCATTTTCAAGTCCATGTAGGCACTGTTTTCATTTGCAAGAAGTGCCCCGCAATATCACTAACAAAACGAAATCGAAAACGCTAATCTCATAAAGCAAAGACATTCTCGAAATGCCTTTTCTTTTTCAAAAGCAGACGCAATATCTGTCTCATAATTAAATCGCTAACGCAGTTCGCCACTTTTTCTTTTTTCATTTTCGTGACAGACTGCCCTGCCTGACTTTGCATTTTCGATTTCGAGGTCCCACGCGCTTTTCCTAACAAAATTAAAAAGAAAATACCCTCCCTAGTTGGGTGTGGCCTGCCGGTGAGAAGGCGGGACGTCCTCCACAATTTGGTACGGATTAGATACTAACAAATACAAGCGATCTCGTTGGTTATCAATCAGAGGGAAACTCCTGCTGCACGCACTTTTATGTCAAAGCACAAATGCTGACTTACATAGTTGGAGCCACTGACTGTGCATGGACGCTCTCCTGGACATTGCAGAGTTTGACTGATAGTATAGCTAAGGTTTTCCCCCGAAAGACACTGCTCTCGCACTCAATTAGCCCTGTGTGCGCTTGGATTAGCGCTGCTTCCACTGAAATTGTGTGCTTACACTCAGATCTGTCGATCTTCGGACGGGTTATCTGCGCATCATCTGTTTAGTTGTTCAGTCGGTTGCAAAGCAAGTTCATACGCTCCTGCTCTCTTAAGCTTCACGTACTTCCATTGCTTTCTTCACGAATTTGGAGTGAAAGGACAGTTCGTATTAATACACCAGTGCCTATACGTCTCTTTACCTTAATAGCTGGCTACATACAATGGTAGCCGTGTAACGCGTCGACCTCCAGTTCTCTATTATGCAAGTCTGTGGGTGAGTCGCGGAGGTAGGCTGAGCTAAGAGAGGGACAGATTCATCTGTTCGCTTGCATACTCCTGCTGCAGAAGAAAGGCTTGCGAAATGCATAGATGTATGATTTCTCTTGTTATACCGTAAAGTCGCTTGTAATAGCTAATATGGTGTCGTTGGCCATAGCCAGATGTCGACACAGTGATATGTTTCGGCCAATGTGTTTTTCATGAACAGTCACATCGTTAGACTAACACGATGTTAATTAGCTAGCTGACTACTTTCCTGCAAGATGACGAACATTACGAACAACTATAGCATAAAACTTGCTTCCAGTCCATTTAACTTGACCAGATTGCGATCAGTTTCGCACGTCTGTTTTTATGTGGTAACACTATGCATGCAGCAGGCTGCGTCTCTCTCCCGCAGCTCAGTGCACCCCCGCCATTCATCAACAAAATTGCAGTGAGGCACACCAACTGGAAGCCGTTGTGTTTGTTACCCGGAAACTCTTATATGTAGCAGCAACTAAGGTATAAGAAAAGTATGGGCACCGATGTATTAATAAGAGGCCAGTTTATTCCAAAATCGTGAAGAAAGCCACGGAAGTAGCTACCTATGCAGCCCCGGTGGGCAGGACCGTATGAACCCGCAAAAGAAAGCGTGCAGATAATCTGTCCAACCATTGATTGATCGAGTGTAAGCACACGGTTTGAGTGGAAGCAGGTATAATCCAAGCGCACGCACGGGCTAATTGAGTGCGAGAGCAGGATCACTGCAACTTTAGTCTAGCGATGTGACCGTTCATGAAAAACACATCGATTGGCCGAAACATATCACTGTGTCGACATCTGGCTATGGCCAGCATATTATTACAAGCGACTTGGTATAATAAGAGAAATCTATGGATTTCGCAAGCCTTTCTTCTGCAGCAGCAGGATGCAAGCGAACAGATGACTCTGCCCCTGTCTTAGCTCAGTCTACCTCTGCGATTCATCCTCAGACTCGCATAATAGAGAACTGGAGGTCGACGTGTTACACGGCTACCATTGTATGTAGCCAGCTATTACGGTTAAGAGACGTATAGGCACTGGTGTATTAATACGAACTGTCCTTTCACTCCAAATTCGCGAAGAAAGCAATGGAAGTACATGAAGCCCAAGAGAGCAGGAGCGGATGAACTTGCTTTGTAACCGACTGAACAACTAAACAGTTGATGCGCAGATAACCCGTCCGAAGATCGACAGATCTGAGTGTAAGCACACAATTTCAGTGGAAGCAGCGCTAATCCAAGCGCACACGGGGGTAATTGAGTGCGAGAGCAGTGTCTTTCGGGGGAAAACCTTAGCTATACTATCAGTCAAACTCCGCAATGTCCAGGGGGGAGTCCACGCACACTCAGTGGCTCCAACTATGTAAGTTGCCATTTGTGCTTTGACATAAAAGTGCGTGCAGCAGGAGTTTCTCCCTGATTGATAACCACCGAGATCGCTTGTATTTGTTAATATCCAATCCGTACCAAATTGTGGAGGACGTCCCGCCTTCTTATCGATAGGCCACACCCAACTAGGGAGGGTATTTTCTTTTTAGTTTTGTTAGGAAAAGCGCGTGGGACCTCGAAATCGAAAATGCAAAGCCAGGCAGGGCAGCCTGTCACGAAAATGAAAAAAGAAAAGTGGCGAACTGCGTTAGCGATTTAATTATGAGACAGATATTGCGTCTGCTTCTTGAAAAAGAAAAGGCATTTCCGAGAATGTCTTTGCTTTATGAGATTGGCGTTTTCGATTTCGTTTTGTTAGTAATATTGCGGGGCACTTCTTGCAAATGAAAACAGTGCCTACATGGACTTGAAAATGCAAACGCAAAGTGGAGGATTACTTTAGCATTTTCATGATGATACAAATAATGCGCGTGCTTCTCGAAAACGAAAAAGCATTTCCGAGAATGTATTTGCTTTATACGATTAGCGTTTTCGTTTTCGTTTTGTTAGTGATATTGCAGGGCACTTCTCGAAAATGCAAATGTAAATGAGGAATGCATTTTAATTTTCCAATTGTTATAAAAATTGCATACATGGACTTGAAAATGAAAATGCAAAGTGGAGGATTACATTTGAATTTTCATTATGATACAAATAGTGCGGTTGTATCTTGAAAATGAAAATGCATTTCTGACATTGCATTTTCATTTTAATTTTGTTAACTATATGCTTCCATACTGAGCAATGTCATGTTACACAACAGCAAGTCAACTATTTTGCCGACATTTTTGAGTTGAAATCAATAGTATTACTTCGCTGTTAAATAACAATCATTTTAAACATTTGATATTGCATTTGGGTTTTAAAATTGTATCTCAAACTATAATTTAGCCTTTACCGGCGGCTATGTTTTTTCCGTTCCACTCATAGTCACATCAGGGGTTTCTACGGAAGGTTTTGCAGTGGTCAGAATTCCATTTCTGGAGAAAAGTGATCGTGAACACGCACCACGGGGAATGAGCACCATGAGTTCCACGAGCTCGAGCGGTTGTCATGGACACCTCGGATACCAGCGCGTTCAAGAGTCCCACACTACGCATGTGTGAGCAAAAAGTCATACAGTGCATGTCGGCGTGGTTCCGGAAGTTGGCCCCCATGTCAGCGTGCTGCGCCATTGAGCGGCCATTTTCCAATTGTATATCCAGTGAAATAAAAAACATCCTTGCTTTTGACAGGTTTACTATGTGGTAATGTTTTGTACACGGGGTGTCGCAAAAGAAACTGGCTACTCGCAAGGAAGAGGGGGCAGGGTCTTCAGCTTCTGGCCAATCGGTGTCTTTACTATTGCTATGCACAACACAGTTGGCTAGTCCACACTGTCAGTCAACCCTAATCCCGCGCAGAAAGATGATGGACTTCAATAGACCTCCGCGACCGCTAGTAAGTTAACAAATTACATTAAACTGGTGCATTCTTGTGTTCAAAATATTACAACAAAAGTGTTGTAATAATGGGCCGTCTTTGTCAGGTAGCTCCCCAGTGTATATGTATATGTGCAGTATGCTAGATAAATTGTGTTCAGCAGGAGTTATTCACCTCGCATAACCTTTCTGGTAATGTCTCAGCGCCATCTTGAGGACCGACTTCCAAAGGCCGTGTCTCTGTCGCGCCGTGGGCTGTGACAACAAGTCTCACAAAACCCACATAGTTTGAAACAACGTTCAAAACGCACTGCCAGTATCACTGCCATTATTACAGCTAAGCATAAAGTCCGCTAGCTTAATGCTAACGTATAACGTAAAACCTCATAGACGGGCTAACAGGAATTAGCATCACTATCGCCATTCTCGCTGTAGCGCTGTTAATACGTCACTTCTCAAAGCTTTAATATTTTTTCATGCGAGAAAGTCACAGTTTAGATTCCCAGTCTGTGGTCAGTTTATCCAGATAACGCCTGTTACGAAGTTTGCTCCGACGTTTTGGGAGAAGTGCAGACTAGAGCCACCTGTGGAGCAGCAGGTCATCCCATAGGCAACAGCCGGGGTGCTGAGCACATCGGCAGGCCAACCTACGTCGTCACCCCGGGGGAGAAAACGATCGCTAATTAACTTACCCACAGGTTTTTATAGGTTTACCGCCGGCTGGTAAAATGATTTTTAGGAGATAAATGTTGGTCTCATTGATGAAATCAAATAACTGTGGCAGCCACATTAGTTTGTTTGAATTAAAAGTGAAGCTTCAGGTGTATTTTGTATTCAACATTATGTTTCAAAATAAAAAATCATTTCAATCCTAAACCGTGTAATAATGTAGAGTTAGTCAGTTGTTATGGAGATATATATATCATGGTTACTCGTTAACCCCAAAGACCAGTGTTTCAAACTCTGACTGTTTAATTGTGTTAACAAATTAAAGATTTTTCTGTAGTTGCTTCTGCATGCTGGGCATGCAATAGTTTTCCAATGTTGAATATGAAATTGTTGCTGAGTTGGAAACCCAGAAAATTCATGTCAATCAAATCTCTGAAAAATATTTTAATTGTTGAAATCTCTCTGCTAAACATTAGGAATATTACATCATGAACGATGCTGCGCATAGTCTGCTGGCATTTCTGTCCTGCCAAGGTCAGTTAACTGGCAGTCCTCAGCAAGCGGCTGGCCCCTCCGCTGCTCCCAGTCCTCTGCAAGCTGCTGGCCCCTCCGCTGCTCCTGGTCTTCTGCAAGCTGCTGGCCCCGCCGCTGCTCCCGGTCTTCTGCATACTGCTGGCCCCTCCACTGCTCCTGGTCTTCTGCAAGCTGCTGGCCCCTCCGCTGCTGCTGGTCCTCTGCAAGCTGCTGGCCCCTCCGCTGCTCCTGGTCTTCTGCAAGCTGCTGGCCCTTCCACTTGTGGGACATTCACACACTCAGCAGAGAGTAGTGTTCCCGATCGAAGACGCTCTCTGATGCATAGCAGGAATGCACGTCAAAATGAGATGCAAAGGTTTTTTGAAAATTCAGTTCTCTCTGGAATTGCTTTGAAATGTTGAAAATGATGTTTTCTGTAGTAACCTCATTTTAACCTTTTATGTTTTCACTATGTTTCAGAATTTATCCAGGGTGCTTCCGTAGAGGGGGTATGTGAGGAAAAGTATCACCCACTCAGCTAAAAAGTGCTGCTGCAAAGTATATCAGGTTTCAGCTTTTCTTGCTTCCTGGTCCAACTGATCGTACACCAAAAGCAGGCAAAGATATCTGGCTACTTGAAGCAGGGCTAGGACAGCGATCTTTTCTCATAGAATAGAATGCAGGCCATGAAGAGGTGAATGTTGCACTGCTGGCAAAAGCCATAAGAGAAACCAGGATGTTTGCACATCCTGAACACGTTCTTAATTATATTCAGTTTACAAATATAACACACTATGAAAGACTATGAAATGGACTGCCATTTGTGGGCAGGTGTGAACAATCTGATGTTGTCATCAGTTGTGGTCACATTGCTAATTAAAGTCCCCCTCCAACCACCCTTTTTAGTTATTTTAAAGTGTTCTTAGTGGTCTTTAAGTTGTGATTATGAAGTTTTTAGCCAAAATCACAAAACCTGTGCCATTTTCCAGGGCTCTCCTTCTGCATAGCACCAGTAGCTCATTAGCAATGCACCTCTAAGTGGTGGGTGGAGACGGCGCTGCTCTGCACCGCCCCCCACCCCTCCTCGCGCCGTAGACCAGACCCCCCCTCCCGACGGTCAGTGGTTCGATCCTGGCTGGCTCCTTCAGACCACATGTTGTCGTGAACCCATATGAATGGGTGTGTGAATGCTGAATGTGTAAAGCACTTTGAGTCCATTTACTACTGTTATCATCCATTTAGATGTGAACACACAAATACTAATCAGCTGAAAAACTGGTGATTCAGGTTAGGGGGGGAAATTCTTACATCAGTCTGTTGTGCTCTGAGTTACGTTACCCCCCCACACACACACACACACACACACACACACGCACCCCTGCTCCTCGCTGAGAGCAGCTGGACACTGTACAATTACCGATTCAGCGCGTTTAGCGTTTATTAGCGTTCCAGCGCGACCTGCCTGTGTGTGTGTGTGTGTGTGTGTTCGCGTGCAAGAGAGAGACCGAGTCCAGCAGGATGAGGGGCTGACTGACAGAGATGAAAGATAGTGAGACGCTGTTTTGAGAGACTGTGCAGGCCGCCATACAGATGCCAGATGCAGAGCGGGGCGGGAGCTTGCAAGCACTAGTGCCCCGCCCTGGGGTTGTGACGCGTCAACCCCAGTCTGCCTGAAACTGCCCGTTTGCGTCTGCCGTTGGTTCACAGCGATTTGAAGGCAGAAATACGCAGAAATGCAATTTTGCACTTACTTTCCTGCTGATATGTCCTGTAACATCAGAAAAATGCCACAGGAACATGTGAACAACATGAAAAACACGATTTTCATCGGAGGGGGACTTTAAGTGTTTAGAGCAGGTTGAAGTTATATGTAACATAGATATTTGACATCCTAACAGTATATAATTGACAGAAAATCACAAAGAGCATTATATGCCCTCTTTCACTGTACATTGTTACATTAGCCAGTTTTTGATTGATGCAATATGTATTGACATTTTCTTAATGTTTCTACATTTAGATTGTAAGGACTCTGGAGGACAAGTATCCAAAACTCAGGGGGCTTTCTGGTGGCTGGCTGTTTTACAAAGCATAAGTACTTTGTCTACTGCATTAATTTTGAATACAGTCTCAGCAGAAAATATTTTCTTATTTTTAAATGAAACTACAAATTTGACATTTTTTGCAAAGATTTGTCTTCAGTAGGAACCAATGGACTTCGGGCTGAGTGCCACAGATAGGGTAGGCATGAGTGGAGCTACCGCGGGGGCCAAGGGGGTGGCCGCCCCAGGGCCCACGGCCAGTGGGGGCCCCCACTGCAGCCTCGCTGAGCTACATTCTCATTACCGTCAAACAGAAAAAACACCCACAGCAGTGGAATGGTATGCTGTTACTACATGTACTCCCCTAATTGAAAATTTAATAAGGCATGATGTTCTGTATATAAACCCCCATGTCGGTAATCTGGTCACTATCACGGGTTTTTTTTTTTTTTTTTTGAAAAATTATTCATAACTATGATATGAAGTTTTCATGCTTAATATACCCACGGTTCAAAGACTATAACTGAAATCAACTATTTTCTTATTTTATTTGATATTTTTCTTTCATACGGATATGCAAATTGTCAAGATGATTGCAGGGTAATGTGTTGCCCAATGTCAAGTCTGTATTTGATTTGATCATGTGACCACGTTAATGTGTATAACGTCTGAGTTCAAGCGCAAAATCTGAAAATCATCAAATTTGCAAACTTAGGAGCAGTCATTCCATTCAAACATAAAAGCAGCAGTCAAAAAAGAAAAGAAAGAACTGGAGGAGAGGGTAGCAAAGCTACCAGCACTAAGTTCATTTGGCTTCAAGCAGTTGCCGCACCACGGACAACCCTTCCTCAAGCAGCAATGCAGCCAACAGGTAACAGATCAAGATAAGCTAAAGTTTGACCTAAATAATGATAACGTCCATGGCTATTGTATTAATTTCAAGACAAGACGAGGATTTTGCTCGGCGCAAAGTTTGACGAATGCCATTCAAATAGGTGAGTAGGCCTACAAGTGACTTTTCTTTTAGTCCAGAGTCGATTGTTGTATATTTGAGATTTATGGCAGAAATAAAGCAGTTAGTGTGCAGTAAATTGGTCATTTTATGGGATTTATGCAGACGCTGTTTTGTTGGGCAATTTAGGGGACATTGTGGCATTGTTTTATATATATTTAAATATCGTTAAATATTGCAGCTTTCGTCCGTCTCATCGCGTGCTTTTTCAAGTCACTTATGTCCTGTCTTGATGTCACCTATATGTCAGATATTGCACTCGTGAGGTAATTGCACAGAAATGCAAGTTTTCGGACGTTTTAACTGACCCAATTATCGCTGTACAGGAATTCTTTCCAAGGTAATTGCCAATTTTGTTTTCTTTCCATAAATTTGACATTCACTTGTGCCTCTATGAAATATTACCGGCAGTATTAACTGCTAACAGTGGTATTCGTACAATGTTTTTCGCAGTAACCCAAATATTACTGGCGGTATTAACTCCTAGCAGTGGTATTCGTACAATCTTTTTTGCAGTAACCCTGTTACTGACCGCGCTGCCACACACTTGTATTTATGCATGTGCAGGTGACATGGTTTTGTTGTGGCGCGCACCAGAAAATGGGGCTCCCCCGAAAGCCAATGCATGGGTTCATGGCCGCTTTGTCAGAGTGCCCATGCCTACAGATCAACGTCATTATCTCACTCTTTGCAGTAATGTAACGTTTCTTTTTTTTTTTTTTTTTGCTCATGTATACGCTTGTGGTCGTTGTCTTGGCAGGGCAGTAAGTTTTGATATGTACATATCTTAACCAAATCTGAATTTACAGCTCTTAATCGCAGTTCTTAACTTAATTTCAGTAGTTTTAGAAATCTCTGTTGTTTTCTTTACCTCCTGCAGGCCAATAATCTGACCCTTCTGAAACAGTACAACAAAACCATTTCCATGGCCACAGGATATGATCTGACATTGTTGCTTAAAAATGCGAAGCTACTAACTGCATCAGTTAGGGTTAAATAACTTGTTACCAGCTGAAACATATTAATCACTGCAGTAATTATCCAATGGAGAGCTCTTACCTTTTTGTTTAGTTAAATCCAAGAGGTGACTTTTTTGGCCGGGCAGTGTACGAACTCAAGACATGAAATAATTTGCTTCATTTAAACTGTTAGCGTTTTTAATTTATTTAAATTTCTTTTTGATTTGTATAAAGTGTTTTAATCACGTTTGTACCGGTGCAATTAATGATATTCCAGTCGGGCTTGTAAAATCTTCAGAGGGCTAGTGACTTTTTTCTCTCACAAGCTCGACCGGCTAGCGGCAAAAAATGGGACGATTCAGCTTTGCCGACAAATCAAATTAATGAAACTCATGTAGTAATTCTCACTTTTACCTGGCGGAAGGCTCGGAATAAATGAAAATGACTACTTTTGTTCTCGCCAAAGGCTTGGAATAAATGAAAATGACTATTCTCGTTTAACAGACGTCTGGCAACCATAACCTATATGCTTTTGCTGCCAAAGCACTGGCAACTTTTTTTTCTCCCTCTGAACAATTTGATTGACAAAGTGGCTTCACTGTATTTTATCTGAAACATAAGTTTGCTTGGCTCAATAAGAGATGATTTGTGTTGGTTAGGATAGAATATGATGCAGACCAATCTGTTATTTTACAGTTGACTGCAATGACAATCTGAGGGGCCCCTTGTAATGCTTCGCCCCCTCTGGGGTGAGAGCCTAACTCCGCCCCTGAGGGTAGGGAAGGAAGAAATTGAGAGATGAACTTGCACATTGTATGTTTTGGTCATTTCATGGGATTTGTTGACAATTAAAAAAACAGTCTTATCTTTAATGCACTTTTGAAAAACATAAGGTAAGTAACAATAGATTTTGTCATCTGTATTTCAGATTTTTATTTATTCAGTTATTCATTTTAAAGTTCTATTAATGTTTTTCTCGTCTTTCTTGTGCTGTTTCAGGAGGCAGTGGACAGAGGAAGTTATCTGTTGTGTCTACTGATTCAGAGGGCTATTCCTGCAAGACTTTAGAAAGTGTCAGTTCCAATGGGAAACACATACTGAACATCATTCCTTTGCAAGAGGAGATTGATTCTTCTCCCTTGCCACACAATGCCCCAGAGTTCGCAAGAATGCCCAAGGCCATTTGCAGGAAGTGTGGAGTAGAAATGCCTCTCCAGTTCCTGGCACTCCACATTGAAATCTGCAATGTGTCCGATAGTGTTAGTATTTTATATGCTCAATATAACTGCATTTTTTCTTCCCAACACCATAGCATGTCTACAGAGGTTTCTGTTATACTGGTATTTAATATACAGCATTTATTTTTGTTGGTGTTTTGACATTGGGCAGAGCGATGACCCTGATGTTGAGATTGTTGATGGTGTGCCTACCGAAAATGAAGGAGACCTTGCTGAGGTTTGTTAAATGTCAAATGAGATTAATCTTGCCCAGTCTTTCAGTAATACACTTTTTCTTAATTTATACCTCTCCATTGTCCATGTCTTAAAGGAAAGATGTAATTGTTTAATGGAAGATGATATGAGTTATGTATCACCAGTAGCGATGTTGATGCATGGACATAAGTCTCATGTTCTGTGTGTTCCTACATTTTCACAAGAATATTTTTTTTGCATTGTGGTCCACAATGTTTCATCGATGTTGAGCATTTAGAGGCTACCAGGGAATGTGGTTAGATTCCAAGAGATGTTGGATGTGTGATTGGTGAGATTCTTTTCAATGGACATGAGAGACCTTTCAGTGATAATCAGAAACTGACGTTGAAACATTAATAAAACCTCTGAAAAACAGTTGTTATTACATAAACAATTGTCAGTAAAGTGACCTCTGCATTTGATTGTTTCACAAGATTAACAACATTTTTTTCAAAATTCCCATTTTAATAACAAATTAAATGCTTTATTTCCTCGCTCCTTTGGTCTTTCAACAGTCAGGATCTTTTAGTTCAGTTTATGTATTTTTGTCCACAGCATCTTAAAATTTACATTTGGATATGTCCTTTTTAGTATACAACCTAAGTATACAGTACAGGCTATGTCTGAACTAATATCCTTGCATTAATTTCACTATCACAGATGTTTCAATCAAATGTGTTTGTCCCTTATCCAAGTACTTTACTACTGAGCATTCAGTATGTAAATGCTGATGCAGAGTCTCATGATATCCATTCTTATGTTTGCATGTTCTTACATCATCCATCTCCACAGTAAACATTTATACTAAAATGAACATACAAAATAATAATTGGTCAACTGGGTATTTCTACATTTATAAAAACCATCCTGCATCATAGCTGTCTTTTTGATGGTTTCCAGTGATTATCTGTGCGTCTTTAACAACTCTGTTGAAAAATTAGATTGTCCCTTTAAACCTCTACTTTTCATCCTCAGCAATGCTGCCCTCTATGTGAACAGCGATTCCCAAAAGATGTAATCCAGTACCATGCCAGCTTCTGCGGTGAGAGGTAAAATTTATCTTTACTTTGAAATGAGTTCTCTAAATTTACTCAAGTAGTTGTACTTTAATGTTTGAACAGTTACTGTACAATAGTTTATATTTTAGATTCACAGGTCAGAGTGTTAACTCAATGCGGGACACCAGTGTAGATGGAGATCAAAAGGACAAAGGTGAATCTGGGGACATTCCTGCTGGGCCATCAGACATGTTTCTCTCATCCAGCTTTACTCCTGAACCAGGTAAGTATGAAAAGATTTTCACATTCTACCATTCATTCAAACTTTGTTTATACGGGGAGGTCCAATAACAGCAGAAACGGTCTGTTGCACTGTTGTTTTGGATGAAGCTGAAATGTTTATTTTTTGCAGTGACAAGGTTGCAGAGTCCTGATTTGCATTTATGATCTTGGGCTAGACTATTGAGTATTATTTGAATAATTATCATCTTGCATTTATCTTTGTATTTCCACGGTGGAAAGGTGAAGAAGATCCAGTGAGGGCAGCTGTGCTCTTCAGAAGAGAACTGCTCAAAGATCAAGAAAAGTCTAAACATATTCACTTTGTCATGGATGTCCGCGAAAGTGTGGCAGACAGACATAAGGCTATTCTCTCTTTCTACAAGAAACCAAGTACAAACTGGGCAAGCCCCCTCGATTGCACATTAGAAGGTAGACAGTCATTTCTTATTTGCTGTGTTAATACTCTTGGTGTTCAGTTATGTGTAATTGTTTTTCGGTTTTTAACATTTACATATCCAATTACAGGAGATGCTTCCATTGGAGAGGGGGTGAACAGGCATTTTTTTAAGCATGTCAATGCATGCCCTTCAACATGGCTTTAATGTGAACTGTGGTATGTTACAATACATCCTCTTGGCGAGATATATAAATGTTATATGCTCAAGTAATACACATACAATCTCATACAAAGTTCTGCTTGTCTTACTGTGTATGTTGACACAAGTGTAGGTTAATTGAAAATTTATGGTTCACTTTAGCCAACATTGCCGATGACGGTGGCTCTTCATTCAATAGTTTGAATGTTTTTTTCTGGCAGGAAACATGGGTACGACACTTCTGTTTGAAGGGCAGCCAGATCATCTTGTGCCATGCACATCCCAATCCTGCTTGACCGAGAACTCTTCCTGATTGCGGGTAGAATGTTGGGGCGCTCATTTATCCACGGGGGCCCTGTTCTAGCAGGACTAAGTGCAACTGTTGCCCATGTCCTGTTGGGTGACTCTCCAGACACAACCACCATAACTCTTGAGGATTGTCCAGACATTGATCAGCGACAAACGATTCAGCTTGTAAGCCATTACTAGTAGTCTTTTAATTAACCAAAACATGATTACGTTTACTTTTCACTTGTGCTCTGCTTTGTGATGGCTTTATTTTTGTTATAAATCTGTACACAAAGACTCTAGGGCTCTATTTAAAATAGCATTTCCTCTTTAGTTGGAGGGGGTCAACGATCTCACCGAAGACGAAAAGTCTTCTGTCTGGGCCTTAGCTGACATGTCGGATCTCCCTGCTGTGACTGCTGAAAACTGCACATGGCTCTTCAACCGTCTCCTTCAACATGCAGTAAATATATTGAAATGATTTCATTGTTCATGTAGCACTTTTAGACAGTATGGGCACTAGTGGTAAATTTTAAACTTTGTTTTGAGGGCTTGACAAAACCATTAGTTTCACTGTCTTATTTTTCAATGACAATTAGGAAAATAACAAAATTTAATTAGTGATTTAGTCCTTTAATCAATCAAGTTTTCTTGTGAGGAAATTACAAGAGCAGCGCAAGTGTTTATCCTGGAATTTTGAATTTTGGACATGAAGGAAAAAAACATGTCTTAAGTCAATTACTGTAAATGTTCACTGTTTACTGGTGTTTTATTAGTCAACTGAAAATATATGCCTTTTGGTTATTTTAAACTGGTGTCGTCCAGCTCTATCTGTTTATATCATTAAAGGGATAATTCGGGTTTTTTGACAAGAAGTTGTATGACATCCTCACCATCAGTGTCGTGCATCAACAGTGACTTTTCCCCCACTGCGTCCTGCGAGCAGAGTTCTGGCGCGGTTTTGGTGTTGTAGGAGGTTGTCTGGCTAGTTTGCTGATTTCACAAAACAATAAGCGTTCCAAAGAGTAATACCTTTACATCACAAAACCGGTGTCCTGGAAAAAGTCAGACCTCACATTCACGTGGTGCATATTGTTTTATGAAGCAAAACGCTTTATCTTTGTGACCCCAGCAAACTAGCCGGACTACCTACTTCAACCCCAAAACCGGGCCGGAACTCTGCTCGCAGGACGCAGTGGGGGAAAAGTCACTGTTGATGCATGACACTGATGATGAGGATGTCATCCAACTTCATGTCAAAAAACTATCCTTTTAACTGTAATGTTAATGCTTACCCTATTCTATAAGACAGACTTTCATGAATAAAATACAGTTATCAGTTTCAGATATAACTTAGTGTATGTACTGTTTCATTTAAGGTATGTAATGTTGACTTTATTCCATAAAAAAGGTATTGCAACTTTGTTTTTCTTGCTGTTTTTACAGGTCCTTGGCAGAACCTCTAGGCAGATAAAACAGTTGAGACGGGGCCTCAAAGAGACCAACGTGTGGCCATTCTTAGCAGAAAGAAAGGACACGATTCACCTGATCCTTCCGCGTATGAGAGACGTTGATGTCAGCCCTGAGGTAACAATAAGACAAATCCATTTCTGATTTTATCAATTTCTTATGGTTTTACTGCCATTTCTGTAAAAAAGAAAGCTTTCGGTTGTAGTTCGTGAGATGAAATTGTAACTTTTAGAAACACTCAAAACAGTAGGTTGGTGAAAAATTTGAGAATTACAATTTCGATTTTCTACAATTCGATGTGAACCAGCATGTGCGCAAGCATTGCAACAGAGTATTCATCACTGCTGGACACATAATGGATTCTTCTCATTAATCCTAAATGGGGCCCAGACCCCCAGACAGATTTGGTTGACTCCATGGCTATGGCCTTGCTGCCAGACCGCTGCAGGTCAGATTATTTAATCAACTCAATAGCATCATAAAACAACAACAATCATATCATATAATGCAAAATGGCACAGAACAAGAAAACTTGCTGCGAGTATTAGAAACGACACCCCCTCCATAATAATGAATTGAGGTGTAGTTTGGTAGAAAATAGTTTTTTATGAAACTGCCCACAATAGGGCCTTTGGACTGTCTTGAGTAACCGGGTCATAATTTCTGTAAAGAGACATTCCTTGGTTTTGTTTTATTAAGTGAACATCTGCAAACGGGAACTGTAATACTCATTTATAATGTCTGACTTGAAGTTGTGTTGTTTGCTTCAACTGTTTTTTTCCTGTGAACTTGTCCAACAGAGTGTCCTTAGCCAGATTATTTGGCCTCAGGAGAACACAGATGACGATGTAGAGGAGTACCCGTTAGAAACCCGGTGTTGCATTTCCAGTTATCTACGGCAGTTTGTTTCAGCAGGTACTGTTTGACTGCAAGCATTCAACAATTTAGAACTAGTGTGTGAGCTAATACAAAAACTATTATTAAACTTTAGAGATAACCAAGATTATGAGGATAAAAAAGGAATAGTGACAAAATTAGAAATAATTTGCCTCGTACATCATCAAACAGCATGTTTTTCCCCTCTTTTTGGGTTGTTCCCTAGCATCCCCAGAGACACTCCAGAATCTCCTGACGTTCTGGACAGGATGGGAAGTTGCATCATCAGATTTGAGGGTAGAGGTGGTGGACGGACATCTCCCCAGGCCATTATCCTGTTTCATGTCTCTTCGTCTCCCAGGGCACTACTCCAACTTTGAAGACTTCAGCAAAGATCTAAATGCATGCATACAGACCTGTACAACTGGATTTGGTCTGGTATAAGGAAGTCTGTTAAACCCTGTTATGCAAAAGTGCTGAATGTTCATGATCCTTCATCTTTCTGTACCATTACATTTTTAAAAAGTTGAGGGTTGAAGGAATTCATGTTTTTTCTTGCAAAACTTGATTTTAGTTTGTTTCAAGTCACTTTTTTTGCTGAAGACCGGGAGCAGCAGAGGCACCAGCAGCTTGCAGAGGACCGGGAGCAGCAGAGGTAACAGCAGCTTGCAGAAGACCGGGAGCAGCGGAGGCACCAGCAGCTTGCAGAGGACCGGGAGCAGCAGAGGCACCAGCAGCTTGCAGAGGATCGGGAGCAGCGGAGGCGCCAGCAGCTTGCAGAAGACCAGGAGCAGCTGAGGCACCAGCAGCATGCAGAAGATCAGGAGCAGCAGAGGGGCCAGCAGCATGCAGGAGACCAGGAGCAGCGGAGGGGCCAGCAGCATGCAGAAGACCAGGAGCAGCGGAGGGGCCAGCAGCATGCAGGAGACCAGGAGCAGCGGAGGGGCCAGCAGCTTGCAGAAGACCAGGTGCAGCGGAGGGGCCAGCAGCTTGCAGAAGACCAGGAGCAGCGGAGGGGCCAGCAGCTTGCAGAAGACCAGGAGCAGCGGAGGGGCTAGCAGCATGCAGAATACCAGGAGCAGTGGAAGGGCCAGCAGCTTGCAGAAGACCAGGAGCAGCGGAGGGGCCAGCAGCTTGCAGAAGACCAGGAGCAGCGGAGGGGCCAGCAGCATGCAGGAGACCAGGAGCAGCGGAGGGGCTAGCGGCATGCAGAAGACCAGGAGCAGCGGAGGGGCCAGCAGCTTGCAGAAGACCAGGAGCAGGGGAAGGGCCAGCAGCTTGCAGGAGACCAGGAGCAGCGGAGGGGCCAGCAGCTTGCAGAAGACCAGGAGCAGCGGAGGGGCTAGCAGCATGCAGAAGACCAGGAGCAGTGGAAGGGCCAGCACCTTGCAGAAGATCAGGAGCAGCGGAGGGGCCAGCAGCTTGCAGAAGACCAGGAGCAGCGGCGGGGCCAGCAGCTTGCAGAGGACTGTCAGTTAACTGACCTTGGCGGGTCAGAGATTTCAACAATTAAAATGTTTTAATATCACAATTAGTCAAAAGCTGTTTAATGAAGGTAAAAATGAAACATCTGGTAAATATCCTGCATAGTTCTTCTCCTCTGTGTTCCTCTGATCAGAGCGGCGTCCCTAGCAACGGTGTGTTTTACTTGGCAACAGTCAGTTTTACAGAAATAACAGACCGTAAAAGGTTAAATCAGAATGTAATTAAATATCAGAAACAGAGCGATTGATATACACAGAGTGGCAACACTTCCATCGGACTCCGTTGTAAAAAAAAAATGGCGGACATAATTCTGACCAACTTCCGGGTTATGGGGCCCTCAGTAGTTCCAAACATTCCTGCCATAGCATTGGACAACGTCTATTTCTATGGCTGCACAGAAAACTCCTGAGCTAAATCCATGAAATACCGACCAACTTTAAGTCATAAAGTGGTAATCATCTTTGTCGTGCACCGTAACCATGTTAACGCAATGAAGTAAAATTTAATGTAGACTGATCGATTTATTGTAAAAGATTTATTTTGATGTAAATGTGGTGATTTCTGTGCATACGTAGCGCCGAGGCGGCGCTGCTCTTCTGTCCAATACACACCTGAAGCTTCACTTTTCATTCAAACAAACTAATGTGGCTGCCACAGTTGTTAGATTTCATCAATGAGACCAACATTTATCTCCTAAAAATAATTTAACCAGCCGGCAGTAAACCTAAAAAAACCTGTGGGTAAGTTAATTAGCGATTGTTTTCTCCCCTTGGGTGACGACGTAGGTTGGCCAGCCGATGTGCTCAGCACCCCGGCTGTTGCCTCTGGGACGACCCGCTGCTCCACAGGTGGCTCTAGTCTGCACTTCTCCTAAAACGTCGGAGAAAACTTCCTGACAGGCGTTATCTGAATAAACTGACCACAGACTGGGGATGTAAACCGTGACTTTCTCGCATGAAAAAATATTAAAACTTTGAGAAGTGACGTATTAACAGCGCTACAGCGAGAATGGCGATAGCGATGCTAATTCCTGTTAGCCCGTCTATGAGGTTTTACATTATACGTTAGCATTAAGCTAGCGGACTTTATGCTTAGTTGTAATAATGGCAGTGATACTGGCAGTGTGTTTTGAACGTTGTTTCAAACTATGTGGGTTTTGTGAGACTTGTTGTCACAGCCCACGGCGCAACAGATAGACAGCCTTGGAAGTCGGTCCTCAAGATGGCGCTGCGACATTACCAGAAACGTTATGAGAGGTGAATGACTCCTGCTGAACACAATTTATCTAGCATGCTATACATATACATCTACACTGGGTAGCTACCTGAAAAAGACGGCCCATTATTAAAACACTTTTGTAAACATTTTGGACACAAGCATGCCCCAGTTTAATGTAATTTGTTAACTTACTGGCGGTCGCGGAGGTCTGTTGGAGTCCATCATCTTTCTGCGCGGGATCAGGGTTGACTGACAGTGTGGACTAGCCAACTGTGTTGTGCGTAGCAATAGTAAAGACACCGATTGGTCAGAAGTTGAGGACCCCGCCCCCTCTTCCCAGCGAGTAGCCAGTTTCTTTTGCGACACCCCGTGTACAAAACATTACCATGTAGTAAACCTGTCAAAAGTCTGTGAGCTCACGCGCGCACATGTGCGTAAGTATTTTTGCCGCACAGCTTGTGAAAGTGAGTTTGCAAGCCTGTGCCTGAATACACAGACTTCCAAAACAGTTTGCCAGCATAAGACAACAACGTACAAGTCTACAAAACAAAGCTTACAGATACAAACTTCAATGCACAAATTTGCAAAATTACGGTTACGGATACAAACGTACGTTTACAAAAAATCCATTTACAGATACAAACATAACTGTACACATTTGCAAAACCACGGTTACTGATACAAACATCAATGTACAAGCTTACAAAACTATGGTTACGGATACAAAACCCTGTTTTCAAGTACACCTTTTTGAATGATATAATATTCCATAACTCTGAGCAATTTCTCGAAGACCCTGCCGAGCCACTGACTGTAACTGAGAAAAAGTAGAAGTGATTGTACTACGTCATCACGAACAATAAACGACGTACTACTTGAAAAGTACCCCTTACGAAAAAGAAGCTGATTCAAGTGTGCTATTAGTATACTTCTTCTAAACTAAAAATAAAACAGTATACTTTCAGTTTACTTTTGATGTACTTATCAGAGATATACTTAGCAACGTAATACTTAAGTATACTTTGCTTATACTGAAAAGTACACAGAAAAGTCTAAGTATATTTGGCTAATACTAGTACCTAAACTTTTGATTGAGATATACTCAAGAAAAGTATAATAAAGTATTAAAATATTCATGCCTAATGTTCAAGTATACTGGCTTGCAGTTAGGCTACTATCAAAAGAATAAGCACATTAAAATATTTTTACCATACATATTGGCTTCTTTGAGGTATACTGCACTATATTTTTACTCAATTTTTATTATCTCATGGACTTATATATTCCACATGTACGTTTGCAGTAGCAAGTCAGCTTTGGGGCAGCATAGCAGAGTAAATAGCATATGGGTGGAGCTGAACTTGATTTTTATGCAGTGTTATTAACCCACACAGAAACAGATAAACATTTGTCTGATTTTATTTGAGAACAAATTTGACAATTATTCCAGTATTGACAGACTTGATACATACTCTTACAAAAAAAAAGTATGCTTCAAGTTTAAGCAACATAAACTTAAAGTACCCATCTAGTTTACATCTAAGTTTTATTTTTTACTGCAAGTACACTACAAGTGAACTTTTGAAGTGTTTCAGTCATGTCGCTGACTCAGAAATGGAAATTGAACCATGATACTACATTAATTATGAAATAAATTCCGAAAATCCGAAGTTCGATCGCGTAAGTATGAAAATAAAGCATTTTGTCACGGTTTTGAACTTCGCGGGCAGGTCATGGGAATGAGGCCATGTAAACCGGAAGCGACGAAATGGGGGTACAGTGGAAGTAAACACAGCCAGCTGATAGCGTGCTAATTTATTGTCTGGCTTTGGAATCTGCAAAATTTGTCGTGTTTACTAGTTATAAAGAAGAGTGGAATGTTAGAATGGGTAAACGGTGTATTGCTGGCGGTTGCAGCAACGTTTCACAGCCAGACATAAGCCTGCATTTATTTCCAAAAGACAAGAAGTTGAGAGCAGCATGGACTCGGGCTGTTCGTTTGACGAGGGACAGGTGGTCAGGGCCCACAGATAATAGTGTACTGTGTTCGGAATTATCGTAATTGGCAACTGAAGACACGGTTTCTCTCCACATGCGATCTAACAGCGATGAAATCATGGGCTAAATTCAGTACAGTGGCGGAACCAGAACTGATAATTGGGGTGCACAAAACATCTGTTTAAAACAATTATTAGTCCTGACTCCTGACATGTTCTCAGTCATTTTCATGATTAACGAAAGGATCACTCCGAGAGCACTCCACACTTAACAGGTGCTGCTTGTTCTCCCCGATAAGGTAAGACGGCAATCATTCATCTGGACACGTATTTGCTGTATTGAAATCAATGTTATTTAAAATTGCATACCTGCGCAAATAGCTTGAGCCGCATGCTTTTAATAGCCTATTTGCCTGTCGAGTGCCACTTTTTTTTAATCAACCCGCGCAATACCGAGAGTGAAAGGCGATATTTCATTGGAATGCGACCAGTTCAATCAACTGGCCAATTAGTCAGTTAATTTTTTTTTTTTTTTTTACTGAATTTAGCCCATGATTTCATTGCTGTTAGATCGCATATGGAGAGAAACCATGTCTTCAGTTGCCAATTACGATAACTAGAAAACGCGTCAATCAGGGAAAATGATTGAGAACTTGCCAGGACTAATTGCTGTCATAAAGGAACGTGTTTTGGCACACTTGCTGGCTATGCCACTGATTTCAATGGAACTGATTTGAACTAAGCCTATTTGTTCCATCATTAGACAAAATGAAGAAGATATATTACCAATCAGTATTTTCAGTTCTTGAACTCACGCCAGCTTGTGCAGTTTCATCATTGCCATTGCCAGAGGCAGAGCCAGCAGAACCAGAGGTCTCAGTCTGTGACTCGGGGTAAGGAACACTGAGGTCGCGTCGGCTCAAACCATATACGGTGCGATACCTAGAGGCTCCTGGTTTTCTTCTTCGTCTTCTTCATAGCTATCACACTCTCTTGGCTCAATTTCTTGCCAAAAGATCTCCTCTTCCATCGTCTTCAGTGCGTTCAGCCATTGTTGTTGTCAATTTTATTCCCCCTTTTCGTCACTTCCGGTGACTGCGCATGCGCACAAGCGCGTCTGCTGCAAGCCAAAAGCTGCTCAAAATTACCGCAAACTCGTCACTTCCATTCGATACTACATAGGGTTGCACATCTCTCTGTGATAAATGATTCGATACGAATCTAGATTCACAGATTACGATACGATTCAAAAACGACATACTTTTATTACAGACCGATTCGGTACGAATCGATACCGTGTAAGAACGATACGATTTGATTCTACGGTTAATATTTGTTGTAGCCTGGAATCCATACTTATCAAGTGCTGGTCGCTCCCAACGGTCACTGACTGATCTGGCCTCAGTCGTATAGCCAGCATTTAGCCCTTAAGTCACTAATGAAGTGAATATATGAATATTCATGTTTTCTGCGCTGGCGAGAACCACCAATCGAATATGAGTTAGCTGGCCAGCAACGGCATTCGTGAATGTTATTTGACATGAGCTTAAAAATTAGATTGTGGCTTGCTTGCGTTTACTCTTGGAGTGGTTGTTAGGTTTTAAACAGGATAATTTTGGCCATATCTGCATTTTGTTTATTTCAGTGGGATTCCCAGTTATAATAACACCGTGGCTATTCTTACGTGACCATAATCCGTTGCAGGCAGGCTATTCTTACGCGACTCCCATTCGGGCATGCGCAGATTGAAATTGTATGACAGCGCAATTTTTGTCAATCATGTCAATTTGGCGGCCGAGCTTGTACAAGGGGCCGAAGGGTTAAGCCCGTAACCATAGCATTGGTTAATTGAAATCTCGTCCCCGGGGCTTCTATACTGAGCAACAAAAGAAACGCAAGTTAGCTAGTTAGTTAATGTACTCATATGGTTACTCGGTCAAAGTGACTGCAAATCAAAGAAATGTTTGATGAAACGAGTGTAAATGTGCACGCGCTAATAATAAATTTGATTTTCTATAATAATTACGCGCACACTTATTTTCCGGTCTGTCTTTAACTAACTTGCGTTTCTTTTGTTGCTCAGTAGGCGCTATACTTGCTTCACCAAGGTTGCGCAATCTCGTGGTAGCATCGGGAACTAGGCCGTTAATCAGATAGGAGAACTCCCGTAAAAATAGTCATATACATTTACATTATGTGAGCATCAGTCACGCAAACCATCAACATGTGTCCAGCTATTTTTACGGGAGAACAAGAAAGGTAAGAAAATTATCCAAGTCCGACAATTTCAATCTGCGCATGCTTGACCGAAAGTCACGTAAGAATAGCCTGCCTGCAATGGATTACGGTCATGTAAGAATAGCCACGGTCTTATAATAAAGGCTAATTTAAATAATACTCTAATTACATAACGTATTTCACTGTAATTGGCATTAGCTATAGCTCGAAGGGCATGATTGCATCAGCTAGATTAAAGTGATACTCCGCCCAAAAACTATAATTTGTATATTAATTACTCACCATTAGATGTCTTGAACGGACGAAGTTGTTCTTCACCTGGCGCAACTTTATGGCCACCGGAGAGTTTTGAAAAATTATCTTAATTCCTTTTTTGCTGGAAGCAAATGGGGTCACCCAGTTGCAATGGGAAAACTCCACAAAACGTCCGTTGACAAACTTTCAAACCATCGTCCAACGCATCGTCCAGTATAATCCAAGTCTGCTTTGTCCGCTCGTATCCTCAGAACTCTAGAAACGCGGTTATTTTTTGCTAAAAATAATAGAATACAGTTATGCTTCAAGTAAGCTCGCGCATTCAACGGAAGTCCCGCCTCCCGGCTCGTTCATTGCCCAGACCCTCTGCTGCCACTCTGATAAATACTCGTATAAACACGAGCCGGGAGGCGGGACTTCCGTTGAATGCAGAACCGGGGTATCTTTATTTATTTTTTAAGTCTGTCTTCCGCATGTCATCCGCACCGTCCAGCGGAGTTGCTCGTTTATGGGCGTATCTGGTCTGCTGGCTTGTGGGCGTATCAGACAATATGTCATCAAATAGAATCCATTCCCGCTGGATTTTGATTTTTATGCTGTTGTTATAAATACAGAGTTTATGGGTTTAACAGTATAATTATGTAAACTGTGACGGCCTGATATATTTAAATTAATCATGTCAGATACCCTGAAAAGATACGTTCATGTCGCCTAGTTGTAAATCCTCGTTTACAATAGTGAGCCACGAAGCTCAAAACGTCGCTCACCATGTTAAATTGAACAGTAATGTAACGTTGGAATTATGATAAGTGAAATAGCGATTTGTATCTAGGCCTACTTCACCACGGCTGAACTTTTGCGCAGGAACTTTTTATACCATTAAAACTGATACAAGAGAGCCAGCTGGCTAGTCTCTTACAATTTCTGCTTGTTGTTGGTCCCTGATAAAAAGTTCCCCTGCTCATTTTCAGGCGAAAGAGACTGGTTCATGGTGAAGCCCCACTACACACAGGAAATCTCCGCACTCCTCTGCATCCCATTCATTTTCTATGGCATGCGTGCGTTTTGGTGCGCGATGCATTCTGGGACACCATCTGATACGAGCCGGGCTCCGGTGCGGGAAAGTGGGAGGGGACGAAGATGAAGTTTTCAAGCCATATTGAAATGAATACGGTTCCCGTGCTGCGTGAACCAGTCTCTTTCGCCTGAAAATGAGCGGGGGAACTTTTTATCAGGGACCAACAACAAGCAGAAATTGTTAGAGACTAGCCAGCTGGCTATCTTATATCAGTTTTAATGGAATAAAAAGTTCCTGCGCAAAAGTTCAGCCGTGGTGAAGTAGGCCTAGATACAAATCGCTATTTCACTTATCATAATTCCAACGTTACATTACTGTTCAATTTAACATGGCGAGTGACGTTTTGAGCTTCGTGGCTCACTATCGTAAACGAGGATTTACAACTAGGCGACATGAACGTATCTTTTCAGGGTATCTGACATGATTAATTTAAATCAGGCCGTCACAGATTACAAAATTATACTGTTAAACCCATCAACTCTGTATTTATAACAACAGCATAAAAATCAAAATCCAGAGGGAGTGGATTCTATTTGATGACATATTGTCTGATACGCCCACAAGCCAGCAGACCATATACGCCCATAAACGAGCAACTCCGCTGGACGGTGCGGATGACATGCGGATTTTCCGTGGGTAGTGGGGCTTCACCGTCACGCAGCAAGGGAACCGTAATCATCTTCGTCCCCTCCCACTTTCCCGCACCGGAGCCCGGCTCGTATCGGATGGTGTCCCAGAATGCATCGCGCACCAAAACGCACGCATGCCATAGAAAGTGAATGGGATGCGGAGGAGTGCGGAGATTTCCCGTGTGTAGTGGGGCTTCACCGTAAAGGGGGGCACCCTTGCGACCAACGAGATGTGTGAAGCTGCCAACCGATTCCAAGTCTCGCGATACCTGATCCATGACTCGACAATCGATTCATAGGAATTCATGGCTAATTCGTTTCGATTGAGGAGGCTGCTACCGACGCAGCCGTATCTCTCACTTGTTAAACCGAATATCCGGTCGCATCGGTTTATCTTTCACAACCCTAATACTACATATGTTATCCGCGTATTAAAAAAATTTGAAAAAATTCGCAGCAACTCTTGGATGCACCAATTATCGAATAATTACATCAAACGAACTAAAAATTTCACATGACTGAAACACTTAAAGTATACTGTGACTTAACTAGTTGCATACCTCTAGCATACTTTTCAATTTATGAAAGTATACATTTAAGTATACTGCAAGAAAACTTACAGATATGCTGCTAGTTTATTAGTTGTATACTTCTCGTAAACTTTTCAGTTCATGAAAGTATATTGTGAAGTATACTGCTAGTAAACTTAAAGATGAACTATTAGTTCACTAGTTATATGCTTCTAGCACAATTTCTAGTTTATAAAAGTATAATTCGCAGTATACTGCAAGTAAACTTAGAGATATACTGCTAGTTTATTAGTTATATACTTCTAGCAAACTTTTCAGTTCATGAAAGTATACTGTAAAGTATACTGCTAGTGAACTTTAAGATGAACTATTAGTTCACTAGTTATATACTTCCAGCGCAATGTCTAATTTATAAAAGTATACTTTGAAGTATAAAAGTAAATTCAGATGTACTACAACTTTACTTGTAATATACTTCAAGCCAACTTTTTACACTTTGAAGTATACTGCAAGTAAACTTACAGGTAGACTACAAGTCCACTAGTTCTATACTTCAAGCCCTCTATAGTTTAAATTTAGTTTTAAACTTTTAGGGAGCTAAAAGTTTTTTTTTTTAACTGCAAGTATACTTCAAAGTCTTCTTTAAGCTAACTTAACATCATACTCACAGCTTATGATTATTGCAATCTAAAATATATCACTGTTGCTATTCAGATATTATTTAACGTAAGTAGATGAGGTTACCTCATGTGCTCTACTAGTTGACAATGCTTAAGTGCATTCTGCTTTAATTTACAGATGAAGGTACTTATAAGAATTTACAATGAAAGAAATACTCAGGATTGAGAACAAAATTGATTCCTTTATAAATTAAATTTTCACAATATTGTATTGGATGCCAAAGTATAAGAACACGGCAATGGCAACTCTTATTGAAATCCCGATTCAAAAGAAAGAAATACCTCTTTCTCTCATATGGAACCAAAAATATGCATAAAATATTAATTAGCAATGCCTTCAGCCCGACCAGTAGGCTGAGGGACTCAAGCAAAGGCTGATGAAATATTCCAAATGAGTACACTGATGAGCTGTTTTTTGGTTAATGGAGTTCTGCATCACAGTCAAAAATATGACCGACTAAAGAAAAGATGCAGTAGTGCTGTAATACTTGAAAGATGGTAAATTCTGTTTAATAAATGATTTAATCATTTTTAAACAAGAGTGTGGACATCAAAGCCCTGCATATTGTACCTGTACCAAACATTGCTGTGTTTAAGTTGAGATATCAGTTCAATCTAGCTGGCCATTATGTGCAGATTCACAGATAAATGTACACAGTATTTTCAAACATGAGATTAAGAAGACTGGAACTTCAGTGCGATCTGACATAGTGACAATGAAATGTCTGTACTAGTTTTAAAACTAGCAACCATACTACAACTTGATCTGCACCAGCTGTGTGATTGAAGCTAAGCAGGTGTAGGCTTGGTTTGAGCTTGAATGGGAGACCATCTGGAAAAATAAGTTGCTGCTGAAGAAGGTGTTGGTTGGCCTGTAGGTTGGGATCTTCCCTCTGCTGGAATAATACACAATACTCCAGTGCAGTGATGAGGATGTTGTCTGCTCAATGAGATGTGAACCTGATGTCCTGACTCACTGTGGTCATTAAACATCCAATGACACTCTTTAAGTTTCCTAGCAGTATACCTCACAGTATACTTTCATGAACTGAAAAGTTTACTAGAAGTATACAACTAATAAACTAGCAGTCTATTTGTAAGTTTACTTGCAGTATAATTAAATGTTTACTTTCATAAATTGAAAAGTATTCAAGAAGTATACAACTAGTTCAATCACAGTTTACTAAAAAGTTCACTTGTAGTGTACTTGCAGTATAGAATAAAACTTAGATGTAAACTAGATGGGTACTTTCAGTTTACTTTGCTTAAACTTGAAGTATACTAAAAAGTATACTTTTATAAACTTACAAATGTTCCAATTTAGTCTGAAGAAGTATTAAATTAGTATACTTTCTAGTACACTACAAGTACATGGTCCGTAGTATACTTGCTATACTTATACTCAAGTATACTTAATAAAATGAACTTCAAGTATGCTACTTTTTGCTAAGGGACTGCACTGTGGGCACTCCAATTTCTCCACCATTTTTATGATAAATAATAATAACTAGAAAAGTGCAGTTCCAGGGGAAACTGCGTGGACAAGCTGGAAGCTGCCGATAATGTGAAGTTTGGATTGCTGACAATGTGAGGTTAAAGCTGCTGGAAATGAGTTTAAAGCTTCTTAAAATTAAAATTATTCGTGACAGTGGGATATTGTATCGTTAATAGGGGTAGTTCGGATTTTTTGACATGAAGTTGTATGAAAGCACTTATTTAGGAAGACCTCCCCAGGATGCAACGTTACGACACATCAAACCTACTTCATTTACCCTATTAATTGGACATAAATTGATGAAGTTGCCTACTTAAACATTGCCATAAAAATACACGTGCTCCAAAAGAAAAATATTGTATGAGAACAAAGTAGTTTATTTATCGCAAAATTGCATCACAATTATATTTACACATATTGCTGAGGATTATGGGAGTTATTCGGGCGCGACATAGAAAAAGGAAGTGGCTATTCACCCCGCTGCGGGGTGAATTGAGGGAAAGACATTGGCTATCTGCCCCGCAGCGGGGCCAAGCAGCTGGGCCAATAAGAGTTCTAATTTTGTAATCCACCCACTCTCTAAAGTTTCCCGCAGAAGCGCTGCTGGGCGAATAGCCTCTTCTGAAATAAAAACCACTATAAGGCTGTTGTCCTGGGTATGACATTAAACTGCATCCAGACCTGGGGTAAGTCTTAAAAATGCTCCCGGCAGAAGGCAACGGGAAACCACTGCCGTATTCTTCCCAAGTCTAGTCATGTACAGCCGAGGTAGTATTAGAGCGAACGACGTAAACGGAGCCCCAGCTCAGAAGCGAGGAGCCGCGTTTGGCAGAGGTGGGAGCAGGGCCCCCCAGGCCGTCAACCTGCGAAATCCTTGCAAGATTGGAACCCGCAATGTACGCAGCATGGTGAGGAAAGAGAAGTTGGAGAACATCAAGAGAGAGATGGCCAGCAGCAAATTGAACATCTTAGGATTGACCAAAGTGAGGTGGAAAGAGAGTGGTGACATCACTAGTGATGAGTATAGGGTGATCTACTCAGGAGGAGAGCAGAGTCAGCGAGGAGTTGGAGTGGAGTTGGACAAGGAGATGAGGCAGTGTGTGAGCCAAGTGGAGTGTGTGAGCGACAGGCTGATGATGGTGAGGTTGAAAGGAAAGCCAGTGGACATTGTCATCATAGTGGTCTACATGCTAACGTCAGACCACGAAAGGAGGTAGAGACCGTGTACAAGCAGATAGAGGAGACCATCAGGAAGGGCAGAGGAGATGACTACGTGATTGTGATGGGCGACCTAAATGCTTCGGTCGGGGAAGGGAGTGACGGTAAAGTAGCTGGATGGTATGGTCTTAGAGGAAGAAATGAAAGAGGGTAAATGCTCATAGAATTCTGCAAGAGAAACAAGCTGTGCATAGTCAACACCTGGTTTAGACAGAACAAGCGGCGTAGATACACCTGGAAGGCCCCTGGAAACATCAGAAGAATGCAGATTGACTACATCATGGTGAAGCAGAGGTACCGTCACAGCATTAAGAACGCCCATACATACCCAGGAGCAGAGGCAGACTCAGATCATAACCTGGTGGCTGTGAAAGCTAAACTCAAGCTGAAAAGACTCACGCCACCCAAGCGACGCACTCGTTTGAAGTTGGATGCTTTGGAAGGTCCTGCAAAAGAATGACTGAATGAGAAAATAAAATCAAAATTGAACACTAGCTGTAATGAGAACACGATAAACGACAGATGGAACACTTTTAGGAGTGCAGTTCTGGAGAGTGCAGAGGAGACTTTGGGGCTTGAGAGAAGAAGATCAGCAAAGAAACCATGGGTCACCAACGAGATGATAAGGAAGATGGATGAAAGGAAAAAGTGGAAAAACTGTAACACCGAAGAAGGAAAGAGGATGTATAGTAGAATGAACAACGAACTGAGGAGAGAGACAGATGCCGCTAGAGAGAATTATTGGACAGACAGGTGCAGAGAGATTGAAGAACTGGATAGAGTCGGGAAGGTAGACAAAGTGTACAAGATGGTAAAAGATCTTACATGGGAGAAGAACAGTGGACAGAAGAGCAAGTGCATCATGAGCAAGCAAGGTGAGCAACTGACAGAGCCAGAGGAGGTGAACAACAGATGGAAAGAGTACATTGAAGATCTGTACAACAAGGAAGAGAAGCCCAGAGAAATCCTGATGGAAGAGGAGAGCGAGGTAGAGAGCGATCAGCTTGGGCCAGACATCATTGACAGAGAAATATTACTAGCCATTAAAGATCTAAAATCAGGAAAAGCAGAGGGAGTAGATGGGGTGCCTGCAGAGTTGATGAAAGCACTCAACCCAGAGGTGATCAAAGTCCTAGTAGACCTATGTAAGGACATCTATAAGACCAGCACCTGGCCAGAGGATTTCGTATTATAGTATTAGCATTATAGTACCCCTCCAGAAGAAACCAAATGCTCAGAATTGTGAAGACCACCGAACAATAAGCCTCATATCCCATGTATCTAAAATAGTACTCAAAATCCTTAAGAACCGTATGAGCAACATCACAGAACAGTACACAGAGCAAGATCAATTTGGATTCAGAAAAGGCAGAGGAACAAGAGATGCAATTGCTGTCATGTGTATCATGAGTGAGCGGAGAATGGAGCATGACCAGGAGGTTTTCCTATGTTTTGTAGACTACGAGAAGGCGTTCGATCGTGTGGATTGGGTGCTGCTGATGAAGATACTGAAAAGTTTGAGAGTGGATTGGAGAGACCGGCGCCTGATTGCTGCTCTATATTTGGGCCAAAGTGCAACTGTAAGAACTGACCAAGGAGCAGCAGGTCCATGCACTATAGGAAGAAAGGGGTGTGCCAAGGCTGCTTGCTCTCACCTCTGCTCTTCAACATCTATGCAAAGGCAATGATGAGATAAGCCATGGAAGAGGTGGGTGAAAGAGTGAGAGTAGGTGTACACCTGGTTCAAGCGGTAAGATTCGCAGATGATCAAGCAATGACCGCTAGCACAGAAAGTGGACTCCAGACCATCATGTCGAGCCTCAATGAAGTCGTGGAAAATTACAAGATGAGAATAAGCCAGAGAAAAATGAAAATAATGAAGATCAGCAAGAGAGAACAACAAAAATTCAACATTAACATCAACAACAGCCCCTTAGAGCAAGTCCACCAGTTCAAGTATTTAGGAAGTTTATTGACAGATGATGGGAGAAGCAACCGAGAAGTGAAGACAAGAATAGCCCTAGCAAAAGATGCTTTTAACAAACATAAGATCTTACTCACCAAAGGCCTGAACAGAAACCTAAAGAAAAGACTGATTAAGACCTTAGCATGGAGTGTACTTATATACGGTTCGGAGACGTGGACGTTGAGAAAAGCTGACATCAAGAGACTAGAGAGTTGTGAGATGTGGTTCTGGAGGAGGATGGAAAAGATCAGTTGGACAGAGAAAGTAATGAAGAAGTACTGAGGAGAGTTGGTGAAGAGAGGTGCTTGACAGATACCATCTGGAAGAGAAAAGCAAGGTGGGTTGGCCATGTTCTAAGATATCAAGAAGATAAAGATTCAAGATTCAGAACAAGCTGAATTTTTTTAATGTTTGAATGAAGTTTCTAGGTTAAAGTATGTAGGAGTAGTGAGTCAGCTCCAAAACCAGAGAATAAAGAAAAAGAAAGAAAGAAAGAAAGAGTGGGAAGAACATGAGTGTGCAAGCTTCCAGCTTGCTCACTAATAATAATAATGCTGTTTGTAAAACATGGAGAGAGCTGGTCTATTGCGACTAGCCCAGAAATAAAACCGATAAGTATTACACTTTTCTTTATATTGCCACAAACTTCGTGTGAATGCCTTTTGTTTCCTGCCCTATTCAGCAACCTGTGAGGAGTATCCCGCCTTTGGTTGGTTTACGACTCGCGTATCTGCTCCTCCTCGGTTGTGTCTTGTATCATGGTAATTTCCTAATGACTGTGACGTGTATTTAAACCGTTGCTTGGCTTTGCAAGTTGCTGGATTGTAAATTGCCATTTGTCAGTATTCCTGGTGGAAACTCTTTGTCTTTATTAAGTGTTATGAAATCATTAACAGTTGAAACTCTATCCTAATAAAGCATAACATTATCTTTAATGAGTTATTTGCAGACGCTTACCTCTTTACTCAGGTGAATCGAACTAGCTTCCAAGCCTACTCAGGGTGCAGGATTGGGATCGCATTCAAGGTAACCCAGCTCAAGTCGGTTCTTCTTTCCAGTCTAATAGGAACAAGCTCCTAAACCTAACCAGGGTCCAGGATTGGGACTGCGTTCTTGTTAACCCTTCCAAGTCAATTCCCTTGTCCAGTTTAATGAGAACAAGTGCCCAAACCAGGGTTCAGGATTGGGACCACGCTCTTGCTTACCCTTCCAATTATGTTCCTCGGTCCTGTTTGGTAAGAACAAGCTTCCAGTCCTTCTACAGTCATCAGAATTGGAACCAAGTTCCCCTCAAGCCACTCCATCCTCCTGTGGGACAATTTGGCTCTGGAGCACTATGCACTCCTCCTTGCACCACCCACAACATCCGTACTGTACTGTGCTATCCTTAGCTGGGGTTCTGTCCCCGCCTCTTCCTCTGGGGCTCTGTCCCCCAAATTACCCTATAAGCTGTCAATAAAACTTCCTATTGGATTGTACTCTTCTTCCACACTTTATTCCTGATCGGAACATAACAGATATAGGCTATTTCACAAATATCAACCCTTGTTTTGTACATACTGTCATTCCCAATACTGAGGAGAAGAGGCATTCCATACACAGTTCAAAGCATCTATAACCCAAAACAAAACCATAATGCGCACATAAAGACCTATACTCAAATCAGAACAAAAATATAGGCAAAGATTGCGGCATAGAAACAGCAGATTTTCAAAAAACACACTTTTACGGTTTATCCTCTATCTTCTTTGTGAAATGCTTATTTATGAAATAATTCAATCCAAAAAATTCATTGACAGGATGATGATTTATCTCACCCTAGCCCGCACACCTGCGTGAACACATGCACAACTTGACCTGAATGAAAGAAGTTCATTATATTCTCATTTGATCGGCAAAATAAATAAGAGCATAGATTGTTTTTTTTTTAACACACCATATTCCAATGCTTCATTGAGTATTTTGTTGACATTTTTAAAAGCCCCACTGGAAATACACTAGATTACAACACAACCTCTTGATACTGTGCGATCAATTGGACCTAAAGAAAACATATGTGGCAGTATAAATGAGCGTTTTCGCTTAGCCTGTCAATTCATATCATTCTAATCGCGTGGCTATCATCAGCCAATCATTACATGGGGCTAACCTATATAAAGGTAGGTAGAGGTCCTTTAAGGATTCTCTGATGTCAAGTTTACGCCCTTTCCGGGTTACCAGGCTGTTTTGCTTGTGGCAGGTATGCAAGCTTTGTCCGCATTTGATTCCCTTGTTTGGTATTTACGCTTTTATTTAACTTAGTCTTGTGGTAATGTCGTAGCTTTCTCATGGTGGTTCACAGTAACCCTCCCCTTCGGATTGCCCTCTCCTTCGGATTGTGCAGCGTTGCTTACGGATGTTGGTAGGTTTTGGTTTTTTTCCATTCCATCCAAGCGACGTCATTTTTAAATGTACACAGTAGCCAGTTGTTTTGTTTGTTTTAAGTAATTGTTATACTTGCTCGAGTGCTGCTCTCCTTTCCTGGAGCTGATAGAGGCCATTGGATTGGTACGTAGCTTATCATGGCGTCAGTTTCGTTTCCATCATTTACGATTTTAACTGTGCTTTCTCGTATTATTACGGTGGCTGGGAAGTGCAAAACAAAATTACAAAGTGTGAAACACTTTTACAAACTTGAAACAAATTTACATTTTAAAAAACATTTTAAGAAAACAAAATTACATTAGCAAAACACTTTTACCAAGGACAAAACAAATTTACATTTTAGAAAACAAATTTACAAGACGCGAAACACTTTAACAAACTGAGACAAATTTACAAATAGCGTAACACTTTTACAAGTTCTGAAACGTTGGTTACGTATCGTAACCCCAGATTCTATGAGTATGAGCGTAGCCCTTAAAGGCTGTCGTTAATGGGTTTATCCCTCTGCGCATGCGCAGCTCTGAAGATTTTCTTTCCCGCCATTGTCCTGTACGATGGCCCCAATCAGGTCCACGTCCACCGTATATTACATTCGCGTGACCTGAGTTCGGCTCCCAATAAAAGACAGCTTTTTCTTCACCTGACGATGGTGGAGCACATGGGGCGGAAAACTTAAAGGGCTATGCTCATACTCATAGAATCTGGGGTTGCAATACGTAACCAACGTTCTATTTTGTAAACTTCGCCCTTTAAGGCTGTCACTATTGGGATAAAGGGTGAAGCTGGATGTAGTCTTTGCCCCACTGAGACACCAGCGTAAAAGCATTACACACATCTGCCTTACACCACACACGCAGGAGTCAAACAATTTCCAACTTGACTGCACTAGTCCCCAGTTGCGAAAAAAAGAATGACGCATAGGATTCAGCCCGGGCGCGACCAAAGTTCTTGCCTCCGAAAGACGGTCAACTCGGCTGACCTACTGCGTTGTAGTAAATACATCAAATCCATCCACACTACATCCTTGCTGCTGTGATAAAGCATTGTAACTAGTCCCAAAAGAACAGAGCCAGGATGCAAGGGTTCCTGTCCGACCTTCCCAGATAAACAGCTTATGTTGGGGAACAAGCAGGGACGAACGTCATGTATTGTGACGGTCCCTTGAGCTCAACAAATAAGTGTGATGGGAGAACCTGAACATCTGCTAGCTACGAAGCGCAGCCAACGAAAAACATCACTGTGTGTCCAGAAATCAATTCGTCGTAGATAGGCATAAAAGAAGGAAAATGCAGATGCCAGCCACAGCTGCTCTCCTGAGCGGAGATGTGGAGGAGGACAAGCCCTCATAAATGTGCGCGAGAACCTGCGGGAGGACGATTCCCGCTCTGTTTTGCTTGCACAAAAGCATTACACAGTCAATGAGCTGTTTGTAGAGAAGCGGTGCTTCCGTCTCTTCCGACGAAGAGATTGAGAGTTCGCACAATCGCCTACTCTTAGCTATGGTTAATGCTAAGAAGAGCGCTGCATTCCAATACAATACTTGAACAAAAAATTAGAGATATAGGCTTAAGAGGAGCTTCTCTTGGCGCACGTAGTAACAATGGTAAAATCCATTACGGTGTTGGGAGGCGCGCGATTGGCCGTTACCTCCTAAAACGCCGTGGTATGCTGAAAAACTGTGGCCCTTCCCAGTGGCCAAGCCAATAATTTTTGACCTATTACAGGGAAATGACTGATTGCACCATTCAGCTGCGTAAGGGCATCCACGTACCATGGAATCGGCCACGGTGCTCCATTTAGCAGCTGTATCAGAATGGGGAACCATGACACGCTCGTGCACTCTGGGGCCACAAGTATCACTGACAAGTCTTCCTCTTGGATCCGTGTCAGAAGTCGAGGAATCACAGAAATTGGGGGAAAAGCGTAAAGTAGAGCCTTGGGCCACGGTCTGTGGGAGAAGGCGTCCACTCCTAGCAGGGGATTGTTTTTAGTGTTTATCAAAAACCATAACGCACACTTAGCGTCCTCCCTTGAGGCAAACAAGTCCACTTTTGCCTCGCTGAACTGGTGCCATAATTTCCGAACTAAAGTGGGGTTCAGCCTCCACTCGTTCTGAGAAGGTCCCCCGCGTGACATCAGATCCGCGACCCGGTTCTGTTTTCCAGGAATATAATGTGCTCTTATTGAGTGCAGATTTGCACGAGACCATAATAAAATGCGTTTGGCAATTTCCAGAAGCAGGGCAGAGCAAACGCCGCCTTGGTGGTTTATGTAGGCTGCCGCCGTCATATTGTCTGTCCTTATTACAACATGCTTATCTGTCAGCATCGGGGCAAAGAGTACTTTGAGCACTGTGGACAATTCGAGGCAGTTTATGTGCTGGGAGCAGGACTGCGGCCATATTCCCCCACAACATGTGACTGACACATTCCACCCTAGCCTGTAAGAGACGCATCCGTGAACACTGAGATGTGCGACGTGACTCTCCCCAGGCGAACCCCCCTTGTTAGAACTCGGGAGTTATTCCAATAGGCTAAATCTGATTGCACAGATGGGGGAATAAATAACAGGTGCCTTTTCTGCCGAACTGGGTCGAGGCGAAGGCGACTGAACCACCTCTGGACTTTTCTCATGTGAAGAAGTCCCAGAGGGACGATCACATGACTAACTGACATCATGCCCAGTAAGCGCATCACAGACAGAGCTGTTACCACCCTGTGAGGCAATGCGAGACAGGAGGGAGCGAAGTGCCTCCAGTCTGGCTGGGGACAGCTTCGCTCTCATGGAGATGGAATCCATGTGCACTCCTAAGTAAGTTATCAATTGGGAGGGGGGCGCTCTTTTGCCAGTTCACAGCAAAACCCAGATGAGTCATGTGACTGATCAGTTCCACGGTATGGAGCCCTGCTTCCTCCTTCGAAGATGCCATTACAATCAAATTGTCCAGGAAAAAAAGGACTCTAATGCCCTTCCTGCGTAGCGGTTCTAACGCTGCCTCCACGCATTTAGAAAAAGTGCGTGGTGCCAGCGAATAACCGAAGGGTAGGCGATTGTATTGAAAGCATACCCCTTTGAACGCCTCTGTGTTTAGGAATGATAGGGACATGAAAATAGGCATCTTTTAAGTCGATGGATGTGAACCAATCGTCTTGTTGCTCACACTCCAGTACATGCTTTACTGTGAGCATTTGAAAAGGTTTTCTTGCAATTGTTTTGTTGAAAAAAGACAGGTCGAGAATCAGTCTCATTCCGCCTGTCTTCTTGGGTACTAGGAAGTAGCGAGAGTAAAATCCCTCATTGGAAAACTGTGGATTTTGCTCCCTTCCATAACAGTTTGCTTAGCTCTGACGTCAGAGCCACAGTCTCTGATCAAGATGACATGACATATTCAATCACTCCGCTAAATGGCGGAGGCGGAGACGCGAACTGATGAGTGTAGACCTTTTCTACTGTTCTCCTCAGCCATCCTTTCAAGGAAAAGTAGCTTTGCCATGCTGAGAAACGCTCAGAGAGTGGGCGAGCAAACGTGTGAGGGGATTTCAAGGAAATTTCTGACAGCCAAAGTAGGGCCTCCTCTGCTGCTGTGTGTGAGGCACAACATACAGGAGAGACGGGCAGAGCCGTGCTGCTGTCATAACTGCGGTTAGGAGCACTATCGTGCCATCTAGAGGAGCCCACACTAGCCTGCACTTCTAAGTGGACAGTGGGGATGGTCGTAGAGTGTGTGGTTGATGTTGCGACAGCAAGCGAGTTGAAGGAATAGACAACGGAATTTCAAAGTACAGTTTGTAAGATAGATCATGTCATAAACTAAAAATTCATGCGAATGTTTGAACATATAGAGCTCATACAACTAAGCTATCCATCTCCAAAAGTTGGTCCTGAAGCAGAATTCCCCCATCATCGACGATTTCATGAATGCCGCCATTGAAAATATTTCAACTAATCAGAGAAATCCTCCCGGAGATGCTCTGACGTCACATGGGCGCAGCACGTAGAAGCTATACATGGCAAGTGAGACTGCACAAGCATTGGGATGGTTGTTAAATTACTCACTTAACATTCGGTTTTATTGATTTCCACTGAGTGCTATATTTGCAGTCCTGATGAGTGAAAATACCGCAATACTTTGAATCACTCCCAACTTCAGCGTCAGGCACGTCCGAAAACCCGTTGAAATTAGCAGCTGCTTCACTGTCAGTGGATGCGAATAGGTTTAGTTGTTCGTCCTTCGTAATGTCAGTGTCTGGGTCTGCACTATGCAGCAGTATTTCTATCAAACAAAAAAACAGTCATAGATACAGGTCTGATCCAATAACAAACCAGAGTTTTTTTCCCCTTTTTTAACATAGCCATTTCTTCAGCGAGAGTTTCCTTGTAAACGAGTTTCCCCACTTGGCAGCGGTCACAATAAGACACTTGTTATCAAGGTTCCCGGCACTTGCGATAATAAATTAACAAGTGCCCCGTCCTAGATCGTACTGCTAGAGAAAATCATAATATCATCATAATATTACCATACCTAAGGGGTTTTAAATTAGACAGGATGTGTAACAGTTTCCAAACAGTCCTAATGGAAAAATATCAATCGCTCAGGGGTGCGTTTCCCGAAATCACAGATGTTAACTTGCGTCGTACGAACCATTGACAATGAATGGACGAACTGTGTAAACTGCTTACTTAGTTAGCAACTATGCTTTTGGTAAACACAATGGGCGGTAATAGACAGAAATGGCGCTTCAAGCTAACTCTTCTCTAGTTATGAGATTCAGATTCAGATGACTTTATTGTCATTGTTACAGAGTAACAACGAGATTTACGTTTGGAGAGAAAGTGCTCCGGGCCGCTTCAACGTGCGTCGCACCGCCAACTCCACTTTCCTCTTCGAAAATTAAAGCTGCAGTTAACACAGAAAAACATTTATAACACATATTGATGACATCAGACATAATACACATCAGGTTTATAACACGACACGCTGGAAACGCGTAGGAATTTTTTAATGGGAATGGGGGGGTGGGAGGTGGGGGAAGAAGGGTTAATGAAAAATGCGGAGGCAGCCTGTGGCAGAGGGAGGGGGAGGGGGGGGGTGGGTAGAGTCCAGAAGTTCTTATCAGGGGCAGAATGTTCTGTCCTTGAGGGATAAGGATGTTTTTGAAGAGGACCGGTCCGTGTGAGGCTGAGGCAGACAGAGGGGAGACGCAGAGTGGGGGGGGTGCCGAATTCTATTCAATTTCGGGTGGAACAAGCAATTTCGATTGATCCGCTATCCATTTTGTAAATTTTGTACTTCGCACTTCAGGGCGAAGTTCTCCCATCATCTCATCCTGTCTCTTGCTCAAATTCACGCACAAACTCCCCACACTGACTCAAAACAGCGTCCATCTTTCTGTGCATTTCCGTAGATGATCCCAGAGTCTTTTTGAGCAGCTCTCCATTCTCTGATGCCCTCCGATGTAAATCCATCGCCCGTTCACTCGTTACTCCACTGAGGCGCTCCATAATAATTTCGGTGCTAGGCAGCGCGTTGGGCATTTTCCTCGCTCCCAGCTCGCACACTTTGCGGTAGATCAGAGCAACTCCCATGCCAATTAGGAGAAATCCCGTCACCATAAATCCAAATAGGTAAACATCCTCCACGTCTTCAAGGGATAGTGCCGCCAGACAAAGAACTTGCCATCTCGACCACGCGTCCCGAACGTAACCAGCAGCAAAAGTCGCGTCCGGGCAGCGCGGTTCGCCAGGTGCTCCACTTCTTGGTGAAAAAATTCTGTCAATCGCATCGTTATTAGTCAGAAAAGGCCAGAAATCAAAATGCCGCTGAATGATTATAACTGATATTTACCGAAATATTAACCAGAGCATATTTGTTTACATGGGTTCCAGCGGTCAGCTCTCCACACATCGGCTGATCTGGAACAAACAACGTAGCACCTCTGGTTTATATATCTCGTTGCCTTCTGTGCTGAAGAGTGGAGATTAACCCTTGCACCCATGTGACGTCACGCATTGCCCTTCCAGGAGGCTGCATGGCAGCTCAGAAGTGGCCTTAGGACTGCCACACGAAAACGCTCGCAACTTTTTCATAAATGGTCAAGTATGCCTGAAAATTTTCTTATGGGCTCTCAATATTACAAGCTATCAACCTATGCATGTATGTACGTTCTGTTGTCTATTCCTTTAAGCTTGCTTTCTTTAGCTCTTGAAAATAAACCACTGTCACTGAAGATCGAGCTTGTGGTCTTAAGTGACTGAGGCACTGCGCTTTCCGCTGAGCCAAGACCGCCATTTATAGGCAAACTGGCGGATTCCCCATTGTATGAATGTGCAGCAGAGAATATTTGCGTTTGCGGATTATGTGTCCAAACAGTTGCAAAAGGCTCAGAAGAGACAAAGGCAAACTGATTAGAATGGAATTGCTTCTCATGAACAGGGAGGTGGCCCTGAAAAGGGCCGTTGTAAGATGGCGGACACATAACCCCGGCTGACAGTCACTGTCTTCTTTGCTTCCGCAGTGGCTCAGACGGAGGATTCGTCCACATGCAAGCTGCGCGAAGGAGATGTCGACGAGTCGTAGTGGTGGAGGGTGGAAGACGCGCAGTGGTGGGTTGGAGGGGAGTGGCCTGAGGCGCAGGAGCAGCAGTGGCTGCTGGGCGCCTGTGCCGACTTCGGATGTCCCTCCGATCTCGCCAAGAGCCGTGGGCGCGCTGTGGGCGAGACTCAGCACGCCCCCACTGAGTGTGCTTCTTAACTCTTTTGGCTTCCTCCGTCGCCTCCTGCAGATGGGTGGTAGCCTCTTGCAGTAGAGGCCCAAACAGCCCATCAGAGCTGATGGGTCGTCCAGATTATCTGTTCCAGCAGATTAGAAATGTTTAACTACGTATTGCGCTACAAAACCATCTGCCAGGCCATAATCCTCCCCTGCGCTACAGCGGTGGCGGTGCACAAGGTCAGGGCCCATATTCACAAAGCATCTTATCTTACCGCTAGGAGTACTCCTAAGTCGCGCTAAAACATTTTATGTAGGAGTAAAATCTTAAAAGTTATTCACAAAGCCGCTGAGAGCAACTTTTAGTTAAGAAAACTGGTAACTCCTAGACTAGGAGTAGCTCTGAGATAGATGGGAGTAAATCTCCGTTGCTATGGATGACGTCAATTCTCATGCACGAGTCTTGGGACAATGAGCGCGGTGATTGGTTGTTTGGTGACAGGGTGGCCCATTGAAAAAAATATCCCACATACAACCCATGGAAGAAGAAATGAAGAAATGGTCCGAGCAGCTGGTTTGTCCCATAAAATAATAACATGTTGAGCACTCCTGAAAATGCACTATGCGCAGTCCCCACATATCACGCTCTAGGCAAATAAACATACATAGGAAAGAGATAGTTGTAAAAATGCCAATAGCATAAAACGAGTCAATAATAAAATGCGTCATTTGCCCCAATAATTAGCAACTAATTACCCAATGAGAATATGTTGCGATCATTTAAATGTCGGGCTGTTCAAGTTTGTTTGCCATAAACTGTCATGGATGAAAGTTCAAAAAGGACGTGAAAGCCCAACTGGAGCCACCACCAGTTACTGCTGCTGGCCCAGTTGTTGCTGGAGCGAAAGCATGTTATCAAAGGGAAATTTGACTTGGGGGTGAACAGCAAATCCAAGCGGGATGCATGGGATAGTATCAGCCTACAGTTCAATGCTGCATTCCCCTCGTGTCTCGGACGGCAGACGACTGCGAGAAGCGGTGGTATGGGCTGCAATCGCAGGGGAGGTCCGAGATTGCAGCCTATAAACAGACTATCGTTCAAACAGGAAAGCATACTAACTTGGTTTGTAATTTATAGCCTACAATTTAAATATGCATACAAAATATGACATGGGCTGGTATTATTATGATGATCTATTAAATGTAACCCTTGCTCAATAGCCTAATAAAATAATACATGCATAGCAAGAGGAGGTACAGCATCCCCGAGGATGTACAGCCACTGTCCCCGAGCAAGTGGCATCCCACAGGCACATAATGCCTGTCAAATAATTGGCATAAGATGTGCATGAATTCAAGTTTGATTCTGTGTTGTAGGCGAATGTCCATTGGAAACCGGATAAACTGTCAGATGATTTGTGGTTCACAGAGAGCATTGATTGTTTGTTGAATTGAGTGACTGACAGATGATTGTGAAATCCCTAAATTGTTCGCGTTGCAAAGTTGCATTTTTCCGGTGGCCAAGTAACGAAGTGTTGTCAAACATTTAATTTCGGGGCTTATTGGGTTGTTTCTCATGGTTGGAGATGTAATTCTCTCCCTCACCAAGTCAACAAATAAAATCCCTTCACGGTCGATCCGATATCTTTTCAACAACTGTGCATCATTCAGAATTTCCAAGTCATTCCATCTTTCAACAGCAGCAGCATTTTCCGATTCTTTGTGAATAGGTTTTAGCGAGTTACGAGTCCTCTTGACTACTTTTAAGCTCTCCCAAACTTAGGAGCTACTTTTAGGCCTAAAATGCTTTGTGAATAACACTTAGTAAAAATAATTAGGAGTCCTAAATTTATGACTGACACGCCCATTTTTTTTTTTGAAGTTTCTCCTAAATCCAGCAGTTAGGACCCACTCTCAGTGCTAAGATGCTTTGTGAATACGGACCCAGAGTCACAGCTGTTGTCCTCCCAATGTCAGCTGCTAACTCCGGTGGTAAGGAGTTTAGGTTGTGTAGCTAGCAACACAACATTATTCATGGCTGCAACAGATTGGGCAGCGCGCTGGTAGGAAGGTCAGTTGGTCGCGCAGTCACCTGATCCCTTGTTGATGTTGCTAGGTGTTGCTGGACGCTCCATCGGTACCAGAATATTATTCATCCTTGCTGCCTTCTGAATGATCTCTGGCAAATCCTCCAGTAATGCGGCACATGTCGGTTGATCGTGCGGGGTATAGGAAGAAAGCCGCCGTAGCGAGACTTCCTCGTCACCATACTCGACATCTATAATCCCCAGCGGGGGGAAGGGAGAATCCGAGAGCGGAACAGAAAAGGGAGGAGAGTCAGAAGACTCGAGCCCATAATCCTCTGCACTGGGTGAAGAGTGATCTGCGAACCCCGTAGCCTCTTCAATGGTGGAAGACGCCCCAGCAGTCTTCGTAATCCTCTTCCTGCTGCACCAAGGCAAAAGCGTCAGCCCACCTCTGCAGCTCCTGCGTTGGCAGGAGGGTACAGTACGGGCAAGCAGCTTGAGGAGTCAAGGCAAGGCCGGCGTGGGTCACTGCGGATGCAGATCACTCTGCAGTATGTAGCCGGTGTGGCATGCGGGACAGAGGCAAACAACTCTCGTCAACTTCGTTGTCTTCATCTTCAAAACCACGCAGATTACTCTTCACGCTGAAGAAAAAGTGGGAGCTGAACTCAGGTCACACGAATGTAATATACGGTGGATGCGGACCTGATTGGGGCCATCATACAGGATAATGGCAGGAAAGAAAATCTTCAGAGCTGCGCATGCGCAGAGGGATGAACCCCATAGCGACAGCCTTAAAGGGCGAAGCTCATACAAAATAGAACAAATTTACAAATGACTGAATTCTAAAGGAAAGGGAATGCTCCAAATGCCGGAAGTTATTATGTAAGGAGTCAATCAGTTTGTTGCAGCGGGAACCGAATTCTTTTTCTTTTCCCCCACGAGAGTCCCGGACACCAATAGAAACTCATCTGCATACAGCCAATCAGCGACCTTGCTCTGGACCACTGAATGAGTGCCTTGAGACAGTGATGGCCTTGCACCGAAGTACGATGCTTGAAATACTGCATAACTGTTGGCCAAATAATTTATCTAGCCTGCCATTTTGATAAATAAACTGTAATGAATGTAATTGTTCAAAATATTTGAAGCCGGTAAAATGAGCTAGTTACCATCAATGTAATCTAGCAGCAGCTCGCTGCTTTATTAATACCGCACTAATCTCTGATCAGCCTATTAATAAACTAGCAAGGGATACCAGCCACAACCCGGTAAACGTAGAGTGAAAAATAACCGAGAATGCATCAGCTCGTTCTCGAAAGTTCCAAATTTCTTAACAGATTATTTTTATCTAGCCTCGCTAGTGAACGTTAAAAACATATTGGCAGTGGTGTTGGCAAGTGGTGATAATGAATTGTATTCACACTTTGCTGTCGGCTGTTAATCTCGGTTGATTATGGTGCTTTCTTTCTGCATCATAGAATGACTATACTCAGGCAGAGGGATGTGAGATACCCTAATTTTTTTAAAAGAGGTTTTGATTAAAGCTCCTTGTACTTTATTTGAAAATGCGGTGGCCAATTCCAGGAAAATAAATCAATAAATAAATAAACGAAAACAAGAGGTCGCTCGCAAGTAAGGTATTATAAACTTGGTTGTAACAACAGTCACAATATTAGCACTGACCCGAGTTATTAATGGCTGATCTGGGCTGATGTTGCTACTGAACTACGATCTAATGTAAATCGGCTTACGCACTTAAGATATATTACAGTTGTGGGGTGAGTTTCAGTCCCATTTCTGCAGCGACAATAGCCCTCTGCATGGGTAAAACATCCACCCTCCTTGACAGTCTAAACATTTTCATCCTTTGCTCGGAAGGATTGAATGGTAAAACCATGAAGTCATTTTCTTGTGTTTTCTGTGAAGCCAAATTAGGCTACTTGTCACAAACGGCCACCGCATTTTTAAATGAATTAAACGGAGCTGCAATCAAAACCCCCTTTTGAAGTATAACATCATTTGACTGTAGGCTATCACACCCCTCTGCCTGGGTATAGCTATGGCCATCTATTTAAAATTATGTTTCAATGGCGCAGAAAGAAAGCAAAATAATTAACCGAGATTAACAGCCGACAGCCATGTGTGAACAGGCTACAATTTATTAAAGGGCATCTAAAATCGATTCCAATTGTTTTTGTTTATCAGCCAATCAGCCAGCCACACCTGCGCAAACGAACTGAAATAGAAGGATTATCTACGCATGTACACAAAACATTGGTTTATATGAATGAAATTGGTCATGTGACAATGCAAGATGTCAACAAAAGCAAGTGATTTGTTTGTAAACATTGGACGTTCAACGTCCCGTCTGAGAATCGACTTTAGATGCCCTTTAACATAACTTTCCAAACCTAACGATCATTTTCAACGTTCTCCAGCTCAGCTAGATAAAATATAATCTGTTCAGAGCATTCATATTTTCAAGAGTAAACTGATGCAATCTCGGTTATTTTTACTTTATATTCATCGGGTTTTGTTAGGTTTCACTAGCTAGTTTATTAATATGCCAGATTAGTGCAGTATAAAAAAGCGGTGACCAGCATATTGCTAGACTATATTGATTGTAACTAGCTAATTTTACCGGCTTCAAATATTTTGAACAATTACATTCATAATTTATTTATCAAAATAGCAGGCTAGTAAGATTTCAGGTTTTCTCAGCGTGTTCCCCCAATTTGTCTTTCATCTTTCCAAACGGATGGTGAGCTGTGAGAGCCAATTGCTTTCGGTCAATGCCGTGATTGCCGCTATACACTATAGTATCTATGCAAATCAACTGGGTGCCGGCAGACGGCCACCATTGATCTTATTAAATTAGGATGAGGTGTTTTGACATCCTGTAGCAAGAACCGGCTCCTCTGGATGCCCTGGTGGGGGGCGGCTTCCTGGCCAGGTGTTATTTGTCACTCCTTCACACTACTTAAACTGCCTATTTTCCTTCATTCTATGTGTGATGCTGACCTCTCCCGTGGGCACAACCGTTTTTCCATCGCAACTGAACTTTTAATAAAGTGCTTCACGTGTCTCATCATTACCATTGGCTCCGTATGCAAGTTATTTCCAGCCGGGATTAACAGTGAATTAAACAGCCCGTTTTGGAATCGTCGAATCAGCGGCGAAAGAAGAAACTAAACAACAGAGATTTTCTTCAAGGCTAAATAAATTATTTGGCCAACAGTTATGCTGAGGGTAAGCCACTTATTTACATTGAAATTGCAGTATTCCGAGCATGGACTGTACAGTCACTGGTTTGGAGATCGTGCCTTGGTGCAAGGCCAGTAAAGACTACAAATATGACTCCTTACGTAATCACTTCCGGCATTTGGTACAATCCCTTTCCATTAGAATTCAGTCATTTGTAAATTTGTTTAAACGTTCTGGGAACCAGAATTTGTTGGCTGGGGATCTGCTATACAAGCTGAATTAGTACCACACGAGAGATTGAAACAAATCTCGCTCCTTAAGTTATCGCAGAAGTCCAAACCATTAAATGTCATTAAAAAAAGGCTGATAAATTGCGGTTTTAAAAATGCACGCTTTTAAATGAAAAGAAAATAGAGCAACACTGCCAACTTCAAAAACACACAAATTTCATTCAGTGATTTCCTAACACACACAGATGCAGTATATAGAATGAGCCTGCACAGGTTCCATACCAATTGTGTTATGTATTAAACGGTAACATAAATATCATGTAGCCTCTAAAACCCATAAAACAACAGTGTCAAAAGTCGAATTTGGGCTTTGAAATGAACATGTTTTTTTAACCCGTTTTGTAAATATCAAAGAATTTTCCTTTGGAATACGACAGGATCTTGTATTCTGTGCGCTGAATTCTAATCCAATTTTCTCATACTTGCTGTGGACATACTTCTCGCTGTTATATGCCAGTCTTGTACCAGTGAAGAATCAAATAAAGTTGGTTTTCTGTTCCTTGAATGATTTTTAAATTTTCATTTTGTGTCACACTTTTGTGACCCAGTATTGTGAAAAGACACATATACAACTCCAGTTCCAAAATAGTTGGGACGCAGTGTAAATTGTGAATAAAATCAAAATGCAATGACTTTCAGATCACATGAGCCAATATGTTATTTACAATAGAACATAGATAACATTTCAAATGTTGAAACTGAGACATTTTACATTTTTATCCACAAAATGAGCTTATTTCAAATTTTCTGGCTGCAACAGGTCTCAAAAAAGTTGAGACACTGGCAAAAAAGGGCTGAAAAAGCAATTAATATATAAGAGAATAAGCTGAAAGAACATTTAGCAAGTAATTAAGTTAACTGGCATTAGGTGTGTAACATGATTGGCTATAAAAGGGATGTCTTAGAGACGCTGAGTCTCTCAGAAGTAAAGATGGGCAGAGGCTCTACAACCTGTGAAGGCTTGCGTAAAAAAATTGTGGAATACTTTAAAAACTATGTTCCTCAACGTCAAATTGCGAAGGCTTTGAAGGTCTCATCATCGACAGTGCATGACATCATGAGAAGATTCAGAGAAACTGGAAAAATCTCTGTGTGTAAAGGACAGGCCGAAGACCTTTACTGGATGCCCCTGATCTTCGGGCCCTCAGACACCACTGCATCACTCACCGGCATGATTCTGTCATTGACATTACTAAATGGGCCCAGGAGTACTTCAAGAAACCACTGTCTGTAAACACAGTCCGCCGTGCCATCCACAGATGCCACCTAAAACTCTATCATGCAAAAAAAAAAAGCCATTGTTGAGCATGATCCAGAAGCGCCGCCGTGTTCTGTGGGCCAAGGCTCATTTAAAATGGACAGTAAAGTGTCCTGTGGTCAGACGAGTCCAAATTTGACATTCTTTTTGGAAATCATGGTTGTCGTGTCCTCCAGGCTAAAGAGGAGAAAGGAGAAACTACCCCTCCTGTTATCAGCAATCAGTTTAAAAGCCAACATCTCTGATGGTATGGGGATATATTAGTGCATATGGTGTGGGACACTTGCATGTTTTAAAAAGCACCATGAATGCTGAAAGGTATATAAAGGTTTTAGAGCAACATATGCTCCCCTCCAGCCAACATCTATTCCAGGAAAGGCCTTGCATGTCATGGTTTTTGGAGGCTTTGAGAGCTTTCTTGGATGCTCTCGTCTGGGACGATATCGGTTTGCTCACTATCGAATTCTTGGGCCAGCTGGCATTGATTGGGGGCGTCGCCCGGATTCTATTTAAGCCCTAGTTCCGCCTCACTGCTCTTGCTAGAGTGTCAGTGTTATGTTTGCACTTTAGCCGGAAAGGTCTCTAGTAAGACAGTTGTTTGAGGTATTAGCTGCAAAAGAGGAAAAGTTCTAGATAGCAAGGGAATCTTTCTGTTTTTTCCTCTTTCTGGGCACCGTCTGGTGCCACTTCTTTTTATCTCGGTTTTCGAGATTTTTTCCCTTTCTATTCGTTTCTGTCGAGCTCGCTTTGCTTCCTTGCCCTCGGACGAGTTCTAGGTCCGTTGGAAGCGCGAGTCTCTCTCTTATTTTATTTGTTTGTCTCTCTCTATCTGCGAGACTTCCTTTTATTCCGGCCGCTGTGTTTGGCGTCTCAACACACCAGCCATTACAGTACACTCTAGCCAACATGGAGACATCAGCAGTGGCCGAGATTAAAAGGGCTGTTACCAGCCAGCAAGATAGGCTGTCTGGTTTCACCAAAGGGCTTTCAGGCCTGGGTAATCAGCAGTCTGAATTAGCTGAGAGACTCTGCCTTCAAGAGAATTCGCTTCAGAAACAGGAGAGCGTTCTGTTAAGCTTGACTGAGAGTATTAGATCCCTGTCTACACAAGTTTCTCAAAATGTTGCACAAGCATCACCCATACACCTTCCCCGAGAACCAAAGTTACAATTGCCCCAAAGATATAGCGGCGAGGCCGGAAAATGTAAGGATTTCATCACCCAATGTGAAATATTTTTTAAGGCTCAGCCGTCACGATTTGTCAATGAAGATTCTCGGGTGGCATTTATATTATCCCTGTTGGCTGGCACAGCACTCACTTGGGTCGGCCCACTAATCAGATCTAATTCACCGGTCGTAAAATCTGTGGAGGCTCTTGTTAGGGAGATGGTGTCAGTATTTGATCAAGATGTTTGTGGTCAGGATGCAGCTACGTGTTTGATGCACCTTAAACAGGGCAAAGAAAGTGCAGTTCTCTATCGCATTTTGCTCTCTGGCTACAGAGACAGGCTGGCCGGAGGCTCCTCTTATGACTGTGTTCAGTCATGCTCTTACTGAGGAGATAAAAGACGCGTTGGCTACATTGGAACCCTGTTTGACTTAAACTCTTTAGTTCGCACTGCTGTGCGGATTGACAACCGCGTCCGCGAACGTAACAGGGAGAAGCTAAACAGATTGCCGCTTGCTGACAAAGGGGCTAAAGTTGCTAGTGGCGAGTGTGCGGCTCCTATTCCACCCACTTGAAAATTCTACTCCGGTTAAGCCCATGCAAGTTGATAGTGCGTTTGACAGTCGGACTCATAAACCTACTCGCAGAAGAATAATCTGCTTTAATTGTAATAAGCCGGGTCATACCCGTCCACGTTGCCTGAAGCTTCAGGGAAAACGGGAAACCCCTCTAGCGATTTGGGGAGCGCTAGAGGGGCAGACCCCATTTCCTTTCCGAACACTAATCCCTGTTGAACTGACTGTGGGGAGCAAGAGAGTTATTATCGAAGCGTTGGTGGATTCGGGCGCAGTAAATTGTTTCATGGATATTGAGTGGGCTAGGAAGCACTCCGTTCCCACCATTACTCTTTCACAGTCACGCTCTGTCAGAAATTTGGACGGTCGCCTGCTTGGAACGGGAGTTATAACTGAAGTTTCTGAACCGCTAAATATGTTCATTTCCTTTGGTGGCCACTCCGAGGAGGTTCGGTTTTTTATTATCAATTCCCCTGCTTTTCCCATTGTTTTAGGGCATTCTTGGTTACGGGAACATAGACCTTGTATCAGTTGGGGGGAACAGAACAATCCTATCGTCCGCTGGGGCACCAATTGTAACTCTCATTGTAGAGATAATGAAACTTGTTTTCCCGGACACCAAGCTATGGGGCAGGCTGATGCCTGGAGCGAGTGTGAGGAGGCTATCTCACCGTACCCTTCTAAACTAGAAAAAGGGGCAGAGGAGGGGTTGGAATGGGATCCTCAATTTGATTGGCGACAGCCAGAGGACGATTACCTTTCAGAGGATTTTAGCGATTCTGAATCAGTCACGGAGACATTAGATTCTGAGCAGGGTGAGGAATTTGGGGCCACCCTGAACTTTAGCTTGCCTTCTAATGTTCCTAATGACTATGCTGATCTCGCCGAAGGGTTTAGTAAACAACGAGCATCGATGTTACCTCCTCATCGTCCGTACGACTGCGAGATCAATCTCTACCCTGGTACAACTCCTCCTAGGGGTTCGCTATATAGTCGCTGTCAGGACCTGAGCGTAAGGCCATGCGAGAATATATTCAGGAAGCTCTCGCTAATGGTTTTATTCGGCCGTCCACGTCTCCTGCCGGAGCGGGATTTTTTTTGTGGGAAAGAAAGATGGCGGTCTGAGACCCTGTATTGATTATAGGGGTTTGAATAAGATCACCATTAAACACCGGTACCCCCTTCTGTTAATGAATTCCGCGTTTGAACGTCTGCAGGAGGCGTCATTTTTTACGAAGCTAGATCTCCGTAATGCTTCTAACTTAGTTCGCATTCGGGAGGGGGACGAATGGAAAACGGCATTTAACACTCATGCTGGGCACTACGAATATTTGGTCTTGCCGTTCGGATTGGTTAACGCCCCCTCAGTGTTTCAGGCACTCGTTAATGACGTCCTCCGAGAGATGTTGGAGAAATTCGTCTTCGTTTATCTTGACGGCATTTCGATTTTTTCTTCAACACTCTCAGAGCATAAACAGCACGTCAGACGTGTGCTTGAGGCCCTTTTTAATGCCAAGCTTTTTGTTAAAGCCAAGAAATGTGTTTTTCACGCCTAAACTGTCTCTTTCCTGGGCTTTATTGTTTCTAAGGGGTCGGTTCGCATGGACCCGGACAAGGTGGCTACGGTCAGGAATTGGCCTGCTCCTCAGAGTGTTAAGGAGGTTCAACGCTTCCTGGGCTTTGCTAATTTTTATACAAGGTTTATCCGTAATTTTAGCGCGGTTGCTGCCCCCATTATTGCTCTCACCAAAAAGAATACCTCCTCAGCGTTTTTTTGGTCTCCAGCAGCTGATGCTGCCTTTAAGGAATTAAAGAAACGTTTTAGCTCCGAGCCCATTCTGGTTTTGCCCGAGCCCTCCCTCCCATTTGTGGTGGAGGTAGATGCTTTGGAGGTGGGCGTGGGTGCTATTTTGTCCCAGCGCCCTCGTTGGGATAATAAGCTACACCCATGCGCATACTTCTCCCGGTTTTTGTCCACCGCGGAACGCAATTACAGCATTGGTGACCGGGAGTTACTGGCGGTCAAGCTGGCCCTTGAGGAGTGGCGCCACTGGTTGGAGGGAGCTGAACACCCTTTTGTGGTATGGACCGACCATAAAAACCTCCAGTATATTCAGCAAACCAAGCGACGTAATTCCCGGCAGGCACAGTGGTCATTATTCTTTAACCGCTTTGATTTTACACTGACCTATCGCCCGGGCTCTAAAAACATTAAGCCTGCCGCCTTGTCACGGATTTACGACCGCTCTGACCGCGATCCTTCCCTGGAGCCAGTTATTCCGGCTGCTCAGGTTGTCGCACCCATTCAGTGAGAGATTGAGGCAGTTGTTCAGGAGGTTTTGAAGACTGATCCTGGTCCTGGGGGGGGGGAGCCTCCTGGCTGTTTGTTTGTCCCACCTACAGTTAGGCCACAGGTCCTCCAGTGGGGACATTCTTCCCACTTGGCTGGGCACCCGGGGGCCCATTTGATCAAGCAGTTCCTGGCCCGATGTTTTTGGTGGCCTGGTATGATGAGAGACATTCGGGAATTTGTTGCTGCTTGTGGCACATGCTCCAGGAACAAGACTTCTCACCTGCCTCCCTCTGGTCTGCTGCGACCTTTGCCCGTTCCCAGGCGCCCTTGGACGCATATTGCGTTGGATTTTGTAATGGGGCTGCCTGTATCTGACGGCAGCACGGTCATCTTGGTCGTGGTTGACCGTTTTTCTAAGGCTGCTCATTTTGTCGCGCTACCCAAGCTACCTTCAGCGCGGGAGACGGCCCTTCTTGTGGATAACCATGTGTTCCGGCTGCATGGGCTTCCACAAGATGTAGCCTCAGACCGAGGCCCTCAGTTAACGGCCAAATTCTGGCGGGCATTTTGCAAGCAGTTGGGGGCCACTGTGAGTCTCTCCTCTGGATTTCACCCAGAGACCAACGGGCAGACTGAGCGCACTAATCAGTCTTTAGAAAACACTCTTCGATGTTTGGCGGCGGATAATCCATCCTCATGGAGTCGATTTTTAGCATGGGCCGAGTATTCCCATAACTCATTGAGTAATTCCTCCACAGGTCTTTCCCCCTTTGAGGCTCAGGTGGGTTACCAACCCCCACTGTTTCCTGAGACTGAGAATGATTCCGAGGTTCCCTCGGTCAACCATTTCATTCGTCGTTGTCGGTCCGTTTGGACCAGGGTCCGTTCTCTGTTGCACTCGGGGCTCAAACAAAAATCCGCCGCTGATAGAAGGCGTCGTTTGGCCCCATCTTATCGGGTCGGTCAGAGAGTTTGGCTGTCTACCCGGGACCTCCCCTTGAAGGTAGAATCCCGAAAACTGGCGCCTCGCTATATTGGCCCGTTCAAGATAGTGCAGAAGATCAATCCGGTCACAGTCCAATTAAAGCTCCCGAGATCTTTACGCATTCATCCATCATTCCAAGTCTCTCAGATTAAGCCAGTTAGCACTAGCATCCTGGCACCTGCCGACACACCCCCGCCGCCACCGCGAATGGTTGAGGGGGGGCCGGTTTACACCGTGCGCTGCATTCTTGCCGAGAGGCGTGTTGGTTGTGGGGTCCAGTTCCTCGTTGACTGGGAGGGATATGGTCCCGAGGAGCGCTGCTGGGTCCCTTCTCGGGATATTCTGGATCCCACGCTAATCTCAGAGTTCCGCGCACGGGGTTCCTTGGGGACTTCTGGAGCTGTCCCTTAGAGGGGGGGTCCTGTCATGTTTTTTGGAGGCTTTGAGAGCTTTCTTGGTTGCTCTTGTCCGGGACGATATCGGTTTGCTCACTATCGAATTCTTGGGCCAGCTGGCATTGATTGGGAGCATCGCCCGGATTCTATTTAAGCGCTAGTTCTGCCTCACTGCTCTTGCTAGAGTGTCAGTGTGTTATGTTTGCACTTTAGCCGGTAAGGTCTCTAGTAAGACAGTTGTTTGAGGTATTAGCTGCAAAAGAGGAAAAGTTCTAGATAGCAAGGGAATCTTTCTGTTTTTTCCTCTTTCTGGGCACCGTCTGGTGCCACTTCTTTTTATCTCGATTTTCGAGATTTTTTCCCTTTCTATTCGTTTCTGTCGAGCTCGCTTTGCTTCCTTGCCCTTGGACGAGTTCTAGGTCCGTTGGAAGCGCGAGTCTCTCTCTTATTTTATTTGTTTGTCTCTCTCTCTCTCTCTCTCTCTCTGTCTGCGAGACTTCCTTTTATTCCGGCTGCTGCGTTTGGCGTCTCAACACACCAGCCATTACAGTGTGTATTTCAGCAGGACAATGCAAAACCACATACTGCAGCTATTACAACAGCGTGGTTTCGTAGTAGAAGAGTCCGTGTACTGAACTGGCCTGCCCGCAGTCCTGATCTTTCACTGAGAACATTTGGCGCATAATTAAACAAAAAGTCCATCAAAGGAGACCCAAAACTCTCCAGCAGCTGGAAGCCTGAATTAAACAAGAGTGGGATCAAATTCCAATGGCTAAACTCAAGAAACTTGTCTCCTCAATGCCCAGACGCCTCCACTCTGTGTTAAAAAGAAGAACGGATGCTACACCATGGTAAACAGGCCCCTGTCCCAACTTTTTTGAGACCTGTAGCAGCCATCAAATTTGAAATGAGCTCATTTTGTGGTTAAAATTGTAAAATTTCTCAGTTTCAACATTTGCTATGTTATCTCTGTTCTATTGTGAATTCAGTACTGGCTGGTGTGATTTGAAAGTCATTGCATTTTGATTTTATTCACAATTTACACTTTGTCCCAACTATTTTTGAATTGGGGTTGAATATACAGGGCTTGATCTTCCCATTTTTTGCCAGTAGATAGTCAGGCTAGTGGCAGAAAACATTCACTTGCCCGCAGAAGATTTTACTTGCCCGAATGAAAAGGACTAGAATATCACGTGAAATTTAATGGCACAGGTTTAAACTTAATTAAAATACTTTATTTAAATTTCTTTTTGATTTAAATAAACGAAGAACACTAACAGTATAAATAAAAAAAGATTGTTTCGTACATCTTATGTTCAAGCACTGCTCAGCCAAAAAAAAAGTCACCACCTGGATTAAACTTAGCAAAAAGGTAAAAGCCTTCCATTGGATAATTACCACAGTGATTAATATGTTTCTGCTGGTAACAAGTAATTTAACTCTAACCGATGCAGTTAGTTGCTTCTCATTTCTTTAACAAAAATGTCAGATTATACGTATCCTGTGGTCGTGGAAAAAATGTTATGATTCAGAACAGTCAGATTATTGGCCTACATTAAGCAATGTCAACAACTGAGAAGATCACTGGAACAATTAAAATTCGGTTAAGGACTGAGGTTATGAACTATAAATTTAAATTCAGTCAAGAACTATAGCCATCGAAGTTCACAACCCCGCCAAGACAAGGGCCATTAGCGTATTCCATAGTGTAATCATACAAGTGGGCAAAAAAGAAATGTAACGTTACTGTTGAATGGGAAAGTGACGTCGTTGATCCAAACGGATGGGCACTCTGACAAAGTGGTTGTGTGAAAAACCTATTGCAAAGTCTGGAATATCTGTGTAGGGACCTTAAAAAAAACATGAGGATTAACGATAAGAATAAAAGTGGAGTGTGTTTTCAGTGGGATATTCATGAGTTAATCAAAAGACTACATTTCCCAAAATCCTTTGCTGCATTGTTATTTTAAGTTTCCTGTTTACTGAGCCAATGTATTTTCAGTTTGGTTTGAGTGATATACTCTGGCCAATCAGAGGTGAATTTGGGGGAGGGACAATTTCCCACAGCGATACGTGAGACGAGCGGCGTGTGATGATATGCAGTATAGAAAAAAGTGCGTTTAAGGTCGTGATTAAACATATTTGCCGATTCAAGAACTTATAAGTACTGGTGCAAGTGTTATTTTGCTCTTAAATACCCTGCAAATTGCAGTTTAGTCACTTATTTTCCCTACGTGTAAAGTGAAAGTGCAGCCAGGTGAAGCACGTTTGTTTTTTTCATTAGCATTGAAAAATGACTCTTGGACGTTCAAACGTGGACGTTTCGGCTTGAGCCGTTGTCAGGGACAGTCAGCTGTAAACGCCAGGCATTGCTTTCATTGAGGACGAAGGAGAAGAGGAGCAGTTGAGTTTCCTGCTAACTTTCATTAGCATTACCTGTGAGGTTGGACTCAACGTGCTGGACCTGCGTAGCTGCATTGAGAATAGACGAGTTCGGTTTAAGGCTGGAAGTTCGCGCGCGCATGTGCTATAGAGCTGATGTGGGGCAAAAGGAACTATGGTGGCTACTTGTTGCGTGGTGGGGTGCACAAACTGGTACCGTAAAGACGGGACATATGGTTTTTTGTGTTCCCGTGGCAAGAGACAACGACAGGCGCGGATTCGAGTTATAAATCGGAAGAGCGTTGTCCCGAATGATCACACTAGAGTCTGCAGTACTCATTTTGTCAGCGGCTGGCCTGACTTCGCTCTGTCTGTGTTCCTAAAAACGAAAGGATCTCTCACCGACACAAGCTAAAAGGAAATAGCGATCTGATCGGAGAAATATAGTTAAGGTACTGGTTGATATTAAATTATTTAAGTTGGCCCACTAATTGACTAAGAATTATTTCATCTGTTATTGTTTCAGGCTGTTATTGTTGTTGCAGTGTCCAGTTTTTGTATCCACATTTTGAAAAGGGACTGGCTTTGTTCGGTCCTATAGGCTATATACAACGTTAAGTAGAAGTTAAACTCTATGCAAACAAAGCCAAAGGGGAATGTTAGTGCCATACGACGTTTACAGTTTAGGTCACTCTGAGGGGCTTACATTATAGAACTTAGCTCCTCAGAGCTCAGTGTAGGGGTGGTTTACATTTCGCTGCTTGCAATAATCATTTGGTTTCCTTGTGATTTCTATTTCATAATTACTTGCTATATATGAGGCTCCAACAAAAACAGCCATGGGCAGCCATCTGAAATGGAACTGTATGTGCATCAAACAGGTATAGTTTTGTCGAATGCTGACATGAACTTCTTTCTGAATAACAATTCCATACCACATTCACATGATAATGTGAAAATCGTACATGCCTGAAAAAAAGGATTTTGACCTATGCGAGCAGACCTTTCTGACTTATCAAAATGATTGAACTTTAACTGTCTTTTGAACTTGAGCGAAGAGTCAAACTCAGTGTGCTGACAAACATTACAGCAAAATCATTTACAATAAGAAAATAACAAAACCAAAATATGTCAAAGCTCTTTCAGTTTTAAGTGTAATAAAGCAATGTCATCAGACAATTCATCTGATTTCATCTCCTCTCCTTGTAGTGCAGTGATTTCTTAGTTGTATTGCATGAATGAACAAATAAAGTGTTTTAAGTGTAACTAAATGTAAATTTGTAGAAACAGAGTTTGTTTCAGACAAAAGCCAGAACAATGTCAGTAGAGGAGGGAAATATGTAAGATCCCTTACAGTCGGGGCGCCCCAGTGTTTCATCCGTCCAAGCGCGCGTACCATAAAGGCTGTGTCCCTCCTGCAGCGACCTGGGTTCGATTCCAGCTCAGGTCATTTGCTGCATGTCTTCCCCCATTCTTCTCCCCAACCTTCCTGTCTCTCTACACTGTATAACTGTCAAATAAAGGAAAAATTCCCCAAAAAAACTAATCTTAAAAAAAAGATCCCTTACAGTCACCACATAATATCCATTGTAAAGCAATCACCAGACAGGACATTGTCAAACTCTTTTCGAAATTCTCAGAGTATGAGCTGTAGGTGCAAGATAACTCAAGAACTGCCCCACGTGTGTGCTACAGGCCTGTGACTTGAACCACACAATTTATTAAAAGTTACTTCGATTGTGTCTTTGCACAGTACAGTGGAGCCTGTGCAGAAGCGTAAGAAGATCTCTAGTTTTTTTTGGTCGATGCTTCTCACATACCGTAGCAGGTGGTTAAGAGCCGTTTGCTCTTGTGGATTTAGGCCCTCAGTTGATGTGTTTATCATCTGGGCAACTCTCGTTAGTTGGCCTCTTAGTTTCCTAATGCTCCATTATGCTATCTTTGGTTATAAGTGTTGGCACAGCATTGCGAACACTGGAGTGGAAACAGTCAATTATGAACTTTGGCTCTTGAAGAAGAGCTTTGTGCGCCATTATTAAAATGGCGGCCTGTAATTTGTCTTTAGAGGGCAGGCAGTGTGAGCTCATTCTTGAGAAGACATCAAGTAAGTCCTCCTCAACATTTTCATCAATGTTGCCCTGTAGTGCTTTTTTAAGTGATGCATGCTCGTTCTCTGAAAGAAATCTGGCAAAGGACATCATCAAGAGTTCCTCATCCACTGAACTAACTCCCTGACAACAGGCAAGAACAAAAGCTGGTGACAGTCTGATTGGTATGATGCTGTGGTCCATGTATCCTTTCAACCTCACTCTTCCAACAGCTTGCCATTCCTTTTCAGAATAGTCTGGTCGTAGTCTGGGTACTCGTTCATCTTCCCCCTCACACTGTTCCAAGAAATGTTCCCAGAACGTGGAGTATACCTCTCTTGACACACCATCACTGTCCACAGCTTTCTCATTTGTGAACTCCATTTTTAGATTGATTAGAGTATTCAGTACTTTTGGGTCCATGAAGACATTAAAGACATTATCAACTATGTAACTCATCTTAATTTCACAAAGAGAAGCTCTTTTTCAAATGGGTCTGGTGATGCTGGAAGACTGCTTGATGATATATATCGTCATTCAGTGTAGAGTGCTGCAATATTTTTTTAAAAAAGGTAATTAGGTGTGATTATTGATAGATTAATCAATTGGTGAACAGAAAATGAATCAATGACTTTGACAATCAATATACAGCGCCCTCCATAATTATTGGCACCCCTGGTTAAGATGTGTTAAAGGCCTTACAATAAATTCAATTTTTATTGCAGAGGCATACTCTCACACTGAAAATTGTAGAAAAATGCAACCTTCAACTCAAGTGAAGTTTAAGGGAAAAAAAAATCCCTGACTAAGAAATAATTATTTTTCATAAAATCACCTGTTCAACAATTATTGGCACCCCTAACAATTCCTAGGAAATAAATGTAATTGAAATATTTCTGTCATTTCTACAGTAGTTTACAAAGTTGATCAGAGTATCTAGGAACATTTAATTAGTAATTCATCACTTCCTGTTTCCCTGGGGTATAAATATGACATGACACAGAGGCCATTTCTCTTATCCACTCTTCAACATGGGAAAGACAAAGGAACACACCATTCAAGTAAGGCAGATGTGTGTCGACCTTCACAAGTCAGGCAATGGCTACAAGAAAATAGCCACTCTCCTGCACCCGCCCATATCTACTGTCAGAGGAATCAGTAAGAAGTTTAAAACAACTGGAACAGTGGTAAACAAGCCTGGACGAGGACGCAAGGTTATTTTTCCACCACGCACAGTGAGGAGGATGGTAAGAGAAATAAAAAGTTCTCCAAAGCTCACTGTTAAAGAATTGCAACAAATGGTAGCATCTTGGGGTCACAAAGTCTCCAAAACAACCATCAGGCGCTATCTACATGCCAACAAGCTGTTTGGGAGGCATGCACAGAAAAAACCTTTTCTCACTCACAATCATAAACGCAAACGTCTGGAGTTCGCTAAGCGGTACTGGGACTTCAACTGGGACCGTGTGCTTTGGTCAGATGAAACCAAGATAAAGCTTTTTGGCAACAAACACTCTAAGTGGGTCTGGCGGAACACAAAAGATGAGTATGCAGAAAAGCACCTCATGCCCACTGTGAAGTATGAGGGAGGATCGGTGATGCTGTGGGCCTGTTTGTCTTCCAGAGGCCCTGGGAACCTTGTTAGGGTGCATGGCATCATGAACGCTTTGAAATACCAGGACATTTTAAATCAAAATCTGGTGGCCTCTGCCCGAAAGCTGAAGATGGGTCGTCACTGGGTCTTTCAGCAAGATAATGACCCTAAACATGTGGCCAAATCTACACAGAAATGGTTCACCAGACACAGAATCAAGCTCCTCCCATGGCCATCTCAGTCCCCAGACCTCAACTCCATTGAAAACCTGTGGAGTGAGCTGAAGAGGAGAGTGCAGAGGAGAGGACCCAGGTCGCTGGATGATTTAGAGAGATTGTGCAAAGAGGAATGGTCGAAGATGCCTCTTTCTGTATTCTCCCATCATGTGAAACATTATAGGGGAAGATTAGGTGCTGTTTTGTTGGAAAAAGGGGGTTGTACAAAGTATTAACATCAGGGGTGCTAATAGTTGTGGCACACATGATTTGATGTAAAAGAATTATTTCTTAATGCGGGATTTTTTTTTCCCACTGAATAAATGCACTTGAATTAAAGGTTGGATTTTCCTCTTTTTTTCATTGTGGTCGTATATTATTTAGAAAAAAACAGAATTTATTAGAAGCTAAAGAACACATCTTAACCAATAATTATGAAGGGCGCTGTATCAATTAACATGCAAAAATGATGATTATGCTTTGGCTTTAGATTTGCTGCTTTTCTATTTTATGTCACAATATATGGAATATCTTCTGGTTTTGGAATGTTTGGATGAGAAATTACTCTAAAAACATCAGCTTATGATGAGGGAGCTTGGGATGGCAATTTATCACTGTTTTTTATATTTTATAGACAGAATAATGAATAGGAAAAACTGTAAATGAATCAATAATGGCAGTCATAATTTTTTGCAGCACTGTCAGAAATAACTTCTAGTATCTTCTAGTTATAGACTATACCTGCATACTGTTGAAGTCAAGTGGATTCCAGGGAAGGGTGGAGTCTTCATTATCACCATCATCACCAGAAACGGGTCCAAAGTGCACTTCAGAGTCCTCAAGAGATGCTTGGTTGGCAAGGGCAAGAGGGGAATCTGACTCATCACTTAACGACTGGTCTGCATCTTGACACAGGCAATAAACAGTCATCTTCAGATCCATGCCTGCTTGTTGATTGACAAGTATGATTACCAACATCATTGGAAGATGGTGAATGCAGGAGCTCTGTGTAACTCATCTCAGGGGTTGCTGGCCTTGATGGCCTGATTGGTTCTCCTCTCTGTTGATAATTAAATGAAAAAACAAAACAAACATATAATTATTATCTTATCTTGGTTTGGCATCATCTGATCTGAGCCGTCATGTATACTATCACGTGATTAAAACACTTTGCACCCAAACAGATTTTTTTGGTACATGCATATTAAGTTAATGTAGCATTGAACTCAAAACCTTTTGCCACGTCCATCATCTTAGCTGCAGCTAAAATTGTAGATGGATTTGCTTTTATTGTTTCCAATAAATTGTTGTTTGCAACAAAATCTTCTCTGTGTCCTCATAGACTTCACCTGTGATTTTTTCAAAACTTAGCTGCTGTGTCACGCAGATGTAACCTAAATGCCAGTACAGGAAACTAACTTTTGAGTTTATCCTACTGCAGACCTGAATTAACTGAGCTTTAACTTAAACTTGCTTAAATGTGTGTTCAAACCTATTTCAGTTGACATGTTCAATGTTCAGCAGTTGTACTGCTTTCACAGAGCAAATTGGATGTTTGCAATAGCGAGCATATCTGAAAAAACAAATTAAGGACTGGAAAAAGTTTAAGGTTTTTAAAGCCAATACTGATCGATAAAAATGCCTGCATCAACCAAAATGTCAATCCTGTAGACTGGGTTGGTATGGTTCTATTGGGAAGCTTAACTGGTGTGAGTCCTTTTTTATCATTAACATGTTAACACCTTTCTGCAGACGTAGACGCCTGCGGACATAGAGCAGCTCTTTTTATGGAAGCAGTTGCTCTACTCTATCACGAGATAGCACCCCCGGATCAGTTATCGAATATTCACAAGCCAGGAGAGCTGGAACACAGTCTAGAACAGGGGTGGCCAACCCTGGTCCTGGAGAGCCGCAGTGTCTGCTGATTTTTGGTGTTACTCAGCACTGGATTGATGGATTAAAGTAGTTGATTACTCACTTAACTGATCTCACCTGGGGTGCGCTCAAAGTCACACCGGTGCACATCGTTTTGTTACGGTTTCCGGGATGAACGACCTGTTTCCCCGAACCGGTGTGCAACGGTGCACAATGGCGTTTGAGGTACGTTTTCAAACAAATATTCGTCCGAAAACGATAAAACATCCAAACGTGGTCGGATAACTCTCCTAACGGAGAATTCTTCTCAGTATTTGCGCTTCAATGTCCTCCGTTTCTTCAAGGAACGGACACGCAATGTCTAAAACCTCCTCAGTCTGCAGTTTCAGGAGGAGAAGAAACTCCGAGTTATTTGAAAACCTGCCAGCAAGCAGGTTAGCTTCACGGAGTATGTTGCCGCGGTAACTGACTCAGAGTTGGACTGAACTCGCATTGTGAACCGGAAAACTCAGTTTCCTGCAACTCTGAGCTAACAAACTCAGAGTTACCACTAACCCCGCTTTCTGAAACGGGGCCCAGCTCTACTCACCTCAAGTAGAAACAAGGCGTCAATTAAAACCATTCAACTCCCAGAATTCTCTCCAACGTTGGTATGCTTTCCCTATGTTTATTCAGGACTAAGCATAGCAGCCATCGCGTTCCCTTTTTCTCGACATGCACTCGTTCGAGCATCTCTTTTTCGGTTAAGCTTCTCTTAGACGCTTAGCAGGCTCAGTGGCCCTCATTTATCAAACGTGCGCACACCAAAAAAAAAAAAAAAAAAAAAAAAAAAGGGTGTACGCCAAATCCCCCGCAAGGATCAGCATTTATCTGAACGTGAGCAAACGGTCCACAAAAATCTCACGCCAGGTCTGACCAGGTGTACGCAGATTTGAAACCAGCGAACATGCAGAAATGAGTGCAGCTGTCAAAATGAGTAATAAACCATATGCAGCAGTGCGGGCGTCATGCCGTTGTTGCTCTTAAATGAATAAATAGGCTAAATAGATAAATAGGCTAAATTAATGAATAAGACACCTGTGTTGAGAAATTAAACTTATATTTTGAGACAACCTGCTTGTCAGGTCAGATGGCGACAATTACAATCAATTTGATTAAGCTGCGAGGTTACGCTCAGGAACCAGACGCGAGAACAAAGCAATCCAAAAAACGTGTGTTTTATTAGGAATGGGGGTGAACCCCCGCAGAGCAGGAAGCAACTGTACAAAGTCCACAATCCAAAAATCAGAATCCCAGGGACGTAATCCAAGTTGTAAACAGGGCAGCAAACACAAAACTCGTGGTCGGGCAAAAAAGGTTCGGTACACAGATGCAAACATATCCAAATCAGAGCCAAAATCACAAACGGGGACGGTCCAGTCAGAAACAAATCACAAAGAGTACAAGGCATAAACGATCGTAGCACAAGGGAAACGTTCTGACAGGGGCTGGTTGTGAAATGACTGCTTAAATACACGTAGGGGAAGCCACATGCTATGATAGGGAACAGGTGAGCTGGATCAGACTAATTACAATGAGGGAATCACATGAGGGAAACCCTAACCACGGAAATTGGCGAAAGCCAAGACACGGACGGGAATCACACAGACAGCCTATTGACAAACATACGGCTCTGGTTAGGGAGTTCTAACGTGCACAGATAATGAGAGGCAGAACAGAGTCTCACAGGTGCGGAGGATCCGCTGAAGCGCAGCAAAGTAGATTGAGTAAAGACAAGGGGCGGAGACTAGAATAGGGCGAATGCTGAGAGCTTGTTAGTCAATTATTAAGGTGCAGCTATACAATCCCTAGTGCTCGTTAGTAAGTTAGTACAATAAACAATGTTAGTCTTGGTTAGTATCTTTAACTAAAATAACAAACTGTTAGTACTGCTAGTAATGATAGAACAGCAAGGCGAAGGAAGCAAACGAGATTGGAAGGAATAATTGAAATCCCAGAAACCATGAAATCACCCGAAAGTGTGGCACGTAATACTGGGGCAATGAAAAGTCACATGACATGAGACCAGACAGGGGAGACAAAGTGCAATGCATGGCAAGAAACAAAACAAGAACCGGAATCTAACTGAGGGAATGGAATATGGCAGACATACAGACTAAGCAAGAACAAAACATGGCATGGAATCAGAATCATAATCAAAACATGGTCAGACAAAGCAGAATCATGGGCAGAACATGGTCAAGCAAGGCAGAATCATAACATAAGCGCAATGCGTGGCTTGGCAGATATGCAGTGTGGTATGTCAGATGCTCATCCAGTCAGATATATACTGATCAACAAAAGAAATGCAAGTTAATTAAAGGCAGACTGGAAAATAAGTTTTTGCATAATTATTTTAGAAAATCAAATTTATTACTAGCGAGTGCACATTTACACTCGTTTCATCAAACTTTTTTTATTTTGTGGTCACTTTGACTGTGTAACCATACCCAGACAGCACCCTCCGTCACAGCGACGTCGGCGTTACAGAGGAACGTCGCCACTACATCACGTTCCATTTCTGTATGTAGCGTAGACGTCGGCTGGCGATCGGCAGTGCGATGCAAACAGCCGCAGATTCGAAATGTCGGTAATGCGTCGGCATCACGTAGCATCCAAGGAGGGTGATTGCTCCACTATTCCCCCGTTCTCAAGGCTAATTATAATTACTATAAACCATTATTTTGTTTATTTATTGCACAGTAAAATGCTCCAGTGGCTGAATTTGTCATTTATATAAGCTTCACGTACTCACAATAAATTTCCTTTTTTTTTTTTTTTACTTATAGTACCCAGACAGCCAGCGACTTTGGCCAAGAGTCGTTCCTGAGTCGCTTGTGGCGGCGCCAAGTCGCACTCACATATCAATCGCAAAACGGACGCGGGCCAAAGTTGGCTGCCAGATGGAATTCCGTACACTCGTCTCTTATCTGCCATGCGACTTCCAAACGATTGCACTGCTCGGTAACGCAAGTGCACTCACTCAATTCGCCAAATGATAAAGAAACCTACCACGGCCTTGAGAGAAAATGTACTCTGGATGGGCATTTTAACCAATTTCCATATTCGAGTGCTCGCATTCAATTACTATGGAGCAGCCTATTCTCAAAAAAAGTAGTCAAAGGTAGTCAAATTAAAATCAACACCGAATCAAAAATCCTGGGGTTTTGGTTTGTCTTTATTCTGCCCTGCGCAGAGATTAGCCTATCCATTAACTGAAAAACCAGGCCTCCATAAGCTTAATTGCCATAAATGCCGAGTTAACTTTTAAGAGGATATTTCGTATGTCAACAGTTAAATGACATAATTTTGCGTACAGAACTCAAAACACGGCTACCGGGAGGCGTGAGCCGTGAAAATGGGACGTTCAAGTTATAGTCTACTAGGCTATATAAGCCTATGCCTGCAATTTAGAAAATGATTTATTCTGATTAGAAAATCAACGATCTGGTTGTTCTGTGACACGCAAACTCAACTTCGCAAAGCTTGCGCGGCAAATTATTTATTCTGTCGAAATATTTCTGAAGTGCCGCTCTAATAAATGGTATAGCCTTTCTTTCTGTAACGTTAGATTCAGTGATGTCGGAAAATGTTTAACGTTCTTACTAAAAAAAGCGTTATCGTTTTCCAGTATTCATCTGTGCTGATATTCACAGATAGGCCTACATAATTATAGTAGGCCTACTGCAACCCATCCAAAATGTGAACTGAATATTGAACGGGGTAAATTTACACACACAGACGCACGCAATGGACAAAAGCATTGGACCACCAACACATTACACCTTCAGGATCTCTTCTAAAAAATTCCCTGGGCATTAATATAGAGCTGGTCCCTGCTCTGCAGCTGTAACAGCTTCCACTCATACTGGAATCTGGGAAGGCTTTCCACAAGATTTTGGGGCATCTGTGGGAATTTTGCCCATTCACCCTAAAGAGCCTTCGTGAGATCAGACACTGATGTTGGATGAGAGGGCCTGGCTCGCAGTCTCTGCTCTAGTTCATCCCAAAGGTGTTCTAGTCAGGGCTCTCTGCAGGCCAGTCTGTTTCTCCCACATTTAAGTCACCCAACCATGCTTTTTATGGCATTCACATTGTGCACTGAGGCGCAGTTATACTGGAACAGAACAGGACCTTTCTAAAACCGTTCCCACAAAGTTCAAGGCATAGAATTGTCCAAAATGTCTTGGTTCGCTGAAGTACCAAGATTTCCCTTTACTGGAATTTAGGGCCCCAGGCCAGCCCCTGAAAGCCTACACCATAGCATTATCCCTTCTCTACCAATTTTCAGTTGGCACTGAATGCAGTCAGGCAGGTATGTACTCCTAGCATCCGTCAAACCCAGACTTGTCCATCAGACTGCCAGATACAGAAGCGCGATTCCTCACCCCACAAAACACATTCCCCTTGCTTTCGAGTTAGTGAATCTGTGCTCAGCGAATGACTTCAGCACATACCAGCTCAGCAAAAAAAAAGAAAAACCCGACACACACGAGATCGACTATCCTGTAGGTTTCTACTCTGTCCCTAATTCAACACACCCGATTCAGCTCATTTGCAGCTCCTCAAGATCTCTAACTGGGAAAGCAGGTGTGGTTTGCTTTGGTTGGAGTGATAACCTTCAGGGTGGTCGATCTCCAGGAACAGGGTTGGGCAGCCCTGCTGTAGTGCTATATACCTAGTGGCCAGTAGCACTACTTCAACGTAAGATTTTCCCTCCTCCCTCCTTTCCTTCTGGCCCGCAAATTAGTAAGTAACCTTGTTTAATTGTCATCTCAGTAACCAGTCCTTTTTCCTGTGACATGCCCTATTCATATAGCTTCTCTGAGTCACGACATTTGTAAGCAAAGTTTTAATTCTTGAAGCAAAACTGCCCTTTGCATTTCACAGAACTGACAACTTATTTCTTTTTGAAAAACAGGCATTATGATGTACATTTATTTTTGAAACATGCAGAAAAATTACTGCCCTTTTTAGTCACAATGAAATATTTGGCTGGTGGGAACTTGCATACACTTTTGGCCAGCGCTCTTCACCAAGAAAGTAGTGTATACGTATCAAAAGAAATAAGCCAAACAAAATTTGCGTACAGTTCTTAATGAATACTGACAACTACCAGGCGCTCTGTGCAAGCAAACCATTTCATAATTATTTTGCTTTATCCTCTTCATATTTTGCATTTACCAATTCATGTTTTACACGGATGAGGACTTGATAGATTTCCCTCTCCAGAAGATAATGGGGTCAGAGCACCCCGTATTGACCTGGCGCCCCTAATAACAGTGCGACCTTACACATCCGGCACATAAGGAGATTCACCGATTATGATGTATATTTTATAACTCCAGTCAACCGAAAATAAGCACACATTGCTCCACATACCTTGTGTTCTCAAATTTTCAACAAGAGTCATCAGATGATGATTCTCCCTGGCCCCCACAATCTAATGTCAGAAATCCCAAAATATCACTAGGCACCAGTCTAGGACCTGATTAATACGCACAGCAAGTTTCGTAAAAATATTGTATGATATTTCATTTCCGCTCCTAAAGAGAAATGATTACAGATGGACAGACTCACAGACATACTGATGACTATGTTGCACTAGTAAAAATGGAAATTTACACACTGCTTATTTATGACCCAATTACAATAATAAGGCGATAGTATAAAAATGTCAATTTTAACCTAAACATGTTTTATTGATAATCACATCTAGTCCAAACAAGTACAAAATACAATCAATGGCCAGTGTATTTGGGACACTTAACTAAAATCAAGGCAGACTTACACACCAGTGCTGTAATAAATCTTGGCTTCACAAGGGTACAATGATCAGAATTTGAACTAATTAAGAGAGCTGTGGATTCAATAGTGTGTTTAGCTTGGGGACTGCAATTTGTGTTGCTGTTGAACTGTACTGGGTTGTACCAACATTCATTTCAATTACTCTGACCCTCCTCTTTCCAATCAGTACGGCCAGGCAAAATAACAGCTGAGTTTAAAATTCAATACACTGACGGCACCACCATCTACATTATCTGATCATACAGTTGAACCACCACCTCAAACTGTTTCAACATAAACTGAATGTTATATCAGTCATGAAGGGTGAATTATTGCAGGACTGCTGCATTATCTTTTGCTAGGTGTGCTTAAAAAACTGGCAATTGCCTGTTATGTCGAGAAACACAACTTTGTGTGTGTGTGTGTGTGTGTGTGTGTGTGTGTAGAGAGAAATTAGGTGGCGATTCGTCCCCTTCTCCATCCGTCGTGCTCTGAAACCACTTTTTTTCTGGTTTCTGACGATCTCCTTGCCTTGGCATTTTCTCCAATAACATTATTTCAAGATTACAAATTTGTTATACTATTGCAGGGTTAAAACAACATCTTAACATCTGGACTCACATTCATCAATGGTAAATTGCAGAAGTGTTCAACCCCTCTGAAAATGCTTACCATACCCTCACACAATCCTGAGCGTAAAATATGGCACAGGTAACATCCTGCGGTTAGGATAATTCTTGTCTGCAAGAATTGGGAAACTTTAAAGAATTAGAGCGTGAAAGCAAATAAATTCTACACAATTTCACAATTTTTTTTTGTTTTTCTGTGTCCTCATAAAATAGCCATTTAAAAAAAAAAAAAAAAACTTACCAGTATTAATGATATAGCAGTTAGGACTTGCTGAATGTCTAGGCGAGAATGATGTCTTTATTACTGATTGTCCCCTAAAAGACAAGGTGAATAACTTCAACCAAGAAAAATGAGAACATGACAGTATCTTAAGTGCAGTCACACTTTCACAGATAAGTCAATGAAGATGTTGAGAACCTATTTTTGAGAGACAAGATAAAAAGCAAAGCAGAAAACCTCAATGTTCATGGACTCAAGATAAGAGGATGCCAGTTTTGGATTCTGCCCAAGAGATGCACCATTTCCATCAGACAAGTAAGTAGTCCACATATCGAAATTCATTCACCATTCGGCATGATAATACATCATTGTGTTGCACATTTTTCCCCAACATATTATCATAGCCTACTAGTATTGATGCAAACAAGGGGCACAACAGTATTGTTGAGAATGATCGGTTTGCTAGATTGTGAAAGCCTGCCAATCTGTATAAAATAAAACTGCCGGTCAATAGCTAGTCTCAAAGCTTATATAACAATGCATGAGAAATACATTTGAAATTAGGACAATTTTCATCTCATGTTTCCTGTTTTATTATCCATTAGTTCCATGCCACCCTTTTCTACTTGCAGTAAAGCAGATCCATCTAGCGCCTATGATGTCATTTCCAAATCAGCTTCCCTCAGCTACACTGATTCACTCCCAGCGCTTCCCAGGTTGATGTGCCTATTCAACTGGAATGTGAATACAAAAGCACACTGCAGGTAAAGCAATTCAGTAAGCTCCCATCTGAATGCGTTTTCCAAGTGAGGTGGTAGAATAGAGCTTTTGCTTATCAAATGAGACCCGACAATGTTTATCATCAAAGCGATGTAAACCAAAGGCAAAGTCCTGTCCCAAACGCGAATTTCCATCTAGGTATCCCACCTGAAGAAGCTGCACTTCAAAACGTCTCGTGCTAGTCAAACAGTCGTCCTGTCGCCCTTGGATACCTGTCAATCTGTGCGGACGTTAGTGGCTGTTTGAGACGAGCGACGGAGATATTCAGCGAACTACAGCTACATACACATTTACTTTATCTGTATACAAACACATTTAGATACATTTGGACAGAGCTTAGTGCCAGGAGGTGATTTAGGAAGTAGGTTTTGTTTGTATGTCATCTGGAATAGTTACACGTAATTTTTAGATAGCAAACTCAGTTCCATACTCGATATCCATCGCTGAAAGTTTGGCTAGTTTCACCAAGAAGATCAATCGTTTAAGGCAAGTAAGTTACTTTTTCAACAAATGGTCATTCAATTCAGAAAATCTTAGTTCGAGAGCATCGTTTAATCAATTGATTTTATTTGTCAAATGAGTAACTTCTGTCAAAACACAGTCGTACATGGTTAAAGTTTGTTAGGTAACGGTTGACATGTTTGCGCGAGCACATCTCTACAGAGTAACTTTACCGCTCGGACTGTGAAAGCGAGAACAGCATACCCCACTGACAGTGCACTATTACACCACATGCAGCAAGGTGATACGAATAACCTAAATGTTCCGTGTTTACAATGAATGTTGGGTCATTTCCGAAACGCAGCTTGGGGAAAAAAAAAAAAGTATTCCCGAGTCCACCAATAACGATGAAACGTTAGGTAGCTAGCTAACTAATCTCCGCTTATTAGCTAGCCAGCTTAAGTTGGCCAACAGCGCGTGGAAGTTCACGCTGCGCTATTGCAATACGTTGCCGTCTCCCGCTACCTTACTCAATCAGTGCAACAAATATATAGCCACAAATCACAACTGCAAGTAAATTATATCAATCATTCCCTCTATTTAGTTGTCAGTATTAATACGAGTAACTTTGTGTACTTATTCGTCGGCTGCCGAGCTTCCAAACATGGCAGATTAATGACGCCTGGTCTGATACCCATTTGATGGTAAAAAATGGAGCACTTCCAGGACCGCTGGATATCAAGTAGCTGATTGCAACCCGGATAATCAGCCAAAAGACATTTCGGTCCAACTTTTAAAATTAACCACCTTATCTTAAATAACCTCAATTCATCAAATGACTGACATGACGAGATTTGGATAACGGCATGAGTACCATACACAACCTCCACTTTTTTTGGGTTTTTTTTTTGACCAGAATGATTTTAAAAGGGGGCACAAATATTTTTGGGGGGTTTTTATTAGTGAGAAGGGGGTTTAGAATGATGGGGAAAAAAATTTAAAAGGAAGGGGTAGATGCGGCGCGAGTAAAAAAATGTTAGCAGTAAGTCCACTTTCGTACTCTTCCCTCGTGCCTTTTACTCTGTGTCCTATCTCTCGACTTACGTTCTCCTTTGTTTTATGTTTTTTCGGTTTTTTTTTTTTCTCCATCAATGAGGCTGTGAACAAAGGTTTACATGTTATGTTTGACATTACATTAGTGACTGCAGCAGGATTCGAACCTAGAAACCTGTGGAGAAAGCAATGTTAATCACATCACACACTGTGGCCTTAACCACTACACCAACTGAGTTTGTTGCCAGCTCAGCGCCATTAGTTTCCATTCATCACTGAAGGGGGAAAGAAAACTGAAGGTAGGTGGTATATATATAAATAATATATTCATTTATTTTTCTTTCTTTTATTTATTGTTGTCAATGAGGAGATGTAAATTGAATATCCATTTTGATGTGTTTCATACCGGTGAGTTGGCTGACCCATTGATCCTGGGTAGAATAATTTGAGCAGAACAAACCATTGTTTGTGGCTGAGTTGGGTTAAGGTTAGGGTTAGGGCCAGGGATAGGGATAGCATTCCCTATGAGTTAGGTTAAGGTTAGGGTTAGGGATAGGGGTAGGGATAGCATTCCCTATGAGTTAGGTTAAGGTTAGGGTTAGGGATAGGGGTAGGGATAGCATTCCCTATGAGTTAGGTTAAGGTTAGGGTTAGGGATAGGGGTAGGGATAGCATTCCCTATGAGTTAGGTTAAGGTTAGGGTTAGGGATAGGGGTAGGGATAGCATTCTCCTGTGAGTTAGGTTAAGGTTAGGGTTAGGGATAGGGGTAGGGATAGCATTCCCTATGAGTTAGGTTAGGGTTAGGGTTAGGGATAGGGGTAGGGATAGCATTCCCTATGAGTTAGGTTAAGGTTAGGGTTAGGGATGGGGTAGGGATAGCATTCCCTGTGAGTTAGGTTAAGGTTAGGGTTAGGGATAGGGGTAGGGATAGCATTCCCTGTGAGTTAGGTTAAGGTTAGGGATAGGGATAGGGGTAGGGATAGAGATAGTTTAGTTCGTTTGGCAAGTGTGAGCACGAGGCTCGGCCACGGTAGGCAAGTACGGTTGGAAGAGGTGGATTCGGGCACGATCCATCCGTACTAGTATCAAATGTGAAAGCAACCGTACTTCAGCATGGCAGATTACCGTTTTGTGTCACGGTTGTCTTGTTCTAAGAAATGCAGCGGCGAAAGGATCTCTCCATTCAAACGAAGAAATTCAATACTTGCTCGAAATGTAGGCACACGAAAACACAATCCACCACTGGGTATACCACGCACAAAAACTCGGAGGTTTTCGGAATAATTTGTGCGCAGTTACATTCGCGTGCTTATGACAGAACAATAGATCAGTGTCCTGAAAAATTAAAGAAAATGTCGCTCCGATAGTAATATCAAAGTGCGCGACGCGGTGCCAAAGTCTTGCAGCTCAAGTTATGAGACAGATAAATTTTCATGCTATGAGGCATGGATAACATAATCAGCCAGATACACAAGGGCGAAATGTCTTACCTGTAAGGTTCTTTTCCTTCTTAATTATTTATTGTTGTTAACGTCATGTAAATGGGAAGCCTTAAATACACTCGCGTGTGTTTTCTATTTAGAATGGAAATAAAAGGTGTGATGAAATTGGTCATACGTGCGCAGAATGAGTTTCAAGACTATAAAGGGTCGTGTAGTAATCAGCGACAAACAAGAAGAAAAATGAGTGATTGCACGGTGCAAGACGTGTGGAATTTATTGATTGAGTGCCAGTGGTGGCAGATCAAGAGGTCCTTGCCATCCACGCATACGAGCAGCAGCGACGGCTTAGGTTTTTATCTGGCCGAGTATATGTGGCGAGGTAAACACAGCGGCGTCGACCACTTTACTCAAATTTTAGCAGACAGCCTGCTACTGTACGCGCCACCTAAGAGTATGTAACACCGAGACGACATCAATAGAATAATATCATAAAGCCAACTTCGATGTAAGTTCCAAACTTAATGTTGTTAGGCGCTAGGCAAGCTTAAGCACGCGAATTATTACTCAAACAGAGGTCCAGATGTGAATAACAAACGGCTGGATGTTGAACACACAAGCGCCGCGGAAACTGGCGCTTCGCCCCTCGCTGCATGCGGCGTGCCTATGTGATATCTCGAACTATGCATACGCTGCGCATGCCCCAGTATTGTCGACAGTGTCATGGCTGCCACCTTTATAAGCTAGTAGCACGTATAGCCGCTGTAGAAATTAAAGTGTAAATTATCTTTACTGGATGTACGGTCAACGTTTTTCCACACCCGAATACTTCACTTGGTATCTAAATATTAAGGTAAGCCGAAAAAGTTGTGATTTTTTTCGATTTTGCTAGAGGTTGTGTATAGTACTCTTACCCGGATAACTCCCCATTGAAGTAAATTGTGAGCGTCCGTTTGTTCACTTGCTAACTAGCTAGCTAGTTTGTGCTTGCTAGCTAAATTTGGTTAAAATTTCTTAAAATGGTTCACAGAAGATCTGAAACACTTGACGCTTAATCTGTGAGACAATAGCGATACCAATCTTAAGATTAATTACCTAATTAGTCTCCTGGGACCAGGAACAACTTTGCCACCAACCGCAAACAAAAAAGCCACATGGACATTTTTCGAGGACTGCAAGGTCTTCAATGAAACCCTCACAATTACTTCCGGGTCGTATGAATTGACCGCTTTTGTACCAAATTAGCAGTTCTCTCCCCCCATTCCACATGATTAACTTCTACCGCAACAATAACTTGAGTGAAATGCTAATGACAATACTATTAAAAGCAGTAATAACAGTAATATCAGCAGTAATATCAACTGCGCCATAATTATAAAGACATAGATAACAGAGTATGGCATGATTATAATGACTTATAGATAAGAGTTGTTTACAATGTGTCTTTATTTTGCTGCCCAGAATAACATCTCCAAGACCTGTGAATAAGCCAAGTAAGTACAGTCCATTTTAAATGAGCCTTGGCCCACAGAACACGGGGATACTTCTGGATCATGCTCAACAATGGCTTCCTTTTTGCATGATAGAGTTTTAGGTGGCATCTATGGATGGCGCGGCGGACTGTGTTTACAGACAGCGGTTTCTTGAAGTATTCCTGGGCCCATTTAGTAATGTCAATGACAGAATCATGCCGGTGAGTGATGCACTGGCGTCTGAGGGCCCGTAGATCACGGGCATCCAGTAAAGGTCTTCGGCCTTGTCCCTTATGCACAGAGATTTTTCCAGTTTCTCTGAGTCTTTTGATGGTGTTATGCATTGTCGATGATGAGACCTTCAAAGCCTTTGCAATTTGACGTTGAGGACATTGTTTTTAAAGTATTCCACAATTTTTTTACGCAAGCCTTCACAGGTTGGAGAGCCTCTGGCTATCTTTACTTCTGAGAGACTCAGCCTCTCCAAGACATCCCTTTTATAGCCAATCGTGTTACACACCCTGGGCTCTCAACTGCATCGTCGAAAATTTGGCCCAAAATAAGAATTGGCAAAAAAGACGCGTCCAAATTATGGGAAATGAGCCCAAAATCAATAATGGTCACAAAAAAAATGAAGCATGTCACTAATTTCATATTACACGAACTATTCAGCCAGAAAACTGCGTTTTAGCAAGCTCTCGGAGCGTCTCTCTCTGGGTGGTAGGCGGGTTCTAAGCTAGAAATGCGTCATTGGGCTAAGGTCTAGTCAACAAAATAATGGGGACCCTCTGGAACTCCCTCAAGGACCCGTGGGGGTCTCTGGACCTCTGGTTGAGAACCACTGCTCTAGATACACCTCTGTCTACATAGTCCATACTTGGTCAATCACAGACACACCTTACCATTCATCTGAAGGGAGGCACTGAGGCACAGAAATATTTCTGGGAATCCATTCTGAAGGAGAAAAATATCATTAATTGGATGTATAAGAATGTGATGTAATCTACACAACTTGCCCACATTATTAATGCTGCAGCTTTAAGTAACTGACATCAAAATACACCAGCTCTTATTCTGATCATCATACATTTTTGTTTCACTCACAGGTGTCAATGCTGTCTCTGAGCAGGGGGCAAACACTTAAAAAAATTATATGGAGGAGGATATGTCAGAAAGTGTTTGCCCCCCATCTGGCTGTCCAGCTAAACTGGTGCGGCCGTGGACAGAAGAGAGGAGTAAAAAACTCCAGGGTCAGAGACCTTATAATATCTACTCAAAATTTGATAGGGATCGTAGGAATTTTTTTGTGAAATGTCATGCAAATTTGGTAACTGCCACTGATGAACAATATATTGGATAAATGACATGCAGTCAGACACAAAACACATTTGCACGTGCATTTCATGACATTAAATGAGCGTGCAGCCTCACATTTTGGCTTTGACTAACACTTCACCATTTCAACTCAGACGTGTGTGTTGCTTGTTGGTGAAAATTTGGAAGTTCCCAAATTTTTTGCAGTACATTTAGCAATAACAATGTCTCCTCAACGTCTTAGACGTCGATTGACTTCAGAGCAATTGGGAAGATGCATCGGAATGCTTGACTCTGGCTTCTCAAAACGTCACGTTGCTAATGCACTTAACGTCAGCCAAAGCGTTGTGAACAGAGCGTGGAACCGACATCAAACGTTTGGTACAGCAGCACACCGTCATGGGGGTGGTCGTCAGAGATCGACTACACAACGACAAGACCACTTTCTCACACTTCAGGCACGGCGTCATCCTTTCTGGACAGCCACCACCCTAAGAAATGACCTTCATAACGCTTCGGGGGTCAGGGTATCCACTCAGACGATACGGAATCGTCTTCATACTGCCGGCCTCAACTCAAGAAGGCCATGTGTTCGAATCCCACTGACCGTGCGTCATAGGCGTGACCGTTTGGATTGGGCTCACGATCATGTCACATGGACACACAACGATTGGGCTCCAGTTCTCTTTACTGATGAGTCCCGATATTGCTTGGACTTTACTGACAGGAGGCAACGGGTGTGGCAAAGACAACGTGAGCGATTTAATGATGCCTACATCAACGAACATGGCCGTTATGGTGGCGGATCAATTATGGTCTGGGGAGGAATAAGCAGGAACGGCAGAACGGACCTGCATGTCATGGGGAGAGGGACGATGACAGGGGTACGGTACAGGGATGAGATCCTCAATGTGTACGTAAGATGTGCACTGGTGCTATTGGCCCTGATTTCATCTTGATGGATGATAACGCCCGTCCCCATCGTGCTAGGGTGGTGAATCAATTCCTAGAGCAGGAGACAATTGTCCGCACGGACTGGCCCGCGCGTTCGCCGGACCTAAACCCTATCGAGCATGTGTGGAACATGCTGCAGGTTGCCATTTCCGGTCGTAGGGCACAACCCACAACTCTAGAAGAGCTCGGAAATGCCCTTGTTGAAGAATGGAACAACATTCCAATTGCAAGCATCCGGGTTCTGATTGAAAGTATGACCCGACGTTGTCAAGCTGTCATTCAAGCTAGGGGAGGCCATACCTGTTATTGACATTAACTGTGGTAATGAAACATCAAACGAACACTGTCTGTTTTCACTTTACATGTCAGAGTGAAACCATGAAGTGTTCGTGAAAGCCAAAAGTGTGAGGCTGCACGCTCATTTAATGTCATTAAATGCACTTACAAATGTGTTTTGTGTCTGACTGCATGTCATTTATCCAATATATTGTTCATCAGTGGCAGTTACCAAATTTGCATGTCATTTCACAAAAAAAATTCCTATGATCCCTATCAAATTTTGAGTAGTATATATGTAAGTAGGACTGCCTACAAATACAATACAAGACATAAGGCACAAGGTGACACATAATGCATATTAAATCCTTATGTAGCTACATGTCTAATCAAGTTAAAGAATTATATACTTTTAACACAGGCAGGCAGTTTGAGGTGACATGAAACCTGGGAGGCTTTTTTTGGTGCTGAGATCCAAATAAGGTTACTTGACAGCCAACTAACACTGTTATGGTTCTGCCTCATGTGTGTTGTCTTTGTGCTTATTTGTGCTTGTGCTTTACTTTCGTTTTATTTTTCAGCTTTCATTCCTGCCGTCTGACGATTGATTCTCTCTTGCCCAAACTCCTCTTCTTCTTCTTTTTGACGTTTTTTGGCGGATGAAACCAACGTTAAGGTGCATTACCGCCACCTTCTGTGTTGGAGTGTGGACCAGAGTTATCTATCTACCCCCCCCCAAAAAAAAAAAAAGATAATAATAATAAATATATAAATAAATTCATCTCTACTAAATCCTTCTGATTAACTCAGTATCATTTAAAAACTTGAAAAGACCTCCTACACCAACTGTTAAAACATTCTTAAGTGTCAGCTCCTCCTGTGTAGTCCTGACTTCTCTCTTTAATACTTCACGTTCATGTGAATATTTTGGGCACCACAAAATAACATGCTCCACTGATTCGACTTCCTGACAATGCTCGCATAGCCCTGAGGGATGCTTCCCTATCAGGTGCAGTGTCTTATTTATTCCAGCATGTCCTACCCTCAGTCTGGTTAAAATCCTCTCCTCTTTGGTGGTTCTATTGGCTGGTCTTACTTTGCCAACTACTGACTGGACTGCATACAGGTGTCTTCCTGTAATAGCTGTATCCCATTCGTGCTGCCATTCTCTCATGATCATTCCCTTAATTAAACCTTTTGCTTCTGACTTGCTCAATGCGATTTCTATGATCTCGTTCATTTTTAATGACTCTTTAGCTAATGTATCTACTAATTCATTACCCACAACTCCTCTGTGAGCCAGAACCCACATAAATGTCACCCCAATGTTCATATTTTTAATCCGGTGCAAAGTTTCAAAAATTTCATAAATAATATCCTGCCTACTGTCTGATATAGATGACTGCTAGGACATTAGTGCAGAACATGAATAAGAGCAAAGAACAACCTCTCTGATTTGTGACTCCTCACCCACTGCAGTGCTGATGCTATTGCCAACATCTCAACAGTGTAGACAGACAAATGATCTGAGGTTCTTCTTTTAACATAGACTTCCATTGTTGGTACTCTGAAAACAAACCCAGTTCTCCCTGTATCAGGATCCTTAGATCCATCTGTAAACACAGGCACAGCTGATTGGTACACTGTATTCAGCCTATCCTCAACTAACTGAGCAATATTACCAGATTCTTTCTCCTCCTGAAGCATAGATAAATCAACTGAAACTGCAGGAAACAACCAGGGTGGTGTTACTGATAATGGCACTGTAGGTGAGTATCTTAACTGATCTAATGCCATATCTTTAGCTACTTTCACACTGCTCCAAGCAAAACACTCGCGCTTGGCCCTTTCACTCTCCCAACAGGGAAGAAGCACCTTTGTTGTTGGATGTCGCCCTTCAGAATGCCCTTGAAGATTAGCCCAGTAGTTCATCATTAGCTGCTTTCGTCTAAGATGCAGTGGCATTTCTCCCACCTCAACCTGAAGAGCAGACAAAGGAGTTGATCTGAGAGCCCCGCAACACAACCTCAAGGCTTGAGACTGCACCACCTCTAACTTTTTCAGTGAAGACTTAGATGCTGAGCCATATGCAGCACTCCCATAATCTAATACTGACCTGATCAGTGCAACATAAACCATTTTCAAAGCTGACCTACTTGCTCCCCATTCTGATCCTGTTAAACATCTCATTACATTCAGTATTTTTTTACACTTAGCATGCACCTTATTAATATGCTCGCTCCATGTCAGCTTTTCATCAAACCACACACCCAAAAATCTAAAGTCTTTCACTTGTTCTATTATTTGCCCATACATCTTTAACTGAGGATCACCACCCCTCCTTCTTGTAAATAATACTACATTGGTTTTTCCTACAGAAAACTTGAATCCCCAAGAATAGAACCATTTTTCCACTACATTGACTGCTTTTTACATTTTCTTTCCAATATATTCAATATTCTTCCCCCTTTTCCATAAGGCATCATCTGCAAACAATGACCGCCCAATATCACCCTGAACTTAGGAAAAAACATCATTTATCATAATGGAGAACAGTAAAGGACTGATAACACTCCCCTGAGGAGTACCATTATCGACCTTATATTTCTGTGATATAGCTGCTCCAATTCTAACCTGAATAAATCGGTCAAATAAAAACTCCTTAACCTAATTATATACCCTACCTGTTATTCCCATCATATTTAATTTGATCATTACTCCCTCCTTCCATACCATATCATACGCCTTTTCTACATCAAAGAACACTGCCATAACAGATTCTTTATTCACTTGTGCTTTCTTGATTTCTGCTTCAAGACACATAACAGGGTCCATGGTCCCTCTACCCCTCCTAAACCCACTCTGAGAAGGAGACAGGAGTCCTCTGCTTTCCATATAAAATGTCAGTCTATCTGTGACCATTCTCTCCATTAACTTCCCCATATGTGACGTTAGAGCTATGGGTCTATAGTTCATTGGACTTGACAGATCCTTTCCTGGCTTCCTGATAGGAATAATCACTGCCTCTTTCCAACTACTTGGTAATTTCCCCATTTCCCACACTTTATTATATATACCTAGCAGCTTCATGGATGCTAAGACCCCTAAGTGCTTTAGCATTATATAGCAAATCTCATCCCCACCAGGAGATGTTAGCCCAGATCTAGCTAGTGCTCTCCTCATTTCAGCCAAAGTAAATGGAGCATTTATTACACTGTCTGTATCCTCCCTTCTTTCCAAAATCCCAGGATGTGCTGCACTTGTTCTTGCTCTTCCTCTCATACCCTCCTCAGACAAATTGTCAGAGCTATGAATCTTAATGAGGGCCCTAGCTATCATTTCAGCCTTCTCTTCCTCAGACTCTGCCGTTTCCTCCTCCAGCTTCAAAACTGGATACTGCCATTCTCTCCTGACACCTCTCATGCTTCCAATCATGCCCCAAACATCCCCAACAGGAGTTGATCTACCAATTTTATACAAAAAATCTGCCAACTTTGCCTTTTCGCTTTACACACAGTTCTCCTAACAACTGCTTGTGCTAGCTTATATTTAATTAAGTTCTGAAAATTATGTGTTCTCCTTAAAACCTTTAAAGCTTTATTCCTTTCTTTCACTACCATACTACACTCATCTGTCCACCAGGGCACAGCCTTTCTCTTCATTGTTCCTTTACTTCTAGAAATTGTCTGATTAGCTACTTTAATCAATATTGCTCTAAACTTTCTATCAATCACCTCCACCTCCTCATTTAAATCTATTCTAGTCATTTCTCTCTCACACATATATTCAAACTGCCCCCATTTTGCACTATTAAATATCCATTTCCCCCAAAATTTCCCTTGCCTTTCATTCCTTTGGAGTAATACACTACACAACACTGGAAAATGATCACTCCCTACTGTTGTGTCATCTGCCACTTCCCACTCACATATTCCTGCTAAATTCCTTGACACCAGAGTTAAATCTAGTGCTGAAGTGTTCCCTGTACGCACATCTATCCTGGTCCCTCTACCATCATTGACACAAACCATGCTCTTTTCTTCCAGCAGTTCTTCAGTCACCACCCCATTAGCATATGTTCTTGTTCCTCCCCATAAAGTACTGTGAGCATTGAAGTCTCCACACAACATCATCCTATTTCCATCCATCCCCTCAATTTGCATTAACTTATCCACCTCTAGTTTCTTACAAGGATTATAATAATTAATGACTACCAGCTCTCCTTCACTAGTCCATATCTCAACAGTGACATATTCTAGCTCATTTCCTACACCTACCTCTCTAAAAGAAACATCATCTCTGATGAATGTTGCACAGCCTCCCCCTACTCCACCCCCCCTATCACACCTGACAGAAACATAACCAACTATCCAAAAATCCAAATTTGGATTTAGCCATGTTTCCTGTACACAAATAACATCTGGTTTACTGGGCAACTCATCTACATACTTTTGAAATTCCTGTCCATTAGCCAACAAACTTCTTGCGTTCCATTGCAGTACAAAAACCATTAACAGCACTAGACCCCAGCCCATGCCTGCTCCTGACTTTCTTGACTACTGAGACTCTTATTCACCTCCTCCCATGTCAGCCCACCAGCATCTAGATAGTAGTTTGCTGCCTTTACAATCCTTTGGATTCTCTCTGTTTTTGACTTGACCTCCATTGAGACATTGACTACACCTGCAACGAAAGTGACTAGTTTCTTTACATCAATCATCATCTTCCCCTTGCTTGCCTGATCTGGCTCTCTCACTTCTACTGGTTGCATTCTTGCTCTGCTTCTCTCCATCCTTCCATCTTGCCCCTCTCTCTGCGTCACCATCTTCACAGCTTCTGCATAGGTAGTCTTATTCTGGGTTCTTACCTGTTGAATCATCACTTCTCTTTTCATTACTTCACACCCCCCGTACGCCACACTGTGATTGCCACCACAGTTACAGCATTTTGGCTGCTCATGTCTACATTGCCCATACACATGATCTTCTCCACACCTAGCACATCTTCTCTTTCCCTTGCAATTCTTGGCTGTATGTCCAAATCTCTGACAGTTGTAGCACCTCATTGGTTTTGGCACATACTCCCTTACACTATAACTCAAAAAACCCATAGTGACTTTCTTTGGTAGTACCTCCTCATCAAATTCAAGCAACACAGACTCACTGTCATTTCTCACTCCTCCACGAGTTACCTGCAGCCGCAGGGCACTTTTCAAAACTCCCCCTTTTAGATAGGTTTTAATTTCCTCCATTGACACTCTGGCACTCCCCAAATCACTCCCTTTGTCCGCTTTCCTCCACTTTCGATCCAGCTTGAACTAACCACTTTACTCCGTCCTATTTCGGTAATCTTGCCAGCCCTCTCACGTTGCTTTTCATCCTTGCAAACAATCAACAAGTTACCATCTTTCAGGACTTTAGCCATACGAATATCACCTACCTTACCGTTCAAAAGCCCAGAGAGTTTCACCGGATTCATAGAAGAAATTCCCTTCTCCTCACCAAATCTCAATATGATTTTATACCCCAACTCCTCTCGCTCCCTCTCCTCAGACACTTTAGCTCTCTTTGCCCTATCAGTGCTGCTACCGCTACCTCCAAGATAATCCCGCTCCCTTCTCTGCTTCGGCCCAGCACCTACCTCCATAGAGCCACTACTATCACTAAAAGAATCATCTATCTCATCAGACTCATCCCTACCAGCTCCCAACTCTGGTCCATTCACAACACAGCCATGCCAACCCACCGAGACCATGCAAAGTTGCTTCTTCTTTCCGTTTTTCCCCATTTTCTCACTTTGCCTCGAAGAACCTGAAGGTGTCCTTCTCAAAGGATCACCTGTCAGAATTCTCAGACTATTACTCAGAGAATTTTTAACCATATAATACTGTTTTGGTTGTTTGACAATCAAAGCTCCCGCCAGCCACAACCTTCCGGAAGCCCGAACCTCCGTCGAGATCCCTCCAAAAGATTCCCGGTCGTAGCTTATCTCCTTGCCCAAACTCCTGTGGTGTCGCTTGACAGCCTTCAGCATGCCTGGGTCTCGTTGTCCAATCACGTTTCTCCTTTCGGTTTCGGCTGTGGTATTTCATTCATTGCTTCCACCTGCGCTTACTTCTGGGTCTCGCGAAACTCTGAGTGAATGCGTTCTCTGATAGGATAATTTCTAACCCGTACTAACCAGCAATTATTTCAGGGTGTTTGTAAATATTTCGTCACGTAGTATTAACCTTAATTAACTCATTAGCGAGTGCGAGCATTTCTAGCTTTTGTAATTCCTGCCCAAGCTTTCCCTGATTAACTGCGTTTAAAGCCATGCTTTCCTTTGCTTCTCTCGTGGTGCTTTATACTTGTCACGTTTAGATCACCTCAATCTAAACAGTCTAGTTTGTCTCAGCGTCTTGTCTCGAGTCATTATTGTTAATCCGGTTCTCGTGTAATTGTTTTATTAAAACCGTGTGTTTCTGTTGCCTTTCGAGATTGCGTTCCGAGTCCCCGCCTCCTCCCGTGTCTATTTCTGTGGGCAGGAGAGAGGAAACGTCAGACGGAACTTTGCTAGACTCTGCTCTGCGAAATCTCAGCTCCTGTGCCTTCCCGAGTATTTCCTTGTGCTATTCCCGAGTCTTGTATTTTGCTGCGCCCACGTCTTGTCTGCCCCTTGTCTATGTCTCCCAGTGTTTTCCGTCAGTGTAGTTAGGTTCAGTTTTTGTTTTTCTAGTTTATCCGCTCTTGGATTGAGTATTTCTGTTTCCCTCTGCCTTTGGCAGTGTATCTTAGTTTTCCCAATCGTTCAGTGCATGTGCACGGTGTTTTGTTTCTGGCCTGTGTGCCCATTTTCTAGTGTTTTGTGTTTTAATAAACACTTTGGATCCTGCATCTGGTGTCCCCCTGACCTCTTCCTAACAAACACACTAGCAAGTGGTTCACATTGTTATAAAATGGAGCATGGCGTTAGTTACTGAGCGGGATGCTAATCGGGCCTCCGTGGATACGGCCCAATTGTAACGTTAACCCATTTAATCCCAAAATTTTCCCACACATGAAAATATCCAAATCATGTGTCATTAGTAACCCTTTTAAATAATCCATAATTTTTTTTTTTTTTTTTACTTTCATGGAAAAGTGGGTGAAAGTGTGTTTTATGCTTGGTCACCATTGTGACCAGTGGGATAATGTGTTGTATAGTGAATTAACATATTTCTCCCATGTAGTCATCAAAATTCTTTTATATTCCAGCAGAGTTATTAACACTGATGTTACACATTCAAAACACCATCACTGGCAGTTCCCAGCATTTCCACTTGAATGCTCTATTGCATTCTTGTGTGACTGTTTTACGTATCAAAATCCCTTATTCTGAGAGGAAAGAAAAAATAATCACCATATTTCAACTTTATTGTAACATACATTGTAACATTGTTTCTTTAGTGCAACATATATTGAAACTTCAATATTGTATTTTGTTGTACCATTTGAACTTGCTTTTTTTTTTTTTTTGCAACATTCATTGTAATATTGTCATTGTGATGTGCTACATTCGCTTACAAATGTGATTCTGTGTTTGATTCACATTGAAGTTCTTAGAGTACACCCCTCACATTTCAGCAAACATTTTATTATATCGTCTTGCTATATGACCTTGGCCACCGTGCTGCATGTTCGTACAAAATGTACAGGTATTAGTAGAGGTGTACTCACATGTGTTGCCAGCTATTAAAACAATAATGGCTGAGTGTTGAGTAATTTCCAGTGGCTAGAAAATCCATATTGCTATACAAGCTGTACACTGACTACTCTAAGTTATATCCAAGTTTCATTTCTATAGTATTGTCCCTTGAGAAGATATAATAAAATGTTTGCTGAAATGTGGGGGGTGTACTCACTTTTGTGAGATACTGTAGAAGCCTTCAGTAAACAACAAAGAATTATATACCCAAGAGGTAAGCTTCAGAACCAAGTGCACGATTAGTTTGTGCATCACTGTTTTGTCCTAAAATTGGTCAGACCTACTGTCATTCATTTGCATTGAACACAAAGGTAACATTTAGAAAAGAAGTAGCCTAGATATATGCATTCGCCTCTAGTTGAATGCTTATTCTACAAGTTATCTCTATCCTAAATGTTACCTTTAAGTTCAATGTGAATCAAACACAGAATCACATTCGTAAGCGAATGTAGCACATGTTACTATGACAATATTACAACGAATATTGCAAAAAAAAAAAAGCAAGTTCAAATGGTACAACAAAAACAATATTGAACTTTCAATATATGTTGCACTAAAGAAACAATGTTACAATGTATGTTACAATAAAGTTGAAATATGGCGATTATTTTTTCTTTCCTCTCAGAATAAGGGATTTTGATACATAAAACAGTCACACAAGAATGCAATAGAGCATTTAAGTGGAAATGCTGGGAACTTCCAGTGATGGTGTTTTGAATGTGTAACATAAGTGTTAATAACTCTGCTAGAATATAAAAGAATTTTGATGTCTACATGGGAGACAGAGCTGGCCCTAGCCAGTTTGGTGCCCTAGGCAAGATTTTAGCTGGCGCCCCTTAGAATTATTGCCAATTTCCCCACCCATATTTGTACTTGTAGCAGGCAAGTTGCACATAAAATTCATTATGCACATAGTCTGTGATGATCTCTCTCTGCCTGCCAAAGATCTACTCATGTCTCTAACTATTCTTTAATGTTGAGGAGGGGAAAGATGGAGCCTTTTTTAAAAAAAAAAAAATACCGATTTATGTTTGTATAATTATGATTGAGCATGTCATTGTAATTTAATTGCAATTAATCATTCATTGTTCATTACTTTGTTTACCTAATATTTACATTCTTGCGAGATGAATGTAGGCATGATTGTGTTACTACAATTGCTTCTTTATGCTGCTACAATCACCTCTGCATGTGGAGGCAGCTGCAACATCTGATTTATAGTAATTTATATTATTGTTGTGACTTTTGATGTTCTGACATCAAAACAAAAACTGTTGTGACTGCCACAGTTAAGTCTTTGCCTATCATTCATGTACACAGCAGGACTAGGATTAGGGTTTATTGACAATCAGGGATGACGTTGTCCAGCTAAATGTCGATAAAAATAAATAGTGAAGGTACTTCATTTATTCCTTTTGGAAAATTTGTTTATTTTCTGCATGTAACTATACATACTTAATAGATATTATTTAGGTAAAACAGCAGCAGCAGCAGTGTAGTAGGCTAGTACTGTAGTAGTTAGCTACATAATATAGGCCTAAATATGATCTCTGAATAGACGCCAAAATGTTCTTGATAACAAACACTATAAAACAGGCAGCCAATGCAGTGTCTGAATAACGTCACTTAACGTTACATTAACTCCCATTTCTGAAAATTCATTTTCCTCAAACCTCTACAAAGTTGCTAAATATCACTATTGTTCAAAGCGGCCAGCCATGTTACACTAAGTTAACGTTAGCGTTAACTGAGAGATTAACAACATAATGCAAATGAAGTCAATATACATTACTATACATTTATCACACATGACGTTACCTCGGTCTTCTTCACATTTTTCCTCCTGTTCTTTCCTTCTCTTTCGCTCTTGAGCACCGGAGAGCTTTGGTCTTTTTGACATAACGTTATTTAAAAACCGTTGGGTGTAGCCTGCTGACCAGCCACTCATCCTCAGCCAAGCTCAAAGCTGCTGAGAGGGGAGGTCAGATGCAAACAGCATGCGGACAGCGTGGGGTCGCGGCCATGTGCACATGCGCGGGGGCCCGATAGGCAAGGTAGAATCTGCGGTCAGAGTCAGACTCAGACAAGTCATATTGATCCCCATTTGGGCGCACCGGCGCTGTGCCCCTCAGGACGGTTAGCGCCCCTAGCATTTGCCTATACTGCCTATGCCACGGGCCGGCCTGATGGGAGAAATATGTTAATTCACAAAACAACACATTATCCCACCGGGTCACTTTTGTTGCTGTCAAGATAAGATAAGATAAGATAAGATACACTTTATTGAACCCCGTGGGGTAATTTGTCCTCTGCATTTGACCCATGCTATTGTTAGGAGCAGTGGGAAGCCATTGAGCAGCGCCCGGGGATCAACTCCAGTTCGAAAGCCAGTACCTTGGTCAGGGGTACTGGTAGGAGTCAGAGCCGTCGCATGGGCTGTGCCAAGTGTGCGACCGCACAGGGCCTCGCGCCTTCAGGGGGCCTCGCGGCTGGTGTGTAATTTTTTTTTTTTTTTTTAAATAAATGAATACATATTTTGCATCACTGCACTTGACTCATCATGCTCCTAAAATGACAATTCTCTGTGTCAGCCTCATTATTTACCATTTCATCTTGATAAAAGCTCACCCTGATCTTTTTTTTATTTATTTTTTTTTTTATTTTATGTCGTCATACGTAACATGCTCTGTCTCGCTGCTCACTTGCCTTTCCTAACTGTGAGATTGCTCTCAGGGTCTTATTGACGATATTAATAATTGGCATCGGGGTAGCGAAGCTTTTCAAAGTTAAAACTAATTTAAAACTATTTTCGGACCTCCATGTCGCAGGAGAGACTATGTGGGCTTGCCCTTCTGTCTATCGAGAAAGACGTTGCATCCAGGCTGGATTATAAGGATTTAATTGCTGAGTTTGCAGCCCAAAAGGCAAGGAAAGTGACAATCACCTAATCAATGAATGGTGAGCGGGAATCTGATGTTTTGAAGTTATACTGCAGCAGAGCGTTTGTGAATGACTAGTATGAGAAAATATACTGCATCGTAATAAAATGTTAAACTGTCGCGGGTGTCAGCGGATACTACGCCTTTGTTAATCCGAGATTTTTCCGTAGAAATGAGTCAAAATAAGCGATTGTCACCAGTGAGTGTGAGCCATTAGGTATTATTGTTTGTTGAATTGTAATTCATGACGCACTGTAATACTTCAACATGCCAATATAAGGTGACAGCTGAGCTGATTTGATGATAAAAGCCAATCGTTGATTTTTTTCCTTTGAAAGATTATGACATCCAAAAAATCATAGTTGAAATTATTGCCACAATTATGCTGTTTTAGTCTAAAAATGCGTGTGTCATTTCACCGAAACAAAAATAAGCGATTGTCACCAGTGAGTGTGAGCCATTAGGTATTATTGTTTGTTGAATTGTAATTCGTGACGCACTGTAATACTTCAACATGCCAATATAAAGTGACAGCTGAGCTGATTTGATGATAAAAGCCAATCGTTGTGCAGTTGATTTTTTTCCTTTGAAAGATTATGATATCCAAAAAATCATAGTGGAAATTATTGCCACAATTATGCTGTTTTAGTCTAAAAATGCATGTCATTTCACCGGGTATAACTGAAACAGCTATGTGCTTGCAGCCTGACATGATTTAAGTGCATGCATGTGAGCAGAGCCTCGCGCATCAAGTCGGCACCACCCCCTGCGACGGCCCTGTTAGGAGTGTTACCATAATGCATGTTTTTGTGGATGGGGGAAACCGGATTACCCGGAGGAAACCCACGCGAACACGGGGAGAACATAGAAACTCCACACAGAAAGGCACCAGCCCGGATTCAAACCCATGACCTTCTTGCTGTGAGGCAGCAGTGCTAACCACTACGCCACCGTGCCACTGTCATCTTCTTCTCATGGTGCAACCAGGATGTAAACAGCTCTGGTCATTTGACAATTTACACTAAACAAACTTTTGTTGATTCAATATTTACTGGAAATGCACTGCTACATCAATGGATGACCTTTTTTGAGCCTTAGAATTGAAAAGAATATTACGGTCACTATTGTGACCAATGGGATTAAATGGGTTAAAACCCATTTTCTTGCCTCCCGCATAATTTGAATATTATTGCATATTAGCATTGACGTGCGACGGCCCATGTGCTTGCTAGCTTCACTCATGTGGTTTCATTGCATGTAAAAAACTAATTCACACAACTCTGCATATTAATAAAAACGTTATAAGCATCAGGTTTGGGACAAATTGACACAATTTTCTAATAAAATTTAAAATAATTACCTGTCTCCAGCAATGCAAGTTAACCGTTAGAAAACAGTCACCAGTCTCGACCAAGTACCACGTAAAATCAGCGGAAATCGCTTCTTCTGCTGTTTCTATAATTACAGCATAAAACGAGGTTTAAAATACTAACATTTTGAAACAGTGCTTATCTGTGGGTTGTTGATGCATTACATTGCAATTAAAACTTACCTAAAAATCCTTACATTCCCAGCACCCGCACTGCGCAACGGGACCCATCGTTGCTCCGAGGCAGAGGTCAACAAGATCCTCCAGGAGTGGCTCTGCCTGGCAAATGATAGGCTGCACCCAAGGAGGCGTTAGTTTTTTTATTTTATTTTTTTTAATGATGACAAATAAATTCATCCATCTATCTATGTGTATTTGTCAGTTCTAATATTTTAAGCATATTAAGCATAATCCAATAATATAATATAATATAATAGGCTAATATATAGGCCTATTATTAATATTGCCATATTGGCAAAGGTTATATAAGGGCTCTGTAAAGTACAAATTACGTAGGCAATGTGTAGGATAGACAGCATTCCCCCGTAGGGTGAAGATCGCGCAGAGAGCGCCGGAACGTCGGCGGAGCAGCGGTAAGTGACGTCGCCGCAACATCGTGCCAATGGGCAAACTATCTTTGTGCTACATAGCATCTACGTTTCCCCAAACGTCGCTGTGCTGTTTGGGTTAGAGTACACTAGCTAACTTGCGTTTCTTTTGTTGCTCAGTATATATAGGCCTACGGACACTTTGACCGTGATCACATTTTGACAATGGCAGATCTTCTATTGTTAGAGGAATAAGCTTCAGTCCGACGTGAGAGGAACTTTTGGTACAAAGAAGATCTCCTCCGGGAAAGTGACGAGTGGCTGCTCATTTTGTGTGGCACCCAATAAAATGTCATGGAGTAATACTAATAAAAGTACAATGAAGAGTGATCTCTGCAGACTGTATTTGAACAATTACCCTCATGCAGCTCCAATCGAGGCGGTGGGGACTCATCCGTGTGCCCACCGCCTTGGGAGCCCTGCTGCCACGCGCTCCTCAAACGGTGACCGCTGAAGGTTCGAGTCTGGTTGGCCTCCACCGGTCCGTGCGCTGCTGCACCTTAGTGCAGCAACCCGTTTTTTGGTGGCGATCTTAAAATCGGACCACGTCTTTTTAACCTACATGTAAAGCATTTGGATTGTCAATTATGTAGGCTATGTAACATGAAATATCATGGATCTATAAATTGAATTTATTAAGGCCGATGTTATTCGCACTTATATGCGAGCCCAAAGCTGGGGCCTATTGCACAAAAGTCGGATCTTGAGATCCTGGATCAACGCCAAAGCGAGGATTGCCATATCCCAAACAGCGCGTGGCTGGCTTAATTGATTGCACAAAGCCAGCAGCGGATGGAGGAGAATTGGCTAAGTGAAGCCCGTTGTCGCTGATCCTGCTGAGTGCGCGCACTTGGCTACCTCAAATAGACCCCCAGATCGATCACAGAATCGCTGATCATCACCATGGACACTAAGTAGCTGCAGCAAATGTATGCGCCAGCAACACTCCAAGACCACGTTCCAACAGAGGGACGATGGGATCGCTGAAATGCTTCTGCTTGCTATTCCTGTAGTTTCTGTCTGAATGGTGCGATACGTTTGAGAGGAGTATTAAAGTTAGCTAACTCAAATGAGAGTAAACTCGGGAGGTGTTTCAGCGCCGTCAAAAAGGAGTTGCTGATGCATTTCAGCGTTACCGTGAACGAGATAAGCCGTCGCTGTCAGACATATTTATAGTCTCGCAAACCCGCAAAGAAATCGAGTTTGTGTGTAGTACGTTGTATCTGTGATGGTAAAATTACAAAAAATAGGATCATGGAAATGAATACATGTGTCACTTAGGTCTCGCAAGCGCGGTATAGGTGTTTTTTGTCCTGTACGAACTGAATAAAAGTCCGATCTAGAAGACGTTGTCAGATTAGTTGAGTTTACTTGCTGCTATTAATCACCTCTGATGAAGACATACTCAAATTTAAAAGTAGAATGTTTGCGTCAGAAAATTACGTCAAGAAGCCTCCTTAAAATGTTTGATTCCAGTATCGCGAAGCGAGCGACATTGCACTCGTGTCCAGCATTAAGGCAACGACTCTACCTTACCCGTCGCAGTCTGAATAAAGACGGAGAAAAGTAGCAGCAGTGCTGTAGGTTGGGGGTTACCGCAGCGATTTAAGACCGCGCTGAAACACGGTAACCTACTTCATGCAGCACTGCTCATTTTCTACTCTGATGGAAGTCTCAACTTGGGGAATAAGGACAAATCCGATAATGACGGATTCTAAATATGGTTAAAATGTGACATGGAAGGGGGACTGATTTAACTGTGATGGTCACTGTCACATGGATAGGCCTACTTGAACATAATGATCGAATATTGGCTATTTTACTGACATCAATGGTCACAAGTTTCTGAAATAATTACTCTGGGCCTATTATAATTGAGATAGCAACGTGTAGTGGACAATTCAGAATGACTGTTAAGGACGTTGATTTTCAATTTGGGCGACTGCTGAATGAGGAGAGGTGAAATTGGCTGCAGACAGGAGCTTAGCTAGTTAAATAAGCTTGCTCGGTGCTGGCTAGCTCCACAGACTTTGTTTCCATAGTAACTAGTGCCATGGCTTAGCTCACACGCTCTGTGCAACCGAAATGGGGCTTGAGATCAGGCTAATCCCGTGCCGATCCTGGGCTAATCCCTTATCCTGCCTTTGTGCAATAGGCCCCTGGTTTTTTTCTTGGCAACGCTTATAGGACTAGTTCTTGTTTACTAACATTGACGTCATATTCAGACATGCGCATTAGTGTGGTTGGCAAGAACAAACGTAAATCATTACAACAAAACGGGGAAGTTTGGCATCCTGCAGTTGTGGAACCGATTCGGCAGTCTCTGAATAGCAGTAGTTCTCGTGATGTCACGAACCTGGTCACGTGGGTTTGTTGACTAGTGTGGTTGGCAAAAAGCCTCAACATTACAATTTATTTAATAGGCAAAGTACAGTTGTCTTCCACTTTCTGTAATAATGTCAGTTAGTTGCAGCATAATTAACTGCACAAACCAATTCGTTAAAGGCTCAGGAATACATTTCCTTCGTATTCCTGAACAAGAACCAAAAAATCCGCTTGGATCAATTCAATTTGACGAAAGAACTGGGTACCGTCGACCCACTCGCGTGTTTGTACTATTCACTTTCTGTCGGGTAAGTCGCAAGTTATTTTCAATAATTTCTAACATGACATTTTGCTAAGTTTTCGCATTTTATTATTCGGTCATAGGAAGGGAATTATCTTTCTTTTTGCGCTGGGTAATTCGATCAGTTCCTTATGCTTTCCAGTAGCGAGTAAGTGACAGTTCGGATATTAGTGTTGGAAATAATTCCGTTTTCATCCGTCATCAGTTTGAACTGAGATCAGTACTTTCAACTTATCTTGACTTTTGGGTACCCAGAGAAACATTCGAGTGGGCAAAAATGTCAAGCATACATCCAGTCAAGAAAATTTAAGAGTTTAATGTCTACTGCAGCTGTAACGGTGGCAGCCTTGTTACTACAGCCTTGATAAACTTTGCAGGCGAGCAAAAAAAAAAAAAAAAAAAGTTTAATTTTGCATGTAAGAATGCACTTGAGCTGTGTTCGGGTAGGATGACTATTTTTCTTCCAAGAATGTATCCAATCAATAAAATTTTGTATTTTGCAATGTTTGTGTTATTATCGTGGACATACAAGTTTTTGTTTCTTATCAAATTGTAGATACGAGGTTTTATCAGCAGGCCAACGATATTTCCTCCTCAGTGAAGTTCTTTCTTCTTTGCCGTCTTTCGAGAGTCCAAGTCGTAAAGTGGGCAGGACTATGCCTCCCGGAGCATGAATTTATAGGGGCGTGTCATGTAAATTACGATGGTTTCAGCCGCCAGATTTATCAACGCTACGCCAGTTCTACACCGAAATCAGCGACGTACACACTTTTAGTAAATCAGACGTGACGCCTGGAGAACGCTGATATTTACACCAGAATTTACACCAGATCCTACGCAAATTTGATAAATGAGGGCCAGTGTGAGCTTTAGAAAAGAAATACGAAATCCGCTTCTCTGACATTGTCCTGATCGTTGCTTGAATTTACCGCCTTTGCTAGCTAACAGGAAATAAACAATGCGCACGCTTACGTATCAAAACAAAGGAGACGTTTTTCAAATTGCACTGTCTCTATAGGCTACATCTGGTACATTTCATTAGGCTGCGTACAAGATATAGAAAGCATATATTTTTTATGATATGAAAGACATAAATGTAAGTCAGACACATTTGAATTCAGATTCTTTATTAAAAAAAAAAAAAGACTTGGGGCAGTATGGGGCTGATGGAGGGGGGGGGGGAGAGGGGGAGCGGCCGCTCACCCGGCCCCCCTGTTCCAACTTTTATGGGTGTGATGAGAACCATCTCATCATTAACACTTGAAAAACTGAGGAGATGGTGTTGGACCCACGGTCAGTGGGGGATCATACTCCACTGTCCATACACAGGGAGGAGATCAAACAGGTCACATCTCATAGGTATCTGGGCATCCACCCGAATAACCTTTTTAGCTGGAGTGATCATGTACATTTTGTATGTTCTCATCTACAGCAAAGGCTGTATTTTTTACGTAGGCTGAAGGTGTTTGGTGTCAGCAGGAACATCATGTTTTTATTTTATCAAGCAGTGATGGAGAGTGTCATCAGATACGGGATGACAGCATGGTTCGGCAATCTCTCCGCACAGTCGAAATCAAAGTTACAGCGCCTGGTACAGACTGCTATGAAGGTGATGGGGAGGACTGAAAAACTCTCCCTTCAGTCCATCTATGAGCAGTCTGTACTCAGGCAGGCGCGGAGGGTATTGTCGGACCCGTCCCTTCATCCTTCACATCCTTCTCACAGAGTATGAGCTCTTGCCCTCTGGTAGAAGGTATAGAATCCCCAAATGCACATTGAACTGTTTTAAACATTCTTTTGTACCCACCTCCATCAAAATTTTAAATAATTTTAATAGTTCTTGAGCTGTGTATGCTGGGTAGTGTGCAACAATTTGGTGTTCTGTTTGTCTTTGGTTTTATCATAGCTGGGTTCATTTTATTTATTTTATTTTTTATTTTTGTTTATTTTAATCTTTTCTAGGATGTGTCATGAGTGTATGTATGTGTACGTGTCTAGCTGTCACATGTACTTTTATTGTCTGCATGTATATTTATTGTCTGCAAGGGCAGCTACTTACACTGCACTGTGAGTCCATGACAAATTTCCCCTAGGGGACAATAAAGTATATTCTATTCTATGTTTATTGCCAATAACACCGGGCCCAGCTGTGTCTGTGTCGGCAGGAGTTTTCCGTTGTTCCCCCAGCCTGTCTCTGACTTTCTGCATGAGAGCGGACTTCACTGTCTCTGCTCCTCCTGACTTCTCGTATGTCACGGTTCTTTGACGACAAAATGCTCTGAATGCAAGTCGGTCCCCATATCTTACGATATGCTGTCCTAACTCTTCATCTGTCATAACATGTATGACGTGGATGTCGATCTGTATTAAGCAAGGCAAATGTCAAAAACGTTTGGAAAAAATGACATTAACTAATTCCCTACAGCAAGCCGCTGCCAACTGCACGGCAAATTCTACCATTCCCTATGGTAAGCCGGTGCCAGCGGCGTGGATGACCAATAGCAGCCTGAGGAAAACACAAAATCAGTTGACGATCGCGGTCATGGGCCACCTGTACTTCACCTGTACTTTATATTGTGTAATTTTCGGGAAAGGTATTCTGTACAAATGCGACAATTTTATATAAAAGTATTCCGTAGGGAATGAGTTAAGATACGTCAAGAAAGCTAGCAGCATTAGGCTATACATATTTTGCTTACAAGCATGCAATGAGATAACGGCGGGATCATTCACCTTATCATCTTTTAGTTGATTGATGACATTACCAGGTATATTTAGCATTTTCAGGAAAAAGAATAAATCCACTTCTGCTGCCATTATTTGAGTTTGGTGATCTTAATGAGCCTGGGGACCTCAGCAGGGAGCACAACTCCAATATAAGAGTTTCTCGAGAGCACAAGATATTTTCTGGTACTCACTACTTTTTCTCGTGCGTATGAGAAAGTATCTCGTACGCACAGAAAACTTTTATTATTTTTTTTTCATAATACTTTCTGATGAGCATAAGATACTTTCTTGTGCTCACGAGAAAGTATCTCGCGCGCACAAGAAAAAAATTTTTTTTTTTCTTTCTTAAATGTCCCTTTAGGGGTTCCGTATAAAGGGGACCTATTATGTTGATCCTTCTTGTAATACATACAAGAAATGTCATAATGTTGGATGTCCATACTCAACCTCTGTAAAGTTTCTAAACATGAGATACAGGGGTTTTGCCGTAATCCGAGAACCAGCTCATCCTGAGATCTTCACAAGTTCTAAGCAAAACCTGACTTAAGGTTGTAGCATCCAATCAGGACAGACCTGGCCAGAGCCAATCACGGGGCTGGACCTGCCCACCCCGGAAACTGTTCTAGCAGGCACAAACAACCGCGGATCATATTACACCTTAGTAGCGTCTACACTTCGGGCAATACAAAAGAAGAAGAAGAACCACGGATCATTTGAGGTGCAGTTTCGTTAGTATGTCTCCCAAAGCTGCTCATCCGTGTTTTTTTGGATGCAAAAAAAAAAAAAAAACAACTGTTTTCTCCTCCAAAAGACGATGCCACCAGAAATCAGTGGGTAGCTTTTTTGTTTGCTGGCGCCAAACAGCCACACTCAAAGGGAACGTTAGCTGTTTGTGCTCGGCATTTCACCGAAGACAGCTTTATCAAGGAAGGATAATTCAATGTTGGATATGCGTCTCAGCTGCTTCTCAAAACTGGAGCAGTTGCATCGATCAGGCGCTCGGAGCCACAAGCTGTAAGTAACAATATAACAGCAAATAATGCAAGTGAAGCTAACGTGTTACAGGTGGCTAGCAGGACCGCTCACGATAGTTAGCACTAATGCTGCGTTCAATTTGTACTATGAAGTCGGGATTTCCGAGCTCCCAGTCATAAATTTCAATTTGAACGTCCCCAAAAGTCAGATTTCCAAATAGGAAAGTCGGAGATTCCTCACCTACCCCAAGTTCCGAGTTCCGAGTTAATTTGGCTGCACCATAAATCAAAAGTAAGCGAAAGCTGTAATAACAAACTTTATTTGTGCAATTCTGGGTAATTTGCATTTCATTAAATCAGTCGTACACACAGTATTGAATAAAGTTTATTGGTGGACTTATTGCTACAGTGTTTGCACACAAAAAATACAGAGTAATGCCTTGTTATCAACTTGTATTGTTAACAATAGAAAATAAAGGCTATCCTGGCTAGAGGACACCCCACTGACATCAAGTCAGTTTTCCGACTTATTTAATAGAACGCAGTCAGCTCGGGTATTACGTTATTCCCAGTCCTGATGTCCAACTTTCGAGCCAAATCGAACACAGCATAACAACTGGCCTCAAACGCAGGCTTTGTAAAATATCTGAAGATAAAGCCTGGATAAAGTCACTGTCCGTGACTCACAGATGCGGAAGCAGTAAGTTTTACCATGTGTGTTGCTTTACTGCATAAGCCTACCTAACATGATAGTCTGTAGCACTGCGGCTAACATAGCTAAGTTACTGTTGCTAATGTTTGTGTCCTAAATATGCAAGAGTAATATCAGGGGACATTCAACATAAGGTGTGCAAACATAAACCTCATTTGAAGCTAAATTTTTGTAATTTGGATGCTTGGTACAACTGTTCACAGTAACGGAACTTCCAGTCTGTAAAACCTTTATTGCAGGGTAACGTTTGTCTCTGTCGTTATGATGACCGCTCGTTTACTACCGTATGCTAGTTCGCGTTCCGTGCTACTTAAAAATGCTCCTAGTTAATTTATATGCAGTAATTCAGATTGGTATACTTGCGTTACTTTGGTTAGCATCAAGATGGTAGTTTCATCATAACATTACCTGACCGTAGCCGCTACAGTTGAAGCTAACCAGAAAGGTGTTGTGTGTGTCTGCAAGATTGGGCTGATAAGGCTGCAGTTGGACCAGATGTAGGCTTTGCGGAACTTCGGGTACGTATTTGGGTTTGTTTACTGCTGTGAAACGGTTGTTTTACTTATCCATGACCGGGGTCAGCCGAGTACTTTGCCGTGGTGTGGGTTTAGCTCTTTGATCCTTTGGTGAAAGCAATCCCGAAACGCACTATAACGTGTCTGGTATAACAAACTATTTCTCTGCATTGCCGTGGCGGAATTTCATCCACCTTTTAAAACTGTTCTGGCAAATAAAAAGCTGAAAAAAAAGTGGAAATCGGATACAGATTTTTTTTGGGTAAAAATTGTCGATTCGATTGCTCCACGTAAGCAAAGCTTACACCGTTTGTGTGTTTTTGCTCTGAACTCATTTAGTAGCTTGATGTCGGAATAGCATTTCGTTTTGGTGGAAATGGTTAAAAGGAGCTTTCAGCAAAGTTTCCTCTGGATAGCTAAGTGAGTATATAAAATGAACATATAACAGTACAGCTACAATCACATGCATACAAGGCGAGACAGTACGAGCAAAACACTAAAATTTCAACTTGCCACTCATTAAAATCCTGCTGTAAACATTGCTGCAATACTTCAATTGCTTCCTCCTCCCGTTCGCCGTCGGATTCAGGATCAAACAAGTACGGTCTCAGAGAAATACACGCTGCAGAGAGCTGCCTTGAAATATTTGCCATCTTGGTTTCCTGGTTTTTCGGGTCTGCACCCTCCCTCGGAACTGAAGCCAATCAGAGCAGTGCCTCATTAGCATGGCCTCCCCACCCATTTCAAAACGGCTCATGTTTCAGGCCGGCACAGATGGCGTGAGAGAAGAGGTCTCACAAGGCCTGGATGTGTGTGGTTTTTTTTTGTAACTGAATTCTTAACATTATTTTAGAGACCCATTGGACAGATTTTAAACAACTAAATACAGCATAATAGGGGACCTTTAATTTAAGTTTTATGCTTAAGACAAACTGTTGTTTTGTTTGTCCCTTGTGTACCGATTCTCAACTAAAAGAAAAGTAAACTGAAAGAGGCTTAACTTGGATAAAGAAAAAACACTTTAAATACACTTTGTATACTTCCATCTGCACATGATTAATGTAAAGTGTACTTCAATATATTTAAGTGTAGCTCAACCTCTTAAACCCAAACGCCCCCGGTACCGGGGGTGGTTGTTACGCATAATAAATGCAGCATGTTTCCTAATTGCAACATCCTAATGCGGCTTTTCCACTTTTCGCGAAGAAACTCAGCAAAAAACTCATGTTGACAATTTTTACCTCAACCGAACACAATTCAAGTACCAAGCAAGTATATAAGCATAGAGCAAAACATAGGGTAAAATCATATCAGCGCTGAGTCGCTAGCATTTTTACTCAATTTGTGCTATGCATACAAACAATACCTCAAATGAAAGAGGAAAGTCCACAGAATCCAACGATTTAAGCCTTGTCATTTTAAACTGACACCACAACCAAAGAATAGCAGGCATACACTTTACAGTCAACAGAGATGAGCAAAAAAAACTTTCTTACCTTTGATATTTTGTAACAAAAAACTGTTCAAGGGTAAATCTGCGCTTGCTATTGTTAGCCCAATGTGTCCGTGTTATAACGAAACTTTTGGTTACTGTCGTAACCCCGGTTCTCTGAAACATCGAGTGGAGAGATCCACCTATGGGAATGACATCCAGTCATGACTTTCACAGAAGCAACCAATTTCACCAAGTCTGGCTTTGACAGACAGTAGCGCGTCCAATGCTCTGGGAGGCTGCCTGCCCTCCCAAGACAGCATATAAGACACGGTAGCGCTACTCCTCCTCAGTGAACATATTCGCTTTGTGTGCGCGGCAAGCAGGGCAGTCTTGGTGGATCCTTCCCTTCGATATTTCAGAGAACCGGGGTTACGGCAGTAACCTAAAGTTCACTTTCATCATCTCGTGTTCGAGATCCACCTATGGGAGATATAGACAACTCCTAGATTGCCAAATGTTCACAGCTGAGACGCTGTTAAGCCAGCACAGGAGACCCCCTTCTGGTAGTGAGGTTAGTGCTTGGTACATCCTGTGACAGGGAGTAGCAACACAATCCAGTGCCCAGCAAAGGCCTGGGGGCAAAGTGATGCACTATCCCTAGCACTTAGGGGAGTGTGAGGCACTCACATGGGGCTCACTCCCAAAACTGAGTGGGCTACTGGCATTCTGGTGACATCCAGGCAGTAGAACCTTGCAAAGGTATCAGGAGAAGACCAGCCTGCGGCTGAACAGATCTCCTGCAAGGAAGCCCCACGAAATAGGGCCTATGATGCAGGGCCCTGAAAGTATTTGTCCTCATGATGTATGTGTGGAGAGCACGTACAGAACACAGCATATGCAGCCTTTGCTCCTCCTCAGAGGAGAAGGGTGGTGGGTGAAAAGCAGCTAGCTCTAGCACCTCACCTGTAAAAGCTGGGAAGCTCGTAGGCATAAAGGCTGGTTTAGGTTTCAGAGAAACCTTATCAAAGTTAGGGAAGAACTTTGCGCACGAGGGATGCACTGAGAGCGCATGAAGGTCACTGACTTGCATAGCTGAGGCTAGTGCGAGCAGCAATGCTGTCTTGAGAGACAGGAGTTTTAAGTCTATCTCCTTAATTTGCTCAAAAGGCCGAAGAGACAGAGCCTCCAGCACCAGGGGCAAATCTCATGAGGGAATGGGCTTTTAACTTACAGGCAGAGAACGGTGGGCCCCTTTCATGAATCTGCGAATAAGGGGGTGCTGTCCCATTGCATAGTCCGTGAAACCAACATGACAAGCAGTGATAGCCAGATAAACCTTAATGGTAAAGAAGGATTTCCCGTCATCCATTAGGTCTTCTAAAAAGCACAGCACGTCAAAAACAGTGCACTGGTAAGGCACTAATTGACGAGAGGCACACAATCTTTCAAATACGTGCCACTTGTTATCATAAAATGACCTGGTGGAGGGCGCCCTCATGCTTTGAATGGTAGCAACCACACAAGGGGGCAGCCCTAATGCATTCAGGTAGTGCCTTTCACGGGCCAAGCCCGAAGAGCTAGATGCTCTGGGCAAGGGTGATATATTTCCCCATTCGCCTGCAACAATAGGTCCCTGTGAAGCGGGACCTCGCATGGCTTTGCATGAAGAAGTTGGATTATCTACGCCAGTCACAGTGATTTCGGCCACCTGGGTGCTATTAGGATCACTGATAAACTCTGGTTAGAGTGGGGGAGATTAGAGCAAGAGGGGGAAAGGCATAAAGGAGCACTTTTGGCCACGGATGGGCCATCGCGTCCACGCCCAGAGGCGCGTTCTCATCCTGTAGCGAGTAGAACATAGGACAATGGGCGTTGCTTGCGAGGCGAAGAGATCTACAGCAGCAGGGCCAAATCTCCGCCATCGCATTTCCATTACTTGGGGATGAAGGCACCATTCCCCATACAGTGGGTTTCCCCTTGACAGCAGATCCGCGCCTGCGTTCAGAATGCCTGGAACATGGGTCGCACGTAACGAGAGAAAGTGACGGCAACTCCAAACCAACAATCTGTGGGCAAGACTGTGAAGGCGGAGGGAGCGCATGCCACCTTGGCACTTGATATGTGCTATTGCTGTCGTGTTGTCGCAACGTATTAGCACATGATGTCCCCTCAATTGAGGAAGGAAGTATCTGAGTGTTAGCCATACGGCTAGTAACTCCAGATAGTTGATGTGAAATGAGTGCAGCTGGTTTGGCTATGTCCCATTCACTATTTGTCCCTCCTGGGTCGCCCCCCACCCAGTGAGCAATGCATTTGTCGTAACAACCTTTCTCATAGAACAATCCCAAGAGGGGTTCCCTGAGCAAAAAAATTTCCCAATGACGCAGAGTTGCAGTGCAATCCCGCGACACAGTGAGAAAACAATTGAAATCGCACAGGGCGTTGAGTTGGAGGGATGAAATCCATCTCATAAACCACCTCATCCTCAACAGGCCAAGTGGCAAAGCCTGTGAGGCTGAAGCCATCAGACCTTGCAGTCTGAGGCATGTATGATACTGTACTCTCGAGCCCGGTTTGAACTGAGAGAGACAGTTTCTGATTGATATAATGCGTTCCACTGATAGGCAAGCTCGAATTGACACAGAGTTTAATTCCAGTCCCAGAAATGTTACATTTTGAGATGGAGAGAGGTTGCTCTTGGCATGGTTTACTTGAAAACCAAGAGAAGCCAGGTGTGTCATAACTAACTGAGTGTCCTGCACAACTCTGTCTTTCGAATTGGCGATTATGAGCCAATTGTCTATGTAAGTCAGAATTCTGATCACTGTTAATCTTAACAGGGCCAGACCCGCTTCCACACAAAGGCAGAACACCTGTAGGCTCAGGGAAATACCGATGGGACAAAACTGTATTCGTAGCAAAGGCTGCGGTAAGCGAAGCAGAGAAATTTTGTGTGGGGAGGATAGATGCCTACATGAAAAAAGGCATCTTTCAGATTGATTGATGTGAACCAATCGTTCTGACGTATTGATCGTGAAAGAGCGCCGTGTGTTAACATTTTGAAGTTGTACTTCCTCAAATGTTTGTTCAACCCTCTGAGGTCCAAGATGGGGCATAGGGAGCCGTCCTTCTTTGGAACTAGGGAATAGCGAGAGTAAAAGCCCTGTTGCACTTCACCTCTCAGCACAAAATGAATCGCCCCTTTGTTTAACAGAGAAGCATTTTCCTCCTCTAAAACATGGGTTTGACTCTCTTTGGTTTGAGAGTAAATAACTGAAGTGAGGGGGTCTCACTCTGAACTGGAGTCTGTAACCTTTGGCAAACGTACGTAAGACCCACTCGGACGCAGACATAGTTTGCTAGGTGTCGATGTGATTTGTGAGCGCCCCCACTGGCGTGGGGGACCTTGGTAGAGAATGGTCGGGAGAGGCCTGCTCGATAAGTGGGGCTGGCACTCCACCTAGTGGATAACCCAGGGGAGGCCACGTGTGTTTGGGAATGATTTCTTCTCAACACAGATTTCTTTTTGAGGGCAGAAGCCTTTATTGAAAATGGTCTGGGCATGCTGAGCATGGGGGGCATGTTTATTGCACTCAAACTATCTTTTCCTAAGTTGCTGGGGGGAACAAGAAACTGAACTTGCACTGCATCGGCAGTGAACACAGGGTGCCAAACTCTGGAGGGAGGTTCTCCCTGAACAAAGAGTCTCCTCTTTATGGGGGGAGAGAGGTGACATGAACTTGTGCTCTTGGGGCCGGTTGCCCCAACACACAAATTTTGCCCCCCAGCCAACAGCCTGTCAGGCAGGCCGCTTGCGTTTGGTGTCAGTCACGGTGGGCGAAGGTTGTGTCCCTGAGGCTTTTGAAGGTGGTTACCCTGCTGGCCTGGGGTTCTTCCCTGAGCCTTGCCTCTTCCCTGTCCCGGCTGGGCACAGCGATTGACCGTGGGCTGTGGCGGCCGTGCAGCTGTTGCCAGTTGAGGAATGACTCTGCGGGGGAGGCAGAGTTTGAAGGCCTCATCCACCTTTTTATCATCACACCGCTGCTGCATTAGGGTCAGCGTGGGTCCAAATAGAGCCTGGCCAGGCTCGATAGGGGCTCCCGCAATGCGCCTTTTCTCACTGTTAGGCAGACCAGAGAGGTTAAGCCAAAGAGCACGCTCACCTGTTACAGCCAGGGCCATGGAGCGGCCGCAGGCTTGCACAGACTGGCGGGAATTGCGCAGGACCAAATCATTTACTGTGACGATTTCCTGCCACAGCACAGGGGAAGGACTACCCTTCTTGAGCTGTTTGCCCATCAGCTCAGACTAGTATACTGAGAGGAGAGAGGAGATGTTCAAAGCACTGGCAGCTAGGGCTGAGGCCCTGTAAGAGGCCTGGTGAATGGAGGCTGTGAAGCGATCCATTTTGTTAGGCAACGAGGGCTTAGGTGGCGCCAGTAATCCCCCTTGAGAAGGGTTAAGGGCAACAGATGGTTCAACAGCTATGGGATCTCCCATGGCATGGGCAGCCATATCTTTGACTTCCAGGCCAGAGAAGCCATGTTATAAGTCAAGATGTTCCTTCCAGTGGTGCCGCAGGTGTTTAGCGCAGGCAGGAAGGACCGGGAGTAGCTGCTTCTAAGGCCTGGAGGAGGGCCCGGGAATTTTCCATCATATACATCCCTTTCTTCATCGGCAGGGTTCTGTAGAGCAGGCCATTCAATATTTAAATGAGTTGCAGCTCGCTCACAAACCTCTAGCTACACAGTGTGGGGTTGGGGGTTGGGTGTTAGCCATTCCCGTACCAGGTGTTGAGAAAGGGGAATGGAATCCTCCTCGCCTGAGTCTTTTGACGCCACAGGAATGTTGTCTTTTCAGAATCAAAAGTATTTCCTTCCAGTAGTGGTGTGCCGGAGAGGGAAAAAACGAGGCTCGCTACGCCTGGGTTGGACTAGTCGGCCCAGCTCGTAGTAGGGGGGGCTAGCATGGGCAGAGAAGTTAAGGCCAACCGTCCTCCTTATCCTAATCCTCTGGGATTCTCTCTTACAGCCATGGGTAGCAGCGACTCTCAGCCTTCGCCCCCGCAGTTTTCTGGGAAGCACCTGGCAAAGGCTACAGCTCTCCGGCATGCTCATGGCCTCCTAGGCATGTCAGACACATGATGCAGAGGGAGTGCGTGTTTCTAGCGGTGATAAGCGCTCCGCAGGCGGCCGGGCAGGCACGCGAGCGTGGCTCCTTGGAAACGGCTGGAGAGGCAGGCTTAGAAAGAGCTATATCCGTGTTGGGTATGGATTTCTTATTTAGGAAATACAGCGTGGGCGGCGGACTTAGCGGTAGCACAAAACTAGCGTGGGTGGCTAGCTGTGAACTGTATCAAAGCGGGGAGCCAGCAATAAAGTTAGCAAGCAAGGGTAACAATGCTAATTAGAAGGGTCGCTTTTAGCTCTGACTAACTTGTTAAAACCTTTCATGCCCAGCGAAGGCGGATCCGAAGATATGTCCTCCTGAGGGCAGTTAAGTGAAAAGGTTTTGAAGAATAAGGTCGAAGCTGTGTGTGGGTAACAAGAGTCGCGAGAAGTGAATGTCAACTGAGGAGGAGTAGCACTGAAGAGTCTTATATCGAGGGTTTGGAGTGCAATGGTTATATGTCCATTTTAGAGGTTTTGAGAAAAATTGATTTTTAGGTTTGCAAATGTTCTATTAAATCAGGTACATCATTTACATCATTTTTATATCAGTCACTCTTTTACTGCATGGTTCAGAAGTATACTGAACATGTAAGTTTTCATTAGTGTGGTACTGCGACATCATGGCCAAAATTGCCAAAATGGACATGTCACCTCCGTGCTCCAACAATTCTAGCACTTGATGTGACATAACACAATGGTGATAGATTGAAGTTAAGTTTGTTTGCAATGGAAGACAGATGATTCTGTAATACTATTCATATTTATTCATCAAAATATCAATGTTTAATTCATATAAGCAGATTTTGTTGGATATACTACAAAATGAAAATGTGAATTCTGTTTAAAACTGAGGCGCATGGACATATAATTCTTGTGCTCCAAGAACTAGCTGATATAAATGTGTGACAGGAGGTAAAAATCTCAAAATCACAAAATTTGGACATATCACCATTGTGCTCCAAACCCTCGATAAGCTCTCTTGGGAGGGTGGGCAGCCTCCCAGAGCATTGGACGCACTACTGTCGGTCAAAGCCAGACTTGGTGCAATTAGTTGCTTCTGCAGAAGTCATGTCCGGATGTCATTTCCATAGGTGGATCTCGAACACGAGATGATGAAAGAGAATTAAATCTTCCAGTCTCCAAGCATGTTTTTTTTTTCCGGGGCATTGCTTCAAAGATCTCAACTCCTCAGCATTCACCTTGCTTGCAATGTATTTTCCTCTCTGTGATCAGCTTGTGATGCTGTCAGTAAGACTTTGCGGAAGCCATTTGATTCTATGGGTTCTGATGTTTCCAACGAGCTCTAAACCACCTTAATCGCACAAACCTAGCCTGAGCTAGAGCCTTGCGTTCCCAGTGCTTCAAACTGAGTCCATGGGCTATTAGCATGTACTTAAATAGCGCAACAATATAAGTGCTTAACTGGTTTGTTTGTGGTATTTTTGGTATAATTATCCGCTAAATATTCACCAGTCATTTTCAAAGTCGTTTTCTAGCAGAATCTTTGTGCTAGTCCACATGAATATTGCCTGTATTACAGTACAAGCGGCTAATGTAGTCTTGTGGTTAGGGTGAAGCGCTGCAATTTGGGCGACCAGAGTTAAAACCCCTGTAAAGACCTCTGCTGTCTTAGGCATTTTACTTGTATAAATAATTGCTGGGGTTTTTGTTCTTTTTGTGTTTTTTTTTTACTTTTTTTTAACCTTACCTTTGTATTTATAACTTTATTTGCTCTTTTTAAATAAGTCTGCTCCAGTGGAGTCAAACTTTGAATGGGAAATTGTATAGGCTAGAGGACTGGCAGAAATAATTTTAAAAATTTTTAAAAATTCTAAAAATTATGTATGCCTGTAGTGACATATAAGTGAAATTAAATGAGTTTTACACTTTGGTATCAGAGAAATATGAAACGGCACACAGTGTCAGCTTGGAGAGGCCTGAACTAAAACCTCTCTAATTTTGCTCTGATTAATTTGGTTTGAGTAAACTTTGGCACAGATAATTGTGAGATTTTGTGCTGTAATTTTTTAGGGGTTTCAGACTTCAACTGGTTAATTTCAATGACAGATAGAAGTGAAACTTTGTTTGGTGAAAAAAGATGTTTCATTTATGCAGTGTTACATCTTCATGTACTCTGACTCAGTGAAATATACACTGATTTTTGCACCATGACAAAAATCCCCAAGGTGTTACCTTTATTTTGATACCATGATTATTCAAATCGACCAATTCGTTGCAGACATATAGTCATTTCATTTTGGGCATGTCATTTTAAAGCCAGAGGCTCAGGGCTTAAGGGGTTAATTGTGTCTTAGAATAGTACAGTGAAGTACACTTAATTGTAATTAAGTACACATTTAAATCTTAATGATATACATTAGCATACTTTGTACATTATTAGTACATCGAAAATGTCACACTTTTATTATAATAATCATGTACACATGGAAGTACACTAAATGTACTATAAATTAAGTGTGCTTCCGCATACTTTTTTTTTTTTACGAGGGGTAACAGAAAAATATTTGTCATTTCTAAAAAACGCTTTTGTTCACTGCATATTTCAAACAACCAAAAACGGGAAAAAAAAGTTTGTCTTTTTTTTTATTTAACCATTATTTTACCAGGAATAAATCCCATTGAGATACAAAATCTCTTTTCCAAGGGAGTCCTGGCCAAGACAGCAGCATAAAAGTTTCACACAGAAAACAGCAACAGACAGTGACAAGCAAAAACTACAAAAATAATATATTAACCGGTTTTAGCAGTGAAACATGTGCATGCACTGGTTAAGTAAGCCTTAAAGGGGCAATAAGCGGAAATGCCTCATTTCTAGATTGAAAGAATTAAAAATTGCTATGTGAAGAACGAGAAGTGTAATTTAATCTGGAGTATAGCAGGACATCACACACCCGCTCTCTGTGTTGATCTCCAGCCCCTTGTTTACAAGCCCGGTCCGGCTGCGCGTTCATGTACGTTCATGTGAATCTACGTCTCCTCCTTCCCAAGAATACATTCATGCAGCCAGTGAGCAGAATCGCCTCCTCCTCCTTCCCGAGAATGTATTCATACAGCCAGTGAGCAGTGGCAGCGCGTCTTTTTAAAAAAGCGAAATGGCGGAGAGCGGAACGAAACGTTCACATGAAGACGAGCAGGATCCAAAATGACTTCTAAAGAAACAACAGACGTTGGCGAAGAGGTTGTCGGATAAAGAAAGGGACAGAATCCGGATTAATATTGGCCTTGCATTTCCAAGGTGGAGAGCACTGCGAGAGCTAAAGGGGCTACAATTTGACTCTGAGCCAGGGGCCTATTGCACAAAAGTCGGATCCTGAGATCCTGGATCAACGCCAAAGCGAGGATTGCCATATCCCAAACAGCGAGTCGCTGGCTTAATTGATTGCACAAAGCCTACAGTGGGTGGAAGAGGATCAGCTAAGTGAAGCCAGCTGCAGCTTATCCTGTTGAGTGCGCGTACACGGCTACCTTATATAGACCCCTAAGATAGATCACAGAATCGCTGATCGTCACTATGGACACGCAGCAGAAGCAGCAGACGCGTGCACCGGCTTTTACACAAAGTGAAATCGAAATGCTTATGGAGGCTTATGAAGAAAATAAAGGAGTTATTAAAAAAAAGGGAAGCACAGCAGCCGCAAAAAAGCAGAGGGAAAAGGGGTGGCAAGCCGTTGCCGATCGTCTCAACGCGTAAGTAATCCTCAAATAGGCTTATCATTCATACGAACCACGGCTCCACTGAACCGACATAATTACGCCTAACATTACCGGTACCATACAAGCAGTTAACTTAACCAAAACGTTACGGGTTGTAACATCTAATTGATGTGAAACAATCGGTTGAAATGGCAGCTGAATCTGACAATCGTTTCATGTAAATGACTGGAAAATGATTTCTGCCTGATTTCTTCTTTGTAAAAGTCGGTCTGTCCATCCATGCATGCCAAACTGTATAAATGAAATATAATTAATCCTCACATTACATCTAATTCACAATGGTACATGGTAGCCTTTCTCTGTATGCCTCCCATTCTTACAGAACAAGCATGACTGGAACAACAAGAACTTGGCAACAATGCAAGATCAAGTACAAGAACATCTTGGGGACTGGTAAGTGGCTGAAATGTGATTTCCTAGTGTGTTTCATTTAATCATTAATTTTCAGAAATGCACTGAAGTAGAACCCACTTTACAATAGAACAAATGCAATTATGACTAAACTACAGTTACACAGGGGTGCATGCTATACCTACTGTACACAAAATGGGCAAGATGTGTCTAAGGATGCATAAGTGAGGTATGAGTGCCTGCTCACCCATTGTACTGTCTATTCTGATTTAAGCTTGTCGGAAGAAGAGTAGCTATGGGATGACAGGGGGTGGGCCAGCAGACTCCGACTTCACCCCAGCTGAGGAGAGGGCCCTAGACCTCAATAAAGGAAGTCCTGCGGTGGAGGGGATCCCTGGCGGGACAAGCACGGACTCTTGTCCCCCCAAAGACTTTGCTGACTTCATACAAGGTAAAATTCCCCATTGTAAATATGCATGGGACACAATCAACCATTCACATGAATTCATGTCTGACTCTGGCTTGCCTTGCAGTATCTGGTATTAATATCACGCTGATTGCGTCACCAGCAGCACAAGCACCAGCAGATCCGGTGAGTACCATTCATGAAAGCAGCCATTTCCCAACCTCTAGAGTCCAAGGCACATCAGAGGTTAAGCCAAAATCTATTGCCAACGGTAATGTCCTATTATTTGGGAGGACAATGGGCTTGGAAGATGTTGCTGATATGCTTGTGTATGAATCCTTTGACTGTGGCAAGATGAGGGCTCCAGTGCTGCAGCACAGCCCACTGCAGCAGATGATGATGAGGAGACTCTATCTTTGGACTCCAGATGGCTTGAGGTATCACTACAAGCTGGTCAAGTGCCTATTCCTTCTATAATGGTGAAGTCAGGATGTGTTGCTCACACAAAGTGTAATTTCTGTGCCAGGATTCAGATGCTGCACGCCGGTTTCCCAAAGTGGTGGGTATTACCAGAATGGCATCCTCATCATGCACAATCCCTGCTTTGCTAACTTGGGTCTTTCTCAGGACTCTCAAACTGTCAGAGGGCTCTACTGTGCAAATCTTCGGAGCCAAATTGCGCTGGCAGAGGTCCGGACCAAATATTATAAAAGAAAATTGGACAACTTATACCTGGACACAGAAATTAAAAGGGCCAAACTAAAGAATTTGGACCTTCAGAACCAAAAACTGGGAAGGGAGGTGAGTTGTGCTGTAAATGAGGAGCCTTCCAATGCACACTGTGTGGCTGACAATACTTCAATGTAATCATTCTTCTCTTAAACACCCCCCCAGCTTAAAGATCCATGATTCTTCCATGGGACCAGCTTCAGAATCTCTCTCTCTCTCTCTCTTTCCCCCCCCAAAATGTATGACATGCCTGGATTAAAAATTCATACAGCAATGTGGTGTCCCCTGTTTCATTAAGGTATAGCGGGCCTACCATGGGGATATTAGTCATTACATCACTTGACTAGTCCAGTTAGCTGATTGGTGAGAAGTCAACTGTGGCGCGCACACACAACTGGCTCATTGACTGAGAAGGTGCACGTACTAAAGATTGGCAAGGCCACTGCACCCACTAGGCCAAAATCAAGTTTACGGACGCACGCACTACAGACCAAAGGTATCTTACCACAGCATAAGCCTGACTTTGCCTCAAAAGGAACTTGGTAATCTTTCCAGTGACATCAAACCAAATGACAGCATGAAGGGGTAGTCGAGAGGTCAAATGGGGCACAATTAAAATCAATGCCGTTCTGTCAAAGGAGATTGTTAGAGGCATCCTTTCAGTTTAAGTAATTAGGAAAGGCTGGTATGGGTGCAAGTGTTTAATGAAGTAGATTGATGCAGTGGCCTACAAGAAGGCCTCAACAGGTGTGTGTTGCTTCTCTCACAATGGCGTGCCCTTTTCTGAATGAGGTTTTGGATGAGGAGGCTGTCATTGTCAGGAGAGCCTTCCAGAGAGAGAGGATTTTCAGAGACCGGGCAAATCCACTCGCTCACAATGATCGGTATTTACAGGAGCGGTACCGCTTCTCTGCTGATGGCATTCGGTACCTTGTGAGACTGCTAGAGCCCAGGATCCAGCATCCCACTGAGCGAAGCCACGCTCTTACCACCACACAGATGGTCTGCGTGGCCTTGCGGTTCTTTGCCAGTGGTGGCTTCCTGTATTCTGTTGGCGATGCAGAAAACATGAACAAAGCCACTGTATGTCGCACAATCCGGGCTGTGTACTTGGCCCTGAAGTCTTTGGCACACACTTTCATCACTTTCCCTGGCCATAGACGGCTGGTCCACATAAAAGAGGATTTCTACCGGATTGCAGGTAACAAAGTACACTTAAAAAGAAACCTGCTACCTTGGAACAGCAAGTAATTTGCTCATTGCTTTGTATCACAGGCTTCCCAAATGTCATTGGTGCTCTGGACTGCACTCACATTCGCATCAAGAGGCCCTGCCAACATGAAGGTGATTACTTCAATCACAAGCACTTCCACAGCATCAATGTTCAGGCATGCATCTTATAAATGTCTGCTAAATGAATACTGTACATAATCTGATGTGCATTGGAGTGGTCTAATGGGCTACCTCTTGTTTCAGATGATCTGCAATGCCGATCATGTTATCTCCAACATTGAGGCAAGGTGGCCTGGCTCAGTCCATGATGCCCGCATCTTTCGGGCCTGTCCCGTTTACCGGCGTCTAGCACAAGGTCAGCCACAACCTCCACTGATTACCACTTTTAGAGGCAAACCTTTTTAGGGCAATATGGCCCATCTTATTTGTAATGTCTGGAGTTAGACAAGAATGCGTGTCTTTGGCTTGTCTGTGCATTCAGTGGTTCAGCAGCTGCCGTCCCCCGTCACCAGTTCTGCCACCATAATGGACGTGGATGGAATCTTCTCTAACCCACTGTATAAAGTCCTCAAATGCATGCTTCACATTTTGTATACACGTGTACAAAGAATTGGGCTATTGTCAAAAGTGAAATGTGCCTTTTAATATGACTTAAGTTCCAGTGTGCTCTTTATGAGGTTGTGACATTTGCATTCTGTGTACTGAGGTGAAATCGCTGGCATCCTGCTGGGGGACAGGGGCTACGCCTGCGAGCCCTTCCTCCTCACTCCGTTTACAGACCCAACACCAGCACAGGAGGCCTACCAAAACTCCCATTCCAGCACAAGAAGCCGGATTGAACAGACCTTCGGCCTCCTGAAGGAACGATTTCAGTGCCTTCGCTACCTGAGGGTCAGCCCAGAAAGGGCCTGTGACATCACAGTGGCCTGTGCTGTGCTTCACAATGTGGCTGTCATAAGGAAGGAGAGGGAACCCCATGTGCACAGGGAGGCGCCCTGGGACAATCCTCCCATTGAGCCAGATAGCCACAATGGCAGACTGGTCAGAGACCAGTATGTGCGTAATTATTTTATTTGATTTGGCGTAGTGCCTTCTACCTGTATGTGGTGGGTGCGTTTTTGTTTTTTGTAGCTGCAAGTCCCAAAATTTGGTTGAAATTTTAATTTTGGTTAGTGGGACATGAAACCCAGGTTTGGCCTGACCCCGTACAGGATTTGTTGGTTTAGAAAGGGGTTGTGGTGTGTGGGGTCTTTTCCTCCTTTCTCCTCCTTGGAGCATTTTACTAGGCTACTTTAATAGCCATAACCTTTGTAAATGACCCCAGAAGAGGGTCCTATTTTAGTTGGCATTTTTGACTAAAGGTTCAGAAATGTACTGACCCAGTTATGCACATGAATGTAGCCTTTCAATTTATGTGTGCCTATTACTCTTGCATGACTAATTTTGTGGTGTTGCTGTAATTTGGCAATAGTGCAGCATGCTACTATTCATGTAGTTGTACATGAACTTGTCTTGGGTACATGACATGCATATAATGTGCATTTAGCCTATTATGTTAACTGTGCCTTGATTCAGTGATTTGTATCTGTACAGCACTTTGTGACAACTTACAAATTGCTTTGATTTACCCTTTATCAATAAATCGTGTGATTTTGGCATTGGTCATCTGGTGGCTAATGTGGTTGGGGTTTTTTGTTTTTTTTTTATCTCCCTAGCCTGGGGACCCAGGCTCAACTATGCTCATACATAACATAATGTTTATTGCTTTCTTAGTCCAGGGGGAGCACTTTATGAATTTGAGACATTTAGACTAGGTGTGCATCAGTGTTGATGGAAACAGTTTGATTTTATTTGACACACAATATTGGCCTAATGAAACAAAAAGGCAGCAATACAGATAATCTACTAGACAAAATGAGGTCCCTGGTGGAGAATAGGGACTGCATGGGGTCTTGTAGGAGGTCTCTACTCAGATGGAACTAACAGCCTCAGCTTGGGGAATAAGGACAAATCTGATAATGACAGATTCTATACATGGTTAAAATTTGACATGGAAGGGGGACTGAGAATTGTGATGGTCACTGTCATATGAATAAAAAGACTGAATATTGGCTATTTTGCTGATTATCAATGGTCACAAGTTTAAGATAATTACTCTTAAATCTCAATTTAAGTAGGCCCAATGTGTAGTGGGCAATTTTAAATGACTGAAGGACATTGACTTTTCAATTTGTGTGACTGCTGACTGAGGTGAGGTGAAATTGGCTGGAGGCAGGAGATAAGCTTGTTCGTAAGCCTGCTCTGGAGCTGGCTAGCTCCACAGACTTTGTTTCCATAGTAACTAGTGCTGTGGCTAAGCCCACACGCTCTGTGCAACCGAAATGGGGCTTGAGATCAGGCTAATCCCGCGCTGATCCTGGGCTAATCCCTTATCCCACCTTTGTGCAATAGGCCCCAGGTCTTCTTCTCCTGGACAGGTAAGTAACAAAGTCAAATGTCTGCTTTAATTAGTGTTACAGTAACGTTAGGCACATGTCGCTATGTCGATTCAATAAAATTTAATGTTACAATCGTAGCATGGGTTAATGTCCGGAGCTTGAGTTGTTAGCGGCTCAGTCCCAGCAATGGGCCAGGCGTTACGGTTGTGTTGGGTGAGTACTTAGCCCAGCAGCCAGCTAACATTTGCAATTAGCGCAAATCTGCAGTTTCGTGAGCATTTCAGGTTCGATGTACTGAGTAATAACGCCGCGGAAACTTAAACTGGCCAGTCATTCTGCCGAATAGCAGAGGTAGAGGGAGGTGTGGCTCATGACACACTTTGTTTTGGTCTACAGGCAGTGCACAACAGCAAACCTAGCAGTGAAACGATTCGCTTATTGCCCCTTTAATTCTGGTTTCTAAAACACGTAAACTTGTGCGATGATCCAATTTAAGATAACTCTGTTGCCCGGACCAAGATGAGGGAGCAAAAACAGAGAAAGCTTGATTTCCAAAAACAGAGCAAATTCGAGGGATGGCAAACATGATGTGTCCATGATAGCCTGGAATCCATACTGATAAAGTGCTGGTCGCTCCCAACGGTCACTGACTTATCAGTCTGGCCTCAGTCGTATAGCGAGTGTTTATCCCTTACGTCATAAAAGTGAATATAAGAATATTCATGTTTTCTGCTCTTAGCTGATTGGGCGACCTTTTGGCGAGAACCACCAATCGAATATGAGTTAGCTGGCCAGCAACGGCATTCGTGAATGTTATTTCACATGAGCTTAAAAATTAGATTGTGGTTTGCTTGCGTTTACTCTTGGAGTGGTTGTTAGGTTTTGAACAGGATAATGTTTGGCCATATCTGCATTTTGTTTATTTCAGTGGGATTCCCGGGTATAATAAAGGCTAAATTAAATAATACTCAAATTACATAACGTATTTCACGGTAATTAGCATTAGCTATAGCTCGAAGGGCATGATTGCATCAGCTAAATTAAAGTGATACTCCACCCAAAAACTATAATTTGTATATCAATTACTCACCATTAGATGTCTTGAACGGACAAAGTTGTTCTTCACCTGGCGCAACTTTATGGCCACTGGAGAGTTTTGAAAAATTATCCAAATTCCTTTTTTGCTGGAAGCAAATGGGGTCACGCAGTAGCAATGGGAAAACTCCACAAAACTTCCGTTGACAAACTTTCAAACCATCATCCAACGCATCGTCCAGTATAATCAAAGTCAGCTTTGTCCACTCGTATCCTCAGAACTCTAGAAACGAGGTTATTTTTCGCTAAAAATAATAATACCACAGTTATGCTTCAAGTAAGCTCGCGCATTCAACGGAAGTCCCGCCTCCCGGCTCGTTCATTGCCCAGAGACTCTGCTGCCACTCAGATGAATACTCGTATACACACGAGCTGGGAGGCGGGACTTCCGTTGAATGCAGAACTGTGGTATTTTTATTTATTTTTAAGTCTGTCTAAAGGGGGGAGGGGGGCACCCTTGCGACTGTGAGGCAATCATAGATCTTGCATGGATTTTGTGCGAATATTTGAAAGTCAAACGCTGGTCTACCGACTGAGGCCAGACGTACAAGCAAGTGACCGTTGGGAGCGACCAAAGCTTGATAAGGATGGATTCCAGGCTATGTCCATGAGACCCTTAGATTAAAACTGCTTACATTTTTTGGAGTCAGCAGAGAACATGGATACAAAGGCAGTTCATGCAGGATGGCTTTATAGAGAAAGATGTAAGGGAGCGACCAAAGCTTGATAAGGATGGATTCCAGGCTATGTCCATGAGACCCTTAGATGAAAACTGCTTACATTTTTTGGGGTCAGCAGAGAACATGGATACAAAGGCAGTTCATGCAGGATGGCTTTATAGAGAAAGATGTACCAATGTTCCATTCTTCTATTGTATAATGAAGGCCAGCCAACTTTCTCATACAACTTACAACGATGCGTGTGGAAACCCAGATCAGAAATAAATCACAATGCAGCATGGTACAGAGTCCAACATTTTCAGGGATGATGCGGTTGCATGTATATAAAGAACATCACCATAGTCGATTACCGACAAAAAGGTTGCTTGAATCAGTTTCTTCCTGGAGACAAAAGAAAAACAAATTTTGTTTCGATAAAAGAATCCTAATTTTACCCTCAATTTTTTTGTTAGATAGGCATGGGCAACGCTCTGCATAAACTCTAATGGAATGCGTAACAGCTGAACTGGGGCGGTAAACAAGCCTCAGAAAACTTATTAAAAAAATGATGTAAATACCATTTTCATACAAAAAGAACACCATGGTTTGATTAAAAGCAACCTTTTCAATAGGATACCCGCATTTCATACATGAACTCTCATGACACGACCAATAACGCGATTTGAACAGAGCTATTATTCGCCCGTTGGATGAATGCGTGACCTCAATTTGCGCCGTGTTTACAAACTTTAAAGTGCACGGCGTGGCAAAAATATCCATTTTGGAGGTAGATTTCAAACAGCCCGCGCTGACGTGATATCCCAGCTACGGCCCTGATTGACTTACAGCCATCTAATTTGAGAAATTACGAGTCTATTCGTCCAAAATAGACCTCCAGGGGATGTGAAATAAGTTCGACAGAAGTTGTTGAAGTTCGTCGCAAGTTCACCGTGACTTCTTCTCAACAATAGCAAGAAAGGTGAGTGTATTTTTACTGTAATCTACATAGTTAGTTGACAGAATATGCTGTGACCCTATTTGTGAAGTTTCAGTAAAATATACCAAGGAATAAACCAGCGCCAGGCGTTCAAAACCTACCAGTGTTCTGACAAATTTTGCTACCTATCAAAATATGCCACCTCGCGAACACTGGTCACAAGATTCATTCACTTGTACCCTTCAATTCGAGACTGCGAGGATGGAAATCTGAATAATCAATTCGGAAAAATTCTCGGCTCTCGGTAATTCTGTGCGTCGTTTAAACATTTTGTTAATCGGATTATGAAAGAAGACTGAAAATAAGTGCCCGCTTTTTGTTTGGGTGTAAAAGCGCGTATTTAAAGGAGAATACATTGTATATTGATTAAGCATTGAACTCTGCATTAGTCGAACTGTTTTAATATTTGTTGATGACGTTGCTTCGGCTTCCTGGAAGCAAGTACGCACAAATCTGCTGTCTAGTGAGCATTTCAGGTTCGATGTACTGAGTAATAACGCCACAGAAACTTAAACTGGCCTGTCATTCTGCCGAATAGTCTTACTAAACTAGTTAATCGTCTGATTGCTAATCAAGCAAAGGGGAGGTTTCTGCCTCGCCAAACTAACCTCCAACTGCACGTCACTGTTTTTTACTATGAATTATTCACAGTAGCTCATTGAAACTATCATGGGAGGAGGGTATATGGACATTGCAAAAAATAGTGCAAAGGTTTTTTTTTTTTTTTTTATCACCACGGGTTATTGAAGGGGGAACGTTTGATTCATTTTTCGTAGCAGTGGGAGGGCAAACAACTGCCGGCATCAGCAACTTCACTGCATTTTATATAGTAATGGGCGAGTAGCGTTAATGTTTGCCCTCCCACCGATAATTCTGACATTTTTGCAGGCCATTGATCCAAAAAAAACTTCACAGGCAACCCATTCATACCATTTTTTAATATCAGTGCAAAACCTAATGTTTGTTGAACATAATTGGGTGAAATTCAATGCATTTTGCATTAAAAAGGGCCTAGGGGGTGCTGCTGTACTTCAGAAAAGGGGTTGATGACTTTAGCATCAATTATTTCTGTTAGGGTACCCTAATGGATAATTTGGCCAGGTTTATTTCTGAGTAGACTGCATTTTCGAAAATGCTCTCAGGCTTCACCCCCCAATTTTCAGAATGGGTTTTGTTGATAAATGCCGAAATCAGCCATTTTTGGGACCTGAGACCCTTTCCTGTAAAGGCGTTGGACTTGTGGCAAACTCTTCGTCTGTGTCTTCTGTACTTGCCTGCAAAAAATCATTAGAAAATAATAAAAACTTTGTTCTCAGCAACTCAAGAAATGTTGTCATTTCATTCATTTGTATTGCCCATGCCTATGTTAGATACTCAATATGATGATGAAAAGACAATTTTTCATCTAAGAGGAAACCCAAGTATTTATATGTTGATACATATTCAATCACCTCATTATTCAGAGTTAAAATCTGATAACCTTCTTTGATTTCCCTTTTTGACCTTGAGAAGAACATCATTTTGGTCTTGTTTGCGTTAAGTATGAGCCTTAATCTACATAAATTCCGCTGAACTACAATAAAAGCACCTTGTAGGTTGTGAATTGCACTCACAAAAGAAGATGAAGTAGTATATATAATTGTATCATTAGCATAAAAATGGACTTTGCATCAGTAACATTTTTACATAAATTATTTATATAAATAATGAATAAAATGGGACCCAATATGGATCCTTGCGGGACACCATTTTTTATACTTAAAAAAGTCTAAGACAAACTATCAGCTTGAACACACTGTGTTCTACCACTCAAATAGTTTTCAAACCATTTAACAGATTTTGAAGAAAACCCTATATTAGTGAGCCTCCGTAATAGAATTTAATGGTCAACAGTATCAAAAGCCTTAGATAAATCTTAGAAAAGTGCAACACAGTGTTCTTTTGAGTCAATGGCAGTTATGATGTCATTTAAGACCTTCATTGTAACAGTAACTGTACTGTTTTTTCCTAAACCCAGACTGCATATCATTTAGAATGCCATTTTTAAATAAAAAATCTTTTATTTGAGAGCTAATAAGCCCTTCCAGTACCTTGGCTAAAACTTAAATTTTGGAAATAGGCCGATAATTATTCGGGGTGGATGGATCTCCACTAGTGATGGGCAAAAAATGAACGAACAAATCAACAACTCTTTTTAGTGTCCGATATGTACCGGATCAGCCTGTCAAATGTCCGAGTGCTAAAGTGAATCCCCGACTTCTCCCACCAGTTAGACTCGCCCACCCGTACTGCTCACAGGCTGCTACATTACCGATAGAAAGCGATGGATTTCTCCAAAAACTACATCTCCCGCCACCATGTGACATCCTTTTTGTGCACTCGCTGCTCGGAGGCCATGTGTTCGCTCGCGTGATTTTTTTCTATTTCCCCTCCGCACCCGCAGTTCAGTCCCATCCCTGTTTTTCAGGAGTTACATGAATTAAACTCCTCAGCTAAGCCTGATGTGCAAACTGTTTAATATACTTGCCCATAGTATCTAGCCAGCAGTTCAAGAAAATGATCTCTTGTGACAAGAAAAATCATCTTCTTCTGAAGCAAGCACTTCAGCTACAGTGAGCCAATGGTATCCCAATTAGTAGTTAAGAAAAATAAGTTTTCTGAAGCAAAAATTCGACTTGGTATTGATATTAAGACATTCTACAATCAATTATAGTCATTACATATCAAAACCGCGTAGTTTCCTTCCATGTATTTACGTGTCGACTCCTCCACCGACAAAGGAGGCATTCATTATTATCAACAGATAGGACATCACACAGGGACTTTTATTTGGCACTATAACCTTTGACCTGGAGTGACCCTGAAAGGTCAAACTGAAGGTCATGGATTTTCAGAGGGTTACAACTCGAACATGGTTGCAGGTAGAGAGAGAGATATTTATCATTATCGACATATAGGAGGTCACATATGGGCTTTCATGTGGTACCATGACTTTTGACCTTGAATGTTCTTAAAAGGTCAAACTTAAAGTTATGGATTCTCGGAGCGCTATCGAATCAGAAGCTAAAGCACTAAAATAAGTGCTATCAGGCGAGTTTTGTTTTTCCTGGCAACACTTGTTAGTTTTGGTTAATTTTCTCAAAACATATGTCAAAATAAAATGTGAAGACTTCTTACTTTCAAGCTTATTGAGCCTTAATGCAATTTGAATCTGCTTAACCCAAAGGTAAGCTACCTCATGCATTATGTCTGCTAATTTATGTTATTATATTCAATTAATTTCTTCCCAACATATTTTCCATACCTAGCCTGGGATATCATTCTGCACAGCCATACACTTCTAAAAATACTTAATTGTTTTTACTGACAGTGTGCCTGATGGGCATATTTAGAGCAAGTTCTTGGTAATACTTGGTTGAAAAATCCTATGCGGTCGATGAGTGCATAAAGTAAATGTATTTTATTGGGATTGTTGCAGGATTTCACACAATTCATTTATTTCAACTACACTTATGTGAATTACTTTGGAGTCAAATCGTTTGTATGTTTGGCTCCAAACTGTCTTCATTGAAAAATTATGCGTGATGGTGTAATTTCACTGTAATTTAATTGGAGTGATCAATTCACTACTCAGGTCTTGAAACTGCTGCTTGGCAAAAGAAAGCCAGTGATGATGCTTTTAACTTCCACAAGTTCTGAATGTCATCAGTCCAGAATAAATTTTGGTTTAGTTGATTTCATGAAAACCTACTTTAGAACTACAGCTCCAGTGCATGTTCATTTTTTTTCAAATGACATGGCAATTGGAGTAAAACTTTTGGACCACTGCAATGGGTATGAGTCACAATCAGCTGAGGTGTAATAAACTGTTACACCAACATCAAAATATAGACTTCTTCAATCATTTATTTTCTTATTGTCTTATAAAAGCTGGTAAAGAAAATATTGTTATTTACCCAGTTTTTAAAAAAGTGACTTTTTCACCAGAGATGCAACTGCTTGCGTGTGTCATTGTTTGACGGACTAAATGGTGTGTTTTTTGATGCTGTTCGTCTTGTAGCACCACTTTCAGGTGAGGGAAGACATTTTCACCAGTATTTTTATGTTTACTAATTCATAAAAGTCCAAACAGGATGCTGGAAGTACAACATAGCTGATCTGTGACCCAAGTGCATTAACTTGTATGAGCCGTCTCTCTGTATATATCATCTATCCTACTGACTAACACAGATTTTGGCAAATACAGCTACAGAAATGGCATCAAACTTGTATTTGGGACCATAACATAAGACCTTGAACAAAACACAAGACCCACAAGAAGCAAAATTGCAATCATCTGGGGGACACTTACGCATGTTATATTTGACGGACTATCATAACTTATGCGCAAACAAGGTCTTTAAAATCACAGCAGTGCCAGACAGGAAAATCTGTTTAAAAATATCGACTAGGAACCCAGGGTAGTATACTGATAGATATAGTAGAGATCATAATTAACAATTCAGGAGATTATTACGATTACTGCTATTTTCCAAACAGATAAATATTCCTTTTCCTTGCATCCTGTAAAAGAATAGTGCAGACTTGATCAAAGCTGTCAATATATTACTAATTGAGTTATCATCCATACTACGGCATGTGTGTTAAAGGAAAAGTAAATGCATGGTAAACCTACATTGCCATATAAAGTGCATAATCTCCGCTATCCAAAACGATAAACCATTTTTTTTTTTTTTTTTTTTGTTTTGCACAAAGCAATCTGCATGTACATATCTGGTATAAGACTGCTCAAGCAAGCCGCCATGTTCGTTTGGCTAGAAGAGAATGCCTACGTCACTCGGGCTGGTAGCTCACATCAGTCAGGTTTAGATCGCATGTTTTCACTGGAACACCCAACAACTGCGCAACCTGTTTCCACGCACTTTTCCTGATTGACAATCAATCAATTTTAACTTTTTTTTTACTGAACAATTAAGACCTAGCCAAGGCTACATGTAGCCTGTAATGATTAAGAGGTGATAGTGACAAAAAGAATAATTTATGTTTATGCTTTGATTCGAGACTGCAAGGATGAAAATCTTAATAATTAGGCTAATTAGAAAAAAAAAGTCAACTCTCTCGGTAATTCCGTGTATCGTTTTGACCTTTTGTTTATCAGATTATGAAAGAGGACTGAAAATAAACTCCCTTTATTTTTTTTGAATGGCATTAAAATGTACATTTATTTATTTATTTATTTATTTATTTTTTAATTTGGCATCTCCACTCCCACCTGAATCTGGAATACCCAATCTGAGAACTATATACAATGCTTGCTCGTATGTAACCCCCTGTTGCCAGCTCAGGAGAGAGAGACAGTGAGCGGCTCTCCTCCGAAGCACGCGCCTGTCGGCCCCTGCATCTTTACACTCATTGGTCGAAACTATCGCAAGTTCAGAACGAGGGCGGAGGATGCCCGAAAATGAGCAAGCTTAGAATCTCACTGACGAGCGTCCGGCTAGCCAACAGGAGGCGCTTGAGCAACGAACAAGGCAATCATTTTTAATTTCCCTTCCCGATTTGCATCCCTACAGCGCCTCAGCCAATCGTGCGCTGTTCTGAAAAAGCTGTTGACCACTGCCAGTTGGTACGACCGGGGATCGAACCCGCGCTGTGGTAGTTACTACTGCTCTGCAAATGCGGCGCCTTAACTGGATGAGCTAACCCGGCAGCCCCAAAAAGTACATATTTAAGGGGGGAAACACTATCGTAAATATATTGACCACGCATTGAACGTGGCATAAGAAAAGTTTTGATATTTGTTAATGGCATTGCGTTGGCTTCCTCTAAGCAAATAAGAACAAATTTGCTGTCTCATGGGCATTTTAAGTTTGATGCACTGAGCAATAATGTCATGGATGAAATTGGCATGCCATTCTGCTGTTTAGTCTTGTAAATTAGTTAATCAATCCCCTGATTGCTAATCAAGCAAAGTAATAGGGAGTTATCGTTTGTTTAACGGTGAGGATTCTGCCTCACCTAACAAAGCTCCAATAGCATGTCACTGCTCTTAATCATCGACTCAACTTTCAATACTTATGCTTTGACTCCATACGCACTGGTCTAGTCAGAATATTTCCTATTGTTTGATTGGTCGATTATTTTCTACAGCGGAAATGGCAGATTCTGACATTTCTGGGATTATGCGATGTTTGAAAGTAGATTACACAATGTAAAAAAAATAAAAAATAATAATGGCTTATCATTTTGGATCGCAGAGATTATGTACTTTATCTGGTAATGTAGGTATACCATCCATTTACTTTTCCTTTAAGTAGAAATGAGATCTTTCATTTATGCTGTGTTCCATCTTCATTTACTCTGACTCAGTGACATATATACTGATTTTTACACCACAACAAAAATTCCCAAGGCGTTACCTTTAGTTTGATACCAAGATTACTCAAATAGACCAAGTAGTTGTGGAACTATGCTCATTTCATTTTGTGCATGTAATTTTTGACCATTTTTTGAGCCAGAGGCTCGGGGTGGAAAAGGTTAAAATAACTGAAGGGGTGAGTGGATTACTCGAGTTTAATAAAATAAAATAAATAAATAAAAAAATTATGTTTTTTAAAATCTGTAAAAAAGAACTTTTATGTGGTGTAGTCATTGTAACTTGCTTTAATTTGACTTGCTTTAATCTTTTTAGATCCTCCCTTTTTAATATTAATTTCTTATGCTTGCAGTGGGGTTTGAAAGAGAGAAGGTATCTGGTAGCCTATATGTTTTCCTTTAAGTATGCCCAGAGATTGTGGAACAATTGAATGTGTTGTTGTCATACCTGTCTCTGTTCTTAATCAAAGCTAGGATTGTTCCAAGGCATGCAAGAGCCTTATTCTCTGTGGGCATTAGTTACTCACAAAAAAAAGGATTTGTCTCACTTAATTATAAAGCTAAGAAATGATCTGACCTGGCTGGTGCCAGGTTAGCTGGAATGTTAAAGAACAGCATGCCATAAAATCTTCCGAGTAATTGAAAGAGCAATGCTAGCCGACTATCCTTCTCCAATTAAAAGAAAAAAAGAAAAAAAAAACATTATTTTTGGGGACAAAAAAGCACTGAATACAGTTAAGGTTTCATCTTGTTGGTCCTGCCTCCTCAGGCTTTCTGGATACTGTGAATATAAGAGGGGGGAATTTGAGCTTCATGGCTTCTTTAGTTGCTTTGTCTCCCAGCCTGACTTCTGAGTTTGCAAGGGATTTGAGAGAATCTTTGTGGTCAAAATGGACCTGGCAGTAAGGGAACTTGCATTCCTCATTCTCGTTCTTGTTCATGTGTCCTGTCAAGCCAATACCAGTAAGCTTTTCATATTTCTTTTCTAAATGGGATTTTAATGTCATTAATGTGTGTGGAAATGTGAATATATTATGTCAAATGTAAACATGATAAATCCCTTTGTGCCTCAGGATGTTTACTATCCCCTGCCATGGTATGAAGTGGAGTGGGTTATATTGTGTCTGTCCATCTGTCCATTCGTCCAAATATGTGGAACAAGTTTCCTTTGAAACCACTTAAACTAAATGAATGAAATTTTGTGTGTGTGCTGCAAGTCAAGAGCTTGATTGGGTTTGAAAAGAGGACTCCATGGTGGCAGAGGATATTGATGACAATGTCTTCTTGTACCAACTGAGTTTGGAGTTTAAAAAAAGAGCTGTAAAAGATTTGGATTTATTTTCTGTATCTTCTGCAAATAAACAAACAAACAAAAACAGAGCTGTGATCATGATTACAGCACATTTAATGTAATTCCGTGTGGCGAAGATGCTTGCAATAATCATTAAAGGTTTCTAAATATTGAAAAATGTAATATAAAGTGCTGTGAACTGTTAAAAACAAACTGAAATGAATATTTAGTCTGAATACCCTTTGCCTAAAAATTTGGGACACTGGTATGCAGTTTTGTAGTTTCATAAGATTGCTGACTGTTAGGTTTTTCTAAGCATACTGGAAAATATGCCACAATTCCTCTGTAGGCTCACAGTCTCACTTGAGTCTGTCTCCCCAGGTATTTCCAGGTAGCCTTGATGATGTTGAGATCAGAGGCGTATCATGTCATGGCGTATTATTTGTATCAACTGTATTTAGTGAAATACGAAGTTCTTTTGAATTATTATCTTATTATTATTATTTTTTTAAATAAACATGCAGTGCTTCAAATGTGCTTTTTATCTAGAGCACTACTAATATGGAAAACAATATTTAAAATCCAACATCAAATTTAAATAAAAATAAATTAGGGTGCCTAAGACTTTTGCACAGTACTGTATATATAATTAAATTCAGAAATATACTGTATTATTATGAATAAGCCAGAATCAGAATAAACAAAAAAAAAATGTCTCTGAATCAATTTCCTGTTTGAGTTTATGTATATAGTATATTGATTTTACATATATTTGTCCTCTGTAGATAAAAGTAAAACTGATGCATTGGACAATTCAGTTTGAATTGATGCTAGTGTTTTTCATTTATTGAACCAAATTGAACTTTATGGAATCGCAAGTACTTAACTAATGGAACACTTGTGGATTTTTTGCTTAATTGGCCTGCTCCCGTAATCAGTAACCGATATGCAACCATGACAACATTTTTCTCATAGTTAATAAATATTCCTTCAAATATTAAAGGTCTTGTGTCAACAATTAAAAACAATTATGGGCATACGTGTCCAATACAATAGGAAATATGGTAATCTACTTATTTGTTGTTTGCATTAGTAACCATGAACATATGATTGGATGGCAGTATGACAAGCTGCTTTGGGGCAGAAGTTTGAAAATTGGTACCTTGGTGGGAATGTTGTGTTCTTGAGTATTTCTCTTAACTTGAAGCACAGCATGATATTAAAAGTTGCAGGAATTTATATCGCCTGAAATGTGAGCCAAATACCTTATCTAATTCGACCAAATATTACTCCCCAAAAAAGAAGAGAGATTTAAGAGATACCCATATAAATCTATATCCTTTCAAATAATTTATTTTCCCCTCTTCTTTAGTTACATGGTGTGTAGTCTCGGATGCTGAAGAACAGAAATGTCAAGACCTTGCCAGCAATGCCACAGCCAGGAACATTAGAGGCAACCTGCAGTGCACTAGGGGCTACGATGCTGTTGACTGCATGGTGAAAATTAAGGTACAAAAAAATCGAAATGTTCTTGATTCAAGTGGGAATATTACTACACAGCATAGCATGCTGATTTTGAAGGCGTACTTCCTTAAAGAATTGGCTTCGTTTCCGTTTGCCAACAGGTAAACCAGGGCAAAATACATTTGCTGGTAATACTGGTTGATAGCGCACCAAAATATTGACTATTCTAGAGCCCAAACAAACCCAATACCATTCAAAACCATTTTTGGACACAAGGTATGACCAAGTTCAGTGCTTTATTCATCTACCTCTCCATCAGCACCTATATGAATCAAAACGAGCACAGTGAAGTAGCCATTACAACATTACAATTTTTACTGTTTGACCTCTTAAGACTATATATTGAGTGTGAATGAAATTTTAGTGGGTGTGAACTGCCAGAGTTGAATTGAAGATAGGAAAAATGCAGAGTGCAGGTTTTTTGCTTGACATAATGGAATTAAAGTTCACCGTGCTTTGTGGCCCTCTAAAGAACGGAACAGCGGATGCTGCATCCATGAACCCTGACGACGTCTATACTGCTGGCTGGTGCCACGGGCTGGAGGTGGCCGCTGGGGAGTCTCATAACAAAGACGGTGGGTTGCGCCATGAAACTCAAACTGCACCAAGCGAGAGTGCAAAAAGCAGATGACCTTATACGAACCACCCCACCCCCTACCCCTGCCACCTCCCCTCCATCAGTCACAAACAAGCCACCTAGTGTTCAAACTGGCCCAGGTCCTAAAACCACCTGAACACGTAAAACTTAAGACTTCTGCTTGTTTCAAAGGATGCTGCCCTAAAAGGTGAAAGCCCAAATGGAGCTTTCTTGAATTATCAAAAAAGAAAAAAAGAACTAAATATTGCCGAGTAAAGTACAATCCCAATTCCAAAAAAGTTGAGATGCTGTCTTAAATGCAAATAAAAACAGAATCTCTTACATATGCGTTGATTGAATAATAGGCCTTTTGCAGCAAGCAATCACGTGACAACTTTCCGCATAGCAACAAGTCTCCGGTGGGCAAGCTAACCAGACATTCCTTGACAACACTAATTCCTTGAGTGATCAGGAGTTCAATACCAACAATATAAAGTCTGTTTTTGTAATTTGTATTTTAGTTGACGGCTTGGTTTTCCAGATATAGTTAAAGCAAGTTTAGATAAATTGTTCTAGCTGGATTTTTAGAAGAAAACAAGGAGCGGAGACCAATTATCAAGGTCGATTGCTTTGCACTGGACAAGATGTTCTCAGGTATGTTTTCAACAGTTTTAACACTCATATTTATACCACTGATCACCCCAGATTTTGTAAAACTTCTGAATTTGACTTTGTAGAGTATCCCGGCGCTCAACTTTCACTGATAAAAATAGTTGGTTCTTTACGATCAGGCCGTTTTGCGTCCAGATAAGCTTATGTGCAAAGCAGTAGCGGCTCGTGAACTGGCAACAGGGGAGGCTCAAACAATCCCTTAAAAAGAATGATTGGTCACAACCTGTTTTCAATCATTCATTTAAATTACAATTACAGAAACTCCGAAAACTCTCAACATTATAAGGTGTGGCCAGTTTTCATTTATAATGCATACCGATTACGACTCTGGACTTCCCACGCTTTTCTTTTCTCAGCGGTTGGAAGCAACTCATGTGTTTCGCGATCGTTTAAATGAAATAAGATCATTTGAAACGTCTTTATGCAATTCCATTGCTTCCAATGATCTTATTTCATTTAAACAGTTTAAACGATCATGAAACACATGCATTGCTTCCAACCCCTGAGTAAAGAAAAGCGTTAAAGTCCGGAGTCATAACGCAGGTGAAACTGATAAACCTCCATGCACAAGGACTTCAATTCCGTGCGAGAATCTCTGACGCATGCATTGATTGAATACATCAGCAGGGGGACGTAAATATACTACTAAAACTGACGCGGAATGCGAGAGAGTTGACAGATGTGCGTTATTAATGAAAACTGACCACACCTGGTAATGAGAGTTTTCAGAGTTTCTGTATTGGTAATTTAAATGAATGATTGAATACAGGTCGTGACCAATCATTCTTTTTAAGGGATTGTTTGAGCCTCCCCTGTTGCCAGTTCATGAGCCGCCACTGCTTCGCACATAAGCTTATATGGACGCAAAACGGCCTGATTGTAAAGAACCGATTATTTTTATCAGTGAAAGTTGAGTGCCTGGATACTCTACAAATTAAAATTCAGAAGTTTTACAAAATCTGGGGTGATCGGCGGTATATATACGAGTGTTAAAACTGTTGAAAACATACCTGAGAACGTCTCATCCAGTGCAAAGCAATCGACCTTGATAATTGGTCTCGGCTCCTTGTTTTCCTCTAAAAATCCAACAAGAACAATTTATCTACACTTACTTTAACTATATCTGGAAAACCAAGCCGTCAACTAAAATACAAATTACAGAAACAGACTCTATATTGTTGGTATTGAATTCCTGATCGCTCAAGCACTAAGTGTTGTCAAGGAATGTCTGGTTAGCTTGCCCACCAGAGACTTGTTGCTATGCGGGAAGTTGTCACGTGATCGCTTGCTGCAAAAGGCCTAATGCTGACTACAGCAGGGGAACGTAAAAATGCCACTAAAATTCATGCCAAATGCATGAGAGCTCACAGGTATGCATTATTACTGAAAATGATAATGTTGAGAGTTTTTGGAGTTTCTGTAATGGTTATTTAAATGAATGATTGAAAATGGGTCATGACCAATCATTATTTTTAAGGGATAGTTTGAGCTTCCCCTATAGCCAGTTCACCAGCCACCATTGTTTAGTATCCCCTCTTCTTTTAACAACAGTTTGTCAATGTCTGGGAAGTGAGGAGACAAATTGCTGAAGTTTTGGGAGAGGAATGCTGTCCCTCTCTTGTCAGATGAAGGATTCTAGCTGCTCAACAGTCTTGGGTCTTCTTTGCCAGATTTTTCGTTTTATGATGCGCCAATGTTTTCTATTAGTGAATGGTCTGGACTGCAGGTAGGCCAGTTCAGCACTCAGACGTTTTGACTGCGAAACCATGCTGTTGTGATGGATGCGGTATGTGGTTTTGCATTGTTTTGATGAAATATGCCTTCCCTGAAAGAGACGTTGTCTGGATGGGACATGGGAGCATACAATATGTTGTTGTAAAACCTCTATATACTTTTCAGCATTGATACTGCCTTTCCTGAGGTGTAAGCTGCCCACGCCATTGGCACTAATACAACCCGATACCATCAGTGATGTAGACTTTTGAACTGTGCACTGATAACAAGCTGGATGGTCTCTACCCTCTTCAGACCGCACAACACGACGTCCGTGGTTTCCAAAAATAATTTTAAATTTTGAATCATCTGACCACAAAACAGTTTTCCATTCTGCCGCGGTCCATTTGAAATTAACTTTGGCCCAGGGAAGACGGCGGCGTTTCTGGATCATGTTCATGTATGGCTTCTTCTTTGCACGATACAGCTTTTGCTTGCATTTGCTCGGTGAGCTGTGTTCACAGACAAGGATTTCTGGAAGTGTTCCTGCGCCCATGCAGTGTGTTCCAGTGTAGAATCATGCCTGTGTGAAATGCAGTGCCGCCTGAGGGTCCGAAGGTCACGAGCATCTAATATTCACGTTCGGACTTGTCCCTTGGGCACAGAGATTTCTCCAGTGTCTCGGAATCTGTTGATATTATGTACTGTAGATTCTTTACTTCTGAGAGACTCTGCCTCTCAAAAATGCTCTTTTTATACCCAGTCATGTTACTGACCCGTTTCCCATTAACCTAATTAGTTGCAAAATGCTCCTCCAGCTGTATTTTATTAGTATCAGTTACTTTTCCAGCCTTTTGTTGCCCTTGTCCCCACTTTTTTGAGACATGTTGCTGCCATCCAATTCAAAACGAGCTAATATTTTTCACAAAATAGTAAAATGTCTCACTTTCAACATCTGATATGTTGTCTGTGTTCTATGGTGAATAAAATGTGGGTTTACGAGATTTGCAAATCATTGCATTCTGTTTTTATTTACAATTTACACAGCATCCAAACTTTTTGGAATTGGGATTGTCCAACACTTAAGTTCTATGTCTGAGAATTTCTCTTCCTTTTTTTCTAAGGAAAATATTTGCAATCGGATATGACTTCATAACTCACTATCACGCACAAATGTGCAAGTGAAACACCTTAAAATACCCAAAAGTAACAAATACTTTCTACATGAGGGGAAAGAAAATAAGACTTTCTAAGACTAATTTAAGACTTTTTCGTGTTGCAAATAATGTCTACTATATTCTGTTACAAATGGGTTTGGAGGTATCTCTTTTGATTTCAACCTTTTAGCATTAGCATAAAGGGGGGTAAAAATGCATTTCACTTTTGGGCCCATAGACTGTAAAACATCCTTTATTAATCAATTCAGAATAAAACAGAAAAACAGATAAATGAGTCCATTAGGTGTCATTATTAGTGTTGATTCAAAACTGAATATTTTACTGTGTGCTTTGTGGACTACACATTTCACATACTCTTGCCTTTCTGTTTCTCAGATGGAATCAATTATTATGTTGTGGCTCTGGCCAGGAGGTCCTCTAGTGACCTCTCCCTGCTGGAGATGCATGAACGCAGCTCCTGCCACCCTGGAATTCGCACAACTGTAGGCTGGACCGTGCCTATTGGCTTCCTCGTCAACTCCTCCCAGATCAGTGTGGATGAGCAGTGCAACTTCCCACGGGGTAAGCAATGTCAAATTGTAATGGCCGGTAGAATACGGAGGCCAGGTGCAACGACCAGAGAGAAAGAGAGTAGCACGAACACAGTACAAACACAGAGAATAATACAAACCAAACAAAAGTACTCGCACTTCCAAAGGACGTATAATAGTCCGAACCACGGAAGCAAAGCGAGATAGAAAAAGGGAGAAGAAACTCCAATAATCAGAAGATAGAAAGTCATACAAAACCTGACTACAGATATCTTCGGCTATAGTGCTTAGCTACAAACAGAGTTGGGTTCAAGTACTTTCAAGAATTGGATGCAAGTATTTTTTTTTTATATCAAAGTGCTTGTGCTTGTATCAGAGTACTTCCTATTAATGCCTAAAGTACTTGTACTTGTATTCAAGTACTTTTCAAAGTTCTTGACCAATCTGTCTCCTAAGTGCTGACAGAGATTGGTCAAGTACTTGAAAAGTACTTGGATACAAGTACATGTACTTATTATTAGGTTTTATTAGGCATTAGGCATAATAATATTATTAGGCCTAATGCCTAATATTAGGCATTATTAGGTAGTACTCAGATACAAATACAAGCACTATGGTACATGGAAAAAAAAATGCTTGCATACAAAAAGTACTTGAAAGCAGTGGCGTTTTTAAGTGTAAAAACTTGGTGGGGCAAGAATGTATTTCAGGTCTGGGTGGGGGGGCACAGTAAACGAGGGGTATGGGGTAATTTCTATACAACAATTTGTGATAAATTAGTTTGTCTGCTGCTGTTTTACCTTCCAAGCTTTTAGTTAAAAGTCAACATTATCGCACACACGCACACACACGGAGGAGACGAGGGAGACAGAGAGAGCGCATGCGAGTGAGTGAGTGAGAGTTCGCCAATACGGGGTTCGACGTTTGTGCCACATGCCACCGTTGCTCCACAACGCTCAGAGCCTTCAAGGCCATAAACAAGGTAGAGCGCTCAACACCACTAAGTGCCACAGCAAACCGCACGCAAAGACAACTTATTAGGATCGATCCACTCTATGACAGCATTATGACAACAACCTTGTCCTGAAGCATATATGTGACACACTGTCATCACCATCTAGCCTCGATCCAGCATAACAAGATATTATACACTAGAAAATTCCTGTAGAAATTTTGAAAGTGCCTGCTGCTCTACACGTACAGTGTTCGAGGTGCTTGCCAGGGATCTGGTAAGCCGTTGATATGGTGTTCTGGGTGCTCTATAGGGCGTTGCTGGGCGGTTGCTATGGTGTTCTGGGTGGTTGCTAGGGCATTGCTAGGCGGTTGCTATGGTGTTCTGGGTGGTTGCTAGGGCGTTGCTAGGCGGTTGCTATGGTGTTCTGGGTGGTTGCTAGGGCGTTGCTAGGCAGTAGCTATGGTGTTCTGGGTGGTTGCTAGGGTGTTGCTAAGCAGTTGCTATTTTGTTCTGGGTGGTTGCTAGGGCATTGCTAGGCGGTTGCTATGGTGTTCTGGGTGGTTTCTAGGGCGTTGCTAGGCTGTTGCTATGGTGTTCTGGGTGGTTGCTAGGGCGTTGCTAGGCGGTTGCTATGGTGTTCTGGGTGGTTGCTAGGGCGTTGCTAGGCGGTTGCTATGGTGTTCTGGGTGGTTGCTAGGGCGTTGCTAGGCAGTAGCTATGGTGTTCTGGGTGGTTGCTAGGGTGTTGCTAAGCAGTTGCTATTTTGTTCTGGGTGGTTGCTAGGGCGTTGCTAGGCGGTTGCTATGGTGTTCTGGGTGGTTTCTAGGGCATTGCTAGGCTGTTGCTATGGTTTTCTGGGTGGTTGCTAGGGCGTTGCTAGGCGGTTGCTATGGTGTTCTGGGTGGTTGCTAGGGCGTTGCTAGGCAGTTGCTATGGTGTTCTGGGTGGTTGCTAGGCTGTTGCTATGGTGTTCTGGGTGGTTGCTAGGGCGTTGCTAGGCGGTTGCTATGGTGTTCTGGGTGGTTGCTAGGTTGTTGCTAGGCGGTTGCTATGGTGTTCTGGGTGGTTGCTAGGGGCGTTGCTAGGCGGTTGCTATGGTGTTCTGGGTGGTTGCTAGGGTGTTGCTAGGCAGTTGCTATGGTGTTCTGGGTGGTTGCTAGGGCGTTGCTAGGCAGTTTCTATTGTGTTCTGGGTGGTTGCTAGGGCGTTGCTAGGCAGTTGCTATGGTGTTCTGGGTGGTTGCTAGGTCGTTGCTAGGCGGTTGCTATGGTGTTCTGGGTGGTTGCTAGGGCGTTGCTAGGCGGTTGCTATGGTGTTCTGGGTGGTTGCTAGGGCGTTGCTATGCAGTTGCTATGGTGTTCTGGGTGGTTGCTAGGGCTTTGCTAGGTGGTTGCCATGGTGCTCTGGGGGGTTTCCAGGGCATTTCTAGGCGGTTGCTATGGTGTTCTGGGTGGTTGCTAGGGCGTTCTGGGTGGTTGCTATGGTGTTTTGGGTGGTTGCTGGGTCGTTGTTAGGCGGTTGCTGTGCTGTTCCTAATGGTTGCTTGGGCGTTGCTTGTCAATGTTTGGGAGTTGGAACAGAGTTTCTACGTGAATATATGAGTTCACGGTGAGAGGGTGAAGATGAGTGAGTTTTCTCATTGACTTCCATTATAACGAGGTTTCAGAAGTCCATGTTTTTCGGGAATTGTGGGAAATCCGTAAGTCGGATCGCTTAGAAAAGTCATAGCACACTCCTCACAAGGGAGCTGCATGTTTTCATGTGTAATGTGTGGGGATCAGGTGAAAACTGTGGGAGGAGTAGCGAACCGTGTGATTACGGAAGAATATGGAATAATAACTAGAGAAGCAATTTCTGAAGAAATTGCGGGTGTGAATGCTGAAAGCTGAAGCCACACTGCGATGCTGTCTTGAATGCAATAAAGTCTGAATGATTTGAATGTTTGAATCTTTGCTGACGCCACACTGAATAGCTGCCATGAAAATATAATGATATTTGAATTATGTAGAATACTTGAATGTTTATTAAAAAACTGAAAGAAAGAAAGCTGAATAAAGAAAGAATGAAAGAATGATTGAATGAATGAGTTAAACATGAACCAGCTCAAAGTTTGAATGAATTAACAGTTAAAAAAAAGACTGCAGCCTAAAATGTCCAAGATGGACACAGAAAGACAGACACATACACAGACACAGACAGGCAGGCAGAGTGACACACAGAGACTGGCAGACTGACAATCTTTTAGACTGTTCATGATTTCAAAGCTTGAGCTGCTTCACATGTTATTGTCTCTGTAAGAGGTCTTAACTGTTGGTTTTCACTGTGCTGTTACACACAGGCGATTGGCGAACTGCAGTTGATTCGCCAATCACCTGTGGGCAACAACACAGTGACATTTGAATGACCTATGACTGCAGTCTAAAATGTCCAAGATGGACACAGAAACACCCAGACAGGCACAGACAGGCAGGCACACTGACAGACAGCCTTTCAGATTGTTCATGATTTCAAACCTTGAGCTGCTTCACAAGTAATTGTCTCTGTATGAGGCTAACTGCCAAAGAGCATTTTATATGTAATCTAATGACCTCAGTATTGATTAGCTGAGTCCCCAGCTGTACGGGTTGCCTGTCATTTATTCATTCACTCATTCATTCTTCGTAAATTATCCACGGTACCATAGGCTATTTGATTTGTTTGTATGATTTTTTTTTTTTTACAAGAATAGAACACAGTTAACAAAACATACAATATGAGACAGAGTTGTGAAGGATTGAGAATATTTTAAATATTCATTTGACTAAATCAACAGACTAAATACATATCCGCCTTTGCTGATGCGCTATGCAAGGAGCTACGGGGAGTCGTAGGCGACAGCTCCTGTCTCTAGCAGTGGCGGCCAGTGGACAGAGAGCTGAGAGGGCGATAAACATGTATTTAAACTGATTATTAGTCTTGAACTGTTTTCAGTCATTTCCCTTGATTAAAGATACTTTAATTCTCCCATCTCAGGTGTTGCTAATTCTCTTCGTTATTCGTAATGCTTAAATTAAGTGAATCCAATATGCCCGGGATATGTAGTACAGTTTGCTGTAACAACAGTCGTCAGAGAATCTCCAAACGACAGTTTAATTCCATCGCGAAAGACTTCGCTACACTGGCAGAATAAATGGTTGGCTTCCTTCAGAAGGGACCACTGGCAGCCTGCATATAACTCCCAGGTATTGTGCTGTCAGCGCTTTGTTTTCAGCAAGATGGGTTTGTCTTCAACTTAGCTAATTATTATATTTTATCCTTTATCACTCTTTGCCAAGAAAACTCTTGGGAAACACTTCAAACGCTCAAATACAGTTAATTAACTCATAGGGAAACCGTCATTGAGTCGCGCTATTAATTGTTCTGTTACTCAAACCAGTACTTGTTATTTCAGAAGATGAAGCAGTAATTAACATTGTTCACTTGCTAGCTAGATACAGTAACGTTACAGAACTTGAAGAGGTTACAGACGGTAATTTAGGCATTGCCTACCTGCGAGATGTAATCGCACGCATTTGTCCTGTGCTAGCTCTTCCGTTATCTGCGCGAATATTCTCGGAGGTTTCGCTTCGCTGGCAAACATCTGCTGTTGACTTAGTGAGCCTGTATTGTAATGAGTGAAGACATAACTTTTGCCAATAAACGTTGCATTTGACCAACACTAGTTCTGCTAAGCAGTAATTTAATTTAAGGTATACTGCAAACAGCGGCATATCGCATTCATTAACATATGTTTCTATTTTTAACGTTGCATTTCTAGCGAACGTTTTTTTCCGTTTGATTGATTGACAGAGGGCTATGCCAGTACTTGTCTCCTAGTAACAGTGCGAGGAGCAAACAACCGCCACACACACAGAGCCGCCGAGTCACTCAGTCAAAGAAATCCTCGTTAGCGCTCATCTCAAACTCCTGCTTCTCACGCAAAAAATGTTAGATCCTGTCACCAATGTAACCACATCGTTCAAGGCAGGAGACTTTGCTGAGTGTGTGGATGTCTTTTTTATTCTCTGAGTGATATAATGTTGGATTTACAGCGATCTAAAACTGCCCGTTTGCTGTTCTCCCAAAATTTTTGAGCGAATTTTGAATGGAAGAGATAGAGAAGTTTTACCTGCTTCCTGTCCTTTGACTGTTCCTGAGCCAAAACCATGTACTTCTCTGCTACAAAAATTATACCGCTGGAACAAGAACAAATTTTCCCTACGTTTTTGTGAAATGTCATGAAGAGGATTCAAATTTGTGGAAGTTACAGCGATTTAAAAAGTATATTTTTCAGCTTGTCTGCTCCCAGCTCGCACTCTTAAGAACACAATCAACCACTCTAGCTCCCAAGATTCCACACCATAGACACCCATTATAAAGTCTGAGAAGGGCTCAAAATTTAATGTTTTTAAACTGCCGGTGTAGAAAAACTAAAAGAGATATTGAAAATATGAATTAGTCACTGAAAGTCGACGGCAATGTGAACGTTTCAGAGTTGGAATGGAGTTTCTACGTGATTGTATGAATTCGTGATGTGTGGGTGAAGATGAGTGAGTTTGAATGATTTTCTCATTGACTTCCATTATAACCAATTTTCAGAAAACGGTGAATATTTTTTAAAGTTTGAATGAGATTGAAAAGATGAATCATATGTAAAAAGTCAGGAAAATGTAGAATATTTTCCACTTTGAATGGAGTTCCTAGCTGAAAGTATGAATCGGCAGTTATCGTTTGAAAAAAAAAAAAAGGTGAAGTTTTCTGATTTTTGAAGATTCCATAATTCATTTTCAATGGGAAAATGGTTTTGTAAAAAATTGTAATATCTGGGAAAATATGAATGTTAGGAATTAGAAAAGACATTCCATGCAAGTACTAATTGAGCTGAATGTTTTGACTTGGAATGGTTTGAATCGGTTGAAGTTTGTGGAAGGAGTAGCGTTTCACAGTTTTCATTGAATGGGATTTAATAGGAATCGGAAGTTTACCGTTGAATTCTGGGAAAATTACGAATGTTACGAAAAATCGGAAGAATGACCCGGAACGTCCTAATGAAGCTGAATCATGTGAATTTTGAATTTTTTCAATCGGTTGAAGTATGCTGAAGATAAGCTGAGCCAAAAAACCCGGCGGAATAATAATAATAATAATAATAAAAAAATAAAGAATTTTGGTAACAGAAGAACATAGGGTTTGAATGCTGCTTGCAGCATTCACACCCAATAAAGAAGTATGCAGGATTATAATATGTGTCTGCATTGCTGCAGGCACATAATTAGTATACCGTTGTCTTACTGTGATAATGTTGCAACATATTGAAATATGTATAAAATACATATGAGAAATATCTCTGAACTGCAACACATTTTTTCAAGTATTTTTAATATCATTTAAAAATGATAGTAGATTCAGGCCTTTTTAATATTACAACAATGATAGAGAAATTGTGAAAAGAAAGAGCATTTCTTTGTATCCAACCGGTATAAAATACCTGAGTCAACAACTATCTTGTAAACTTAATACTAATGTTAGGATGTGACCTGGCAGCCTTATTAACCAGCTTTGAAATGCAATCACATCCTCTTTGTTAGTCGTTCAGAAGAAAAGATAGGATTGTAATAAAATTGGGCGGTCTGGAGAAATACGCGGATAACTATACATTATACTTATGATTTATTTGTTATAAAGCCTCAGCTTCCATGACTAGGGCTAGTCTAACCTAGCTACGTTAGCATTTCGCTGGTGGACAAATAGTTACAGTAGCTCTCAACATAATGTTATAATACACAAATACATCCAAAATCTATCGTTAAATCTTACCAGCAAAAGGTAATTCCATGGGATCTGGTATTGATATCTCGTTCAGCATCCATATGCTGCGCAAAAAATCTGGCATCTTTGGTGTAGATTTAAGTTTAAGCGCTCAACTGTTGTGAATACGAAGTTGTGTTTTGGTTGTAAAACTAGCATTTTAGAGTATCAGGGCATCATGCATCATAGCTAAATGTGTTACGTTTATAAAAAATCAAACCGCTTGGAAATCGGTCGAAAATTCAGCGAGTAATTGTTTGTAGAAATTGTTTGACACTTCTAACCCTGTACTAACATGGTCGCCCAGTAGGCACGCCTCTCCACCACTCATGCGACGTCTACGCATATGTCTATGATGCCTGATGAAATTACGCTGTAGTGGGGCTTGGGGCTGTCAGATTTCAGATTTCAGATGAACTTTATTGTCATTGTTACAGAATAACAACAAAATTAAGTTTGGAGAGAAAGTGCTCCGGGCTGCTGCAATGTGCGTCGCGCTGCCAACTCCACTTTCTTCTTCGAAATTAAAGGTTGCAGTTAACACAGAAAATAACACATATTGATGACATGAGACATAATACACATCAGGTTTATAACGCGACACACTGGAAGCGCCAGAGAATTTTTTTTTTTTTTCATGGGAATGGGGGGGGGATGGGAGGTGGGGGAAGAAGGGGTTAATGAAAAATGAAAAATGCGGAGGCAGCCTGTGGCAGAGGGAGGTGGGGGGGGGGGGTGGAATGCAGAGTCCAGAAGTCCTTGAGAACCAATCCGTTTGAGGCTGAGGCAGACAGAGGGGAGACGCGGAGTGGGGGGGGGGGGTGCCGAATTCTATTCAATTTCGGGTGGAACAAGCAATTTCGATTGATCCGCTATCCATTTTGTAAATTTTGTACTTCGCGCTTCAGGGCCACAAGTTCTCCCATCATCTCATCCTGTCTCTTGCACACAAGGTCCAAGTTCTTATTCACAGTCAAACGCACAAACTCCCCACACTGACTCAAAACAGTGTCCATCTTTCTGTGCATTTCCGCAGATGATGCTCTCCGATGTAAATCCATCGCCCGTTCACTCGTTACTCCACTGAGGCGCTCCGTAATAATTTCAGTGCTAGGCAGTGCATTGGGCATTTTCCTCGCTCCCAGCTCGCACATTTTGCGGTAGATCAGAGCAACTCCCATGCCAATTAGGAGAAATCCCGTCACCATAAATCCAAATAGGTAAACATCCTCCACGTCTTAAAGGGATAGTGCCGCCAGACAAAGAACTTGCCATCTCGACCACGCATCCCGAACGTAGCCAGCAGCAAAAGTCGCATCCGGGCTGCGCGGTTTGCCAGGTGCTCCGCTTCTTGGTGAAAAAATTCTGTCAATCGCATTCAGGGACCAGCTAATTAATTCCATCTTTACTTGAGAGCCTCAGAGGCAGATGGAGGGTCCAAAAAAAAGAGAAAAGAGGGGGTAACAGGACAATACAGATCAAAGAAAGAAGACGCAGGCAGGAGCAGAGATAGAGTGCGACTGCTCTCCTCAGAAGGCGGAAGAAGAAAGCCCCACATGCCAACAAATTCATGCTACCTCCACTAATACAGCCAACACTCTGAGCATGCGTACTTATATTTTCACACGTATCGTAAACATTGCATTGCGTAAGGGGGGCTAGCCCCATTCATGCGGATATGGATCAGGAGATCGGTCTGAAGCAGCAAAACACAGACCAATAAACATGAACTTAAATCCAAACACAAATTCCATGCAATTTAGGAAAATGCTAAATTTATAGACAATACATTTAATCAGATAATACGATCATGTTTGAGAATTAATAATGTAATTTGCCTACGGTCCTTTTCGGTGACACCAGGTGCACCTGCTCCCAATGACCATTCGCCACTGCTTGAAAGTACTTGGACCCAACTCTGGCTACAAACAGACACTAGCAAAGAGGCGTGGCAAACATCCGGCTTAAACAGAGTCCGGGGAAGCGCCACCCCAGTTCAATAAGCCAGCTGGGTAAAGAATCTGATTGAACAGGAATTCGATATCGTCCGGGGGCGAGAGCCACAAAGAAAAGTCCAAAACACATGCAAAAACATCAAGAACCATGACAGGACCCCCCCCTAAGGGATGGCCCCAGACATTCCCAAAGAACCCTGAGCACGGAACTCCGAAATAAGGGTGGGACCAAGATATCCCGAGAAGGGAGCCAGCACCGCTCCTCAGGACACCAACCCCTCTGGCTAACCTGATAAGCCGGTGCAAAACAGCACCTCCAATCAGCGGCAGCCTTCCATTTATGCACCGCCATGGGGACAAACAAACAGCCAGACGGCTCCCCATCTGAACCAGGGTCGGGCCGCAAGGCCTCCTGCACAACGGATTCAGTATCCCACTGCATGGGAGCCACAATCCAAGCCGCCGGAATAACCGGCTACGAAATGGGATCACGACCCGAGCGGTCACAAATCCGTGACAAGGCGCCATGCTTGATGTTTTTGGAGCCGGGGTGATAAGTTAACGTAAAATCAAAGCGATTGAAAAACAATGCTCACCGCGCCTGCCGGGAATCACGTCGCCTAGTCTGCTGGACACACTGGAGATTCCTGTGATCCATCCAAACCACAAACGGATGTTCAGCCCCCTCCAACCAATGGCGCCACTCTTCTAACGCCATTTTAACAGCTACCAACTCCCGGTCACCAATACTGTAATTCCGTTCAACCGGTGACAACGACCAGGAGAAGTAGGCGCATGGGTGCAACTTATTGTCCCGAAGGGGGCGCTGGGACAAAATGGCACCCACTCAGACCTCCGAAGCGTCAGCCTCCACCACAAATGGGAGAAAGGGGTCGGGCAAAACGACAATAGGTTCAGAGCTAAGTCGTTTCTTCAATTCCTGAAAAGCAGCCTCCACTGCTGGATACCAAGCAAATGACGAGGAGGAATTCCTCTTAGAAAGCGCAATGATGGGGGCGGCCACAGCGCTAAAATTGCGAATAAACCTCCTATAACAATTAGCAAAGCACAAAAATCATTGAACCTCCTTAACATTCTGAGGGGCAGGCCAATTCCTAACTGTTGCCACCTTGTCAGTGAATAGTTTGATCTCACAATCGTAATCATGATGCGGAGGCAAAGATGAAGCTCGTTGTTTGCCATAGTCCTCCGCGAGATCAACATAATCATCTGAAACGTTGGGAGGTAAACCAGGGTTCAGCGTGGCTCCTACAAACCAATCTTGTTCAGAACCCAACGCCTCCCCCATGGGTTGAAATTCAGGGCGACTTGCCAGAATCTCACTACAGTGAGACCTACAGTCAGAGCCCCACTGGATGATTGGGTTATTTTGACTGTCCCAAAAGATCTGCCCCCTATGCTTAAGTAACCACAAATGACCTAAAACCACAGGACAGAATGGGGAATTGATTAAGAAAAAACTCATTTTCTCTGAATGACCACCAAAAGGGATAAACATATTCAAAAAATCAGAGACCTCGGTTATAAGCCCATCTCCTAACGGTCAACCATCCAAAGCTTTGATCGAGTGCGAATGTGAGAGAGGGCGGATGGGAATGGAATGTTTTCTAGCCCACTTCGCATCCATAAAACAATCAACAGCCCCAGAATCCAAAAAGGCTTTAACCCATATTCTCCTTTTCCCCATAGTCAACTTTACTGAAATAAGAGTTCGAACGGGAGATTGGGTCTGTCCCTCTAGCGCCTCCCCTACCGCTTGAGGGGCTTCCCGTCTCCCTTTAAGCTCGGGGCAACTTGGACAGATATGTCCCGGTTCGCTACAATGATCACAAATTATTTGTCTGTGAACAGGCTTACGAGCCCGGTTCTCATATGAGCCATCAACCTGCATGGGCTCACTAGAACTGGGCATTTCAGTGGGCGGAGTCGGGGCTGTGTGCATGTTAAAAGGAACAGTAACCCTGTTGCTATCAAGAGCCAGTGCAGTTCATTTCTCCTTGTTTCGTTCGCGGATGCGATTATCAACTCGCACCACAGTACAAACCAACGAATCTAAAGAAACGCAAGGCTCTAATGTAGCCAGAGCGTCCTTAACCTCCTCAGCCAAAGCGTGAACAAAAACTGTCATAAGAGGTGCTTCTGGCCACCCTGTCTCTGTGGCTAAGGAGCGAAACGAGATAGAAAAATCAGCGACGCTCTCAGCGCCCTGTTTCAAATGCATTAGACGCGTGGCTGTGTCCTGACCATAAACATCCTGATCAAAAACATTAATAATTTCTTTCATGAGAGTTTCCACTGAATTTACTACCGGTGATCTAGCTCAAATTAGTGGCCCCTTCCAAGTGAGAGCTGTGCCGATCAACAGTGATAAAATAAACGAAACCCGTGATTCTTCATTCGAGAACCGTGAGGGTTGCGCTTTAAAAAATATTTCACATTGAGCAATGAAATCTTTACATTTTCCTACCTCGCCTCCATATCTTGGGGGTAACTGGAGTTTAGGCTCTCGGGGAAGGTGTACTGATTGTGCTTGTGAAACACTTTGTGTAATCTGAGCAGACAATGCTCTAATACTCTCGGAGAGGCTTATTAAAAGGCTTTCCTGTCTCTCCATAGCATTCGCCTGAAGGTGAACTCTCTCAGTCAGCTCCGTCTGCCGACTGTCCAAGCTAGAAAGACCCTGACCATACGCAGCGAGGACAGACTGCTGATCAGCAACAATGCTCTCTAGCATAGCCGCTGCTGGCGACATGTCTGGCTAGAGTGTTCTGTAATGGCCGGTAGAATACGGAGGCCAAGTGCAACGACCAGAGAGAAAGAGAGTAGCACGAACACAGTACAAACACAGAGAATAATACAGACCAAATGAAAGTACTCGCGCTTCCAAAGGACATATAACAGTCTGAACCACAGAAGCAAAGCAAAATAGAAAATGGGAGAAGAAACTCCAATAATTAGAAGATAGAAAGTCATACAAAACCTGACTACAGATATCTTCGGCTATAGTGCTCAGCTACAAACAGACCCTCTAGCAAAGAGGCGTGGCGATCATCCGGCTTATATAGAGTCCGGGGAAGCGCCGCCCCAGTTCAATAAGCCAGCTGGGTAAAGAATCTGATTGAACAGGAATTCGATATCGTCCCGGGACGAGAGCCACAAAGAAAAGTCCAAAACACACGCACAAACATCCAGAACCATGACACAAATCCTGTCCTACCCCATTTTCTTACCTCATCCCTCCTACACTCTCCTGAGGCAGGATAGTGGTGGTCATATTGAACACCTTTGGACTGCAGATTCAAGTCCCAGCATTATGGATGATGCTGCTGTGCCTTCAAGAGAGGCTCTGACAAACACGGTCAAAGTTAAAATACCCTCTTTTGCCCCACAAGAGGATATTTACAGTAATATCCTGTAAATTTTATTTTTTTATGTATTTTTACTCTGTTTTTGATCCTAATGCTTTTTCTGATTTTTTTTTTATTTTGAATATTCCGTGAAATGTCTATCTGTCTATGGAAAGCGTTACATAAATGACTTTATTTTTATACTATTATAATCTACATTGAATTACATCAATTAATTTATCATCTTTTTAACAGTTTGATTTTTGGTGGGTGAGGTATTTCACCAACTGTTCGTTGTGAACCAGAGGAAAGTCAGAAACATTTGGAATATGAATGAAGCAAAAACAGCTCTGAGTTCTGGGTTTTACTCAGTGCAGTTACCCGACTAACTTGGAAATTCTGTCACAGCACTCGAAAGAATGCCTCCTGTGTCCCCTCCCATTCAGCAACTTGCATGTCTATTAGAAGTAATGTCTCCTTTGATTGGTTTGCATCTTGCATGCTCCCCTAATCCCCGGTTGTGTCTTGTTTCATAGGTACCCCACCTCTTGTGGGTGTGACGTAATTATACCCGCTCTTTTGAGTTGCAAGGTGTTTGATTGTACAAGTGCTAAAAACCAGCCAATAATTATCAGTGGAATTCTCTGTCTTTTGAGAGTATAACATAATCTTCAATGATAGTAATTTACGAAAGTTTCCTTCACTTTCTGATTAATAGGAGCGAGCTCCCAAGGCTTCCTCAGTGATTGGGACCGCGTTCCTTTTATCCTTCCCCAGTCTGTTCCTCCATTGAGTTAGGAACAAGCTCCCAATCCTTCTACAGTCATCAGGATCGGACCAACATTTCTCCTAAGCTGCTCCATCCTGCCTTTGAATAGTTTGGCTCTGGCGAAATGTGCACTCTATAGGGCAGTCATCTGGGAAAGCCAATAGCTGGAGACTGGCAATGCCTACACTGCTTCGCTCATAACATCTGACCTGAACTGAGCTATTCCCATATGGGCTCCATCCCACTGTCTACTGTGTTACTATCCATAAACCCAACTATTGGATTATGCTCTGCCTCTGCACTTAATTGCTGGTCTGGATCATAACACAATCCAACTTTATGATGAGCCTTCCAAGTCCAACGCTCAAGATTACATCATAAGTGCATTTTAAGCAGCGTATGTCCACATTCAGCAGTTATACTCTCATTAATGTAATCTGTTTGAGCAAGGTCATTGCTGATATCTAGTGAAGTTATGCTTGTCCCCTGCTCTGCCCCATGCATTTTGGATGGCAGTGGTGGGTGATTTTTTCGGTTACAGCTGTGTACCTGGAGTAAAGGACCCGGAACATGACCCCAGAGGGAAGAACCCCAAGAATCTGTGCGAGGCCTGCATTGGGGACGAGAATGATCGCCACATCTGTGTGAACAACCACCGGGAACGGCACTTTGGGGAGGCTGGGGCTTTGAGGTGATGAAAGGCGTTCTTTTTCTGCAAAAAATGCACAAACTTTCCAAGCAGCCCTGTTTATTAGAGGAAACATTCTCTTTCCCTGAGTTTATCTCCAATAATCAACCAACACTTATAAACACCACTAGAGAAATGATGATGCAAACACTTCATTTAGCTGTGTTTGGTAGTTTGTCTCATAATTGTCAAAGGGAACAACTGTATTATTGGTGCACCAGATTGTTTGAATTCAGGTGATATTAGCAAGATACTATAGGGTCCATAAGTGTGACATCACGTTGCCATAGCGCAAAAAAACTCAGTTCCAAACAAAAGCCAAAATTACTTGCGCAAGGGTCTTGTAGTCTGTGTTCGAAAGGTCAAAACCAGTAATTATCCATTGTATTATAACAAAGTACAGTTAAAAACAAGTGTTGCCTCCTGACGTATGGCTACAGGTCCGGGCAAAACTTGTTCTTACACAGGTAAGCATCTTATCGGTAAAACAATTTTTCAGTAAGATTGTAGCATGTAAATTGTACCTGAACAAGCTACGATATCAACAATCGAACAGTGCTTCGAACTAAGCTTACTATGTTTTTTTCTTGAATGCTATCACACTATAAAGAGAGTCCAAATTTCAGCTTAGTCATACTGTCTATATAAAGATTGTATAAAAGTATGAAATGGAGTTTAGACTTTACTAAGGTTTCATAAGTGATCTTAGCTTGTTGACCGCAGTTTAACAGTAAACACTTAGTTGAACTCACTGTATTACCTGCAGTAATTAACAGTAGAATCCTCTAAAAATCTGCAAGATTTTTGAGAAGCATGTTTTCATTTAAGAAATTATAAATGGAGTGTGAAAATGTGATCAAAATATTTTTAAAAGCTCAAAAAAGCCTTTGATTCAAATATGTAAGTATGTAAATTACAGACCTCATAGCCTCATGTGGAATAGAGAAAATTGCTACACTCCTGACGATGTTACACTAGGGCACGCCAAGGATCCCTGATTTTGCTCCATTTTGTGAAAATCCTGACCAATTTCTTGTATTGTTATCATTCCACTTGTCAATCATGAGGGAGAAGGGCGACAGTAACAGCTGATGTTGTACAGCCTCAGAAACCAAAAAACCCATAAACTAAGCTCCTCTTGATAATTGGTGTTTGTATATCAGGTTGCTACGAGACTCACTTTTCCCATCTCCCTTGACTGCACAAACTACAAATAACTAGAGAAATGAAAACAGGACCATAGTCAGCATCTTCATCAAAACCTTAACTCAGGAATTAGAACATTTGAAAATAATGTCAAGCCATTCTGACTGACTTTCCCTCTGATGGAAGCTGTAGAAGGCCTGCATGTCCTTGCTTTGTCAGAGATGGGAGAAAATGTGCAGGAAGAACCCGGGAGCTGTGTTTTGTCTGGTTTTAGCTGAGACGTGTTTGCCTTGCAGATGCGTGGCGGAAAATCTGGGTGATGTGGCTTTTGTCAAACACACAACAGTCTTCGACAACATGCAGGGTAAGTGCGCATGTTGGAATCCCTCATTGCGCGATTGGTTTCGTGTTCAGAAGCGTACAATTCACTCCTCTAAATTGGACAGTGACACAGTATAAAAGGGATGAAGTTCTAACAAGGTTTACATACATCAATTTACACTCACCAGTCACTCCATTAGGTACACCTGTTCAACTGCTCGTTAACGCAAATATCTAACCAGCCAATCACATGGCAGCTACTCAATGCATAGGGAATTTTTTTATCTTTTAGCTCCCTTTGCAAGAAAAAAAAAACACAAAACACCTGAAATGCTCAAACATGGTTATTTACCTTAAAGGGAAACGGTCACAAGTAGCGGTATTAATTGATAGGTTTCTCAAACCAGTTCTTGATATTTTAGGAGACAAATCAAAATTAACATTGTTCAGTGACTAACTTGTTAGCGTTACATTAACTTACAGAACTTGAATGGGTTACAAATGATAATATAAGTCCACTTGCCAGTGAGATAGTACACTGCCAGGCCAAAAAAAGTCACAAACTCTTAATATTTTGTTTGACCGACTTTAGCTTTGATTACGGCATGCATTCGCCGTGGCATCATTTCGATAGGCTTATACAATGTCACAAAATGTATTTCTGTCCAGAGTAGCGGTAATTTTTTGCCAAGATCTTGTATTGAAGATGGGAGACTCAGACTGGGGCATGAAGTGTTCTTTAGCACATCACAAAGATTCACAAAGGGTTTTAAGGCCTGTACTCCATGGTGGCCAATCTATGTGTGAAAATTATGTCTCATGCTCCCTAAACCACTCTCTCACAAATTGAGCAAGATGAATCCTGGCATTGTCATTTTGGAATATGCCCATGCCATCAGGGATGAAAAAATTAAATTATGAAAAAACCAGGCCATTCAGTATGTTCAGATATACAGCTGACCTCATTTTTTGGGTATGTCGCATTGCTGAATCTAGACCTGACCAACTGAAGCAACCCCAGATCATAACACTGCCCCTATAGGTTCACACAGTAGACACTAAGCATGATGGGTGCATCACTTCATCTGCCTCTCTTCTTACCCTAATGCACCCATCACTCTGGAACAGGGTAAATTTGGACTCATCAGACTACATGACCTTTTCCATAGTCCAATCTTTATGCTCCCTAGGAAATTCAAGCCTTTTTTCCTGATTTGTGTCACTGAGAAGTGGTTTTTTCCAGGCTACATAGCTGTTTTGTCCCAATCCCTTGAGTTCTCGTTATATTGGGCATGTGGAAATGTTCTTACTTTCACTATTAAACATAGCCATGAGTTCTATGGTTGATTTTTTTACGATTTGATTTCACAAAACGTTTAAGTGATCTCCACTCACGATAATTAAATTTTTTTTCGACCACATTTCTTCCTCAAAGGAACCTGTCCCTCCAGGTTTCAATAATGTGTCGGACAGTTCTTAACCCAATTTTTGTAGTTTGAATGGTCACCTTAGTCCTTTGCTTGATGAAGGCGAATAGTTTGACCCCTTCTGAAAAAGAGTAACATCTTTTCCATGACTAAGGGATATTGAAGCATATTAATACCAGCAGTAATTATCCAATGGAAAGCTTTTACCTATTTGCTTAGTTAAAAGAAAGGAAAATCATTTTTTTAGCTCTTACCCAATAAAAGTACACTGCCCCTACTATTCAAATATATTATTCGGTAATTTTTGAAAAATTTTTTAACGACAACATCAGCTCAAGAAGATCAGATTTATACATTGTCTGCAGTGTTGGAGAAAGCGGGGTAAGTTGAGTCACTTTTCATATTTTTTTCAGGATTCCTACATCAAGGCAATTATAGTTGTGTTGCAAACTAATACACCAGCATATATTTCAGGATGTTGTGCACCCCTACAAACAATCTGAATGAGGGTAAACGTAACTGTTTTGATAATATAGCATGTTCAAAAAAAGTTGTCTTGTGGCACAACTTACCCTGTGTATGGGGTAAGTTGAGCACAGTAGCGGGGTAAGTTGAGCTGACTCCCTCCCTCCCTCCTTCCTTCCTATTGTCCCCCTCCCTGAATTACGACATTCCACAGTGAAAAATGTCTGTACTGAATGAAATAACAGTCACATCTTCAAATCCTTGTTTATTTATAAAACACAATTTAGCAAGTAGGCCTACAATAACTTTTTATTATTATTGCATTTAAAACTATTTAAAAAAAAGAGAGATCCAAAGCATATGTATATACCATACTCCTGTATCTGCTACAAATACCAATAAAAATTATTTTTTAAAAAAATAATCAGTAAAATAAAACCATTTTAACATGGGCCTGAGTGGCTCAACTTGCCCCTAGCTAAACGGCTCAACTTACCCCAGAGCCACCATATTGACTTAATTAGCCCCGACAGCTAAAATAGTGCACTTTCATGCTAGGTTTACTGCTTCATGTTGTAGCTCATAGATACCCCAACTGATGTATAAAACAAATTTAAAATTATCTGTTTTGGTCTAAACACAATCCTCAAGAAACTTACGATAAACTAAATTCACTTTCATGAGTGAAAAAATGTTTTATTTGGACATAAATGTCAAACCACATTTCCCATGTGTATCTTACCTTCACAGACTACATAAAATAATGTATTCCTCATAAATATTTGGTCGCATGCTCATTTTTGTTTATGGTTTCCTTGACACAAGGGGTGGCTCAACTTACCCTTATGCTAAACTTACCCAGCTCTCCCCTACCATGTTTGCTGGAATCAGGGTAGCTTGTCGCATCACCAGGACACTGGAGCTCTCGAGTGCGTGGAGGTCATAAATAATATAAAACCAGTGGCGCAGCAAAGACTGAAAATGTGGTTGAGCACTGGACATCCCTTTAAAATAGATATTAGTCCTGACTTGTTCTCAGTCATTTTTATAATTAACAAGAGATTCACTCCGAGAGCACTCTGCACTATCAGGTGTTGCTAGTTCTCCTCGTTTAGGTAAGACGTCAATCATTCATTTGGACACGTAATTTGATGCATTTAAATCGGCTTCATTTAAAATTGCATACCTGACACCTCTCACGCATATGAGGCAAGTCTCACGCTTTTTATTGGCATATCGCGCTCTCACGCCATAGTCAGCAATTTCAAACTATGAAACAGAAGTGAAAATTGAAAATTTTAATGTGGCAAACAAAATTATATTTAATTGCCGAGTCCCACTTTTTAATCAAGCCACACTGTGCGGAGAGTGAAAGGAGATACTTCATTGGAACACGGATCAGTCATTATTCAATCAATGTGTATTTAAGAGATCATCACGCAGAATTGAAGTCCTTATGCATGGAAGGTTCTCAGTTTCATGTGCTTTTGATAGATTCACCATTGGTATCGAAACCAATCATGATTCTGGAATTCTCACGCTTCTCTTTTCTCAGGAGTCGGAAGTTATGAAATTGCATAAAGATGTTTCAAATGGTCTTTTATTTCATTTAAACAATTTAAACGATCATAAAGCGCAAGTTAAATAGCCTGATGTGCGGAAAAGGTAGCACAGAAGTTTCAGAGTAGTTTGTCTTTCGTAAATCATGGGCCTAGTTTGAGCAAATAATTTTCCCGTACTGAATTTAGCCCATTATTTCGTCGCTGTAATATCGCATGGGGAGAGAAGCTGTGTCTTCAACTGCCAATGGATTATAACTATAATTGAAAAACGTATCCATAAAGGTAAATGATCATGAACTAGCCGATAATAATTGTTGTTCGAAAGGGATTTTAAGTGACCCCAGCCATTGGTTGAATCCAGTGATGTGCAACCACTGATCTAACTAGTCAGGCTTCACCAAGGGAAATCAGTATAAGCTTATGCCTACGGGGAGGTCCGAATTTCCCGTCTTATTAGAGCAATCAACAGCCACACACAGAGGCATTACCACTGATTTTGTCGCTCAGGTTCTCATAATGATTGGAAACATCGGACCTTGATTAGTTGGCATAAAATGAAGCTGCAGCGGGAGTGATACTCAAGGCTAATTTATGTACACTTTATATTGATCAGCTGATTTTTTTAATGTCCAAGCTCTTCAGAACAGCCCAGACACTGCCACATGAAGTATTTTTGAGTTGGCTAAAATAAAGGAATGGCAGCTTTCATGAAGTTGTGCTGATTAGTCTTTTTTCAGAGGTTTGAGGTTTGATTACTCGGTACATAAAAACAATCGCTAAAATTTGTAAAAAATATTTATGGAACAAGAAGAACGTGCACTTTTTAGGGTAAGAGTTGAAAAAAGGGTTTTCTTTTCCTGTAAATCCAGGGGGTGACTTTTTTTGGCCATGCACTGTATAAACGTATTCGCTTGTCCCTGTGATAGCTCTAACATAATTTGCATGAATAGTCCTTGGAGGTCTTATCTTTACGGTAGCACTGGCGAGCATTTACTGTTAACTTAGCTGGCCTACAGTTATAGCGTTACCAAATAAACATTGGACAAACACTAGTTTAACTAAACAGTATGTTAATTTACAGTAGATTGTGAACAGTGGTACTGTGCATGAACATTGTTTCTATTTTTAACATTACATTTCCAGCTGGGGCGTAGACTCACTTTTATTCCCATGGGTTTTTTTCACCCCAAAGGGGCCCCTGATTAGCCTGTCTGTCAATCAAAATATATCTTTCTATTAATGTATTCATTAAAATATTGAATTTATACCAACTGAAACATATAGCTAGCAGCACAAATAAATTTATTCATTTAGGCAAACGTTTTTGCCAAAGATAATAGATTCTCACTCATTGAAGACCGCAGATATGTTTTAATTAAGACGACTGAAAGTACGCTCTGCCTGTGCGCTGCTTATGAGAATAGTGAGATAGATCCGATATAAAGTTGAGATGGTAGGAAAAGTTCGGAGCATGCCATTGGTGATGAGGAAATACAAAATTTGGCCTGTATGAAACTCTCCTCCTTCGAGGAATAGGTCTTTGTAATACTCATCAACAACACAATCTGCGTCCTGATCCGTCTAATAATTGAGCCAGATCATTGATCTTCTCGACTGAATTTGGATTTTTTTTTTTTTTTTTTTAAGTGCCGTTCACTGCGGGCTTGAAAATGACTTGCCATGTTGCGAAGGTCTGTGAAACGTGTCACAAACTGTTGGTCAAATACGTCCAGGATATAATAGAATGAGTCCACTTAAAAACATGTTCTACAGTCATATATAGGCTCGTCTGCAGTTTTTTCGTCGGGGAAACGCTTTCTCTTTCTCACTCTGCCCTCCTGGAAATCAGTAGATATGTCGCCTTTTAAGTTACGGTGGATTTCGCCACTTGTAATATGGAAATTAATTATTATTCCGGACTTCTCACGCTTTTCTTCACTCAGGGGTTGGAAGCAATGGAATTGCATAAAAATGTTTCAAATGGTCTTACTTCATTTAAACAATTTGAACGATCGTGAAACCCACGCATTTCATTGATTGAATAATTGCTGACTACAGCACGCACATGAACGTGAATGAAGGACTAAATTTAATCTCACGCAGAATGAGAGTTGCCAGCCCTGATTTTTGTTGTGCTTAAGCCTCGATATTCTTGGTGTGCATGTTACGTCACGCATAATTTCCAAACAGGAAGTCCACCATGATGGATGATAACAACAACCAAGATAGCTGCGCTTTACCATTGAGCTCCTGCAACGCTTCGTGATTTTCTTCGGATTTGCGCTTCCTTTTAAAAGAAAACAATGCCTACTTTGTGTGCGGTTTTTAATTGCGGCAATAATGCAACTCGTGATTAAGACAAGAGTTTCTTCAGAATCCCATCTCATTGAAATTAATGTCGCTTACTAGCAAATACGGCACTTTGTTTACGTGCACTGGCAGCCTCTTGCTTTTTACTTCAGTACATGTTCTCGAGTTCCCGATTCTATATCCAGCTTCTGTTGCAAAGAGCAAAGCTCCAATGTGGGAACAAGCCTCGCTTAATCCAGCCATTCAATCACAATGTGCGAGGATCACATTGCCATTCTTATCGCTCACAAACCGCGGCTTGAGCGGTGTTTCTCGAGTTCTTTGAGAAAGGTTTACCCGAGCATAAACCAGCACCCTGTTCTCTTTCACTTCGTATTAGTGAAAAGAATACCAACCCAGTCAGACACAAAAAAGTTATACACATCAAGACTCTTATAAGCCTTCATTTGTGCATTAGTTGCCCACGAGGTTTGAATAACGAGATAGTTTACGATATCGGGGTATTCAATCACTGGTAATGTTGCCAAATCCTCCATATAATCATATGGCTTTAACATAACATGGGTCAAAACCACAAATTTCAACCTTTTCTCTGTATCTTGACTTGGCAGAGGACTCCAGAGAGTCATAATATTTCGAAAAACTTGGAGATGTATCACTAGCCATGTTTCCATCCACACGTTCTTACGCAAATTAAGTCATATCGAATTAAAAATGCCTTATGGAAACGGTGAAATTTGACTTGATTTTCACGATATCGACACTAAGTTTATACGGTTGATCTCATTGGATTTTCTCTTGATTGGTAAAAGGCTTATGCGATAACTGCTGATGGAAACGTTATTTGCCGAATAAATCTGCTACTGCATCGTGACAGCCGTTGTTGCCTTCTGATAATGGTTTGCTATGCTGCTAATAGCTGGCACATGAGCACTATTACAACTTGTGCAATTGTCATCATTTGTTGGAAGACGCGATCCATTATTGCTAACTAGTTAATTTTGCTGGCTACCACGCTACTTCTGTTCACTCGAAGGTTCTGCGATTCCGTGCGAAAATGAATGGAAACAGCTTAAAATGTCAGAAATCTATTCAATACACCGATTTGATCGCATAACAGCAAGTGACGTCATTACGCAAGTTTTTATTAAACTTTAATGCTGTTAGATGGAAATGCATTTTCACCGCCTTTATTCGCATGAATATTTTTGGCGAACTTCAGATAATTCGATTGACAAGTGGACGGAAACATAGCTACTATTAGTGTTCGCAAGAGATGCCATTTTTTATTTGTATATCATCCAACATGGCGGCGCGTGCCATTTAATCACGTGGTTGCACACCAAGAATTTGCAAAGCCCTCCTCTGGCCGCAAGCTTTACAGATCACTTGCGCAGCGGTCAATAAGCTCAAGCGCGGTGTTCAAATCGATGGATTCTTTTTGAAGATAGTTTGATAGAACAAACGTTTCCCTAAAATCGTGTTCCAAAAATTGATACTATGTTTTTTTTTCCCTGTCAATTAATAGCCCTGCTTTCATTTGCCTCAATCGCTGAATTCAACCGCCCTTTTTTTTTTTTTTTTTTTTTTTCCTGGCCATCCTCCTGAGGGGGCCCATGGGTTCGCAGAACCAACGCACCCTATGCAAATTACTCTACTGATTTCCAGCTAATGTTTCCTCACGTTTAATTGTTTGACACAGAGAACAACTTTTTAAAATAAATAGTGGTGAAATACTTTAGACCTTCCAGTAAAAATTAAACATAGTGTAGATTATGAGGTTATCTCTTTAAATGAGAAAACAGGATACAGAAGAAAACATTATACTACCTTCATCTGCAACTTTGAACATAATTGTTCAAATACATAATGATATGTTGGTTGAAAAATGTGTGGTAGTCTGTTTTTTTACTATTAGAAAAAGCATTCGATTATTATATTCTTCATGAAGAGTCGCACCTGTAGTTCAGAACAAACAAGCTAACAGGCAGTTTCACAGTCTTGAGCAGGGGTCCCCAATCTTTCCCAGAAAGGGCCAGTGTGGGTGCAGGCTTTCACTGCAACCAAGCGATTACACACCTGATTCTACTAATCAACCCCTGGACTCTCTGCTAATAAGCTTGATTAGTAGCATCAGGTGTGTAGCTGCTTGGTGGCAATGAAAGCCTGCACCCACACCGGCCCTTTCTGGGAAAGACTGGAGGACCACTGGTCTTGAGCATATTTCATATTTACATGTGTTCTTTTGATTTGTCATTTGTGGTGCACTTCACATTAATGTATGGATTCCTAAAACATGATGTATTCTTGGAGCAGATAAAATCCAAAAATGGTGTGAGAATATTTGCTCCAAGCACGGAGTAACATAATCTTAATCTCTTAAAATGTCTCATTTCAGTCTCAATTTCCTAATTTTAATTTTAAGGTCAAGATAGGTCTATTATTGCTGTCAAATGATTTTTAGCAATAGTGATTCAGAAGCTTGATGGAATGACCTTGCAGTTATAGCCCTAAACATGCATAAGACAGTATGAATTTTCCATCAATGAAAATGTCTTTATTGACACTAAATTTAAAGGTCCCCTATTATGCTGATCCTTCTTTTGATACATACAAGTAATGTTATAATGTTGGATGCCCATACTCAACCTCTGCAAAGTTTCTAAACATAAGATACAGGGGTTTTGCCATAATCCGAGAATGTGATTTCCTGAACGTGATTTCCTCTCTGAACAGCTCGTCCCGAGATCTTCACGAGATCTGGGCAAAACCTGACGTAAGGTTGTAGCATCCAATCAGGACAGACCTGGCCAGAGCCAATCACGGCGCTGGATTTGCCCACCCCGGAATTTATTCTATCAGATACAAACGAGCCCAAATCATATAACGCGTAGATTTATCAGTATGTCTCCCAAAGCTGTCCGGATGTGGTTTTTTGGATGCAAAAAAAAGCATAACTGTTTTCTCTTCCAAAAGACAATGCCACCAGAAATCAGTGGGTAGCTTTTTTGTTTGCTGGCGGCCACACTCAAAGGGAACGTTAGCTGTTTGTGCTCGGCATTTCACTGAAGACAGCTTTGTCAATAATGGATAATTTGACATTGGATATGCATCTCAGCTGCTTCTCAAACCTGGAGCAGTAACATCGATCAAGCGCTCGGAGCCACAAGCTGTAAGGAACGATATAACAGCAAATAATGTGAGTGAAGCTAACGTTTTACGGGTGGCTAGCAGGAGCGCTAACAATAGGTAGCAGTCACAACTGTCCTAAAATGCAGGCTTTGTGAAATATCTGAAGAGTAATGCTGTGTTCGATTTGTACTGGGAAGTCGGAAAATTCCCATCTGAACGCCCCGGGGTCAGATTTCCAACTCGGAAAGTCGGAGATTCCTCACCTACCCCTAAGTCCCGAGTTCAAGATGGCTGCACTTTAAGTCAATAGTAAGTGAAAGCTGTAACATAAACTGTATATTTGCAATTCTGTGTCATTTATGTTTCATTAAATCAGTTGTAGACAAATACTGAGTAGAGTTTATCGGCGGAATTGTTGATACGGTGTTTGCACGCGAATAATACAGAGTAATGCATTGTTATCAACTAGTATAGCTAACAATAGCTAATAAAGGCTTTCCTGGCCAGAGGACACAACACTGACCCAAAGTCAGTTTTCCGACTTACTTAATAGAACGCAGTCAGCTCGCGTATGACGTTATTCCCAACACCGACCTCCAACTTCCGAGCCAAATCGAAAAGCCTGGATCGGTACCAACTGTCCGTGACTCACAGATGCGGAAGCAGTAAGTTTTACCATTTTGTGTTGTTTTACTGCATAAGCCTACCTAACGTGATAGCCTGTTGAATGTGGCTGTAGCACTGCGGCTAACGTAGCTAAGTTATTGTTGCTAATGTTCGTGTCCTAAATATGCCAGAGTAAAGAATATCAATGAGACATTCAACAGAAGCTGTGTGAACAAAAACCTCATTTGAAGCTAACTTTTTATATTTGTTTGTAATTTGGATGCTTAGTACAACTGTTCACGGTAACGGAACTTACTGTCTGTAAAACCTGTATTGCAGGGTAACGTTTGTCTCTGTCGTTACGATGACCGCTCGGTTACTACCGCATGTTAGTTCGTGTTCGTGCTACTTAAAAAATGCTCCTGGTTGACTTATATGCAGTAATTCAGATTGGTTTGCTTGTGTTACTTTGGTTAGCATCAAGGTGGTACTTTCATCATAACATTACCTGATCGTAGCCACTACAGTTGAAGCTAACCAGAGAGGTGTTGTGCATGTCTGCCAAGTTGGGCTGATAAGGCTGCAGTTAGACCAGACATAGGCTTTGCGGAGCTTAGGGTATGTGTTTGGGCTTGTTTACTGCTGCTGTGAAACAACTGTTTTACTTATCCATGACCAGGGTCAGCCGCGTACTTTGCCTTTGAGTGGGTTTAGCTCTCTGATCCTACCGCGGTGAAAGCAATTGTGAAACGCACTATAACGTGTCTGGTATAACAAACGATTTCTCTGCATTGCCTTGGCAGAATTTCGTCCACCTTTGAAAATTCTTCTGGCTAATAAAAAGCCGAAAAATAAGCGGAGGTTGGATTCGGATTTTCGGTGGAAGTTATCAATTCACTATATCCACATAAGCAACGCTTACACCGTTTGTGTGTTTTTGCTACGAACTCATTCAGTAGCTTGGTGTCGTAATTTTGTTTCGTTTCTGTAGAAATGGTTAACAGGAGCTTTTAGCAAAGTTTCCTCTGGGTAGCTAAGTGGGTATATAACATGACCATATAACAGTGCAGCTACAATCACATGCATGCAAGGCATGACAGTACCAGCAAAACACTAAAATTTCAACTTACCACTCATCGACATCTTGCTGTAAACGTTGCTGCAATACTTCAATTGCATCCTCCTCCCACTCGTGGTTGGATTCGGGATCAAACAAGTACGGTCTTACGGCACTAGATGCCGCAAAGAGCTGTCCTGAAATACCTGCCATCTTGGTTTCCTGGTTTTTCGGGTCTGCACCCTCCCCCGGAATCGAAGTGGCCAGGCAGCCAATCAGCACAGCGCCTCATTAGCATAGCCATCCCGCCCACTCACAACACAAGCTGGCTTGTGTTTCAGGCCAGCACAGACGGGGTGAGAGAAGAGGTCTCACTTGGCCTGGATGTGTGTGGGTTTTTTTTTTGTAAGTGAATTCTTAACATTATTTTAAAGACCCATTGGACATATTTTAAATGACAAAATACAGCGTAATATGGGACCTTTAACATGAGTACCAACGTGATTGAATAGCATGGATGTTAATACCACACACTCTCCCTTTTGTGTCTGCGATACCTCCCTCCTGTTCTCCCCGGTTCCCTCTGGCTACCTGCCTTATCCAATTATCTGATTATCTTCCTGCTCATTGTTAATTGGTCTCACCTGGTTATTGTTTAGGACTTAAACCTCTGTCTTACCCCTCACAGGCAGGTAGCCGTATATAACATCTTTCAGTTTAACAGCACTTGGTTTCAGTTTCTTTTCTGTTACTCTGAGTAGTTTATACAGCAGGGAAAATAAGTATTGAATCCATCAACATTTTTCTCAGTAAATATATTTCTAATGGGGCTATTGACGTGAAATTTTCTCCAGATGTCAGTAACAACCCAAGTAATCCACACATACAAAGAAATCAAAAGGAATAAGTCCATAAATTAAAGTGCCAGGAGGTCATAGTTCCAAAAATGCTCATTTATGCATTGGAAACAGGAATCATATCATCATAAAAAAGAATCCTGTATGAAAAATAAGTTTTATTGGTGATTTTGGTTAAAAAAAGAAACATGTTTTTATTCACTGCTGCTGAGCATTTTCTGAATCCATATTCAGCGAACCTCGATCTGGCGCTATAATTAGCATGATGTCATCAAAGGGACTCGTGATCAAAACAAAGCCAGTGTGTGAATGGAAAACACGGACATCGATTCTGATTCCTCAGCTTTTTTCACTAATTCCTCCGATGCATTTGACGACTGATAATATTTTGTTTGTGCCTGGTGAAGATGGTTTAGAAGAGGATGAATTAAATGACCTGGAAAATTGGCAAGCACCTGTTTAATTTATTCCCTAAACACGGTGTAGACCAGTTCAGCTTAAGCGAGATTTGGGTCTCGCTTTGCAGACAATGTGGTCTAGAAGATGCACAAATCGCATTGAAAGGGGGGATTTATAAATTCTTTCACTTTCCCCGTGGTAAAAGGCAGCTTACAGCGTGGATTCGGACTATGAACAGCAATAATTTTCATTCAGGAACATTCTAGGGTGTGCAGCGTACATTTTGTGTCCGGATGGCCAGATTAAGAATTCTGTATTAAACCTACGCCAATATCGATTGATGTTTGGATACCCAGAGAAACATTAGGATATGTAAAGACGTCAAGCGTACGTCCAGTCAATGAAATTTAGAGTTTAGTTTCAAGTGCTGCTATTTGTGTTGGTGGCATATTGTAACGGCGGCTGCCATGTTACTGAAAACACACTGGGTTGCTAGGACAGGCGCAGCATATGCATTCGCGATGTTAAATATTAATATGAAATTCTAAACCCCTTTCCCACTGATAAAAACCTCCTAAAATATATTGGTGCCCCCCTTTTAAAAACCGTTCTGGCAAATAAAAAGCCGGAAAAAGTGAGGGTTGGATATGAAATTCTTTCCCCCTGATGATATAGCTAGATTAAGCTCCATTAGTTTCCTCCTACAAACTGAAACCATTGACTCCTTCAGTGCAAGGTAGACTTGAAAGACTATATCAGCGAGATACTGTCAAGGTAAGTACTCAACGTGGTTATTTTCAGCACAAATGAAAATCCGAAATCAAATGTGTAGTGTTCAGTCAAACAGTAATGATATGGCCTTGTATTTTACATGTGTTCCTGCACACTTATCCATTTTGAGAGGAGATTAGGATCATGTGTGCTTTGCGGTTTGGAACAATGCAAATTTGTTGCAAGAACACTATAGCTATTAGCTGACTTATGCCATGGGACCCAATCATCGTGGTGTGACTGAAGTTATTTCACGTCCGCAAAACTAACTGGCAAGTCAGTTCAACTTTGTTGGCTATATATAGCAAGTAATTATGAAATCAAAATGACAAGGAAACCAAGTGATTATTTCAAGCAGCAAAATGAAAACCACACTAACACTTCGCTCTGAGGGGCTAAATTCTATAATGTAAGCCCCTCAGAGCTGACCGAGACTGTAAAAATTGTATGGCACTAACATGCCCCCTTTGGCTCGATATTTGTTTGCGTAGAGTTCAACATCTACTTAATGTTGTATATAGCCTATAGGATCGAACAAAGCCAGTCCTTTTTCAAAATGTGGATACAAAAACTTGACACTGTAACAACAACAACAGCTTGAAACTAGAAAAGTGCAGTTCCAGGGGAAACTGCGTGGGCAAGCTGGAAGTTGCCGATAATGTGAAGTTCGGATTGCTGACAATGTGAGGTTAAAGCTGCTGGAAATGAGTTTAAAGCTTCTTAAAATTAAAATTATTCGTGACAGTGGGATATTGTATTGTTTAAATGGATAGTTCTGATTTTTTGACATGAAGTTGTATGAAAGCACTTATTTAGAAAGACCTCCCCAAGATGCAACATTACGACACATCAAACCTACTTCATATATTTATTCGACATAAATTGATGACATTGCCTGCTTAAACATTGCCATAAAATACATGCGCTCCATAAGAAAAGTATTGTATGAGAACAAAGTATTTTATTTCTCGCAAAATTGCATCAAAATTATATTTACACACATTGCTGAAGATTATGGGAATTATTCGGGCGCAACATAAAAAAAGGAAGTGGCTATTCACCCCGCCGCGGGGTCGATTGAGGGAAAGACATTGGCTATCTGCCCTGCAGCGGGGCCGACCAGAGAAGCAGTTTTGCCATTTGCCCAGCAGCTGGGCCAATAAGAGATTTAATTTTGTAATCCACTCACTCTTCATAGTTTCGCGCGGAAGCGCTGCAGGGCGAATAGACTCTTCCTAAAAAAAAAAATGCTAAATAAAAGGCTGCACGTTGTTCAGCTTTTCCAACGAGTTCATTCATTTTCCATTCAATAAGAAGCAGAACTCCTTTTAAGACCAAAAGCACATTTTAAATTGAAGAAAGGTTTATAGCTACAGAATCATCACGCCCAATAAATATTTTGATGTCATTAACTGGCATATACATTTATATATAAATTAACGTTAATTTTATAGCTTAGGTTGGCAAGATGACCGGAACAATGAGCAGCATTGTAAATTGGGGTGCCATTATTTATCAATAGAAACCTTCGTAAAGTGATTGGTCTCGTGTTCCAGCAAGAGTCAAGCGATGATGTAAAAAGTAGGCCTAATAATAATAATAATAATAATAAGTATTATTACTATTATTATTTTGCAAATAACGTTAGATGGCAGCATTGATCCATTTATGGAAAGCCGAACTACATAGGTGCTACTTTGCTGTTATCAATGGATTGCATTTATCAGTTAAATTAACGCATTGTCTCCTTGTTATTTTAACTGTAAGCTGAGTCCTGCGCGCATGTAACTGTGGTTTACAGTTAACATTCTCAGAACCTCTGTTATGAACTGATCGTAAAATTACAGTTAAAATGACTGGCAAAAAAGGTGCCAGTTAAAATAACTAGCAAAAAAGGTGCGAGTTTACAACGGTGTGCTCACTCCAGCCTGAAACCTGGCTATTTTAAAACTCAGGGAAACGTCATATCAAGCGATGAACCAATAGTGACCGGGGACATCACTTTCATTTCTTTGTACTTAACTAGCTCTATTTTGATACCAATATTTTGCCAATTTTAGATACGATAATAAATATATTTAACTAATGCAAACAGTTGCTGGTAGCTATATGCTGGAATAGGATCTCGAGCAATTTTTTTCTGCTTTGCCATTTTTACTGTTACTTGTTCTCTTGGATGCATCCAACATAAAAGACCGTTCTTTCCGGCGCTCATTGGCCCTCATTTATCAAACGTGTGTACACCAAAAAAATGGGCGTACGCCAAATCTCCAGCAAGGATCGGCATTTATCAATCTGAACGTGAGCGAACGGTCTGCAAAAATCTCACGCCAGGTCTCACCAGGCGCACGCAGATTTGAAACCAGCAAACAACATGCAGAAACGAGTGCAGCTGGCAAAATGAGTAATAAACCATATGCAGCGATGCAGACGTCATGCTGTTGTTGCTCTTATTAGTAGAATGAATAAATAGGCTAAATTAAAAAATGAATGAAATAAAAAATTAATTAATTAATAAATAAACAAGAAATCTGTGTTGAGAAATTAATTTAACTTATATTTTGAGACAACCTGCTTGTCAGGCCAGACGGCTGACAATTACAATCAATATGATTAAGCGCAATGCGTGGCTTGGCAGATATGTATTGTGGTATGTCAGAGGCTCATCCAGTCAGACATACACTGAACAACAAAAGAAACGCAATTTCATTAAAGGCAGACTGGAAAATACGTTTACGCGTAATTATTTTAGAAAATCAAATTTATTACTAGCGCGTGCACATTTACACTCATTTCGTCAAACTTTTCTTTATTTTGCAATCACTTTGACTGAGTAACCATAAGAGTACATTAACTAACTAGCTAACTTGCGTTTCTTTTGTTGCTCAGTATATATAGGCCTACGGACACTTTGACCATGATCACATTTTGACAATGGCAGATCTTCTATTGTTTGAGGAATACGCTTCTGTCCGACGTGAGAGGAACTTTCGGCACAGAGAAGATCTCCTCCGGGAAAGTGACGAGTGGCTACTCGTTTAGTGTGGCACCCAATAAAATGTCATGGAGTAATACTAATAAAAGTACAATGAAGAGTGATCTCTGCAGACTGTAATTTAACAATTAGCCTCATGCAGCTCCGATCGAGTAGGTGGAGACTCATCCGTGTTCTCACCGCCTCGTATTCCCACGATGGAGTAGGAGCCCTGCTGCCACGCGCTCCTCGAATGGTGACAGCTGGAGGTTCGAATCTGGTTGGCCTCCACCAGTCCATGCGCTGCTGCGCCTGAGCACCGCAACCCATTTTTTGGTGGCAATCTTAAAATCGGACCACATTTTTTAACGTACATGTAAAGCATTTGGATTGTCAATTATGTAGGCTGTATAACATGAATTATAATGAATCTATCAATTGAATTTATTAAGGCCGATGTTATTCGCACTTATACCTGTGGCCAATGCCGCATTTTTTTTCTTGGCCACACTTATAAGTGCGCCAGTTGATGACCATTCCAGTGCCGCTTAGAAAGTACCACTTAAAATAAGTTTGGCCAAGAAAAAATTTTTAGCTTTGGACGTGCTTAAAGTAAGTGTGGGCAATGGAGAAATGTGCATCTAGGCCACACTTACAAGTGCGTCTAACGCGAATTTGGATCAATTTTTGTGCTTGGACGCACTTAAATAAGTGCGAATAGTCACTTCAATTTATTAATGAATTAAATCAAACCTCTGCTGCACTCAGGTTTCCCACCACAACGGTGTTTACCGCAGCAGCAGTAGTTTTCCCAACTGCAGCCTTCTGGGCTCCCGTTATGCCACTCTTAAAGGAGGATTATCACACTTACATGTTTCGATTTATATTAACTGCACTGAAGTTCAACAGCACCCGCTTCAAGTATTTCCGCAAGAAAATTTGTCCTGTCCACGTAATTGGCGATAATTGCCTGTAATTTCCATGATAAAATCCAAAACGGAGGCCGCCGTTGTTTTTTTTTTTTTTTTTAAAGATTTTTTTTTTCGAGAATTTTTCCTTTATTTGATAGACAGCGGAGAGAGACTGGAAAGTCGGGGAGAAGAATGGGGGAAGACATGCGGCAAATGACCCGAGTCGGAATCGAACCTGGGTCGCCACGGAAACGCAGCCTTTATGGTGCACGTGCTTAGACCGATGAGCCACTGGAGCGCCCGCCGCCATTGTTTTGAACTCAAGCTACGCGAGACAGAGTTTCAGCCCGTGAAAGCACGGAATCGTGACGTGAATGCGGTGGTTGAGAGTGTAGACAAAGCATCCCTGATCAGTAATATGAATTGTGCCATTGTGCGAGTTTATAACCCAACGGCGAATTAAATCCCTGTCCTTTGGGAAGGTGTGCATTGTCACACTGGCCATCTTCTGTTTAGTGTCGTTGACACAATCGTATGCCTGACAATGCAGCAATTTCAAAATGATTTCGGATCTGTTCACTGACAAGAAAATCTCATTAAATCGAATGCACCGGCCATGATGCCTGGAAGCGCCAGACCTCCGCGCTGACGTCAATCAGACGCGACAGGTGCTACGGAAAATAATGGTGCTGCCCAATGGGCTCAATTAAATTCCATTTTTTCGTCAATTGGCCAACTGAGCTATAGGAGTGCAGTTTAACTAGCAGGAGATTTACAAATTGAAATAACAGGAGGGCAATTTTTTGATGATAGTCCTCCTTTAAGGCTTCCAAATTAAATTATTTTGTTTTTCTCCACCTCGGACGTGATAATTTATATTTCCTCCTCAGTGAAGTTCTTTTTTCTTTGCCGTCTTTCAAGGGTCCATGTCATAAAGTGGGCAGGACTATGCCTCCTGGAGCATGAATTTATAGGGGCGTGTCATGTAAATTACGATGGTTTCAGCCACCAGATTTATCAACGCCATGCCAGTTCTACACCAAAATCAGCGATGTACACACTTTTAGTAAATCAGACGTGACACCTGGAGAACGCTGATATTTACACCAGAATCTACACCAGATCCTACGCAAGTTTGATAAATGAGGGCCAATGTGCTGTCCTGGAGCTGGTTTGAGTGACTTTACAAACTACGATACCGGAAATTCTTTCACTGAGTTTGACGCAGAATTATTCTTTTACAGTCGTATCTATATTTGTTTCCGAACAATGATAATGTTGAGGCCTGGAAAAAGGCCAGCAAAGGGCAGAATTGAACCGCAAATTATCCATATCTAAGATATTTTAGTTAATGGCTGAATCATTTAGTCCAATGGAGATTTTAGCAAAGGCGTTTCTTACATATTGCAGCTTCTAACTCAAAGATGGTTAGTCCAATCTACGAAGTGGAGGTACCATACGAAAGAGGAGTCTGCTGAGTGAAATATGTCAAAATTGTGTTCGTAGTGCCAAAAATATGGGAACATGAGCAAGTTAGAAAACTGCGTATAACCTTCGCAACCTGAATTTTCTTGTCTCATTTATCATTGGAGTTTCGGTGAGCGGTCCCGTCGCTTTTCGGCTCATACAGCCAGAACCGTTTGCCCAATTGCTTCCATAGTTCCATTTTCGTGACCAGCACAACTTTTGCTACAACTTGGATATAAAAATATTTATGCAGAGTGAAAACTATGGGAGTTGGAGCAAGTTTAAGAGAAGACTTCTTGACGGTCTAGCAGCTGGTCGCCACTCTAGCCAGGATGTCACCACGTTCTAAGTTCCCAGAATTAATTGTAAAAAAAAAAATTTTTTTAATTATAATAAAAAAAATCATAGAAGTTACAAACAAGCTGAATGGTAAAGAAATTATCCAAGCTTAGCTTAACATTTTCCAGTTTGAATGACATTTCTAGCTAAAAGTTTGACAGAGTAATAAATAGCTGAAAATAGCAACATTTTGAAAAATCTGTTTCATTGTTTCCTATGGGACAAAAATATTGAAATACAAATTCATAACTAAAAAAGTATGAAAGATATCTAGAAGATAAATAATAGCAACACAAGTCAGAACAAGCTGAATTTTTTAAAGTTTGAAAGAAGTTTCTAGGTTAAAGTATATAGGAGTAGTGAGTCAGCATAAAAATTGGAGAATAAAGAAAGAAAGAAAGAGTTGGAAGAACATAACCACTAACAACAACAGATGAAATAATTCTTTGTGAGGTTACGCTCAGGAACCAGGCGCAAGAACCAAGTAATCCAACAAACTTGAATTTTATTAAGGCTGGGGGGTGAACCAACGTGAAGCAACGGTACAGAGTCCACAATCCAAAATCAGTATCCCAGGGACGTAATCCAAGTTGTACACAGGGCAGCAAACACAATATTCGTGGTCGGGCAAAAAAAGGTTCGATACACAGGTGCAGACAAATCCAAGACAAAGCCAAAATCAAAAACAGGGACGGTCCAGTCAGAAGAGAATCACAAAGAGTACAAGGCATAAACGATCGTAGCACAGGCAAACCAAGGGAAACGTTCTGACAGGGACTGGAAGTGAACAGACTGCTTAAATACACGTAGGGGAAGTCACATGCTATGATAGGGAACAGGTGAATTGGATCAGACTAATTAACGAGGGAACAGACATGAGGAAGAACCTAACCACATGAAATTGGCAAAAGCCAAAACGCGGACAGGGATCACACAATAGCCTATAGACAAACATACGGCTCCGGTTAGGGAGTTCTAACGTGCACAGATAATGAGAGGCAGAACAGAGTTTAACAGGTGCGGAGGATCCGCTGAAGCGCAGCAAAGTAGATTGAGTAAAGACAAGGGGCGGAGACTAGAGTAGGGCGAGTGCTGAGAGCTCGTTAGTCACTTAGTAAAGTGCAGCTATACAATCCCTAGTGCTCGTTGGTAAGTTAGTACTATAAACAATGTTAGTCTTGGTTAGTAGATTTGACTAAAATAAACTGTTAGTACTGTTAGTAATGATAGTACAGCAAAGGGGAAGGAAACAAACGAGATTGGAAGGAATAATCGAAATCGCAGAAACCATGAAATCACCCGAAAATGTGGCACGCAATACTGGGGCAATGAAAAGTCACATGACATGAGACCAGACAGGGGAGACAAAGTGCAATGCATGGAATGGAACAAAACAGGAACCGGAATATAACTGTGGGAATGGATAATGGCAGGAATACAGACAAAGCAAAAACAAAAACATGGCATGGAACAAAACATAAGCAAAAACATGGTCAGACATGGCAGAATCATAACATTTTTAGTCAATTACTGGGCAAACTTCAATAATTTAATATCACCAGTGCCTTAAGTACAACCCCAATTCCGAAATAGTAGGGACAAAGAGTAAACTGTGAATAAAATAAAAACACAATGACTTTCAAATCACACCAGCCAGTATTTTATTCAAAGTAGAACAGAGATAACATAGCAAATGTTGAAAATGAGAAATTTTACTTTTTTATTCAGAAAATGAGCTCATTTCAAATTTGATGGCTGCTACAGGTCTTCGTTTTAACGCAGAGTGGAGGCATCTGGCCATCGAGGAGACAAGTTTCTTGAGTTTAGCCATTGGAATTTGATCCCACTCTTGTTTAATACAGGCTTCCAGCTGCTGGAGAGTTTTGGGTCTCCTTTGACGGGCGTTTTGTTTAATTATGCACCAAATGTTCTCAATCAGTGAAAGTTCAGGACTGCAGGCAGGCCAGTTCAGCACACGGACTCTTCTACTACGAAGCCATGCTGTTGTAATAGCTGCAGAAGGTGGTTTTGCATTGTCCTGCTGAAATACACAAGGCCTTCCCTGGAATAGATGTCGTCTAGAGGGGAGCATATGTTGCTCTAAAACCTTTATATATCTTTCAGCATTCATGGTGCTTTTTAAAACATTCAAGTGTCCCACACCATATGCACTAATGCATCCCCATACCCCCAGAGATGCTGGCTTTTGAACTAAACGCTGATAACAGGAGGGGTGGTCTTTCTCCTCTGTAGCCCAGAGGACACGACGGCCATTATTTCCAACAAGGATGTCAAATTTGGACTCGTCTGACCACAGGACACTTTGCCACTTTGCTACAGTCCATTTTAAATGAGACTTGGTCCACAGAACACAGCGGCGCTTCTGGATCATGCTCAACAATGGCTTCCTTTTTGCAAGATAGAGTGTTAGGTGGCATCTATGGATGGCACGGCGGACTGTGTTTACAGACAGTGGTTTCTTGAAGTACTCCTGGGCCCATTTAGTAATGTCAATGACAGAATCATGCCAGTGAGTGATGCAGTGGTGTCTGAGGGCCCGAAGATCACGGGCATCCAGTAAAGGCCTTCGGCCTTGTCCCTTACGCGACAGAGATTTTTCCAGTTTCTCTGAATCTTTTGATGATGTTATGCACTGTCGATGATGAGACCTTCAAAGCCTTTGCAATTTGACGTTGAGGAACATTGTTTTTAAAGTATTCCGCAATCTTTTTACGCGAGCCTTCACAGATTGGAGAGCCTCTGGCCATCTTAACTTCTGAGAGACTCAGCCTCTCTAAGACATCCCTTTTTTTGCCAATCATGTTACACACCTGATGCCAGTTAACTTAATTACTTGCTAAATGTTCTTTCAGCTGATTCTCTTTTATATTCATTGCATTCTCAGCCCTTTTTTGCCTGTGTCCCAACTTTTTTGAGGCCTGTTAAAGCCTGAAAATTTGAAATAAGCACCACAAACAAACAAAATAAGTTTGTGGATAAAAATGTAAAATGTCTCAGTTTCAACATTTGAAATTTTATCTGTTCTACTGTTTTGTAAATTACATATTGGCTCATGTGATCTGAAAGTCATTGCATTTTGATTTTACTCACAATTTACACTTTGTCCCAACTATTTCGGAATTGGGGTTGTATATTTCTTCGATCAGATCGCTCTTTCCTTTTAGCTTGTGTGGGTGTGAGCGCTTTTCATTTGTAAGGATACACAGACGGAGCGAGGTCAACATCATTTGGGTTAACGAAATTGGGCCAGCCACTGACAAAATGAGCACTGCAGACTCTAGTGTGATCATTCGGGACCAAGTCCTTCTGATTTATAGCTTGACAAAAACTCAACAACCAACAACGTGCCCAAAGTAAATGATGGCAGCCATTATCCCTACGAGTACCTTCGCATACGTCATCACCCTAAGACTTCGGAAGATTTCTGAACATGTTTCTTGGAAGATACGGACTCCCAAGTCCGCAGATTTTTCAACAATAAAATGCAAATTTCTCCAAAACAGTAGTTAGTTAGCGGGAATCAATCATTAACATGAATTGTATATAGTGAGTTGTTTGAATGGTCAAAATGAAGTTTTACGGCCTCCTGGCACTTTAAGTTGAGTGTAATCAAGAGGAATGACACAGGGAATACAGTGCCGTGAAAAAGTATTTGCCCCCTACCTGATTTCTTTTTTTTTTGCATATTTCTCAAACTTAAATGTTTCAGATCATCAAACAAATTTTAATATGAGACAAAGATAACCCGAGTAAATACAAAATGCATATTTTAAATGATGATTTCATTTGTTTAGGGAAAAAAGCTATCCAAACCTACCTGGCCCTGTGCGAAAAAGTATTTGCCCCTAAACCTAAACCCACCCTCGGCGACAACAACTGCAATCAAGTGTTTGCAGTAACTGGCAATGATTCTTTCACATCGCTGTGGAGGAATTTTGGCCCACTCTTCTTTGCAGAATTGTTTTAATTTAGCCACATTGGGGGTTTTTCGAGCATGAACGGCCTGTTTAAGGTCATGCCACAGTAGCTCAATTGGATTTAAGTCCGGACTTTAAATAGGCCACTCCAAAACCTTCATTTTGTTTTTTTTTAAGCCATTCAGAGGTGGACTTGCTGGTGTATTTCGGATCATTATCCTGCTGCATAACCCAAGTGCGCTTGAGCTTGAGGTCACAAACTGATGGTCGGACATTCTCCTTCAGGATTTTCCAGTAGAGAACAGAATTCATGGTTCCATCAATTACAGCAAGTCGTCCAGGTCCTGAAGCAGCAAAGCAGCCCCAGACCATCACACTACCACCACCATGTTTGATTGATGGTACTATGTTCTTTTTATGAAATGCTGTATTAGTTTTACGCTGGATTTATCGGGATGCATACCTTCCAAAAAGTTCAGCTTTTGTCTCCTCAATCCACAGAATATTTTCCCAAAAGTCTTGGCGATCATCAAGATGTTTTTTTTGCAAATGTGTGAGGAGCCTTTGTGTTCTTTTTGGTCAGCAGTGGTTTTCGCCTTAGAACTCTCCTATGGATGCCATTTTTGCCTAGTCTCTTTCTTATTATTGAATCATGAACACTGACTTTAAATGAGGCACGTGAGGCCTGCAGATCTTTAGATGTTGTTCTGGGTTGTTTTGTGGCCTCCTGGATGAGTCGTCGATGCGTTCTTGGAGTAATTTTGGTAGGCTGGCCACTCCTGGGAAGGCTCACCACTGTTTCACGTTTTCTCCATTTGCGGATAGTGGCTCTCACCATGGTTGGCTGGAGTTCAAAGCCTTAGAAATGGCTTTGTAACCCTTTTTAGACTGATAGATGTCAATGACTTTGTTTCTCATCTGTTCTTGAATTTCTCTAGATTGCGGCATTATGTGTTGCTTTTTGAGATTTTTTAGCCTACTTCACTTTGTCAGACAGGTTCTATTTAGGTGATTTCTTGATTCAACAGGTCTGGCAGTAATCAGGCCTGAGTGTGGCTAGTGAAATTGAACTCAAAAAATGTGGTTAATCACAGTTAATTCATGATTTAACGGAGGGGGGGGGGCCGGGCCGCAATTACTTTTACACATTGGGCCGAGTAGGTTTGGATAGCCTTTTAACATCAATAAATGAAATCATCATTTAAAAACTGCATTTTGTATTTACTTGGGTTACCTTTGTCTAATATTAAAATTTGTTTGATGATCTGAAACATTTAAGTGTGAAAAATACACAAAAAAATAAGAAATCTGGCAGGGGGCAAATACTTTTTCACGGCACTGTAAGTACTGAACATGTGAAAAAAGGAGGTCCAAAATGGCACGGAAAGCCAAGAAACCAGCTGTCAGTATTTAGAAAGCAATCCTGCCCCCTATCAGTGCAAATTAATATCAGCTGATTTACCCCTAACTGATGGCCTATAAAAAGGTTTAAAGGTTTCTCATTACCAAGGTGTCACACATGAAGCATCTCATGATGGGTTAAAGCAAAGAGCTCCCTCAAGACCTTCGTAACCTTATTGTTGCAAAACATTCTGATGGCATTAGTTACAGATGTATTTCTAAACTTCTGAATATTCCACTGAGCACCGTTGTAGCCATAATCCAGAAGTGGAAAGAACATCATTTCATCATAAACCGGCCACGACTGGGTGCTCCTTTCTGACAGAGGAGTCAAAAGAATAAGAGAAAAGAGTTGTCCAAGAGCCAAGGACCACTTGTGGAGAGCTTCAGAAAGACCTGGAATTAGCAGGTAGAGTTGTTTCAAAGAAAACAATAAGTAATGCACTCAACCACCATGGCCTCTATGCACGTTCACCGCACAAGACTCCATTGCTGAAGAAAAAGCATGTTGAATCTCGTTTTAAGTTTGCTGCACAACATTTGAACAAGCCTATGAAATACTGGGAGAATATAGTCTGGTCAGATGAGACAAAAATTGAACTCTTTGGATGTCACAGCACACACCACGTTTGGAGGACAAACGGCACGGCACAACACCCCCAAAACACCAACAGTGAAGTTTAGAGGTGGGAACATCATGGTGTGGGGCTGTTTTTCAGCATATGGTACTGGCAGACTTCATATGATTGAAGGAAATATGAATGGAGAAATGTACTGAGACATTCTTGATAAGAATCTGCTGCCATCAACCAGGATGCTGAAGATGAAACGAGGATGGACATCCCAGCAAGACAATGATCCCAAACACACAGCCAAGGAAACTCAATTGGTTTCAGAGAAAGAAAATACAGCTGCTAGAATGGCCCAGTCAATAACCCAACTTGAATCCAATAGAAAATCTATGGAAAGAACTGAAGATCAGAGTTCATAGAACAGGCCCCCAGAACCTTTGAGATTTGAAGACTATTTGTGTGGAAGAATGGGCCAAAATCACACCTGCATAAATGCAGTGCATGCGACTAGTTTCTCCATACAGGAGGCGTCTTGAAGCTGTCATTACCAACAAAGGCTATTCTACTGTGTCACTCCACGAGTACACGCAAGAAAAAACTAGTTCACGCTGACACAGACAATGGCGCAACAATAAGTGTAAATGGCGCGAATGCACCAAATTCGCATTTTGCCTAAGCTGAAAATACTCATCTTTTGTGAAAAATTTGTGCAAGCAGAGCAGTGCTCTGAATAGCATCATTACTAGTGGCAGCAACATTGACAACCTAGGCTACCTAGCAACATATTCAAACGGCAGTTACATTGCTTGAGATAATGGGAGCGCTAGCTAGCTGTTTCAACTAACATATGTAACACAGTTTTGTCAGGCTTAACATCAGGTATGACAACATCATTAGTTTTGTGAGTGTTTTTAGTCTCAAGCTGTCAAAATGTCCGCTAATTAAAATGTTTGTGAAGTTAGCATAGCAACATTGCGCATTTTTTGGATATTCTAGGAAGTACCATTCCTTGAATGAAAACTCGCATTGCTTTTGGTTGGCAGTGTAAATTTGAAAATGTCAGTACTCTACCAAGTTGATCTCCCGTAGAAGTGAATGTAATGTTGTTGCGAACACAGCTGCAAATCTGCAGAGCAAAAAAATAAAAATGACCCCGCGGTCAAACTCAAGCAAGTAATGTGAGGAGAAATTTTGCTTTGCGTTTGGTGGAAACACGGCTTTATGTTTTCCAGTAATCATACCTTATGCGATCTTGAACAAATGGTTGCCTACATCAAAGGCCATGTGAAATGCTTCTGGAAAAGAACTTAATTGATATTATTTATCAGGAACGTGCTGAGCAGAGCAACGAAAAGCTGTTTCCACCAGATGCAAAAAGCATTTTTAGTGGGGACAGATCACAATAAAGTCAATGCAAAGACGCTAATACACGCGAGGAGACGATAGTTTGCGCCGGCAACGCGTATCCCGCGGGAGGTGCAATGCGACGCAAATGGCATGCTTGCAACACTGGCTAGCAAGGCTACCTTGCTACATATTCAAACCACATTTACATTACTTGAGATAATGGGAATACTAACTGGCGAGCCAGGTTGCAAGGGAGCTAACTGCATCAAATAACATATGAAACACAGTTTCACTAAAAAACAGTGCTCTAGCTAAGCATCGGATTTGACAAGGGTATTTACAAGCCCATTTCCAAAAAGGTTGAGACACCGTGTTAAATGTATAGTATCTCACAAAAGTGAGAACACCCCTCACATTTCGACAATTATTTTATTATATCTTTTCTAGGGACAATGTTACAGAAATTTAACGTGAATATATTCTAGAGTGGTCATTGTACAATATGTGTAGCAGTGTAGATTTAATGTACTGTCCAAATAACTGAACAAACAGACACTACTTCCAAAATGGGTGGCAACAAAAGTGAGTACACACCCCAATTGGTAATAGTAAACCAAGCAATGAAATGTGTCTTATTCATCATGTTCATGCTTTTGTCTGTTCGACTGGGCCATATGAGGTTGTGTACCGTGTTGAAGGTTTAAATTGTGGTGCTTTGGGTGCATTGCTCTCATTCTGGTCACTAGATGGTCAACATGGCAGAACACTCTGAGGATCTGAAAAAGAGAATTGTTGCTCTCCACAAAGATGGTCTAAGCTACAAGAAGATCTGTGAAACCATGAAACTGAGCTACAGCACGGCGGCCAAGGTTATCCAGCGGTTTTCCAAGACAGATTCTGCTCGGAACAGGCCTCGTCAGGGTTGACCGAAGAGGTTGAGTCCTTGTGCTCTGCGTCAGGTGCACAAATTGGCTTCAGAAAACAGAGGCAGGAGTGCTGGCAGCATTGCTAACAAGGTTGCAGCAGTGGGAAAACAGCCTGTCAGTGCTCAGACCATACGCCGTGCACTGCACCAAGTCGGTCTGCATGGCCGTCGGCCAAAACAGAAGCCTCTTCTGAAGCTAGCCCACAAGAAAGCCCGAAAACAGTTTGCTGAAGACAACCAGTCCAAGAACATGAACTACTGGAACGATGTTCTGTGGTCTGACAAGAGCAAGATAAACTTGTTTGGCTTAGATGGTGTCCAGCATGTGTGGCGGCAACCTGGTGAGGAGTACTAAGACAGTGTGTACTGCCAACAGTCAAACATGGTGGTGACAGCAGCATGGTGTGGGGCTGCAAGAGTGCTTCTGGTCCTGGGGAGCTGCGCTTCATTAATGGAATAATGGATTCCAACATGTACAGTGACATTCTGAAGCAAAACATGATGCCCTCCCTTCGGAAACTGGGCCGCACGGCAGTTTTCCAACAGGATAACGACCTCCAAGATCACCTTCAGCTTCTTCAGGAAAGCAGTTGTGAAGGTGACGGCGTGGCGAAGTATGTCTCCAGACCTGAATCCCATTGAGCACCTGTGGGGCATCCTCAAGAGGAAGGTGGAGGAGCAGCAGGTGTCCAACATCCACCAGCTCCGTGATGTTGTCATGGAGGAGGATCCCAGCAACAACCTGTGCAGCTCTGGTGAATTCCATGCTTCGGAGAATCAAGGCAAAGCTGGACAACAATGATGGTCACACTAAATATTGACTCTATGGACACAATTTGGCATGTTGACGGTGAGGTGTACTCACTTTTGTTGCCATCCATTTTGGAAATAGTGACTGTTCAGTTATTTGGACAGTGCAGTAAATCTACACTGCTACACATATTGTACAATGACAACTGTAGAATATTTTCAGGTATCATTTCTGTAACATTGTCCCTTGAAAAGATGTAATAAATTAATTGTCAAAGTGTGAGGGGTGTACTCACTTTTGTGAGATACTGTAAATAAAACAAAATGCAATGATATGCAAATACTTCTATCAATGACATGCAAAAACCCTAAATTTAATTGAAAAAATAGGACAAAGACGATGCATCAGTTGTTGAAACTGATATATTTTATTGTTTGTTGAAGAATATCTGCTCATTTTGAATTTGATGACAGCAACATGTTTTTAAAAAGCTGGGACGGGACAATAAAAGCCTGTAAAAGTTGTATGATGCTAAAAAAGACAATGGGCTGAACATCTCACAGCTAATTAGATTATTTGGCAAAAAAGTCAGTAACATTATTGGGTATAAAAAGTCTTTCATAAGTAAATATGGTGAGGGCTTAACCACTCTATGACAGACGGCACGGGAAAATAGTTCAACAATTTCAGAGTAACGTTTTCAACTTAAAATTGCCAAGAATTTGGAGATTTTATCCTCTATGGTACGTAAAATCATGAAAAGATTCTGGGAATCCAGAAAAATCTCTGTACGCATGGGACAAGGCCAAAGTCTAATTTTGAATGGCTGTGATTTTCAGGTCCTCAGATGGCACTCCATGAAAAAAAATAGTGGCAAAGCCACTGTGCCTGCTTGGCCAAACGTGGCCAAAATGGAACACCCCCTATTAGCGAAAGTATTGGTCCGATTGGGCTCAAAATCGAACTTGGTCTAGACCTTATGACGAAAAGGGCTACTGTACAATCTACAGTACTGGATCATGAGTGCTGTGGTTGACCTCTTGACCTATTGGCTGTGCCGTAGCACTGTTCGTTTTTGATCATTCTGCTTGGGTTGAGACAAAGAAAGACGTGTGGAGGGATTGAAGCTGAAGATTTACTCTTGTGTAAATGGGTTTTTCTGATAATAATTCATGTGTTAAAGCTCAAACATTAAAAGAGGTTAGACGATTTGCTCCCGAGGTATAACCTTTGTCGCATTAGGGGCAGGGAGAATCTTCCCTCTTTCTTTTTCCCCTTTTTCCCCCTTGTAACAACTCGGTGAGTAAACAGTCAAATTAAGTCGCTAATCTGGTCAAACAAAGGCGACGGGGGTTTTTTGGGGGGTTTCAGTCTCCCGGAAGCAAAGTAAGGTAAAGTAAAATAAATTTAAATGCTAATTAATTGGCTAACTAAGTGAATTGTGTGATATACAAAGCAAAACAGTTGTTTTCAAGGACTGAGCTACTGTCGTCTGGTTTTTCTGTAGCTGATTTGGCAAACAAACTTCAGCAAGCTCTCAACGCCAAGAATATTATCGAATTACCTGGATATCTAACTTAAACCCGGCTTCGTTTCATACTTGGTGGCTTGCCTTTCATACATTCTTCTAGCCAATAAATATTGATGTTCACCGGGGTTTTTTAGTCCCCTTTGTTCTTTCTCCTGACCGCATTACCGCATAAACGCATTGCCAAGCTTGAATATTAACGAGAACCGAGGCTTTTGTCTTTTTTGCATTTTATTATTACCGAGGGGCTCTTCTGATAAAACACATTGAAAATTACGTTATCTTTGTATTTTCCTCCGGTTGCGGTGCCTTGATCAGCTGATTAAAGTTTAGCTGCTTGTTTGAGTGGTTAGTGACAAGCTTGTTGGGGGAGATACCGTGTTTAGTTCGCTTACATAGTAAACAACTTGTTTATTCGGTCCGTTTTAATTAAAGGGAACCGGAGCTTTACTCTGTTTCGGTTACCTTTGGTTGTATTTGTGGCTAGCTAGCTAGATAGTTACTGTTTGCATTTTTGACTTGGGATCTGAGATTTAGTACTTACTTAGTAGGGCAGCAGTCACTTGAGTCCATTCGTTTAGGTTGGAATTTAAACAGTATGGTTTACTGGAGTGCTCCGCCTCTGCCCTCCTCTATTTTCTCCTGGGCGTTGCAGCCAGTCTGTTTAATCTGGATTCTCAGCTAAGCCCCATGATATTTTTAAGTTTGTATTTTTAGGTTTGTCCCAATTTGGTATTTCATTTTTGTTAACTGCAGCCCCTGTTAAAAGAGGCTTATTATCCATTTACATAGTTTCCCCACAGTTTCTATTGTGTCTGCTGCTAAGGGCTTCTCAGGTTAATAAATTGTGGTTCCTTAGTTTCTGTCTCGGCATTAATAATTTTCTTTGTTATCTAGGGTGAGCGAGGTCATTAGGTAGGGGGTTCAAAATGTGGCCAAAACTATGTGATGGTTGCAGGATACTCGCACTTTTGGAAAGAGATTTCCAGGGTGGGTTTGTCTGCCACCGTTGTCAGCTAATTGAGCATCTGGAGAGCAAGATCCTTGATCTTCGGGGCCAGTTGGTGGCGCAACATAGTTCGCAATCAGTAGAGTTCCTAGAGAAACTAAGTAATATGACGTTTAGAGAAATGGTGTGTACGCTAAAGCAGGGTGGTGCGGGGACCCCAGAGCAGGCAGGGAGAGAAAGTTGGGTGACTGTAGGACGTCAGCGAAGGAAAGGGCGTGCACGCTGTACAGCGACAGCTCCTCCAGTGGTTGAGGTGTCCAGCCAATTCCGGCCCTTGCAGGAACTCGACTTGGCCCCTGACCCTGAGAGTGGGGGGACTGATGAGCATCAGGGCACCCTGTTGGCCTCTACCCCTCAGAAAAGAGTCTTAGTGATAGTGGGGGACTCAATACTTAGAGGAATAGATAGCTTAATTTGTTCGCGTGACAAGGAGTCTCATACGGTAAGTTGCCTGCCTGGTGCCCAGGTAGGAGACCTCCTGGACCATGCGGACAAGCTCCTGGCCAGAGCAGGGAGGGATCCAGTTGTCATGGTCCATGTTTGGACAAATGACAAAGGTAAGGGTAGGTTTGAGGTTCTGCAAGGCAAATTTGTGGAATTAGCTGGAAAGCTTAGGAGTAGATCCTCCACAGTAGTTTTCTCCGGGATCCTACCGGTACCACGTGCAAGCAGAGGGAAGCAGAATTTTATTTGGAGGTTTAACACGTGGCTATGAACCTGGTGTAGGAAAGAGGGGTATAGGTTTATGGGGCACTGGAACTACTTCTGGGACAGGGGTGACCTGTTCAAGCCGGACGGGCTACACCTGAATTGGAGGGGTACCTTTGCACTGGGTCAGCGTATGTTGAGGGTAGCACAGAGTTATTTAAACTAGGGACTTGGGGGGCAGGGAGGTTAGAGAGTGTTATACAGAGGGAATGCAGACTGCCCTGATGGAAGCTGACAGCATTACATGCACTATTTATGATACCTTTTTAAAACAACAAAGTGTAATGAGGGGCTTGGAGCAGCGGGCACATGAGAAATCGAAGGGGAAGAGCATTTATGATAACCTGAAATGTTTTTATCTAAATGCAAGAAGCATAAAAAATAAATTTCCAAAAATTGAGGCCATTATGATTAGTGAGGGCTATGACATAGTTGGGATTACAGAGACATGGCTTAGTGAAGAGGATGGAGATGAATATAATATAGAAGGATATAAGCTCTTTAGTAAGGATAGATGCAATAGGCGAGGAGGGGGTGTAGCACTCTATGTGAACGAAAACATAAATGTGCAGGAAATTCCTGAAATTGAACATTCCTTGCCTTGCGAAGATATCTGGGTCAGGCTCATTGGCAAACACGAGACTGGTTTAAACATAGGAGTATGCTATCGACCACCAGCTTTGGACAGTATCGTCAATGAAATGCTCTTTAAGAGGATTACGCAAGCTTGTAGAGGAGGAGGGACTATTATTATGGGAGACTTAAATTATCCTGGTATTGATTGGGAAATGGTGAAAGGACAGGGTAGGGGGGAGAAAGAATTTCTAGATGTTATAAATGATAATTTTTTGGTGCAGTATGTTAATAAACCTACAAGAGAGAAGGCAATTTTAGACTTAGTGCTCTGTAATGACCCAGATAGAATTAGCAATGTTGAGGTACTGGAGCCACTTGGGACAAGTGATCACTCTACTGTTAATTTTGATGTTTCATGGGAAGTTAAAAAGGTGTCTTCAAAAACAAAAATTTTCAATTTTAGGCGAGCAAACTTTGACAGGATGCGCTCATATCTAAGCAAACTAAAATGGGAGACACTCCTGGACTGTGAGTCTGTAAATGAGATGTGGGAAAGATTTAAGGGGGTTTTACTTGATACACAATGCAAATTCCTTCCAAAGGTGTCCAAAAGTAAGCTGAAAAAGTAGAATCCTCAGTGGATGACCACAGCTATTCGTAGGAGTTTGAGGGAAAAAAGGAATCTTTATAAGACATACATAAAGGAAAACAATGAGAACACTAAGGCTGAATACTGTAAAATGCGGGCTGTGGTCAAAAAAGAGCTGAGGAATGCTAGAAGATTGTATGAAAGACAAATTGCAGAAGGGGCAAAAACTAACCCTTAAGTGCTTCTTTCAGTACTATAGCAGAAAAAGGAAAGTCAAAGAGGAGGTGAAGTGCAAAAAGAATAAATATGGATCGCTGCTATATGATAAAAAGGATATTGCGGACACCTTAAACAGTTACTTTGTTGAGAATTTTACCTCGTAGCGGGTTTTTAAAATTTCAAATTTGATGGCTGCTACAGGTCTCAAAAAAGTTGGGACAGGAGCCTGTTTACCATGGTGTAGCATCCCCTCTTCTTTTTAACACAAAGTGGAGGCGTCTGGGCATTGAGGAGGCAAGTTTCTTGAGTTCAGCCATTGGAATTTGATCCCACTCTTGTTTAATACAGGCTTCCAGCTGCTGAAGAGTTTTGGGTCTCCTTTGACGTACTTTTCGTTTAATTATGCACCAAATGTTCTCAATCAGTGAAAGATCAGGACTGCAGGCAGGCCAGTTCAGTACACAGACTCTTCTACTACCAAGCCATGCTGTTGTAATAGCTGCAGTATATGGTTTTGCATGTCCTGCTGAAATACACAAGGCCTTCCCTGGAATAAATCTCGTCTGGAGGGGAGCATATGTTGCTCTAAAACCTTTGTATACCTTTCAGCATTCATGGTTCTTTTTAAAACATGCAAATATCCCACACCATATGCACTAATGCATCCCACATACCATCAGAGATGCTGGCTTTTGAACTGGACACTGATAACAGGAGGGGTGGTCTTTCTCCTCTTTAGCCTGGAGGACACGACGCCCATGATTTCCAACAAGAATGTCAAATTTGGACTCATCTGACCACAGGACACTTTGTCACTTTGCTACAGTCCATTTTAAATGAGCCTTGGCCCACAGAATACGGCGGCGCTTCTGGATCATGCTCAACAATGGCTTCCTTTTTGCATGATAGAGTTTTAGGTGGCATCTGTGGGATGGCACGGTGGACTGTGTATACAGACAGTGGTTTCTTGAAGTATTCCTGGGCCCATTTAGTAATGTCAATGACAGAATCATGCCAGTGAGTGATGCAGTGGCGTCTGAGGGCTCGAAGATCACAGGCATCCAGTAAAGGTCTTCGGCCTTGTCCCTTACGCACAGAGATTTTTCCTGTTTCTCTGAATCTTTTGATGATGTTATGCACTATCAATGATGAGACCTTCAAAGCCTTTGCAATTTGACGTTGAGGAAAATTGTTTTTAAAGTATTCCACAATTTTTTTACGCAAGCCTTCACAGGTTAGAGAGCCTCTGGCCATCTTTACTTCTGAGAGACTCAGCTCTCTAAGACATCCCTTTTATAGCCAATCATGCTACACACCTGATGCCAGTTAACTTAATTACTTGCTTAATGTTCTTTCAGCTGACTCTCTTATATATTCATTGCTTTTTCAGCCCTTTTTTTTGCCTGTGTCCCAACTTTTTTGAGACCTGTTGCAGCCAGAAAATTTGAAATAAACTCATTTTGTGGATAAAAATGTAAAATATCGCAGTTTCAACATCTGAAATGTTATCTATGTTTTATTGTAAATAACATATTGACTCGTGATCTGAAAGTCATTGCATTTTGATTTTTTTCACAGTTTAGACTTTGCCCCAACTATTTGGGAATTGGGGTTGTATAAGAAAGGGGACCATACTGAGCCAGGAGATTACAGGTCAGTCAGTTTAACTTGCATTGCATGCAAAATACTGGAATCTATCATAAAAGATGAGCTGGACTTATTTTTTGAACGTTATAATATCTTGAGGGATAGCCAACATGGTTTCCATAAGGGAAGGTCATGCCTGACAAACCTTCTGGAATTTTTTGAAGAGGCCACCAAGACTTATGACCAGAGCAGAGCTTACGACATCATATACTTGGATTTTCAGAAAGCATTTGATACAGTACCGCATAAGAGACTAATTTTTAAAATGAGCTCCATTGGAGTTACAGGAGGTATTCTGGAGTGGATTCAAAACTGGTTACAAGACAGAACACAAACACTGGTGGTCAGTGGTATCTCATCTGAGCTAGGTATGGTGGGGATTGGCGTTCCCCAGGGATTGGTGTTGGGACCCCTGCTGTTCCTCATCTACATTAATGACCTTGATAGGAATGCTGAGAGCAAATTAGTGAAAAATGCAGATGATACTAAATTGGGAGGTTTGGCAAATAGTTTAGATCCACTAAAGTGATTCAGGATGATTTGGATAGAATCCAGAATTGGGCAGAAATGTGGCAAATGAAACTGAATGTAGCAAAATGTAAAGTTGTACCTGTAGGTAATAAAAACATTAGACAGGATTACTTCATGGGAGGTTTAATACTGGAATGTGCTCCACACGAAAAAGATCTGGGAGTGATTGTTGACCAAACCCTCACAGGTTCTAGCCATTGTGCCGTAGCAGTTAAAAAAGCCAATCTGATGCTGGGATACATTGCCAAAAGTATTGTGTACAAATCTAAGGAGGTGATGCTTCTTTTGTTCAACACATTCGTTAGACTACATCTGGAGTATTGTGTACAGTTCTGGGGACCATACTTTAAGAAAGATATACAGGCTTTAGAAAAAGTTCAGAGAAGAGCCACTAAGCTAATTCTGGGTATAAAAGATGAAAGCTATGAGAAGAGGCTGAAGATCCTTAATCTCTTTAGTCTTAGGAAAAGGAGACTTAGGGGTGATCTGATTGAGGTCTTTAAATATGTTAAAGGAATAAACAAAATGAATTATGAAGGATTCCTTCGACCAAGTGTTGTTAGTAGAACTTGGGGTCACAAATGGAAGTTGACCAAGGGTAAATTTAGCACTGATATTTGGAGTATTTCTTTACCCAAAGAGTAATTTCGATGTGGAATAGCTTGCCTGACCATATTGTTGAGGCAGAGACCTTGGGAGTTTGACTTAAAGCTAGATACCATTGTGTCATTGAGTATCTGAAGTGATATTTTAACAATAGTATAAAGAAACTAGTGAGCCTAATTGGGCTGAATGGCCTGTTCTCGCCATTCATGTTATGTTATGTTATTTACACATATGAAATATGAAAAGGATCGGTGAAAAATTGAAGACGCTAGAGTGCAGACAAGCCAAAAGTTTATGCACGGACGCACGACAGACCACCACTAAAGACCCCGAGCATAGCATAAGCCCCTTGGGCCTTTTGGCCAAGCGGGCAAAAAATTTGAGCATCTTAGCTCGTAGAATAAGGGAGCTAGAGCTGTTTGAAGTTTTGCAGAAAAAGCCCCCTGGTGGCCAAACCGAGAATCGCAGCAAGCCCAAAATCGAACTGGGGCTAGATCTTGGGCCCATATACATGCATATAAAATCTGAAAAGGATCTGTTGAAAAGTGAAGGCACTATTGCAGTGAAACAAAATCTGTGCATTTTATGACCTGTGACCTACATAACCTTGAAATTTAAGTCAAATCAAAAACCCATTACTTATATGATGAACCCTTGGCAGAACAACCTACAGTAAAAATTTGAGCATCTTAGCTCGTAGAATAAGGGAGCAAGAGCTGTTTGAAATTTTGCAGAAAAAAAGCCCCCTGGTGGCCAAACCAAGAATCGCAGCATGCCCAAAATGGAACTTGGGCTAGATCTTGGGCCCATATACATGCATATAAAATATAAAGAGGATCCATTGAAAACTGAAGGCACTATTGCACTGAAAGGAAATCTGTGCATTTTATGACCTTTGACCGACATAACCTTGAAATTTAGGTCAAATCAAAAACCCATTACATATATGATGAACCCTTGGCAGAACAACTTACAGTAAAAATTTGAGCATCTTAGCTCGTAGAATAAGGGAGCTAGAGCTGTTTGAAATTTTGCAGAAAAAAGCCCCCTGATGGCCAAACTGAGAATTGCAGCATGCCCAAAATGGAACTTGGTCTAGATCTTGGGCCCATATTCATGCATATCAAATATGAAAAGGATCCGTGGAAAACTGAAAGCTGTATCGCGCTGAAACGACAATTGTGGACGTACGCACGGAGGCATGACAGACCACCACTAATGACCCTAAGCACAGCATAAGCCCGATTGGGCCTGTCGGCCAAGTGGGCTAAAAAGACAGGATTCTGTAGAGGAAATCAATGCATGGACTTAGGAACACTTCTGTAAACAATTGTCAGTAAACACAGTTTGTCACTGCATCCACAAATGCAAGTTAAAACTCTACCATGTAGAGAGTACACCGTATATTAACAAGATCCAGAAACACTGCCTTCTTCTCTGGGCCCAAGTTCATTTAAAATGTACCGAGGAGAAGTGGAAAACTGCCCTGTGGTTTGATTGATCAAAATGTGAAATTCTTTTTGGAAATCATGGATGCCAGGTGCTCTGGGTAAAGAGGAGAGGGGCCACCAGCTTGTTATCAGCAAATGATTCAAAAGCCATCTAGTATGGGGGTGCATTAGTACACATGACATGGGTCACTTGTGCGTCCATGAAGACACCATTAATGCCGAGCGATATATACAGGTTTTAGTGTAACATTTACAGCCATCCAGATGTCTTTTTTGAGGTCCTTACTCATTTCAGCAACGCCATGCCAAGCTGCCTGCAGTCCAGACCTGTCACCCACGGACAATATTGGTCACATTATTAAATGAAAAATATGACAGCGTATGCTGCAAAATATTGAGCAGCTGAAATCCTACACAAAGCAAGAATGGGAAAACATTTTGCTTTCAAAACTACAGTAGTAGTTCTGAAACGCTTACAGAGTTTTGATTAAAGGAGACGTGATGCAACACAGTGGTAAACATGCTCCTCTGTCAACTTTTTTGAAACGAGTTGCTGGCATCAAATTCAAAATGAGCCCATATTTTCCAAAAAAAAAATATATATATATATATATATATATATATATATATATATATATTTCAACATCTGATATGTCTTTGTACTATTTTCTAATAAATATAAAGTGTTTTTATTTACATTTTACACCGCGTCCCAACTTTTTTTTGGAAATAGGGCTGTAAATTTTGAAATTTAAATGGACAGTAAACTGCATGGATTTGCCTAAATGCATTTGCTAGATTTTTTGTAGGCTTACATTTAGCTATTGCATGCGAATTCCAAAATAATTTGGATATCAAGTTCGAGACCAAAACAAAACGTTTTTCATCTTGTGAATATTTTATAAAGGCTTAAAATCCAGGGCGATCTTAAATTTTTGAATAATCTTTAATAATATGTTAAACAGCGACAAACAGAGTCAGAATTAAGAGGAAGATTTTTATTAATTATTCAGATTGTTGGCATTCTTTCAATCTAAAACAGTAGCCTATTTGGGTCTGTCTGGTTCTCAATATCACTTCTTAATCATTATTGGCTACACACTAGCTTTGATTAGTCCATTAGATATATTAATTGCTTGATTGTTAGTTAGGCAAAGTATAAGGGACAGATTTGGGGGATGCTAATTATGCCTTAAATAGGTGATGGAAGTTGTACAACCTCGCTCGTAATTTGCCTGACAATTTTCTCTCAGGTAGCATTTTAAATGGCATCTATTGTTTGATTACCGTTTATTCAAATCTGCATCGGTTATGAGTCATTGAAAAGAAGGAGCATGCACGTCTGTTCGCCCTGTGGAAGGAGTTACAAATTCCAATTCCAATGAAGTTGGGACGTTGTGTAAAACGTGAATAACAACAGAATACAATGATTTGCAAATCCTTTTCGACCTATATTCAATTGAGTACTCTACAACGACAAGATGTTTAATGTTCAAACTGATAAACTTAATTTTTTTTGGTAATATTCACTCATTTTGAATTTGATGCCTGCAACAGGTTCCAAAAAAGCTGGGACAGGGGCAACAAAAGACTGGGAAAGTTGAGGAATGCTCAAAAAAACACCTGTTTGGAACATTCCACTGGTGAACAGGTTAATTGAAAACAGGTCAGTGTCATGATTAGGTGTGAAAGGAGCATCCCCAATAGGCTCAGTCGTTCATAAGCAAGGATGGGGCGAGGTTCACCACTTTGTGAACAACTGCGTGAGCAAATAGTCCAACAGTTTAAGAACATTTCTCAAAGTGCAATTGCAAGGGATTTAGGGCATCATCTACAGTCCATAATATCATCAAAAGATTCAGAGAATCTGGAGAAATCTCGACACCTAAGCGGCAAGGCTGAAAACCAATATTGTGACCGTCAGTCCCTCAGGCGGCACTGCATTAAAAACCGACATCATTCTGTAAAGGATATTACCATGTGGGCTCAGAAAAAACTTCGGAAAACCATTGTAAGTTAACACAGTTCGTCGCTACATCTACAAGTGCAAGTTAAAACGCTACCATACAAAGCGAAAGCCATGTATCAACAACACCCAGAAATGCCGCTGGCTTCTCTGAGCCCGAGCTCATCTGAGATGGACTGGCGCAAAGTGGAAAAGTGTGCTGTGTTCTGACAAGTCCACAGTTCAAATTGTTTTTGGAAATCATGGACGTTGTGTCCTCCGGGCTAAAGAGGAAAAGGACCATCCAGATTGTTATCAGCGCAAAGTTCAAAAGCCAGCATCTGTGATGGTATGGGGGTGTGTTAGTGCCCATGGCATGGGTAACTTCACATCTGTGAAGGCACTATTAATGCTGAAAGGTACATACAGGTTTTGAGCAACATATGCTGCCATCCAAGCGATGTATTTTTCAGGGACGTTCCTGCTTATTTCAGCAAGACAACGCCAAGCCACATTCTGCACGTGTTACAACAGTGTCGCTTCGTAGTCAAAGAGTGCGGGTAATAGACTGGCCTGCCTGCAGTCCAGACCTGTCTCCTATTGAAAATGTGTGGCACATTATAAACGGAGACCCCGGACTAGTGAGCAACTGAAGTCATACATCAAGCAAGAATGGGAAAGATTTCCACCTACAAAGCTTCGACAATTAGTGTCTTTAGTTCCCAAAGGCTTATTGAGTGTTGTTAAAAGGAAAGGTGATGTAACACAACAGTAAACATGCCCCTGTCCTAGCTTATTTGGAACGTGTTGCAGATGTTCAAAATGAGTGAATATTTTGAAAAAAAGCAATACAGTTTATCAGTTTGAACATTAAATATCTTGTCTTTGTACAGTAGTGTACTCAATTGAATGTAGGTTGAAAAGGATTTGCAAATCATTGTATTCTCTTTTTATTCACGTTTTACACAATGTCCCAACTTAATTGGATTTAGGGTTTGTATTTTATGGCGCTCAAAATTAATTTGATTTGATTTATCATGCAGCTCATGTCAGTGCACTTGGCATGGGTAGCATGTACATTTGTGAGGGCACCATCATGCACCAAGATATGCACAAATTCTGTGGCAATATATGCTGCCCACTAGACCTCCTCTGTTCCAGGGATGTCCCTGCGTTTTACCGCAAAACAATGTAAGACCACATTCTGCACGGGTTACAAGTGCTTGGCTGCTTGAACAGAGTGTGAAGGTTCTAGATTGGCCTGGCCGCCAGCTGTCCTGATCTTTTTTTGATAACATATGGTGCATTATGATGTGAACTATATGGCAGTGAAGGCTCTGTACAATTCAGCTTATGATGTGAACTATATGGCAGTGAAGGCTCTGTACAATTTAGCAGTTAAAGACCTGCATAATGGAGGAAGACGGGAAAATTCCACTTGCTAGACTTGACCAGCTGGTGATTTCAGTTCCCAAATGCTAAATGCCTATGATTAAAATACATTGTGATGTTACACAGTGGAACATAGTCAACTGTGTCAACTATTTGGTGCTGTTTTCAATATAGTAGAGAGTAAATGGACTTTTTAAAGGGGATTTATTTTGCAATATTTCCAAGGTTATATTTTGATCCTGGACTCCCCTAGAGTACTCTTGATCGTTCAAAGTCCAAAACAGGGTCCTTATTTAGCTCATACTGCCATCCTCAAAAAACCCCATCTGTAGTCCATTGTAGTCTCTGTCTGAAACGCCTCATTGGGGTGGCTCTTCCGCTATGGCCCCCACTCCTCGTGTGCCCACTTTCTTCTGACTGGCCAGCTCTGTGGAGGGTGGAGTTGGGCGGGACGAGGCTGCAGAACACAGTTTTCCGGGTCCGCTTCCCCAGAGTGAAACGTGAGACACGTCTGCTATCTGATAAGGAATCGGTGGGGAAATCCGAAATCTAACGCTATACTTGAATATAGATCCAATGAAATGAACTTGTTCTAATAAACGCAGCGGCAAAAGTTGAGGACGCAGTGCAAAAGTCTAGCAGCTCAAGCTCGAATTTGCTATTGGCTACAGTTTGCTACGGCAGCAGTGGTGAGTACAGCGGTTTTTCTACTCTATAGCTAGGATGCTGGGAAAGCTAGAATCCACCACATCCAGACACATTTGTAGAACGGGTCGACATGCCCAAGTGTAGACCGGAGACCGTAGAAATCCGATGGGTCTGAGTTTAGAGGGAAACATGGACAGTGAGGAGCAGCTAAAAGCGGACCAACAGCTTACGGACTGCTTCGGTGTGGATTAGGACCTGCTGGTTCGTGTGCATAACTGTGGTGTGTCGTTGGCGTGGAGTAACGAACAGCTTCTGCGCTGGTACGTGAAGGAGTGGCAAAATCTCCAGGCTAAACGGCCTTTTCGGAAATTGCCTGTGATAATGGTTTATTTATTGCGTCGGAATGACCAGCGTTTTCTCGCGGAAAATGGGCGCGTCAAGGATAGTGTGCGAGAGCTAGATAGAGGTCCGGTTATGTTATGAGCATAATACGGGTTTTACAGACCGTAAGTTCCGTTTGCGTGAACCGTTGCTTATGTGGAGCTAGCAAATCGATAATTTTTACAGGAAAGAATTTAATATTCAATCGCCAATTTAATATTCAATCGACGGCAATGCAGAGAAATCGTTTGTTATACCGGATACGTTGTAGCCTGTGCGCTTCCCTATTGCTTTCACCGGTAGCATCAGAGAGCTTGCCCAGATATTGGAGAATTATCAGGCTGACCCCGGTCATGGATAAGTAAAGCGATCGTTTCACAAGCACCCAAAAACGCGCCCCAAGCTCTGCAAAACCTACGTCTGGTCTAACTGCAGCCTTCGGAGCCCAACTCTGCAGACACATACAGCACCCCTCCGGTTAGCTTCAACTGTAGTAGCTACAATCAGGCAACGTTATGATGGAACTGCCACATTGATGCTTACCGAAGTAACACAAGCATACCAATCATAATTACTGCCTATAAGTTACCAGGAGCGTTTTAATTTGCACAGCATGCGAACTAACATGCAGTAGCTGATAACCGAGCAGTCATAACAACTACAGAGACAAACGTTACCCTGCAATACAGGTTTTACAGACAGTAAATTCCGTTACCGGGGGGGCAGTTGTACCAAGCATCCAAATTACAAACAAGTATAAAAAGTTAAGCTTCAAATGAGGTTTATGTTCACACACACCTTCTGTTGAATTTCCCTGATATTACTCTTGCATATTTAGGACACAAACATTAGCAACAGGAACTTGGCTACGTTAGCCGCAGTGCTACAGCCACATTCAACAGGCCATCAGTTTGGTAGGCTTATGCTGTAAATCGCATCTGTAGCCATGTTCCCATCCACACGTTCTTATACGAATTAAGTAATATCGAATTAAAAATTCCTCATGGAGACGGTGAAATTAGACTTGATTTCAAGACTACCGACTCATAGTTTGTACGGTCCAGCTCATCGGATTTTCTCTTGATCGGTCAAAGGCTTATGCGATAAATGCTGATGGAAACCTCATTCGCCGAATAAATCTGCTACTGCATCTTGACGGTGTTTTGATGCCGTCGTTTCCTTCTGATAATGGTCTGCTATGCTGCTAATAGCTGGCACCTAAGCACTACTACAACTTGTGCGATTATCGTCATTTGTTGGTAAACACGATCCATTTTGGCTAACCAGCTAAATTAGTTGGCTAACAAACTACTTTTGTTCACTTGAAGGTTCCGCGATTCAGTGTGAAAATGAATGGAAACAGTTTAAAATGTCAGAAATGTACTCGATACACCAATTTGATCGCATAATAGCATGTGGCGTCATTACGCACTACTTTTTATTCGCTTTAATGCCGTTAGATGGAAACGTACTTTCACCAGCTTTATTTGCATTAATATTTTTGGCGAACTTCAGATAATTCGATTGACAAGTGGATGGAAACATAGCTTTTGAGTCGCAGACAGTCGCGACCGATACAGGCTTTATCTTCAGATATTTTACAAAGCCTGCATTTGAGGCCAGTTGTTAGTGCTACTGTTAGCGGTCCTGCTAGCCTCCCGTAACTCGTTAGCTTCACTTACATTATTTCCTGTTATATCGTTACTTACAGCTTGTGACTCCGAGTGCTTGATCAATGCAACTGCTTCAGGTTTGAGAAGCAGCTGAAATGCTTATCCTGTGTCAAATTATCCTTTATTGACAAAGCTGTCTTTGGTGAAATGCTGAGCACAAACAGCTAATGTTCCCTTTGGCCGTGGCTGTTCGCCGCCAGCAAACAAAAAAGCTACCCACTGATTTCTGGAGGCATCGTCTTTTGGAAGAGAGATAGGTGCTTTTCTTCGCATCTAAAAGTAAACGGACGAGCAGCATTGGGAGTATGATGCACCTCAAATGATCTTTGTTTTCATGTCTAGATGCTAGAATAGTTGATCCGCGGGTTCATGTCTGCAGAATAGTCCAGTGCAGGTCCATTGGATTGGCTTTGGGTCTGTACTAATTGGACGGCACAACCTGACGTCAGGTTTTGCCCAGATCTCTTGAAGATCTCGGGAGGAGCTGTTCAGAGAGGAAATCACGTTCTTGGATTATGGCAAAACTCCTGTATCTTATGTTTAGAAACTTTTCAGAGGTTGAGTATGGACATCCAACATTATAACATTACCTATGTGTATTAAAAGAAGGATCAGCATAATAGGTCCCCTTTAAATCAGTCCTTTTCATCTGCATTTTCTATGATTTGCAAACTTTTTTGGAATTGGGTCTGTCGATGGGCAATCTTCTGCAGAAATTAAAAAGTATTTCACAGCTCAATATGCCAGAGACTACTGACTCAATATACTGGAGCACAGATTTTTTTTTTTTTTTTTTTTTACTTGGCATTGTGATTCAATCACGGTCGGTTTGTGATTTGCTCACATCAGTGACGTCATTCACGGCAATATGCACAGAAAAATGTCCATGGCTGCATGGGACGACAATGACATCATCAGACCTTGACCATTGGCTTCAACATCTTCACACCTTCGCATGGTTTTGTGCCACACACATTTTTGCTATCCTCTTATTCCTTATTACTTATTTTCTTTTCAATTCTCTGTTTTTCACATAAGCAATGATAATCAAATGGAGAACTGAAATAATATTTCAGGTAAGAAGGAAAATGATGAATGATGGCAAAATGAATTATTTGTGAGTTTGTTTGCAGTACCTACCATACTCACCAAACTCTGCTGTGATGTCAGTGAACTGATGGGGGCCATTATATGAAAAAATATGACCAGACATAAAATGAGAAGTTTTTGGCAAATTAAGGTTTATTGACAAAAGTTCACCAACTTTGTATTTGCTTATGTACTTCACAGAGGGAAATATTAAATCTGAAAAAAAGATCACTGATTGAAAAATGAGGATACATCTAATTCAAGAGTAAAAAGTCAAGTTTTCCTTTTTTGCCCTTCAGCTTGACAAAAATGATAGCAATAGGGAACCTGATGAGAGTAATGTATCAAGGTTGTAATTTTCTGGACTTCAGCACTTAAACCGAGGCCCTGAGAATTAAAGATCCTATGACACTCTTTGACAAGAGTAGGGGGTTACTAAATGTCATGGCTAAATTCCCAGCCTGGCTCTTTAAACCTGCCGCCTAATCATTCCCTGATCTAACTGGCTTTGCAAATTGTCCTCTCCCTCTCCACTGCAACCCCCAGGGCTCCCTTGAAGAAGAGATTTCAGTCTCAACAGGACTTCCCTGGTTAAATAAAAGGTTAAATGAAAAGCATGCTCTACCTTCTAGTGACACAAGATGGCGGTATTTGGCCGCATTGTTTGATAGAGTGACACTGGTTGAATGTCTTGTCCTGGTAATAAAAGCCAGCAGCAGTGACATTTAGCAGTGGTTCACAGGAGGCTCCTTTCGTCTCAGAGCATTTTCACTAATATCATCCTATTCTGCTTATATAAGAAACTATAAGCTCCACTAAAATTGCTTTGTTCTTCCTGTGCCGCGTTTCATGCCTAAAGTCACGTCCATCATTAATGAGGATTATTTTGATGTCTGCAATGAAGAAAGAATTGCCTCTTAATAAAGGTTTTGGAGTCAGGTTGGGGGTTCAGTGCTTCTGTATTGTGGAATTTCTCTTTGCAGTTGGGGGCACAGTGGGGTGTGTATCATTTATTACTCTATGCAGGCATAACAAATGCTTTTGAAAGCTTTCTAAGCATAGGCTTAACGGATAGCAGCATACCTTTAAGTATTTACCTATTTTGTTGAAGAAGCTTGACAAACTGACAGGTTGAAAGACAGACAAACACATAGGAAGGAAGGCAGATACACACACACACATCAGAGGCGTAGCCAGTGGGGGGGCACAGACACGTCACTTTATGACAATAATTAGTCCTGGCTAGTTCTCAATCATTTTCCTTTATCGACGCGTTTTCGCAATTATCGTAATGTGCAAATGAAGACACGGTTTCTCTCCATATGCGATCTAACAGCGATTAAATCATGGGCAAAATTCAGTACAGTTGCGGAACAATAACAGAGAATTGGGTTGCACAAAACATCCGTTTAAAACAATTATTAGTCCTGACCGGGGGCCTGCCTGACGAAGCTGGATTAACATACTCAGGGTTTCCCTCAGTTACCCAGCTGCACTTAACCAGACATCTGCGGTCTTGATTATCAGTCTCACGAAGCCGGTTATCAACTCGTTAAGTGAACCCAAGAGTTTCCAGTCTAGATCTGTGCGCGCTCACATAAAAAGGGCGGTGTTTGCTGCATACGACCAATCGCAGACTTGGAAAAATCCTCCCGAGCTGCATACTTCACGACGGAGGAGCAGACAATAATCTTAATGTAGTGTGTAGAGATACGGCAGTTTTATGGGTACAGCTGTTGATTTGAAGGGATTGGGATAAGGATTAGGGATTAGGGTTAGGGGTCAGGGTTAGGGCTAGAGTTAGGGTCAGGGTTAGGTTAGGGCAGGGTTTGAAGTTGGGACTGCCGTACCTCTCTGCATTGAAATGCATTGGAAAACTTCCGTACCCGTAGCAACTGCCTAATCTTAAATAAATACGAGGAATATAAGTCCATCATCCAGGCAAAAAGCAACATAGTTGCAGCTGCCAAAAGCCGCAAGGAATGCTGGCAAAAAAATCGCCGACTGTGTCAATGCGTAAATTAGTGGGATTATAATATTACTTCCCCACGGCACGAGTAGATCTGACTATAGTAACATTTGTGTGTTCCATAAATTTATGTGTTAATGAAATTTGTCGTTATGGCATGTGATTTTGGCCTTATCATTTCAGATGCGACCCCAGTGGAGCAAAAAGAGCATGGGAGCAAATAAAAAAATAAGTATAAAAACATACTGCAAAGTGGTCAGTACGCTTACTATATCTTATACGTGTAGCATATGTATATGTATATGGCTTTACTTCCTCACACTGTCTCTGTTGTAGGATGATCACAATGGAATTGTGGAATTAGTAATGAACGGCTCCAGCAGCTGACAGATATATGTAGTCCTTCTGCGGAAAACCTGTACCTCTCGTAAAGACATTGTTCAGGCAAATCAAAAGGATTACAGCGATCGTGAAACACTCTTTCGCGCCTGAGCGCTCTTCGCACAAGTTGTGCACCTAGACCCACTGGGTTCTCATCAAATGGGCAGGCCATTTTCCAAGAGAATTGATTGGTCAGTAGGTGGGGCTTTTATACCTGCTGAGCTCTTATCCTGAACTTGACCTGCTCCGGAGCAGGTTAGGTGTTCAGCGTATGTTGCCACGGCAACGCAAAAAAAAAAAGCAAACCACCTTCTTGATACGGAAAACCCAGGGTTAATCCAGAAGTTACCTCGCTAAGCCGAAATCCAGCTTCGTGAGACAGGCCCCTGTTCTCAGTCATTTTCATAACCGAAGGTTCACTCCGAGAGCACTCCACACTTAACAGGTGCTGCTTGTTCTCCCCGATTAGGTAAGAGGACAATCATTCATCTGGATGCGTATTTGCTGTATTTAAATCAACGTTATTTAAAATTGCATACCTGTCGCAAGCTTTTTATAGCCTATTGAACTGCCGAGTGCCACTTTTTTATTTTCAACCCACACAATACCGAGAGTGAAAGTCCGTGTTTCATTGGAACACGGACCAGTTCAATCAACGCGAAGCACTGGCCTATTAATAAGTAAATTATTTTGCTGTACTAAATTTAGCCCATGATTTCATCGTTATTAGATCGCATATGGAGAGAAGCCGTGTCTTCAGTTGCCAATTACGATAATTGGAAAACGCGTCAATAAAGGAAAATGATAGAGAACTAGCCAGGACTAATTGCTGTCATAAAGGGACGTGTCTTTGCCCCCCCACTGGCTATGCCACTGACACACACACACACACACTCACATCTGGAGAGATGAAGAGGGGAAGAACTCTGTTGTTGCACCCTTGAGAAGGCCCCTAACAGACAGCAGCATACCTTTATATTTTTACCTATTTAGTATAATAAGTCTGGGGACATGGCAGGGGGCAAAGCCACTCCAGGGGTACTGTTTTACTTTGTCCCTCTCCAATTGCAACTTCTCTGTCCTTGGAAAGGAGAAAGTTCTCAATCGGACTTCCCTGGTGAAATGAGGGCTAAAAAAATCACCCAACCTTTCATCTATTTACTGAGCCAACATATGATTTTTTTCTCAAGTGAGAGGACATGGAAGACCAGATTAGGTGGTTTAGATTTTTATAATCCATCCCTTCAATAGAGTAATACAGTCAATAGAGTTCACTCATAATGCCCCTCTCAGGAGCTGACAAACGAACAAAGCCAATACCAGGATTGGATTCGCAATTTATTAGAACTTTATTAGAGTCTCGTAGAGTCAGAGCACTATCAAATTCTGCAATGTAGGGCAGGCAGGTTGTGGTCTTAGGATGGGCTGAAATCAGGCAATGGCAATCAGTCTTAACCGGTGCAGGCAGGCCGGAGTCATTGCGCAGGCCCGAGTTCTGCACTGTTGAGTTTGTCCAGAAGGAGTGGGAGACACTAGACAGAAAGATTGTGACAATGGAAAAGGACAAGGAAAACAAGAAAGATGGTAACACTGAAAAAACCACCAGAGATTGAGTACACAAAAGGTTTGCCAACAATTTGGCGAAGGGAATGTTATGACTCTGTTGTTACCAGGCCATGTTTTTGTCATGACTCTTCTTTTACCAAGCCATGTTTTGATTTAGTCCATGTGATGTTTTGTATTTTGCCTGTCTTGCCTTGCCATGTCTTTTCCCTGCCATTACTCATATTCTCTGTTTAGATATCCTTCTGGTTTATGTATTTCTCCTGCCCTGCATTGCACATTGTCTCCCCTGTCTGGTCATATGTGTTGTGACAGTTTTGCTCCCCAGTTTTGCGTTCCACGTTTTCAGGTGATTTCATGGTTTCTGGGTTTCCAAATATTCCTTCCAATCTCGTTTGCTTCCTTCGCCTTGCTGTTCTGTCTTTACTAACAAATACTAACAGTTTGTTATTTTGGATAAATTACTAACATTAACTAACATTGTTTATAGTACTAACTTACTAACGAGCACTAGGGATTGTATAGCTGCACATTACCAATTGACTAACGAGCTCTCAGCACTCGCTCTGCTCTTATCTCCGCCCCTTGCCTTCACTCACTTTACTTTGCTGCAATTCGGCGGATTCTCCGCACCTTGTTAAACAGTATTCTGCCTCTCACTCTCTGTGCACTTTAGAACTCCCTAACCGGAGCCGTTTGTTTGTCATAGGCTGTCTGTGTAATCCTGTCCGCGTTTGGCTTTTTCGCCAATTTCATGTGGTTAGGAACTTCCTCTTGTTCATTCCTTTGTTAATTAGTCTGATCCAGCTCACCTGTTCCCTATTATAGCATGTGACTTCCCGTATGTGTATTTTAGCAGTCAGATCACAACCAGCTCTTGTCAGAACGTTTTCTCTTGTCTGCTCATGCTACTCTGTTCATGCCTCGTATTCATAGCGTTACACTTCTGACTGGAATGTCCCGGATTTTGATTCTGCCTCTGCCTATGATTATACTTTGCCTGTGTACCGAACCTGCTTTGCCTGACTTCGAGATTTGTGATTGCTGCCCTGGTAATGAACCGTTTCTGGCCATCTGGATTATGTTTTTTGGATTTCTGGACTTTGTACTGTTGCCTTCAATCCTGCCGGGGTTTTTACCCTAAATTCAATAAAGCCAATTTTGCTGCACTTCCTGGTACTCGCGTGTGGTTCCAGAACGCACCCTCACAGGGAAAGATGAAAGATTGGAACTGGAATGCACAGGGAGAGGAGCGAAGCCACTGGAAAATAGTTGAATAATGAGCACCAATTAACAAAACAAAACCAAAACTGATGCAGATAGCCAGGTTGTGGGGAAAAACTGAGTAGGATGTGATTGCAACCAAGCCCCCCCCGTGGGATCTGCCAGACAGTGGCTGATTCCGGACACCAATGCGGGAAGTCCAGAATCAGAAGGAGATCCAAGATCTGATGCTCTGGAACCCTTACCCCTCCCAGTCCACCAAAAACTGGCAGCTACGATTCCTGCACCTGACATCCAGCATGTGATGCACTGAGTAGACAGTGCCACCATCACTGAGCTGAGGGGGAGCCGAGGGCTGGAAAGGAGGGCAGAAACGAGACAAGACACATGAAATACTGGGTGGATGTGGCATTGGGGAGGATGGAGGATAAGTCTGATGGCTGTGGGTGAGAAGACTCTGGAGATGGTGAAAGCCCAATGAATTTGGGAGTTAGCTTCTTGCCCGTAACCTCGATGAGGGTGTCCTTAGTCGGGAGCCAAACTTTTTGCCCGTGGTACTTAGGAGCGGGGAGGCGCTGACAGTGGTATGCGCTCTGGAAGGCCGAAACATGCTTGGGGAGCAGGGCTTGTTCCTTTGTTCACCCCAAGTGGGCACGGCGGACCAGGGGCTGGGCTATGGGAACCTGGACTTACTTCTGAGCTGAACAGCGGCAGTAGCCGAAGCAGCGCTCAAAGAAGGACATGCTAAGACCAGTCACAGGAAGGGAGTTGCGGGCAAACTCAACCCACAAAAGGAAGTGTGACCACTTGGTGCAGGTTCCCTCTGTGAGTCTGCAAAGACATTTACCCTGCCCCTTACTGAGCCTCTCTGTATGGCCGTTGGTCTCTGAGTAGAAGCCAGATGAGAGGGATAGAGTACTGCCCACCAGAAAGTAGAAGGCCTCCCAGAACTGGCAAGCAAATTGGGGTTCACAGTTAGACACAATCTCCTGGGGGGTGTCATTGAGGGACATCACATGGAGCAGCAGCAGCTCTGTGGTTTCTTTCCCTGTGAGCAACTTTGCCAGAGGGATAAATTGGCTGTCTTTGAAAAGTGGTCCACGATGGTGAGGACAACCGTATGACCATCAGACTATGGCAGCTCAGTGATGAGGTCCATGGTAATGCATGTCCATGGTCAGTGTGGAACTTGGAGTGGTTGCAGGAGACCACTTGGTGGCAAATTTGAGGCCTTGGCTCTGGTGCAGTGATTGCAGACTGCAAACTCCCTGGTTGATGGTAAGCAACCAAAGGCATTGACTCATGTGAGCTAGGCCAATGACTGTATGGCAGAAGAAGGGAGACTAATGGGCCCAGGTAAGAATACTGGGCCTCACGGTTTCAGGGACAAACTGGCAGCCTTCAGGGCATCCCTGGGGACTAGGGCAGGAGTTGTAGCACTTCCTTAACCTCTCACTCAACCTCCAATTTGATTATGCTGATGAGGCAGCGGTATAGGACCACCAAAGCTGGCTCTTTGTCTCTGGGGGGAGCATGAAGGCTGGAAATGGCATCAGGCTTTGTGCTCTTGGATCCGAGTCAGCGCATGAGGGTAAAGTTGAACATGGAGAAGAACAGGGATCAGCGAGCTTGACAAGGATTTAATCTTTTGGCTGAGCTAATGTATTCCAGATTTCTACAACAAGTCTACACAAGGAAGAGGATATTGTCCCCCTCAAGCCAGTTCCTCCATTCTTATAAGGCCAGCTTGATGGCTGGGAGAGGACGGCTCCTGGGCCAGTGTTGGAGGCATCTACTTCGACAAGAAACTGGTGCTGGGGATCTTGGAGAGCAAGAATGGGGGCACTGGAGAACTTTGCTTCGAGCTGGTTGAAGGCAGAGGAGGTTTGAGGAGACCAGCAAAATGGTAACTTGAGGGAGGTGAGGGCTGTGAGTGGACCAGCAACTTTGCTGTACCCTTGAAAGACTCGCCTGCAGAAGTGAGTGAGGCCCAGGATCACTGTTTGCGGGCTTGTGGAGTCCTAAACTTGCTGAACTTTCTGAATACCCATACTGATGTTACCTTGAGAGATAATGAAGCCCAGGAACTGGACGATGGATTGGTGAAATTCACATTGTTTGGGCTTGAGGTATAGCTTATGACCAAGGAGACACTGAATTACTTCTCTGATGTGGTAAATGTGCTCTGCTCAGGATATAATTTAGGAAGACTTGCACAAAGCAGCAGATCATATCATGAAGGAGGTCCTTAACCCCTCTGTGCAGATGTTGACGCCAGCGGACATGAAGCTGCTCTATTTATGCACGCAGTCACACTATTCTATCACTAGATGGCACACCCGGATCACTTATTGAATATTCACTAGCTAGCAGAGCTCGTACACGGTTTAGAATATGGACGAGTTCAGTCCCATTCCTGTTTTTCAGGAGTTGCATGAATACAACTCCTCAGCTAAGCCTGATGTGCAAACAGTTCGGTATACTTGCCCATCGTATCTATCCAGCAGTTCAAAAAAATGATCTCTTGCGACACAAAAAATCGCTATCTTCTGCAGCAACCAATTCAGCTATAGTGAGCCAATGGTTTTACAATTAGTATTTAAGAAAAATTGGTTTTCTGAAGAAAAATTCGACATGATATTGATACTATGTCATTCTACTATCAATCATAGTCATCACATATCAAAAATACGTAGTTCTCTACCGTGGATTTATGCGTAGATTCCTCCATTGTCGAATTCAGTGCTCCGTTATATCTTCCTACTGGTTGTACCCATGTTGAGAGCCAATCGCTCAATTATTTACTTGGGTTCATCTGCGCAGCGCACACTTATAGTTCGCGCCCTCGTGCAACTTCCCTGGTAATTATGTATTGATTGACGTGTTTCTTATACAATTCCAGAGAGTATAAACTTTCAACAATAACTGACAGACATTGATTTGACAATCAGAAAAGTATATAAACTGTTGCATAACAGCAACAGGTAGGTTGTATTCTCTGAAAATGGCGCGATTTCAAAGGAAAAAAGACTCCCAAAAATAGCCTGAAGTGTTCAGTTGCATTTATGGGATTTAAATGAGATAAGGACTTGGTCAATGGGAATTATTCCAAATGAAACAGGACTGGAGGGTTCCTTCTACCCGATACATCTGTGTCTCCGGAGGAGGAATTCAATGAAGAAAGGTTTTTGTTCATTTTATGAGTAAGTGCAATTTGGTATTTTTTTACTTATGGCTAGCTGGCTAGCTTTTTTTTTATTCTCAGTTTACCATAGCCATGATGGTCACAGAGCTTGTTTGCCACTTTGCTTAGTAAGAGTTACCGTTTTTGTGAATAATAGCTTCTGTATTCGGTGGCATTTTGGTGTTTCTGGAAAATGGAATGTCTGTTCTGTTATAATAAGGTATATTTCAGATATTACTGAGTTAGTGAGTTTTACTTGTTCCTCATAAGGTGTGGAAAGTGTTTATATAAGGTCACAAGCTCGGAAGTAGGAACTGCTAGTTTTTCATTGCAGGTTGAATGTTCTGACCATTAAAGGTGACATAGAATGGTTGAACTTTATTATTTATCCTTGTACTGTGATGTGACATATAGACAACAAAATTTTGGTTGGGTCTGTAATGTCTCAGAAGCTTCCTAAAAACTTCTCTCAAAAAGCTATGTTAGGGTGGGGGATTTTGAACGCGTTGTTTTGCACCTATTTGGCGACCTTTCGGGCTTAACTGGCAACCTCATAATGAAATGCAAGCACTTGATGCTGATTGGCTGGCTTTGCTGCCTAAAGCAAAGCAAGTCATAATCGCTTTCCATGTTTCTTGCGGTGAAATTCACCTTTGCGCCTGTGAAGCTGAAACTTCAAGCCACAAGGATTTTAATTCCACATGAGAATCTCATTAATAAGCGTTCATTGAATAATTGCGGACTACGGCAAATAATCTTAAAAAATGCGCTAGACCCACGCCGAATGCGTGAGACTTGAGCCCTATTCGGACGGGATTAGTTTGACGTGATGACATGGGGTAATGCAATTATTACCAGGGATTTTAGTCCCGTCCAAACGAGCCAAGTCAGTAATCATTACGGACATTCTCGGTAAAATTTACAGCCGCTTTTACCTTCTTGTACTCTTTCATCCATTCCCTGATTTGCGCAGCTCAAAACTTTTTATCACACATTGTCACTGTTTTCAGGTCTTTCCCACCTTCATGAATGAAGCAAATTTGGCCGGTGTCACCTCATATTTACACACTCGTGAAAAAGGAAGTCATAGCTGAAACTTATGAGTTCCTAATCAGATAAGTGAACTTAAAAATGTTATATTTGACTGGAAGTATACTTCGGTTACATATAAATCATAGAATTTTCTAGGTGTGCCTATAGTTGTGGCGCACGTTTTGGACAAAAATATAAATTTTCAACATTTTTATTCTTTCAATGATTTTACCACAATGAAAATGTAAGATATTTTGTAATTATTTTGCGTGAAAGACCAAGAGGATAAACTCAGTGAGATCGATTCAGACAAAATTAAAGGGCGTAGCCAATATTGATATATAGAGCTCTAACACCTTTCAAATCATTATGAGATCTCACATCTGCAGGCCATGGAACTTCATCGCACCAAATCTGGTTTAAATACATTCATAGGTGGCACTATATTAAACAAATGGTCATAACTCTGAAACCCACCGTGCGAGCAACTTTGAATTTTGCATGCTTCATAATGCCGAATATTGCCATGAAAATGATCAGAAGAAAATGATAGTTCAAACAAGATGGCTGACATAAGCCAATTCAGTTTCATTAGCCCCAATACTCACTTTAACTGTCATCAATCATGAAACTTAATACTATTGTCAAGGATGTGTAAAAGGGTAGTCTTAATGCAAGTTACTTTGATTGCCCAGATGGTGGCGCTATAGAGAGGTACAACAAATTTGATTCCTATTGGCCCATAGGGGGCGCTGAAGTAAGAATAACTATGTAAAATTGCATTTTTTTTAACCATTTGACTCAATGGTTCTAATTCTGCATATTGCATCTCTGTATGAGGATAAAATAGTCTATCCAATGAGCAAAATAAATTATTTAATTTAATTCAATTCAAAAAATAATGATCTGGCTGCTATTTGTCAATGAAGTTACAGCTGCTATTTCAAAGACATGACAATGACTAATGAACCTGAAATTTGCAGGGCAAAGTATACCATGCACAATTATGCGCCATGAACTGGAAATTGTTTGAAAAAGTTATACCATTTGTGCCCTCACTGCTTAAAAACTGATGATAACCTCATGTTTCTTGGACTCCGTAATTACCGCTTTGAGTTATATTTTTTTTTTTTCCCTGACACAAATTACAAAAGGTGTCTTCATTGTCCCAATGTTGGACCCAAGCATAAAAAATACTACCACTTGTGAGCTTACATAACACTAAAGCCTGAAATAAACTAAGTGAGCTACAGTGCCCATGGCACTATTTTCAAGTCAAGTAGTCATGTAAGTGGTGTTATTTTGATGTGGGCAGCTGGGCTTTGGAAGAAAACAGAAAACCAGCGTACAATCTACCCACTGACGCTGGTTTGGAGTTATGGGTATGGCCAAATCAGACATTGTGGCTCAGTTTTCGTCCTCATGATATCATAGGTGCGATAAGAAAAAAGAGAAAGTCTTAACCCTCTGTTAACCAAGTACCTTTCCAACTGTGTAAAAATCATTTCCCTAGGCAAATATGTTGATTATGGGCCAATATTTGGAAAAATGGAAAAAAAAAAAAATTCGACCCTTTGGCCCACCTTTCCAAAATGTAGCAGATCTGCTACATTGGGTAATAATGCGAATGGAAAATTAAAGTGATGGACCATTCAAGTTATTCTCAAATGTTTACTTGGCAATAAGAAACAAAACCAGCAGGGTGTCCAGGCTGTTAACCCTTTCACTTTATGTAGCAGATATGCTACGGTGGTTAATAGAGGGTTAATCTTTAAAATTTTGTGAAAATGTACAAAAAAGCCTGAAAAAAGTACTGTGGTTTGTGAATGCTGGAGAAAATACTATCTTGGGGCGAAGGGAATGATGCAATAAAGTATATTTTAAATTCAATATTCTTTCTATGATAGTGAAGGAAATGTAGAAATGCATGGCATTCATTTTGTTTTGGCATGGTGTGGAGACCGGAATGGAGGACAAAAGTGGGGGGTTGCGGTGCTCACATCCCATCCCTAGAACACCCACACTTTTAAAATTGCTGCTCCGCCCCTATACACTCATCACCCTCTTGAATGCAGACCAGATGATAAGCATTGCGGAGATCAAGCTTGGTGAAGCAGCTGCACCCCTGGAGGTTGGTAAAGGCCGAGTCTACGAGTGGTAGAGGGTAACAGTTCTCAGCAGTGATAGCATTTAGACCCCATAGTCCATGCAGGGGCATAAAGAATTCGGCCCCAGCAGGAAAAGACACTAAGGAGAGAGATGGTGACAATGGACAAGGAAAACGACGATGAGGAAGACAAAACCCTAACAAAGGGCTGGAGCAGGAACTGGAAGCTAGGAGGAAGGTAACCCTGAAAAAAATTAGAGAGTGAGTTGACTTAGAGGTAAGTCAACAATCTGGTAAAGGGGGAGACAAAAGACTGCAAGTTAAATACACAGATACTTCAATTTACAAGGAGGGTCAGGTGCAGGAAAGGGGAACATGAATGGACAAGGGGAGGGGTGAAGCTACAAGACAATAATTACCTTTACAAAAATGAAGTTGGCAGGAGGTTATGTGATGGGTGCCGTTTGTCTGTTTGTGAACAAGATAACTCAAAAAGTAAACGGATATCTCTGAAATTTTGTTGGTGGGTCGCTATTACATCAGGGATGGACCCTACTGATTGTGACCGCGATCAGTCAAACAATATGGCCGCCACGGCAGCCATCTTGAAATCCGTTGACACGCGATGACTCAAAAAGTAATGAATGGCTATCTGAAATATTGTGGGTAGGTCGCTATTACATCAGTGATGGTCCCTCTTGATTTTGACTGCCATCAGTCAAACAATATGGCCGCCATGGCAGCCATCTTGAAATCCGATGACAAGCAATGACTCAAAAAGTAATGAATGCCTATCTCTGAAATTTTGTGGATGGGTCGCTATTACATCAGGGATGGCCCCTTTTGATTTTGATCGCCATCAGTCAAACAATATGGCTGCCACAGCAGCCAACTTGAAATCCTGTGACATGCAATAACTCAAAAAGTAATGAACAGATATCTGTAAAATTTTGTGGGTGGGTCGCTATTACATCAGGGATGGACCCTATTGATTTTGACTGCGATCACTAAAAGAATATGCCATCTTGAAATCCTATGACACGCGATAACTGAACCTTGCTCCCACTCACCAAGATTTGGACTGTGATGCCTTGGCGGAGGTTTACACTCTAGGATTGCCTCTAGTTGAATACAAAACTAAAACTGATGCAGACAGCCAGATTGCGGAGAAAATAAAGTAACAGTGATTGAGATGTGACAGCCCCTTCACCATCAATCCTCTTTTCTTTTGGGGTGTTTTCTCACTTGGTCCCTTTCAGCCCTCAAAACGAACTCAGATCGATGACTCAGCATTTTTTGTGCATATGTGAACACAACAACCGCACTCAGACCCCTTTAAAACAAACCGTACTGAGACCACCACAAGAGGTGGTCTCAGGACGGTTCGCTAAAAAGCCACAGTACGGTTCGCTGAAGCTACGTATTGTGAACATAAAGCGCGCCGGGTTCACTTCGCCTTTTTGCACTGTATCGTTACCTTCAGTGTCGGTGCCCTATCCGTACCTCCTGCCCAATCGCTGCCCGATCGGTTCTCTGCATGCGCAAAACTAGTACTGCGCAAGTGCAAAGAATTCCTGCTCGATTTGTTCCAGACACGCGTAAACATTTAACTTGACGGCAGCCAGCAACTTTTTTTTTTTTAACCTTAACAACAAAGTAGTATACAAATTCACTACAACACCAGGATATTTTAGAAAGGTTATATTTTATTTCATGATCCTTCATGTAGCCAGCAACTTCGTTTTTATTTTAAGAACATAATAGTATACAAATTCACTACAACAGAAGGACATTTTAAAAAGATCATATTTTTTTTCATGGTCCTTCATGTATATATTTTTTATTTGAATAGGCGTACTGCCACATTTTGCACAAAATCGTCTATGTTCATCGCTTCCAGCACAAGTCATGGCAAAATATGGAAACTATCGTGTGAAATCTTATGGAAGTGTTTGACAATATGGGTACCTTGACAGGAATTTGCGTATTTATACATAATTTATTTTTACGATCCCTAATGTAAACCCTGTGGGCCAAAATCGCATATTAACGAAACCCCTCCTTTGTCTATATGAATATGTGATAATACGTGTCCCTCAACAGACATTCAGCACACTGACGGTGCATTTTCCACATGCCACTCTCTTGCTCTTTAGGCATCCGGCGGAGGTTTTATTTTTTTCCCAACTGTGATCTGAAAAACAACGTAATGTTATCCCTTACAGCTTACAATGGATAAGAAATGGAGATTCGTGGATGCTATGAAAATAAATGGTTTTTATACAGGGGGAGGTTGATTTTTTTTTTTTTTAATTCTGATGAGGGCACAAATATCCTGAATGCCTGAGTTTAAAATAGGCTATTAATTTATCTATGTCTATATTATAAATAGGGTCACGCACGACGCAAAAAAAAAAAAAAAAGGGGAGTCAATAAGTGGAGAACGTAAATATTTTATGAAAACATTTTAATCACAAAACTACCACAGTTAAAATTTAGGCTACCCTGTGCCATTTTTAGTGATATATTGCATGCGGCAGTTGAACTGTATTTCCTACTTTGATTATTAAATTTTGCAATTAATTCACGGTTTACATGCGTGCCAATTTTCGCGGATTATATTCCAACAGATCCAGCCGAGGCCGTCATCAGAAACTAGCGTCGCTTCATATAACGCAACTGAGGAATGGACATCTCATGTCGCTTAATACATATGTCCTCGTTTCATTTGTCCTCTCTCCAGTTTCCTCCATGCATCCTCGGTGGGAGGGACTAAGACGCAAGGATAGGACACAAGTGAGGGGAACTAGGATGCAATTTAAAAGACTTGAGACGCAGCCTCTGTCTTTATGGCTTATCCAGCACTTGAATCGCCAATCCAACCGGTAAAGGGTTTTATGCATGCGTGGAACACATCGGGCAGTGTCGCAAATATGAGTTAAACAATGCACATGCGCAGAAAGTTTGTGCATGCGCAGAACCAATCGGGCAGGAGGTACGGATAGGGCACTGACAAAAAGCATGGCAGCAGACATTTTGTTCCAAGTAAAAACTACCCAGAATACAGTGCAGTAGATATCTGAGAGCTCTAGTGGAACTACAGTGTGAACAGAAAGAGGACTGAGGCCCTATCAGAGCTGAAGTGGACCAGAAAGAGAACCTAGTCCTCTTTGAAATAAACTGACAGATATGAACACAAATAGAACTGAGTTCATTTTCTGTTGGTCCTCTTTTTGGTCCACTTTTAGAGGACTGAGTTCGGTTCTTTTAAAAGGGACTATGTGTGAAAACACCCTTGTTTTTCTCTCCCTCCTTTGCCATCTGCCATCATGCCATTGTGTCTTCATAAATGTTATGCAGGTAAAAACCAGGAATCCTGGGCATTGGACCTGGAGCTGGAGGACCTGAAGCTGCTGTGCAAGAATGGGAAGGAGGCCTCGCTTTTCAATCACAAGACCTGCCATCTTGCCGCTGTACCCACTAACGCGGTGGTTGTGCGACTGGAGGACAAGTGCCGGGTCTTCAAGTTTTTGGACCGTGTTCAGGTCAGTGTGTGGTTGAGCAGCAGATCGATAGATTTTAGCAGGACGGTGCATATTTGAGCAGGAGACTAATGTAGTGTGGCAGGACAGTGCGTAATTGAGCAGAGGACCAATGAGGTGTGGTAGCACAGTGTATAGCTGAGCAGGAGACCAATGGAGTGTGGCAGGACAGTGCATATTTGAGCAGGACCAATGGGTGTGGCAAGACTATGCGTTAGAGATGCATGGATAGCAGTTATATCTGCCGGATCCGTGTTTATCTGCAGATCTGGTGAGTGGGTCATTAAAATTAAGATTCTGGTTAATAGTGGATGGGTTGCAGGTGGGTGAAATAATACAAAATTAAAGTGAAAATATTTATTACATTGTGTAAAATGTGACCATATTTTTAGCTTTGCTTTTTTTCGTGCACAAATTAGCCGACTAGACTCTCCCTGCGCTGTGCTCAAATTGGCCTACAACGTATTTTCCAACAGCAGAGGAGGCAAGAAAGATAAGAGAGAAAATTATAAAAGGAGAATTAAAAACAAAGAAATACAGTGATGTAATTAACCATGACAACAAGTCAAGTGCAGCGTATTTGTAAGTTTTAAATCGCTATATAATAGCCTACATTTAACGCTAATATCATAAGCCAACAAATGTAGGCTATAAAAGGAGTCAGCAGAATTAACTTTGTAATCTAAGCATATAGGTTACAACAAATAGAATAAAGCAAATAGCATTGCTATTGTTAATTAAATGAAGACATTAGCCTTCATTAAATGTATGTCTGTACATCTCTTGGTATTCCAAGCCCCTCACATTGAACAAGTAGACATGGTCAACAACATCCCCCGCCAAAATGTCTTCTTTAAAGATACTATGACCAAACCAGCAAAAGGCACCAGTTCACCACTAGGCTGATATGCATGTGAAGTTTCATGGAGAAATCTTTAACGGTTTTCGAGTTGTGGTCCGGAAACGAAGCGCGACGGATGGATGGACGGACGGACTGACGGACGGACGGACAGCACCCATTCCTAGATCCCCCTTCCACTTCGTGGCGTGGGATAATAAACAACTTCAAAATCAGCTAAATGAAGGAGCGGTATAAAAATAAAATAAAAGGCTGGTCGGTCCATATTTCACGTTTGCCGGTCATTTAGTTCCTGTTCTTCTGCTTATGTGAAAAGGGTTTATTGACTATTGCTTATGCTCTGCCAGGGCTCCAGACTGACAAGATCATATTTACTTGGAGGCACTAGAGCCTGTGGTGGGGAAATCGAATGATTCAATGAAAGAAAGATGCATCAGGCTAATGTAATCTATTTTATTGTAATATTATAAGGTGAGATTCATCGCAAAACGCACTGAAAGCTACTTTTGACATTTTTGAACCACCATTGCAAGAATATCATCATTGGCGGGCCGGTAGTCATTCCAAGTTCAGCCCTTAGCAACTCGTTATGTATATCCCAGTGTTTAGCATGCTTGACCATCAGCTTTCATTCCAAAGCGCCATATACCCCAAGCCAATCTTTCCGCAAACTGTGATATATCTTCGCAGCCTATTATCGAAGGACAAATCCCACGCTGCCTACAGGCTCTGACTGTTTTGTGACTTGTTTCAGGCAAAGCAAAAATACGAGTGTCATTTCTATGCTGAAAGCTTTGCCGGAAACAAAAAGATTCCCTAATTTATCCATTGAGAATGCATTTCCCATCAGTGGACATCATTTTTTCCCCACTAATTGAGTTTTTGGCCGCATTGAGCAGCCAAAGGACGTTGCATGTGAAGGAGTAATATGAATTATCACGGAAATGTTTATTAATGGAAATGTTCATGTCTATGATATTAACTGGCAGATATTTGACTTCAAATTGTACAACAAATAATGACAACAATGTTCACTTTTTCCGAGAGTTCATTATTCTTATTTAATCGCATCATGAAACAGTGTTTTAACTGGTTTAGAAAGACCTATAAACAAATATGGAAGCTGTTCTATGCTTTCCCATGACAAATTTGTGCATTTTTCAAAAATGCCCATGGATATGTCGCAAATTGCGATTAAATTCTTCATATGTTCACATATTGCTCTGTAATTGCTTGATTACCCATTAGTTGAGCATGCCGGGCATGTCGAACTACAGTGTATGATAAACATACTGCACCTCCCCGACTGAAGTAGGCTACTGGTAGGCCTACCTTTGCATAGTTAAAAAAAAAAAAAAAAACGCACGGATTAGAGCTGAAACAACTTGTCGTTATGATGAAGACTGGTAGCATTAAATCTCTAAACTTTAGAGTAAATAATTAAAGAAAACACTCATATATCAAAGAAACACAGATAGAGGTGGAGTTAGATAGTGGTAGTTAGTCAGTTAGGACGTGGGTTTATAAATTGGAGAAAATAATCTGTTCAAGTGAGTGGCAGGTCGATGATTTAAGTGTATATGGGTGATTTCGTGTGAGAACATGGAAAAGTGGTAAAATTAAAAACTGCTTCAAATCGGCAACCATTGTTGCCACATGGTAGTTTAATGTCCAAAGCTTCTAGAACAAGTAGGTGTTATCACCTATGTGACCTCAAAATTACATTTTTAGGACAAAAGTCCAAAAAATTTTAATTTTTGCGAACTTAGCTATACTTGTCACAGTAATATTGATGTGCGTGGAATAACTATAAAATGGTACTCTCATATCTTTTAATACTGTTCATCAAAGGAATGGATCATTATTAATGCCTCTTTACATCCTTTATAAAATTTTTCATGTCCACAGGGACTTGAGTACCTAAATTTGGAAGACCCTTTCTTTCAATGTCCCATACGACACATGGAGATGTGCCCGAGTTTAGTTTGGGGGACTAAAATCTTTTTTTATGCAGGATTATGTTGATTGTTTATGAAAGTAATCATACAAACTGCAAAATATAAATTAATTAATGAGCTCCTCCATTATTAATAACAAATATGAACCTTGTCCCGTACGACACACTTAGACTTTTCATTCATTTGAATTTTCAGTAGACTAAAATCTTTCTCTTCAGTCAAATTATAATAATAGATTTAAAGGATGACTTTTATCCTACTTTTTACCTGTTTAATTATGAAGACGTTTTCTCGTTGTGATATGGTCAATCATTTATCCCTTATTAATTTTGTTTAATAATTATTGATTATTTTCCATTTTTTATTGACCATTTTTTTGAGCCACTACACCCCGCCCCTAGAAAACGGGCACATTAGGTTATGTGATCTTATACGTCATCGTTTGAACTTGTTGACAGTGAAGGGTTCTGCCCAGGATGCTAGCAGTGCAGGACGGAAAATTTCTGCCGTCTCCTAGCCTGACAATCCATCTTCCACGACCTACGAAGCAGAATAGACATTGTTCATGAATTATCTTGTCAATCATTCTCGTATCTAAATTCATTTTGCTTTCTACCTGCAGCTAAAGTACTGCTTATAATATGGGGGACGAGGCCAAGGGGAGCTGAATAGCGGCCCGAAGGAACATTAGTAAGGACCGTCTGGGTTGTAAAATTGTCTCATTTGCTCAGTCAAGATCACTTTATGCACGAAGAATCCAACTCAGCTCCGACTCTCCTTGCAACTGAAACTCACAACCATGCTAATTTAAATCCAATTATTTTCTAATACTAATTAATAATCAGTCATGTCAATAAACGTGAGAGACAGATGACTCAAGCCCTTCAGTAAAACGGAACCTGACTTTTTTCTTTAGTAATAGCTATTAGCTCCGGCGTGCGTGCCTCGCGTGCATCCGTCAACACATTTCGCTTTTATCTCATCAATGATTTCATTACAGGCTATCTGACATGCATCTCATAAAGCCCTACAAATGACATGCCTAAAGGTGACCTTGGCCTACTTTTTCAAGGTCACTGGCCTAAAAATATCACCAAAAACATAGACATTTTTTGTCTCATCAATGATTTCAGTTACAGGCTCCTAATTTTTACTGGACATGCATCTCATAAAGCCCTACAAATGACATGCCTAAAGGTGACCTTGGCCTACTTTTTCAAGGTCACTGGCCTAAAAATATCACCAAAAACATAGACATTTTGCTTTATCTCATCAACTATTTCAGTTGCAGGCTCTTCATTTTTACTGGACATGCATCTCATACAGGCCTACAAATGACGTGCCTAAAGGTGACCTTGACCTATTTTTTCAAGGTCACTGGCCTAAAAATATCACCAAAAACTTCGACATTTTACTTTATCTCATCAACTATTTCAGTTACAGGCTCCTCATTTTTATTGGACATGCATCTCATTAAGCCCTACAAATGACGTGCCTAAAGGTGACCTTGGCCTCTTTTTTCAAGGTCACTGGCCTAAAAATATCACCAAAAATCTCAACATTTTGCTGTATCTCATCAACTATTTCAGTTACAGGCTCCTAATTTTTACTGGACATGCATCTCATTAAGGCCATGCATCATCTGACTCTGAGGAAGACGTCAGTGGACGTCGAAACGGCAGTCCTTTCAATAAAGAGATTGTGTCCTGAGCTCTGTGTGCTCCAGCTTTTGCTTTTTACCGAAATAGTCCTTAGTGGTTTTTTCGGTAAGGTGCGCTTTTCTCTGCATTGACTGTCCATGCTGTTGAGCACCTCTATAGTCCTTTTCCATAGCGGGCTTTGAGCGCGTCTGGTCTACTCCAAACTCATTGACATCTATCATTCTGGAAAGGGTTACAAAGCCATGTCTCAGGCTTTGGGACTCCAGCGAACCACGGTGAGAGCCATTATCCACGAATGGAGAAAACTGGGAACAGTGGTGAACCTTTTTTTTTTTTTTTTTTTTTTTTTTTGAAAAAAAAAAACATCTTTTTTTTTTATTAACAATATTAAACATACAAAACGTGTATGCGGCATAAACAAAAAGGCAATATCCATCAATTTCACTTATCTACATGAATCACCAAATCTGAGCAAGTACAATAGAAAATAAATAAAACTTGCATCTAAAAAAGAGAGCATATTATGGGTCTGGGAAAAGAAGGCAAAGAAAATCAAATAAATATTGACCTTTTGTCATATTGCAATATTTCAAAGAAGATTTATATAACAATAGCTCATTCACAAATGCGGTAAAAACAGGGGAGGACTTCAGAAACCGACACTTATGAATAAAAAATTTGGCAAGGGCAATCAAATTATTATAACTAAATTCTATCTTTTTAACTTCCAATTGAAGGCCGAATCTTATGCTGTCATATGTTAAAGTTGGAATAGCATGTCCACCATTAGCCAACCAGTGCTGGAAAGCAACCCAAAACATCTTCGTAATGTAACAAGAGAAAAAAATATGCACCGTAGTCTCCGCATCAGAACCACAAAATGTACAGTTGTCCAAATTTAACTTAAACCTTTGATTTAAGAAATCATTACTCGGGTAAACCTCATACAAAATCTTAAACTGTAATTCTTTCACTTTTTGGTGGAATAGGGAAGATAGGTAGCTTGTCCTTATTCTCTTTACTACACTATCATTAGGGAAATTCTTAAACATATAAGTTCTTTTTTTAACGGTGAGGGAAAACAGATAGAGGTGAGGACCTTTCTCCAACAGCTTGTTGTCACATTTCTTATCCATAAAGTGACATCTTTCAATGATCAATAAGGGCTCCAGTGGAATAACCACAAAGTAAGTCAGCAATCCTTTTACCAAATGGACCATTGCTTGTGGGATCGCTTTAATTACTGCCTTAAATTGCCTATTAGTACATTTCAAATTATATTTCTCAACAAAATGCTCATATGTCAAAATATTGCCATAACTATCCAATAAATGAACAATGGACCAGACACCCTTCTCCCACCATTCCCTGTAAAAGACAGATTTTCTCCTAATCAATATACATCTATTATTCCAAATTGGAACCAAGTTATGCTTATAAACAAGCTTCCAGTACCGAAGGACTTGTTGATGAAAAGCTGACAGCTTGACGGGTAACTTAGCAATATCAAAGTCACATTTCAATAAGAAATCAATACCACCAAAATTCCAAAAAACCTTACGTGGAAAATCAAACCAAAAACTAGTACCTTTTTTAATAAACTTTTTCAACCACTTCAATTTAATTGTACCATTCATTATATCAAAATCTATCACATTTAAACCCCCTTCTTCAGTGGACTTCACCATATCACCTTTCCTTATGTAATGGTGCTTATTTTTCCATATAAAATTAAAATTGTCCTGATTGATCTTCTTAATCAGTCTATCGGGTATCTCCAATGACTGAGCTGGATAGATGAGTCTAGACAAACTCTGCATTTTTGTAAGAAGTATTCTTCCAAAAATGGATATGTCCCTTTGAAGCCAAGTACTAAGAATAGTCTTGTTCTTAAGAATACTACTCTCTACATTAAATTTCTCTCTGCTCTTTTTATCTTTTGTGATCACAACTCCTAAATATTTGACTTCCTCCTTTACTGGGATATTGTGCACCTTAATTAAGGGATGATCATGGAGAGTCAAGATTTCACATTTCTTCATATTTAAAACTAGACCAGATGCCTTGGAAAATAAAGCTATTTCTTTCAAAGCTGCTGGTATTTGTGCAGTATCTTTAAGGAATAGAGTGGTATCATCCGCTAGTTGACTTATTACCAATTTGTTTCCCATAACATTCAATGGTTGGATATCTTGACAATTTTTTAATAGAATTGCTAATAACTCCGTTACAATGATAAATAATAAAGGCGATGCCGGGTCTCCTTGGCGAATACCTCTCTTAATATCAAACCTCTTCGATGTTCCCAGTGGCAAAGAGATCGAACTATTAATATCCCTATATAACATCTGGATTACATTTATAAATTTCTCCCCAAAGCCAAAATACTCTAGCGCTTTAAACATAAATTGGTGTTCGACCGTGTCAAAGGCCTTAAAAAAATCCAAGAAAAGAATAACTCCATCATCCTCAATCATCTGTCTATAATCTAATAAATCAAATACTAGTCTAATGTTGTCATGAATCAGCCTACCTTTAAGAAAACCAGACTGAGTTTCACTAATCAAGTCTGGCAACCCATCCTTTAACCTGTTAGCAATCACATGTGTAAACAGCTTATAATCTACATTCAACAGAGTAACAGGGCGTAGATTATCAATATACCTTTTATCTTTTCCTTGTTTCGGTATGAGAGTTATTAATCCCTGCTTCATTGTAGGTGTAAGTGACTTATTGTTCAAAATATCATTTATAGCATCAAATAAAAAGCCTTTCAAATCCTCCCAAAAAAACTTGTAAAAATTAGATGTCAGGCCATCTTGCCCTGGGGCCTTCCCAACTGCTAATCTTTGGACCGCTGCATCCAATTCTCCCATACTAATCTCAGCGTCACAGTTTACTCTAAAAGCTGAATCTATTTTTGGGATATGCGCTCTTATACTCTCCAAAAAGATGTCTGAGTCCTCACTGGAATATGCCGAAGAATAGAGTTTAGAGTAGAAGCTGTACATCTCTTCAGAAATTAATTTGTGATCAGTACACTCAACATCATTAATCAATAAAGAGTTAACTATATTTCGCTCCTGTCTCCTTTTCTCTAACCCACTGAAGTAAGATGTATTATTCTCTCCTTCCTCTATCCATTTGGCTCTAGACCTTACATAGGCACCCTGGGCTTTCTTTTGATAGAGAAGATCAAGCTTGGCCTGTAGAGTTATGAAATTGCTTGCATCACTCTCAGATATTGAGACCTTATTACAACAAGCATTCAAGTCCTGCACTAACTGGAACTCATACAGCCTTTGTTGTTTGCATCTCAATTTACTATACTGTATTGAGAATTCTCTTACTTTAAATTTAAAAAACTCCCATCTGCTGCTACAACTAGATATGTTACAGTCATTTTTATATTTTTGTATCAGAGCCTTAATAGTCATAACATACTCCTCATCCTCGAGCAAATTTGCATTAAACTTCCAATAACCCTTCTTGAATTTAACCTTATTCTCTGGATCTAATTTAAGATGTACTACACAGTGATCTGTCAGGGGGGCACTACTAATAGACACATGAGAGGCATATTTAGAAACTTCAGGAGTTATTAACCATAAATCTATCCTGGATTTACAGGCACCATTCGGTTTGATCCATGAAAATTGATAACTATCTGGATTTTTATCTCTCCATATATCTATCAGGTTATTAGAGTTTAAAAAGTCTAACAAAACGGTATTCAAATGAGTAGAACTATATTTAGATGGACACCTATCTTTCCATTCATCAGGTGTTAGATTAATGTCCCCACCAATTACAACAAACTCAGTATGAAACCTTTCCTTATATTCTTGAATCACATCCGCCACATCAGATAGTAGTTTCTTGTTTTGATTGGTATTATTAAAACCATACACATTAACCAAAATAACAAAGGTCCCATCAATCTGTAACACAACAGCAAGCCAGTGTCCTACCTCATCAACTTTAGAAGTGATAATCTTCCCAGGACACCTATTAAAACACACGGCTACACCGGCCGAACGATTAGAACCATGACTGAACAGAATTTTCTCTCCCCATTGATTTGACCAAAAGGTGGCGTCATCGCCACTTGAATGAGTCTCTTGCAAAAAAGTGCAGCAAGCTTTCAGTCCTTTACAAAACAAGAATACAGCCTTCCGTTTCACGTGATTTTTGAGACCTCTTGCGTTCAAAGAAATAAACGATAAACTTGTTCTCAACATAAGCGGAGAAAAAAAAAGAAAAAAACAAGGATTGCTGCGAAAAGAACGATTTAAGATTACACAGCTAGATCTATCAAAAATATAAAAGATGTGCTACTGTAAAGGTTCTCTAAACTTTTGTTTAGATATATGTATGTAGAAACCCTTAGTTTTAAAACCAAACAATATACCCCTGCCATAAACTACAGTCAGAGAGACGTCTGACCATGTCTCATGCCTAAATCAGCGGTCTCACTCTTTGGCATGAATGCGGCGACCATTTATGTATCCGAAAGGTCCGCGGTAGTATGCCCTCTCACCAGCCTTCCTCGCTTCCATAATCTGCGGCCACAGTTTCTCTCTCTCTATCCTGTCGGCACTGGTCAAGTCTTCAGTAAAAGCGGACTCCCTGCGGATTCGCATACGGGGGACTTCTTCGTCATTCTCCAGATACCATCTCTGTGCTGTCGCTTAACAAACTGGATAATCACCTGGCGCGTCTTGCCGGGCTCCAACCTTCCTAAGCGGTGCACAGTGTCCACATAGTCATCCATCTTCCCGGCCCACTCCGGTGCAATCTTCCCGAGCAAATGAATCACCTCCACCCTGATATCTTCATCCTGCTTCTCCTTCATCCCCCTGACCCTCAAGCTCCAACGACGTTTGTATCGGTCCTGTTCTCGCACCCTCTCTGTGAGTTCGTCAACTTCTTTCCTCAGCGCTGACTCCTTTACTTCCAGCACCGCGACTTTCTTCTTGTTCTCCTTCACCCCCTCAGCATTAAACTCAATGGCCTTGGTAAGATTAGCCAGCATCCCTGCATTTTGAGCCAACGCCAAACTAAACTCCTCCATCTTCCTGTCTTGTTATCAAACCTAATATGGAGTGCTTGAATAGCTTCCAGCACATCAAATGTGGATGGAGTCATTTTGTGGATTTTCTTAACATGAGAGCCTTTAGACGGCGTTTGTGGCGGGGAATCACTCGCCTCGTCAAAGGTCCGTTTTCCATCGTTGCTAGCTGGAGCCTGGGAATCAGATATTTCTTGCTGAGACGTAACTTGGTTTCTCACATCATCTTTCGGGTTTTTTGGATCCATATCACACTTCTTAACATTGTTGGACATGGTTAGAATCGTATTATTAACTATTCAGCAGGGGTAGAATATTCTAGTTAACTTTTGAGGAATTGCCTACACGAGCTCAGACAAACACAGCTGCTCAGACCGCCATCTTTGCCGAAGAAGCCAACAGTGGTGAACCTTCCCAGGAGTGGCCGACCTACCAAAATTACTCCAAGAGTGCATCGACAACTCATCCAGGAGGTCACAAAAGAACCTAGAACAACATCTAAAGAACTGCAGGCCTCCCGTGCCTCATTTAAAATCAGTGTTCGAGATTCAACAATAAGAAAGAGACTGGGCAAAAATGGCATCCATGGTAGAGTTCAAAGGTGAAAACCTCTGCTGACTAAAAAGAACACACAGGCTTGTGTCACATTTAGCCAAAAAAACATGCTGACGATCCCCAATACTTTTGGGAAAATCATTCTGTGGGCTGACGAGACAAAAGTTGAACTTTTTGGAAGGTATGCGTCCCGTTACATCTGGCGTAAAACTAACACAGCATTTCATAAAAAGAACATCATACCAACAGTCAAACATGGTGGCGGTAGTGTGATGGTCTGGGGCTGCTTTGCTGCTTCAGGACCTGGACAACTTGTTGTAATTGATAGAACCATGAATTCTGCTCTCTACGAGAAAATCCTGAAGGATAATGTCCAACCATCAGTTTGTGACCTCAAGGTCAAGCGTACCTGGGTTATGCAGCAGGACAATGATCCGAAACATACCAGCGAGTCCACCTCTGATGGCTTAAAAAACACAAAATGAAGGTTTTGGAGTGGCTAGTCAAAGTACGGACTTAAATCCAATTGAGATGCCCTGGCAGGATCTTATACAGGTCGTTCATGCTCGAAAACCCTCCAATGTGGCTGAATTAAAACAATTCTGAAAAAAAGAGTGGGCCAAAATTCCTCCACAGCAATGTGAAAGACTCATTGCCAGTCACCACAAACGCTTGATTGCATTTGTTGTCGCCAAGGATGACACAACCAGTTATTAGGTTTAGGGGGCAATTACTTTTTCACACAGGGCCAGGTAGGTTTGGATAGCTTTTTCCCCTCACTAAATGAAGTCATCATTTAAAAACTGCATTTAGTATTTACTTGGATTATCCTCGTATAATATTAAAATTTGTTTGAATATCTGAAACATTTAAGTGTGACAAATATGCAAAAAAATAAGAAATCAGGAAGTGGGCAAATAATTTGTCACAGCACTGTACGTGCATACATGTTGTCCTGTATGACACGCACTGTGTCCCGTACGACACATTTTCACATAATGCTTCCTTCCAAATTTTGCTACTTTTGCAATCTTCATATGCTTCAAAATTGTTCATTTCATTTTTTCTCATGGATATTGTCCAAATAAAAGGAGAAGTACAGTAATTTTCGCGATGTATCTTTAGATATTTTCCACTAGTCTAAGAGACGTCCCATACGGCACTTTTACATGTGCTATACAACACATTGGGCCTCATGCAGCAACATTCTCTTAAAATTCTTATATTTTTGAGAAAAACCACCAAATGTTCTTACCATCCTAATCTTGTCTCACCCATGTGTGCCAAATGATGTATCCCATTTGACAGTAAATCTGAGGCACATGGCCGATTGTTTGTAATTAGCATAGGCAATGCCCACTAAACTACAAAGCAGGTGTTGTGCGATGAGCAAATAGTCGACTTTGGCACAACAATTGAAGAGATGCCACCGACAAAAGGTTGTTCGAAGCAGAACTTCTGCAGCAGCGAAACTGAAGAACTGTTAATTACAGTTTTATAGTCTGAATTGAGATCAATTGACCAATAGTATTTTTTCCCCACAATGATATAATTCAATAATTAAAATTCCTTTAAAACATATAATAACTGTAGCCCCTAGACAAAATTGGGCGGCTACTATGGATTCGTTCTTGTGTTTTCTGCCGCAGCCACGTCCGCGTCCCTAGACACTTCCTTGTGGACGCTGTGCAGGTTGTAATTTTTGATCGATTACTTTCATATTTGGCATGGACATGTTGTATACTTCAGTTATAAAACCTCTCAATTTTGGTTGCCATGGCAACAGTATTGGCCAAATAATCCACAGATTTGTGCTGAAACATAATTTCCTTGTGGACGCACTACAGGCTGGATAAACGGGCTTTCGGGGGCTACACCCATGCGGACACGGGCGACTGGACTGTCTAGTCTAAATTTGATTATATTACATATATGTCAACTTATACAGATTTTCCCCCAATTACACAGCTTACAGACATACAAATACAGTTATAAGCAGTTTTAATTCCAGCCGCGAAGCATAGCTGTTTAACCCCTTTGTGCAGAAGCCAAATCTGGCTATTTATGTGTTGCCTTATTTAAGGCTTAATAATTCAAGATTGTAGCTTCACATAGAGGAAGAGTATGGCGCAACTGAGTCAAGATACTTGTAGCATCCAGAATTCCATTGTATTTCAGTTTATTTTCATGATTTTGTTAGAAAAAGGGCTGCAAACATTAAAAATGGCGCGCTGTCGCAAGCGGGACCCCTCAGCCTTGCGCTTTATTGGCGGCCATATTTATTATCGGAGTAGGACACAAATCGATAGAGAGCTTCCTGTAACGACCCACAACATACCACCAAAAAATGAGAACATTTGGCCGAGGCGTTTTTCAGTTATCATCCAGAAACGAAAATGAAGATGGCCGCCGTGGTGGCCATATTGATTATTGGAGCGGGACAGAAATCGATGGGGAGCTTCATGTAACCACCCCCAACATACCACCAAAAAATGAGAACATTTGGCCAAGGAGGTTTTCAGTTATTGTCCAGAAACCAAAATGAAGATGGCTGCCGTAGCGGCCATATTGATTATTGGAGCGGGACACAAATCGATAGAGAGCTTCCTGTAACCACCTACAACATGCCACCAAAAAATGAGAGTATTTGGCTAAGGCGTTTTTCAGTTATCGTCCAGAAACGAAAATGAAGATGGCTGCCGTGGCGGCCATATTGATAATCAGAGTGGGACACAAATCGATAGGGAGCTTCCTCTAACCACCACGAACGTACCATCAAAAAATGAGAACATTTGGCCAAGGCTTTTTTCAGCTATCGTCCGGAAATGAAAAGTTTACGAACAGACGGACGTCGTGCGCCACGACAATACCCCTCGACCTACATTTATCGGCTGAGGGGCAAAAATCTTCATGAAAATTCAGCATTGAAATTGTAAAAAAAATAGTACTGAGAACTGAACTGAGGCTTGGGGTTAAAACTGTACATTACTGGGATCTTAAACTCCTTGACCACAAGTATAATTAATCTCTGCATTAAATTCTAAATTATCTACTCTCCAGGTGGCTCCCCAAACTCTAACATCCCCCAAAATGGTGCAGTGTCAAATCATAAAATAATCATATATTTAACACAAATCACCTTTTGATGCATGAAATTCAATATGCAGTAATGATTTTCTCATTGAATTTAGCATGAGTTTATCAACATAGGTGCAGTTGGACATCAATGGTCACCAGTAACCTCTCCTAACACAAAACATGCCTTTTCTCCATGATGAAGTTTAGAATTTGGTCTTTTTTTTCAGAGTCCCACAAGCCACCACACATACTCATTAAAGGAAATGCTTATTTAACGGTCAGAACATTCACCCTGCAATGAAAAGCCAGCAGTTCCCACTTCTGAGCTCACAACCTTATATAAACTTTCCACACCTTATAAGGAACAAGTATAAATCACTAACTCAGTAATATCTGAAATATACCTTATTTTAACCGAATAGACATTCCATTATTGGGAAAAAATCAAGCAATATTCTGCCCTAAATTGAACAGAATGGTGGAATTAACTTATCAGGGGGTCTACCATAGTGCGTGAACTGCTTGCATTTTAAACAAACTAAATCCTTGGCATTCGATTTCGTTGAATAAGGTGTAAATTCTAAAACAAAAAGCCACATTGAACAAAATGCTTCCACAGTAGTAGTATGATCTTTCTTCAGTGAATCCCTCCTTCAGAGACAAATGTATCGGGTAGAAGGAACCCTCCAGTTCTCTTTCATTCAGAATAATTCCTAATGACTATGTCCTTACCTCATTTAAATCCCGTGAATGTAACTGAGCATTTCAGGCCGGTTTTGGCTGTCTTTTTTCTTTGAAATACACTATTCTATCACTAAATGGCACACCCGGATCAGTTATTGAATACTCACAAGTAAGCCGAGCTTGAACACAGTTTAGAATATGGACGAAGTAAGTCCCATCCCTGTTTTCCAGGAGTTGCATGAATTAAACTCCTCAGCTAAGCCTTATGTACAAACTGCTCAATATATTAGCCCATAGTATCTAACCAGCAGGTAAAAAAATGATCTTTTTCAACTGAAAAAAATCATTGTCCTTTGTAGCAACCACTTCAGCTAGAGTGAGTCAATGGTATCCCAATTACGTAATTATAAAAAATCAGCTTTCTGAAGCAAAAATTCACCATGGTATTAATGCTATGTCATTCTACAATCAATTATAGTCATCACATATTAAAAACGCATAATTCTCTACCGTGAATTTCTGCAAACATCCGTCTCTCAAAGAATTCAGCTATTTTTTTAGAGCCTCATACACTCCCTCACGTAAATACAGTCACATTGATGGTTACTCAGGCATATCTGTGTAAACCAGTTCACATCCACATGAAACACTCCTGGTTATTACCTATTGATTGACACATTTTTTAATCCAATTCCAGACAGTATAATTTTTCCTCAGTAATCGAAAGACTTTGGACCCTCAGAAAAGTATTTTAACACTTGTGCAATAGCGGTTTGGTTGTATTCTCTCATCTTTGCGAAGCTGAGAATTACGTGATTGCATGGAAAATAAGACTTCCAGAACCAACCCTGGAGTGCTGAGCTTATATTTGCGGGATAGAAATGTAATTTGGAAATGGAAAATGGCTATTATTCTGAATGGAACAGACTGGAGGGCTGACAGCATTGATTCTTTGGAGGAGAAATTCAATGATGGAGAGTTTTTCCTCTTGCAATATGAGTCGAACTGTCTTTGTATGCAGTAGCTCTATCTTACTTCTAGCCAGCTAGCTAGCTAGCCAGCTATTGCTTATTTTTGGTATACCACTGTGATCACGGCTAGTCTGCCACATTGCTTAACAAGAGTTGCTGATAGCCTTTGCTAATAATACTGCATGTGCTGGCATTTTGTTAAATGTGGCAATTTGTTTTAGAATTTATACCACATTCAACTAAATCGAATGCCTTGGATTTTCGCTCATTTACAATGCGAACAGCTTGAAGACGTCGGTAAATCCTCTGCTTCGGTCGTTACGTTGACGCCTCTGTTCCATCTAGGGTAGCATATTGCCTGCTTTCTCCTGATGGTGGAAAGCCTGTTTTGTTAAAAGAAGTTATATTTCAGATATTACTGTGTTTGTGAGTTAAAATTGCTCCTTATTTGGTGTGAAAAGCATTTGTAAAAGCTTGTGTTTCGCTTGGATGATCAAAATTGTAAACAGCAAGCTTTCCGTCTCAGAATGAATGTTCTGACAGTAAAATAAGCATTTCCTTTAATGAGTATGTGTGCTTGCTGATGCAGCTTTGTAGAAAATGGATCAAACTCTGAACTTAGATTCATGTTTTCTGCTCTTGGCTGATTGGGTGACCTTTTGACGAGAACCACCAATCGCGTGGCGCCATTTACAGAATGAATGCTGACAGGGTTATCCGTCGCACCTTGTTGTCAGAAGTGGTAGCTAAGTAGGTGAGCAATTGAACGTTGGGATATACAAGCATCTATCTTATATCTGCATGTTGCGCATATATTTCCTTTTACTTTGCTACATCAGGCATTTTACAACACAACTAACAGCTGTACTCAGCATTACGAATTTGAGTTAGCAGGACAGCTGTGGCATTCGTGAATGTTAATTGACATGAGCTTAGAAATTAGATTGTGGCTTGCTTGCATTTACTCTTGGAGTGGTTGTTAGGTTTTGAACAGGATAATGTTTGGCCATATCTGCATTTTGTTTATTTCAGTGGGATTCCCCGGTAAAATAAAGGCTTAATTAAATAATACTCAAATTACGTAACATATTTCATTGTAATTGGCATTACCTATAGTTTGAAGGGCATGATTGCATCAGCTAGGTTAAGCCTATGAAGCTGGTATGTAATACGACAGTTGCTAATTTATTCCTTGCCTATCTACTTTCTTCGGAAAAGAGAAGATGGATAGCTTGTTCCTATTATTGCAACCTATTGCTGCACAACTTTTCGGCATTTTTAACGTGGATGGCCAACGCTTATTTTGCCGCTTTTCCCCACTTGTTTAATATCTGATATCAATCCAGTACAAGATCATAGCGATCAAATACATTCCTTTTCCCTTTAAAAACGATTAAACATCGATGGCAATAACAGTATCACTGAACATATAACACAAGCATTATTTCAGTTTGAAAGTTTCATTCGTAGTTTGCCGCAGTCCATACTGTATTTCTGTATTGCCAGATGTTACACGAGCGCTGCTGAGAGAGACACAGGTCTCAAACTAAGTTCATTTTCTCCTGATCTGTTAGTCTTAAAAATGCCATTGCAGCACCAGAATGTTTGGAAGATATGTGGCCTGTGAAAAATAAGTCCAGTATTTAATTCTGTGACAATGGGGCAAAATAATCGGTGATAATCTGTGCTCACGTTCACTTCTCCCCATTGGAATCAATTCATTCAGGACCCGCAGCAAGTCTATCTAAAGGGACGGGGCACCCTTGCGACTGTGAGCCAATCACAGATCTCGCATGGATTTTGTGCGAATATTTGAAAGTCAAACGCTAGTCTACCGACTGAGGCCAGACATATCAGTGAGTGACCGTTGGGAGCGACCAGCACTTGATATGTATGGATTCCAGGCAAGCAATATTAAACCCAAGTCGGCGCCAGTGCTTGTAACTCTGTTTTACAATATTGGCAATGTTAATTATTTATCCTATTCATAATTCATAGCAACATAGAGACTGGACATGACATGATGAGTGCTAACGGTAGTATTATTACAAGACATTACAAACGGGAATGACAATCTTGACGCACTGGCGGCTATGCAGGCCTATATCCTTATAAATATGATCTTGATCTTGAGTCAGAAATAGAAAGTATCAATGACTGAAGAACAGTCTGGTATATCCGAAGATATTTCACTCTGCTCTGCCATATCCTTCTGTTGAAATGCGTAGCATGGGTTTGCAAGAGTTCTTGCGATGATGGTCAAGTTGGTTAAGTCAAGATGTGTCATGGTTTGTGAGGTGTGCGTGTTGTTTGGACCTTTCGGGGACAATATCGAATTCCTGGGCCATCGAATTCTTTACCCAGCTGGTTGATTGAGCTGGGGTGGCGCTTCCCCAGAATCCATATAAGCAGGATGTCCGGCACGCCTCCTTCGCTAGAGTGTCTGTGTTTAGATTCGCACCATAGCCGAAGATATCTTTAGTCAGGTTTGGTATGACTTTCTATCTTCTTATTGTTGGAGTTTCTTCTCCCTTTTTCTATCTCGCTTTGCTTCCGTGGTTCGGACTATTATACATCCTTTGGAAGCGCGAGTACTTGCGTTTGGTCTATATTATTCTCTGTGTTTGTACTGTGTTCGTACTACTCTCTTTCTCTCTGTTGTTAAGCTTGGCATCCGTATACTACTGGCCATTACAAAACACTCTGCCAGCATGGAGTCATCAGCAACGGCTGCGTTAGAGAAAGTTGTGGCTCACCAACAAGCTGCTCTCTCCGGTTATGGCAAGGGTCTTGTTAGCCTGAACAAACAAAAGGCAGAGTTAGCAGAAAGAGTCCGCCTTCAGGCGAATGCCATGGAGAGACAGGAGAACGTTCTGTTGACTCTCACTGAGAGTATTAGAGCCCTGTCCACGCAAATCACACAAAATGTTGCACAAGCACAGTCCGTACATTCTCCCCGAGATCCAAAGCTTCAATTACCCCCAAGATATGGAGGCGAGGCAGGGAGGTGTAAAGATTTCATTGCCCAATGTGAGATATTTTTTAAAGCGCAGCCTTCACGGTTCATTAATGAGGAGTCTTGGGTTTCATTTATTTTATCCCTGTTAACCGACACTGCATTCACTTGGGTCGGCCCACTTATTCGATCTAATTCACCGTCAGTGAATACTATGGAGACTCTCGTTAGAGAAATGGTATCGGTGTTTGATCAGGATGTTTGTGGCCAGGACGCAGCTACGTGTTTAATGCATCTAAGGCAGGGCTCTGAGAGTGTCGCTGCATTTTCAATCACATTTGGCTCTTTGGCTACAGAGATAGGCTGGCCAGAAGCGCCTCTTATGACAGTGTTCGTTCACGCTTTGGCAGAGGAGGTTAAGGATGCTCTTGCTACATTGGAGCCTAGTTTGTCTCTAGATTCGTTGGTTTGCGCTGCGGTGCGAATTGATAATCACATCCGCGAACGTAACAGGGAGAAATGTACTGCATTGGCTCTTGCTGGCAATGGGGCTAATGCTACTAGCAGCATGCTTAAAGTTCCCATTCCACCCACTGAAAATTCCACTCCTGGTGAGCCTATGCAGGTTGATGGCTCATATGAGAGCCAGGCTCGTAAGCCCGTTCGGAAATGTATAATCTGCTATAATTGTAACAAACTGAGACATATCCGTCCACGCTGCCCTGAGCTTCAGGGAAACGGGAAGTCACTAGTGGTATGGGGGCCGCTAGAGGGACAGACCCAATTTCCCTTCCGAACTTTAATCCCTGTAGAATTGACTGTGGGGAGACAGAGAATAATTATTGAAGCTTTTGTGGACTCTGGCGCCGTGGATTGTTTTATGGATGCAGAGTGGGCTAGGAGACATTCCATTCCTATTCGCCCTCTTTTACATTCATGGTCCGTTAGATCTTTAAACGGTCGCCCGCTGGGAACTGGATTTATAACCGAAATTTCTGAATCATTGACTAGGTTCATCTCTTTTGGTGGGCATTCTGACCAGGTCCAGTTTTTTATTATCAGTTCTCCTATTTTCCCTGTCATCTTAGGACACTCGTGGCTACGGGAACATAGGCTTCATATCATTTGGGGAAGTCACGATAACCCGATTGTCCAGTGGGGGACTGATTGTCGGTCCCACTGTAGGGATAGTTTGGCGTGTCATCCCGGGCATCGACTTATGGGGAAGGCTGACGCCTGGAGTGATTCTGAGGAGTTTACCTAACACAACCCTCCTAATCTACAGAAAGGGGCAGAGGAGGGGTTGGAGTGGGATCCTCAATTTGACTGGCGGCAGCCAGAGGGGGATTGCTATTTGGAGGATTTCTCTGACTCGGAATCTGACTTAGAGGGGGCAGGTTCCGAACAGGGTGAGAATTTGGGGGCTGCTCTGAACTTTTGTCTGCCTCCTAATGTTCCTGACAATTATGCTGATCTTGCGGAGGTTTTTAGCAAGCAACGGGCCTCAACTTTACCTCCTCATCGTAAGTTGAATTGCGAGATCAATCTCCATCCGGGTACCACTCCCCCCAGGGGTTCATTATACTCGCTGTCAGGGCCTGAACGGAAGGCTATGCGAGAATATATTCAGGAGGCTCTGGCTAATGGATTTATTCGGCCCTCGACGTCTCCTGCCGGGGCAGGGTTCTTTTTTGTGGGCAAAAAATATGGCGGTCTTAGACCCTGTATTGATTACAGGGGCTTGAATAATATCACTACTAAAAACCGATACCCACTTCCGTTGATGAACTCCGTGTTTGAACGGCTGCAGGAGGCGTTGTTTTTTACATTTGGTCATGCCGTTTGGATTGGTTAACGCCCCCTCTGTGTTCCAGGCACTCGCTAATGACGTCCTCCGAGAGATGTTGGAGAGATTCATCTTTGTCTACTTTGATGATATTCTGATTTTCTCTTCAACTCTCTCGGAGCATAAAAAACACGTCAGACAAGTGCTTGAGGCCCTCCTCAAAGCCAAGCTTTTTGTCAAGGCTGAGAAATGCGTTTTTCATGCCAAGACAGTTTCGTTTCTTGGCTTCATTATTTCGGAAGGGTCGGTCCACATGGATCCTGACAAAGTGTCAGCGGTCAGGGATTGGCCTGCCCCTCAAAACGTTAAGGAGTAGCAACGGTTTTTGGGGTTTGCTAATTTTAATATGAGGTTTATCCGTAATTTTAGCGCAGTAGCTGCCCCCATTATTGCGCTCACTAAGAAGAATACCTCCTCGTCGTTTGCTTGGTCTCCGGCACCTGAGGCTGCTTTTCAGTAGTTAAAGAAATGATTTAGCTCAGATTGTGGCTCCCATTCAGTGGGACGTCGAGTCTGTTGTGAGCGAGGCGTTGAAAAATGATCCCGGTCCTGGTGGGGAGCCGCCTGGCTGTTTATTTGTTCCTTTAGCAGTGCGGTCTCAAGTTCTCCAGTGGGGGCACTCTTCTCGTCTGGCTGGTCACCCGGGGGTTCATTGGACAAAGCAGTTCTTGGCCCGACGTTTTTGGTGGCCCAGCATGATGGAGGACATTGGGGAGTTTGTAGCAGTGTGCTGTATTTGCGCTAGGAACAAGACTTCCCACCTCCCCCCCAGTCTAGTGCAGCCACTGCCTGTCCCTAAGCGCCCGTGGAGCCATATCGCTGTTGACTTTGTTACGGGGCTGCCTGTTCTGGAAGGCAACACAGTTATCCTGGTCGTGGTTGACCGTTTTTCTAAGGCCGCCCACTTTATCGTGCTGCCCAAGCTGCCTTCGGCACGGGAGACTGCCCTTCTTGTTGTGGACCATGTTTTCAGGCTGCATGGCATCCCTCAAGATGTGGTTTCTGACCGGGGCCCTCATTTTACGGCCAAATTCTGGCGTGCGTTTTGCAACCAGATGGGGGCCACTGTGAGCCTTTCTTTGGGTTTCCACCTAGAGACTAACGGGCAGACTGAGCGAACCAACCAGTCTTCGGAGAATACTCTTCGATGTTTGGCGGCTGACAACCCATCTTCGTGGAGTCAATTTTTAGCATGAGCCGAATACTCCCACAATTCACTGGGTAACTCCTCCACAGGTCTTTCCCCGTTTAAGGCTCAGTTGGGTTATCAGCCTCCACTGTTTCCTGAGACTGACAGGGATTCAGAGGTTCCTTCGGTTAATTACTTTGTTCGGCGTTGTCGGTCAGTTTGGGCCAGGGTCTGTTCCTCCTTGTTACGCTCTGGACGGAAACAAAAGACCGCCGCAGATAGAAGGCGCTGTTCAGCCCCATCTTATCGGGTTGGCCAAAGGGTCTGGCTTTCCCCGCGGGACCTGCCCTTGAGAGTGGAGTCACGGAAATTGGCTGCCCGCTTTATTGGTCCTTTTAAGATTGTGCGAAGGATCAATCCGGTCACAGTCCGGTTGAAGCTCCCTAGATCCTTAAGGATCCACCCTCTTTTCATGTCTCCAGGCTCAAACCGGTTAGCACTTGCATCCTGGCTCCGGTCGACAAACCCCTGCTGCCGCCGCTGATGATTGAAGGATGGCTGGTTTACACTGTGAGTGTGGGTCGTGGAGCTCAGTTTTTAGTAGATTGGGAGGGTTATGGTCCTGAGGAGCGGTGCTGGGTCCCTTCTCGGAATATCCTGGATCCTACCCTTATTTCTGAATTCCGTGCACGGGGCTCTCTGGGAACTTCTGGGACTGCTCCTTAGAGGGGGGGGTCCTGTCATGGTTTGTGAGGTGTGCGTGTTGTTTGGACCTTTCTTGGCGGCTCTCGTCCGGGGACAATATCGAATTCCTGAGCCATCAAATTCTTTACCCAGCTGGTTGATTGAGCTGGGGCGGCGCTTCCCCAGAATCTATATAAGCAGGATGCCCGGCACGCCTCCTTCGCTAGAATGTCTGTGTTTAGATTCGCACTATAGCCGAAGATATCTTTAGTCAGGTTTGGTATGACTTTCTATTTCTTATTGTTGGAGTTTCTTCTCCCTTTTTCTATCTCGCTTTGCTTCCGTGGTTCGGACTATCATACGTCCTTTGGAAGCGCAAGTACTTGCATTTGGTCTATATTATTTTCTGTGTTTGTACTGTGTTTGTGCTACTCTCTTTCTCTCTGTCGTTGCGCTTGGCCTCCGTATACTACCGGCCATTACAAGATTGTTAAGCGCGATAAGCCTCTTTCAGTGGCGCAAGAGAAATATGATTTTGAATTGCTTGCTCTTTGTTATTATTTCTTTGCGGCTGGAGCAGCTATGACACAAACCTTCCAATACGTTACTACTTCAAATTTTTGAGTTCTTTCTGCACTTTTACTTTGGTGTCATAAGCACTTTAAGGTGTTGACTACCCCAAGGAGACCAATTTTCATATACTAAGGAATTTTTTCATTCCAACTTGTCAGATAGTTGTAGGGATTGAAAGATTACATTTGACCTGAATTTTGGTCATTTTGGTTACCATAGCAACGAGAATTCAAGATGGCTGCCATTGAGTAAACAAAAACTTTAAACAATAAATACTCCATAGCTAATTCATATATTGATTTGGATTTTTTTCCAGATAAAAAAAGACCATTTCCTTTATGCAACCTTCCAAAATATTTTTATAAATTTTATTTTTATTTAGACCTTCACATTCAGTGTTTTGAGGGATATACATGGCAACACCTACCTCAGTATTTATAGTTGAGGGCAATTCCACCAATTAGTAAACCCAGAGGTGGAATTTTCAAAATAGTGCTACACATCTGTTATGCATCATTTTAAAGGTTTATAGCCCTATTTTTCAAAACCAATGAGAAAACCTGGGTGGAAGATATATATTAATATAAATATCAGTGTTTTTGAAAGATGGAGTCTGCTCTCTGCTCAGGAGTCCGGATATCCCAGATTGGTGCATATTTAAATAATTGTATTTTTTTCTATCTAAGATTATCATTGTAGCAAATTTTTGTTGGAGTGATTTTTACAAAAGGCCCTAAAATGTATTGTATTAATGAAAAATCTGTTTGATTTAAAATAAAAAAGTAATTTGCATACTAAGTACACACACTTTTCACATGTACGTCGGACACCAAAAATGATTATTTGTGTGCAGGACTAGGAAAAGGGGTCACTTGGGATTTTTTTCCATTCTGAGATTAACGGGGTATCTCAGTGATATCCCAGTGATAGTGATATCCTAGCACTACTGTACTGTCAATTTACAACACTTTGCTGTGTGCAGATTCACCCAATCTTTTTCTCAAAATGGAAAACTTGGATCACTCTTTTATTTTGTTGGAAAATCTCAATTTTCATAAAATGACTCAAGTGACCCCTTTTCCTAGTCCCGCACACATTTATAATTATCCCACCAATATGCACTGTCAAACTAACTTGATATCCTGGATTAAATGTGTATCTAATGTCTTTATTATAATGCACTAGTTTATTGTCATCAGGTGTTTGCAACATGCTGGGAATACTGGTGTCAAATTTTATACGTCCAACACCACAGTTTCCAACAGTTTAAAGCTCATGGACACTATAATAGGTAACAAGAATAGTTATTACTTTCATACCACCAGTTCTGGTATTGGTGGAAAGCATTTCATAGGGATAGGAAGAGGAATAGGAACTAACTGATCAGCTGCCATCCGGTAGCTGGAATAGGAACTACATAGTGCGATTGCATCATCTTTGTACTGGAGGGAAATTCAATTTTTAAGTTCGATTCTGAGGTTCCACAGATTTTAAGACATTGGACTTGAAAAAAGGTGAGTGCAAGAAAGTGAATGTGTCCAAATTGTTTATTATAAATCATGGCTTATGAAAATCTAGGTCATTCTTGGCTTCACGGCGCATCTTCCAATTGTGAACCGCAACTTGGCTGGATTGCGCTATGGTAGTCAAAACGGGTGTTTTGTTTTTTTCTGGTACACATTTTTTGATTGCGTCCTAGTTGGGAAGTCTTATTTTGATGATGTAGTTCACACATGGGCACACAAGTGCCATTTTAGAATTTTTTGATTTGACAGATGGGAACCAACTGAATTTTTCACGCAAACATTTTGTTTGAATTTGAGCTCATGAAAGCATCAATTGTTTTATTGAATGTAAGTAAAATAATTATTGAAACCTGTAATATATTCATTTGAAAAAATAGAAAAAAAGTTGCGCTGCAACAGGTGGAATTCCACAGGGAGTGCTGACCACAAAAAAGGACAAATAATGTGATACTCTCGACACAGCGAATGATCGCACATCCAAATTAAACAAATCAGATGGAATATAGATATACCATTTATTATAGGCAAACACTTTAAAAGCGCTAACGCATTTCGGCAGAATCAAGCCTTCGTCAGAGCGTAACAATGAATGAAACATGGCTAGAATATATAATTTCCACAGTGCACAAATTGCAGTTGCAGGCAATTATACAAATCCGACTCATCAATCATTCCATTACTCAATCAGACCATATATAGCAAAGTCACTCAGGTATTAGAAACACATGAATGCACACAGAAACCCACTATTATAATAACACATAATGAAAAGTAATACAGACTGAAGTCTTCATCCAGACCACTGGGGGTCATCGATTTTAAAGTGTAGATCCAATACATTTCTCTTTGAGCTAACTTCCGGAGAGTATCACCTCCTCTTGGACGTGGAATAATTCTCTCGATCCCAACAAATCTGAGGGATGAAGGGGAACCATGATTGGCTTCAATATAGTGTTTCGCCATTGCATAATCTAAATTGGCCGACCGAATCGCAGTTTTATGTTCAGCAACACGTAATTTTAAACATCTTTTTGTTTGACCAACATATATCTTACCACAAGGACATGTAAGAATATAGATAATATGCGTTGATTTGCAATTTATAAATTGACGTATTGAAATTTTGCATCCAGTCAGTGGGTGATTAAAAGATTTCTGTAATATATTCATTTTTATATATTTCCCCATCAGTGTGCTGAATGTGAGCGAATTGAGCGATAATTTGATCGATTAGTGAGTGATGTTCGAGTCTCATCTGTTATGATCTGTATCTGTCTGGTTTTGTATTTATTATTTTTCATGTTTATTTATTCATTCCTTTATTGCATTGCACATTGTCTCCCCTGTAATGTCTGATGTGATTTGTGTTATCATGCCAGTGCACTCCCCTGTCTGCGTGCAGACACGCTTCGGGTGATTTCGGAAGTTTTCCGGTATTTCACGAACTTCCTTCAAGTCTCGTTTTACCTTTTTTCTCGCTGTTCTGAAATTACCATATTAATTAACCGATAGGCTGCTTAGTACTGGTAATTTTACTGTATACTAATCCCTTTGTCTGTACATAAACTAACCAGCTAACATTCACGTATTTTGATTAGGTGTGTAGATATCACTGTTTACTAATATAACTAACTCTGCTCCGCTGTGCTCTGTTCTGTAACTCCGCCCCTTTTGCTTTCCCTGTACTCTGCTTTGATTACAGCTTACGCACCTCAGGTGCGCTTCTCTCTCTGTCCTGGAATCTTAACTGTGCACTTAGAACTCCTTGACCGGAGCTGTTTATCTGTCATAGGTTGTCTGTGTTGATCCTGTCCGCGTTTTGTTTTTTGCCAATTGTTTGTGGTTTAGGACTTCCCCATGTGTGCTTACCTCTGTAATTAGTCTTATCCAGTTCACCTGTTCCCTGCATAGCATGTGACTTCCCTCTTGTCTATTAAAAGTCTTCACTGCAGTTCATTCTTTGTCAGAACGTTGATCAGTTTACATCTGTGCAGATCTCCTCGTATGCCTTTTGTTTATTGCTTCTTAACAACTGTTTTTGCCCGACCTCGAGTTTGCTATTGCCCCTCTATTCCTGTTTTGCCTTTTTGGATTTTGACCTGTTTTTTGTACGACCACGATTTCTGTTTTGGATGCCCTATGTATGACCTACCTTTCTGGATCTCGACCACAAGTTTTGGCTTACTGTCTCTGTACCGTTGCACATCTGCCTTATTGGTTTTGACTCCTGCCTGTCCTGTCGACTTCACTTTTTGGACATTATTTTTGGCTTGGCAATCCTTGTGTCCTCTGGTCCTGACCCTTTTTGCAATAAAGGCTTACGATTTTTGGATTATCCCTGAGTTGAGACTGGTTCCTCTGAGCGTATCATTACAGTATCACAGCACTCCTTTCTAAGCTTTGCTTATACAGGAGTAAAAATGCGGTTTTGCTGACTTAGGTGCGTGTGTTAAGGCTGCTCATGTGAAAATAAAACTTTGTCTACTAACAGTGACATTACCAAAATGCAGGTTAACGCTCAACCTATTTCCAAGTGAGAATCGGGAAATTGAATTATTTTACTGAGCAAAGTGTAATGTATTCAATTGGACAAACTGAATGTTTGATACTAGTTGTGTTTGATACCAGCAGTGTTATTTATTTGTTGAGTTACCTCAGCCAACTTGCCAAGGTTTGAAGTTGTGTTTTGTTCATTATATGGGGATCGATTTGGCTTAAAATTACATTCAGACCCTGAACATCCAACACCAAAAAAGGTTTTTATATATGGTTTTTTTTAGTCACCTACTTATAAACCCACTTGTAGAGGTTTGAATGTGGTATATTTTTCACTAAGATATGATAAAGTTTAAAATATGTTTGTTGGAGACAAGGATCCAGTTGATGTAAAATTACCTTCGGACCTTGTAAATCCGCCAACAAAAATGGTTTCATATGTTACTTTTTTAGTAACTTTACTCATAAATCTACTTGGAGAGGTTTGAACTTGTGGTATTTTGTTAATTTTATATGATAAAGTTTAAAATACTTTTGGAAGAGATGAAGATCCAGTTGGATTTGAAATTACATTCATACGCTGTGCGTCCGACACGGAGTTTAGTGGTACATTACATGCTCAGAATAAAAAGTGTGGATTCCTTTATGTAATCTTGTTTGAGTATACTGTCTTGGGGAATCAGTCATGGACTAATAATTGGAAAAGGTTTAAACACTTCACAGAGATCCTAAAACAAATCATGTACATGTCATCAATGACATTTGTCTAAGTATGTCCAATACCAAGGTATTTTGGAGCAACATCTCCTACACCATGATGAGGAGCTATACCCCTGCATACCAGATGATTGCCATAACTAGGATATGTAATCTGCCTAAATGACAGCTATCTCCTCACTTCACTGTGCTCTTAATTGACTTATGACGTGTCTGAAATGTACTTCCGACACCATGGAACTGCCCTTCAGAGTTCAGTTTGGTAGGTTGCATAAATTCTAGCGTCTGTCAAAAGCTCAAGTCAGTGGGACTAAAACTTTTTGCAACATTACTATTTGAAGTCATAAAACCAAGTTTTAGAGAAAAATGCAAGTTTGTGCATCACTTTCTTACCCACGAACAGCTTTCAACATGCAACAATTTGGCCTTAAAATGCCCCAGACTCATTCAGTGTTCCTTCCTTTTCTTGATGTCAGTGCTGTCTGCCCTTCTTTTTCCAGCTGAGATATTTTCTCCTCCTGGATTCCTTTTCAGAGACTTTACGCTCAGCCTGGTATTGCCTATTGCCATCGATTTTGTTATACCCTGCCAAACAGTATGACCCAGGATCAAGTCCTGTGTGCTTTAGAGCATCACTACAGGCATTTAGTCCACTATTATAGTTGATTATTGAGTCGTACACCCCAAACTCCAGCGCATCCTTTCCTAAGTAAACTCCTTTTGGACATTGAATCCAGTACAGCTGATTTATCACCTCATTCTGATTCTGAGACCGCGACCTTGCGAACACCCCAGGGGCCGGTTGCACCAACTGGTCTTAACTAAGCCTGGTCATAGCTGCTATGTTGGTTTTAACTAAGACCAGTCTTTAGAATGGACTTAAGGCCAGTTGCACCAACCAGACTTACGCCTGGTCTTAGCGATGCATGTTCCTGTGAATGCTTACGTGGCGTCCGTTGCTAGGATACATTGTTACCTTCCGCTGTCTTGCATCTTTGTAGCCTAACTTATCACCTCTGTTTGCGGCAACTATGGAGGAAAGAAAAAGGGAAACTTCACTGACATTGAAATCCAGAAATTAATCGAGCTGTACAGTCAGCACAGAGCAACACTCACTGCCAAGCAGTCCAACATCGTGACTAATGAAAGAAAACAATCAACTTGGACAGCGATAACGGAGGCGATTAACAGTTGCTCTGACTCTGGCAGCCTTCACTCAGAGGGTGATGTGAGGAAAAAGTGGAAAGACCGTTTGAGTAAGGCGAAGAAAGATGCTTCCGCTAAAAAAAAATCCCACAAAACCGGCGGAGGTCCTCCCCTGAAAACAACTGTATAAAGCGACATAATTGTTGATGTGTTTGGCGAGGATTCACCCGCATTTATTGGGTTGGTTGGAGTGGAAAGCGGCGGTTTTAATCAACCGTTGGAAGAGGATGTTCATCCAGAAATCCATGTCAACCACAGTGATGAGAGCAGTAGCACTGCAAATTGTGAAGGTGCGTGGTTTTTTTTGTTTACATATTTAGGGGAGAGCCAGATCAAAAGTAACATTTTTCAATTTAAAAAGATAGAAACATTTTTTTGTTGTGATAGCCTATCTCACGTGTTCTCTATCAATAGGCTATTTTGTAAAAATGTCAAGCGACGTCAGTGTAATTTGACTTCGAAGAGAAGCTGTGCTTTGTTCCAAGTAACAGTAGCAGTTTAACTCTGCTTCTTGCCAGAGTCTAATAACGTTAGAAAATTCGAAATTGACAACGGTTGGCCATTTAGGCTACTTTTGAATTCACTATTTGATTTCAGACTCGAACAATGCCACTTCTCCACAACGGTCCCATGAAAGATGCGGAGCACCACCAGCAAAAAAGAGGAGGAGAGAAGATGATCTGCAGCAGCTGCTGCTGGAGAAGGAGATCATCAGGGTGGAGGCTGAGACTAAAAAACTAATAATGGAGCAGGAAAAGCTGGAGCTTGAAAAGCAGAAGTTGGCGCTGGAAATACAGTTGCTCCAACGGCAAATTAACAGACCATCTCCGATTTTTGAGGAGGAGGAGCAGTCTTATGTTGTTTTAAACTGAATCAAAATTATATTAATACTAATAATTACACTAATCAGCCACAATCAATGTAAATAATAGACGAAATAGATTTATTTTTGTTTTCATATCTCAGCTTCTTTTTCCAGCTGAGATATTTTCTCCTCCTGGATTCCTTTTCAGAGACTTTACGCTCAGCCTGGTATTGCCTATTGCCATCGATTTTGTTATACCCTGCCAAACAGTATGACCCAAGATCAAGTCCTGTGTGCTTTAGAGCATCACTACTAGAAGTCGGCGCTGGAAATACAGTTGCTCCAACGGCAAATAAACAGACCATCTCTGATTTTTGAGGAGGAGGAGCGGTCTTATGTTGTTTTAAACTGAATCAAAATTATATTAATACTAATAATTAAACTAATCAGCCACAATCAATGTAAATAATAGACGAAATAGATTTTATTTATTTTTGTTTTCATTATTTGTACTTGTTTTTTGTTTGTTTGTTTTTTTACCTCATTTTGAATTGAATATTATACTAATCAGCCACAATCAATGTAAATAATACATTTATTTATTTTTCAAGCGCCATTGTTTTCTTTATTTGTGCTTGATATATATATATTTTTTATCTCATTTTGAATTGAATAATAATCAACCTCAGATTTTACATAAACAATTAAATATTTATTCATTTACAATCATTGCTATTCTTTCTTTACATGTTTTCTTTACATATTTTTTATGTTATTATATTTGTATTTGGTTTACAACGAGCAGGCATTTAGCCGGGAATTGAACAGAAGCATAACAGTGAAAACAATTAAAACGAAAAGGAGCTGAATGAGATGACATAATAGGAGAAATCTGTATGAACTTATAAGGTGTTAACAATGTGTGCATGGACTAGTAGTCCAGCGACGTCCTCATGCACTGCAGGGACCACAGCGTGCACATCCTCCTCCTCCTGAACCAGCTGATGGTGTTGCCTGGGGAGGGGGATCCTCTTGGTGACGCAGATGTTGTGGAAAACAGTGCACGCTGCTACTACAGTGCAGACTCTTTCCGGGCACATCCGTATCTCCCTGTGAAGGCAGTGAAACCTAGAAAATTATAATATTTTTATTATTATTATTATTATATTATTATTATTTATTTAGTCTAATTTTATTCATCTTCGTCTCTTTCGTATTTAAAATTAACATGACTTTCTTTTCCACTTTATCTGGGTTTATCCTGCAAGTTATGTATGTGGGCTTCATGTTTACATACTTGTTCAGCTATCCAGCTTACATTTGCAGACTATTTTAGACATTAAATAAATTTTTTTTTAAAAATTGTAAGACACATTTTATAGTTTACCTGCGCTTGAGGACTCCGATACATCGCTCCACAACGGATCTAGTAGCGGCATGGATGGTGTTGTACCGCCGGTCTTGCTCAGTCCTTGGATCAAGTATCTGAGTCATCAGCCAACGTTTCAAAGGGTAGCCACTGTCCCCGAGAAGCAGCCCGTTAACTCTTCCAGCCTCAAAATCCTGGTTCAGCACGCTCTCCCGGAGGATGCGCGCATCATGAGTGGATCCAGGCCATCTTGCCACCAAATTGATGACACGGTAATTGGCGTCACAAGCAATTTGCAGATTGATGGAGTGGTATCCTTTACGGTTTACATACAAATACTTGTGATCAGATGGAGCCTGGATCTGGATGTGAGTTCCATCAATGCAGCCCAAGATTCCAGGGATGCCAGAGGTCTGGTGGAACCGTTGCTTCATCAACGCCGACTCTTCTTCAGTTGGGAGGCGAGCATACCGCGGAAGGCGGCGGATCAGGGCCAGTGACACCCTGCAGATGGCCCGACAGGCGGTGGATTTATGGACGGCGATCATGTCTCCAACTGTGTTTTGGAAAGCACCGTTTCCATTAAAAAAAAGTGCAATCAGCAGCTGCAGCGTTGGTGGCAATGCTGCGTTGTGGTCCGACACAAATTGCAAGTCCGGTGACAGCTCTTCAACAAGTTCATACAGATCTCTCCTACAGAATCGAAACCGCTCAATCAGCTCCTCGTCGTTGTAAAGGTCCAGTGGGTTGCTTCTGTCCCTAATTACTCTTTCCCGTCTAAATGCCCGTTCGTTGTAAATTCGATAAATGAGACGCGCCATCGTCTCTCGTTAACAGTACAGTTAGTATAGTTGTTACTATAGAAACAGCAAGATTCTCCTACTTTACGCCTGGTCTTAGTGAGAAGAAGGCTTAAGACCAGCTGGTGCAACTGGTGTAACTATGCGACTGGACTTAGAACACCAAGTTACGGCTGGTCTTAGCTAAGACCAGGCTTAAGACCAGTTAGTGCAACCGGCCCCAGAAGTTGTTCATCTTTAGTGAGAATTCTGTTGTTTCTGAGGGAAGTTTATGTCTGTTTGAATATATAATGAGGATGTAAACAAACCTTTTGCACAAAATAAACCATTTTAAAAACCCTTTTCTGCAAAAATAGACCTATTAATCAGAATACTAATTATCTGACTTGAAAGTGTATTCAGTTTGGTAGCCTGTGAGGATTAAAAAAAAAATTTCTTAATTTTGGACTTTTTCATGGAAATGATGGGTAGTTACCACCTTAAATAGAACCTGGCAATGTGAAGTAGGCAAAAGGCAGCACATGATACTGCAATATAAAGAAATTCAAGAGCAGATGACGAACAGAGTCTTTGTCATGTATCACCCTAGAAAGGGTCACTAAGTCATTTCTAAGGCTCAGAGACTTCAGTGAACCATGGCAAGTCCCACTATCTAAAAACTTGGAACAGTGGTAAACCTTCCCAGGAGTGGCCGGCTCACCAAAATTCGTCCAAGCGCGCATTAACGACTCATCCAGGAGGCCACAAAAAACCCAGACTAACATCTAAAGAGCTCCAGGTCTCACTCATCTTTGTTAAGGTCAGTGTTCTTGATTTCAAATTAGAAAGAGACTGGGGAACCAAAAGAGCTCAAAGGTTCGTCTCACATTTCCCAGAAAATATCTTGATGACTCCCAAGGCTTTTGCGTAAATATTCTGTGGACTGATGAGTCAAAACTGGAACATTTTGGAAGTAATGGGTTCCATTACATCTGGCCTAAAGCTAACACAGCATTCCATAATTAGAACATCATACCAACAGTCAAACACAGTGGTGGAAGCGGTACGGTCTGGGGCTGCTTTAGGACCTTGGTGACTTGCCAATTGATTGAACCATGAATTATGCACTCTATCAGAAAATCCTGAAGGAGAATGTTCTGAATTGGGCTCGCGTAGTTGAGTTATGCAGCAGGACAATGATCAGAGGCACACAAGCATTCATCTCTGAATGGCTAAAAAAAAAAACTAAGGTTTTGACTTAGTTTGGTTAGTTTGGTCAAAGTGGAGATGGAGATGCAGTGGCATGACCTTAAACAGGCAGTACATGCTCAAAATTCCTCCATTGTGGCTTGATTAAAACTTTTCTACAGAGAAGAGTGGGCTACAATTCCTCCACAGCGATGTAGAACACTTGCTGCCAGTAATCGCAAACTTTGCAGTTGTCGCCAAGGGTGGCACAACCAGTTATTAGGTTTTGGGGGGACAATGATTCTTTCACATGGGTGATATACAAATGCTTTTGAATAACTCTTCACCTTCAATTAATGAAATGATTATTTGAAAGCTGCATTTTTGCATTTGCTCTGATGTTTTTGTCATATATTAAAATTAGTTGCATGATCTAAAACATTTAACTATGACGAATTAGCCAGAATAGAAGAAATCGGGAAGGGCACAAATACTTCTTCTCAGCACTGTAGGTTTACCAGTGATCCCCTCTTTCACTCCATTCTTAAATCACTTTTACTTTTTTCTTTTTCTTTTCCTCCACTTTCACTTTTGCCTCTGTCAACAATTTTGTCCACCTTACATTGCTATCTCTCCTCACAATCTTCCCCCTCGCCTGCCAAACTCAAAAGTATTTTCTTTTTAATGTTACGTCTCCTTATATTCCCAATCATTTCTCAGGTAACTGGCCCTCATATTTAATGCTTGCTCACTTTCTTTCACTCCATCAGACAGCATTTGGTAACGCCACACAGGGATTCTCGCTCTTCAGCTCAGCAGCATATGGGACCACAGACGTCATGTTCAATGATGCCACTAAGAAGCTGCTCAAGGTGACGGCTGGTTACACATCATGGTTGGGGCCCAGCTACACCAGTGCGCTACAGGCCTTCGAATGTGAAGGTGAGCCAACGAGAGGGACACTGACCCTGGATAAGTTGCAGTGGGTTTTTTAGGAAGGCTGTGGGAAAGACTGGATTGGAAGACAGTTGGAATAGCCCATTTTAGAAATGTTGGTACACTAAGCACTTAGTCCATCACTTTTCTTTCTTCCGTTGGTTCTGTCCCTTCAGTGGTGAATACCCTTGGTCCTCTGAGACACAAACAGAGAGAGTGATTGAGGCTATAAGGCAATGAGTGGCTGAATAAGTGAATAGTTTTATATCCAAACCCCAATTTCAATGAAATTGGGACGTTATGTAAAACGTGAATAAAAACAGAATGCAATGATTTGCAAATCTCATAAACCTAAATTTTATTCACAATAGAACATGGACAACATATTGATGTTGAAAGTGAGACATTTTACCATTTCATGGAAAACATTAGCTTATTTTGAATTTTATGACAGCAACACATCTCAAAATAGTTGGTACAGGGTCATGTTTACCATTGTGTAGCATCCCCCTCCCAACGTCCCAACTTCATTGGAATTGGGCTCCATATTTCTGTCAAATGTTATCATGAAAATAAATGACAAATATATCATCAAATGGCTTTTCGTAACTGACACTGTCAGTTAGAAGTATCCACGCATGCAATGAGAAAATCTATTGCCACATTCATTGAATGATTTTTTCCCCAATTTTCCGACATTATTCTCTGATATTTTCCCCTCAGGTTTGTGTTGATTTGACTGGCAAATCCGCAGAACCCCTCATCTCTACCCCATCACCCCAGTATTCTCCATCCATGCTTGGTGGGACGGCAGTTAGAGAGCTCCATTCCTGAGCCTTGTGGTTTCATCTCTTTTCATGTGTTCCAATGCTTTTGCTCATTGTAATGAAGTAGCTGTATTCGTACTCTCCTGTCGTCAGTTCTCACGGTTGGTATGGGACTGTCGTGCGCTCCTGGGAGTAACTGAATAACTTGGGTGGATTAGCAGATTTTTTCCCTTTGCTCTTCTCTATTCTCCACCGCAATTTAAAATGTGGAACTTATTGCAGAAATATGTTGACAATCAAGATAAAAGAAAGATAGCTTTAAAAGTATCATATTATGGAGTTGCGTATTTGTAAGGATGCTGCAAAAAATATACACTTTTTTTTTTTAAAGTTTGGAATCAACCTTTTATGTTTTTGTTTTTGTATTTTTATTACAACCCCAATTCCAAAATAGTTGGGACAAAGTGTTAATTGTGAATAAAATCAAAATGCAATGACTTTCAAATCACACCAGCCAGTATTTTATGCACAATAGAACCGAGATAACATAGAAAATGTTGAAACTGAGAAATTTTACAATTTTATCCACAAAATGAGCTCATTTCAAATTTGATGGCTGCTACACATCTCAAAAAAGTTGGGACAGCGGCCTGTTTACCATGGTGTAGCATCCCCTCTTCTTTTTAACACAGAGTGGAGGTGTCTGGGCATTGAGGAGACAAGTTTCTTGAGTTTAGCCATTGGAATTTGATCCCACTCTTGTTTAATACAGGCTTCCAGCTGCTGGAGAGTTTTGGGTCTCCTTTGACGGACTTTTCGTTTAATTATGCGCCAAATGTTTTCAATCGGTTAAAGATCAGGACTGCAGGCAGGTCAGTTCAGCACATGGACTCTTCTACTACGAAGCCATGCTGTTGTAACAGCTGCAGTATGTGGTTTTGCATTATCCTGCTGAAATACACAAGGCCTTCCCTGGAATAGATATCATCTGGAGGTTAGCATATGTTGCTCTAAAACCTTTATATACCTTTCAGCATTCATGGTGGTTTTTAAAACATTCTAGTGTCCCACACCATATGCACTAATGCATCCCCATACCATCAGAGATTCTGGCTTTTGAACTGAATGCTGATAACAGGAGGGGTGGTCTTTCTCCTCTTTAGCCCGGAGGACACAATGCCCATGATTTCCAACAAGAATGTCAAATTTGGACTTGTCTGACCACAGGACACTTTGCCACTTTGCTACAGTCCATTGGCCCACAGAACACGGCGGCGCTTCTGGATCATGCTCAACAATGGCTTCCTTTTTGCATGATAGAGTTTTAGGTAGCATCTGCGGATGGCACAGCGAACTGTGTTTACAGACAGTGGTTTCTTGAAGTATTCCTGGGCCCATTTAGTAATGTCTATGACAGATTCATGCCGGTGAGTGATGCAGTGGCATCTGAGGGCCCGAAGATCACGGGCATCCAGTAAAGGTCTTCGGCCTTGTCCCTTACGCACAGAGATTTTTCCAGTTTCTCTGAATCTTTTGATGATGTTATGCACTGTCGATGATGAGACCTTCAAAGCCTTTGCAATTTGACATTGAGAAACATTGTTTTAAAGTATTCCACAATTTTTATATGCAAGCCTTCACAGGTTGGAGAGCCTCTGGCCATCTTTACTTCTGAGAGACTCAGCCTCTCTAACACATCCCTTTTATAGCCAATCATGTTACATACCTGATGCCAGTTAACTTAATTACTTGCTAAATGTTCTTTCAGCTGATTCTCTTATATATTAATTGCTTTTTCTGCCCTTTTTTGCCTGTGTCCCAACTTTTTTGAGACCTGTTGCAGCCAGAAAATTTGAAATAAGCTCATTTTGTGGATAAGAATGTAAAATGTCTCAGTTTCAACATTTGAAATGTTATCTATGTTCTATTGTAAATAACATATTGGCTCATGTGATCTGAAAGTCATTGCATTTTGATTTTATTCACAGTTTGCACTTCGTCCCAACTATTTTGGAATTGGGGTTGTATATCACATCAAAAATTTTCTATCAGTTGAAACACTATTTAGTGCACTAGCTGTTGGTATTAAAATGTTGGTATCTTAGGCCAAAAAAACTGATGTCCCCACAAACCCGTCAGCCAATTATTGTAATGAGAGTTTAAGAGTATGCAATGCAAGAGATTACAAAGAAACTGATGTCATACAAAGATATGCAGTACTGTCTTGAAAAAGCGAGCACAAACTGAGCCCAACCCATACACAAAGTGAAGTAGAAAGACTAGATGCTCATCTGTGCAAGAGGACAATTGCCTGAGGGTCTTTTTTGAGAAAGTGACAACTCACAAGTCGTAAACTGACGCCTACATTGAATTGGACCCACCAAGCATCAGCATAGACAAATCTAAATAAACTAGTCAGATTTTTAAAGAAAAAGCAAATTCTGATACTGAAAAATGATTTTAAAAAAATTTAAATGGTTTGAAGAAGATGAATACTGGGCAAGTGGAAGGCCAAAAAGGCCTTTGAGGCCAGCACCCTAGAGTCATTTCTTCACTGTTGCTGATGCTGATGTTCGGCAGGTGGTCTTCAATGAATGCAAACTCTGGACACGTGAGGCATCTCTTAATCGGATTAGAAACTCAGACACACTGATTCTCTTGCGCAGTTGCATGTGTGGGCCTTACACTTCACTTGCAGTCCCGGTTTGCTCTCTTTTTATAAGACTGTAATCTTCACATGAAATCTTCAGTTTTTTGTTTTTAAAGATCTCACAAATAACAAACAACTGATAAATTTTGAGAGAGTAATCTGGTTCTATTCTGATCATTTTTAGACTAAAATTGTACTTTATAAAGCTGGCGGTACTAATCTGCGCAGCCAGAGGCAATTTTATTTTTAGGCTTTCCTGCACTTAAATTACAGAGCGTGATTTTGCTTGCACCAAATTATCTCATTATAACCCACCCTTAAGCAGTTGTGTTTAGGTGTTTTTTTCCCTCACAACACTAGAGTAATGACCACTACAATCAGGCTTCGAAATCATCAGTAAAATCCGAAATAATAGCAATCCTTTCAAATGTTCATGATACTTATCAATCAATCAACATATCAATGTTTTTGCATTACATCAATCAGATAAAGCTATCTTACTGAGTAAAGAAATCATTTATTTCAAAAACATAAAGATTTCACTGCTGATTCCAAACTATTTATAGTGTATTAATACATATATTTATGCAGACTAGTTGACAAGGGTAATATATCTTTATTTCAGAGTTGTCAGAAAGATTTCTCACCGCTATGAAGATTTTTACTCAGAAAATAATTTTGCTGATTGTGACAAGACTACAATGTTATGCTTGGTGTCTGACAGGCATAACGGAGATGCATAGAGTAGCTTTGCAAGGGTTGTCTTTTTTGGAAATTGTTCTCTGTATTATGCAAAAGCACAAAATATTTGTTTTGTTTATGAGTTAATACTGGTGCTTCAAAAGGTGCTGAACATGTTCAAGTCTCAAAGTATCTAAAGAAAGAAACTTGTTAATCTATTACAACGATTGAAATAAAAACTCAGTGTCAATAATATTCTGCTTAGAAATGTAGCAGATTTGCATCTACTAAATAAAAGCAGCATTGCCATACAGCGCTGAGTATGCCTCTCTCTTTTCATGAAGTGAAACTTTGCTAAAAAGTTTTTTTCAATTTATGTATAGCAATGTGAACATAAGGGCTATTAGGATTAACGTTACAGATTGAGCAGGTAACATCAAAACTATCTTAATTTGCTTGGAAATGGTAGCATCCAAAGGTGTAAGGAAATTGTAGGATGCTTTAATTTGTTTACTTTGAAATGTTTTCACCTTCTCAACTCATCCCACTGAACATGCAATATTATATGATTGACAGAATAAATTTCTTCATCTGTTATCAGTAATAAACTGGAGAAATAAAATTACCAGTGTTAAGTACTGCAAACAAAAATAACCTTTAATCTATGTTGGGCTTCAGATAGGCATAGAAATCATGAAGCCCCCTTCTCCCACACACTCCAGCCTCTAGCACATAAGTACTGTACATGACCCCATGGGTAAGGACAAGTGCACTGCTGGCAACCTGAGAGACTGTGAGTCTCCCAGGAAACTGATCAGCCCATCCCCTTAGTTGTACTTGTGGGTCTTGGGGAGGGATATACGAGAACCTCAATCCCTCCTATGCCCTGCCAACATTTTCAATTTTGTCGGGATATGATGTTCAAAGGGGGAGGGACTGACTACACACAATACTACGACGCACAATACTTACACAGTTTAGTCGTGGTCATCCAGGCATGACCGGTTGCCAAAACCTGGGACTTTTTGGCTCACATCTGTTGGCATCTTAAGTGGAGGGCAAGATTTATCCCAATGGATTTTAGCTTTGATGCTTGCTGCTTTCACAGCCTGTTTCTCAAGGGCTGGGACAAAGTTCACCATCCTTTGCTGGCATTCTTCTCTGCTCTAAAAACTAAAGCTCCATTCAAATGCTCTATGCTTGTATGTTGTTTCTTAGCATTATTGCAGTTGAGGGGAGGGTCAATATAACTCTTAAGTCTCATAAGTACTAGTAATCACCAGACAAACATTTGGTGATAATAAGGCATTTTTGAGCAATAACTACAGGTGAAAACAATAGCTAAATACTGAGTAACTAAAATGGGAATTCTCAGGATCACTGAGTCTCTTATTTCACTTCTCCTGTGACCATGTTCTCTCATGTAGCTTTGTCGTAGCTTGAGTGCGGTGTACTTTAAGAAAAGGTGACAATGATAAATTAAACAAAATACCAGGCAAATTCATTGGGGCAGTTTACAAATGACCCTAAAGCTTTTCTGGGTGATCGCTCATCCTCTCACCCAGATAGGTGCCAACCATCAATGTAGCAGATATAGTGTGTATGGATATGTGTTTGTATGGGTATTTGGACATACCACACGTTTCCAAAAAAAAATTAGGAATAAATGCCATTACTGTATTTATAGGTATATCATTCACCTTAGCATCCCATAGCCAAAATTATGAAAGGAGAAAAGAAGAATACCTCGGGATCTGGATAATTAAAGCAGCGAGGGGAAAGTAAAAAGATGATTCTGCAAGGTTAAAAATGCATAGAGATGAAGTGGCACACCACAAGACTGGATTTATTTAACCATATTGTGTAAATAATTCATCCCAGTTTAGTCCACTGTATCTAACGGCGCAGAAAAGGTTCACTTAGAAGACCCCCCCAGTAAGCCTTTAGAACCCAAAGTTCCCAGTCAGGATTGGAAACATCCAGTTTGAAATTCCTGATATTTTCAAAGTTACTAACAGACATGGGGGGTCTACTACGAAGCAAGATAAGTGGGTTAGCGAGGTATGTCGAGCCTAAACCTAGGCTTTTCAATGTCACGAAGGTGCCTCTCTTTTAACGTGGCGAGATTACCATGGTAACTTACGCTGCGAACTTAACCTGGTCGGGAGCAGGTTATGTGCCGAGTTTCGGCTTAAATTGGCCATACATGTGCTGCCTTATGACTAAGCACCTCCTTTGAAGTTGGCATCACCTTTCTTGAATAATCCTGTGGACTTTGGTGCCTGAAACGTACGCGGTTCTCTTCGGAGGGAGACTGGCATGACCTGTTCGCTTTTTCTGACGATATTCTTTATGAATGCTACAGATTCTCAGCTGAGGGAATTCATTACTTACGCGATCTACTGGAGCCATATATTGGCAATGTAGCAAAGAGAGGCACTTACAGTTGCACGAACAGTATGCATAAATTTGTGGGGTTTTTTTTTTTTACCACAGGAACTGACAACATTCAGGTGGTGATGCAGAAAATCTGAGCAAGAATATTGTATGCCGCGCTATACATTTTACATAGCATACCATTAAAATAATTTAAATAATTATGAAAGCAAAGCAGCATAGGGCATACTACTTTGAAAAATGTTCTCATGCTTTGTTTTAACTTGCTGCCATGTCCTCTTGACAGTGCTGGTACTGCAACTATCAAAGTGTATTCAACTATTAAATAGTATTTTATGCCACAGGACTACTGTAAATTTGCAATGGTGCAACTGGTTAGGGTTAGTGGTGGAATACGATTTTATTAAAATCATGCTGTATGAAGGAAAAGCAATGGAAAAAATACTTTAAACCAAAAATGAAGAAATTAGTAAAACGGAGTTTACTATTGGTATTTATCAGTCAGATAATATTCAATCTATAATTTAATTTCACTTTGTTTCATTTGGCGGAGAAACTAAAGTGATTTCCACTAGTCCTTCATCAGAGGACTTACGCATTTACACGGTCAGCAATTTTCCGCCAGAATTTCTGTCTGACCTTATTACGACCTACAAGAATACGTATACTAACCTCAATCTCAATTACAATTTCCCAAGTGTCTATCCGAGTAAGCGCATGCATAATTGTGCAGTCTTTCAAAGTGTCCAACCAATCAGTGTAAAACTTCATATGTCTCCCATTAAGCCGCTGGGGCGCCCCCTGGTGCTGTGGGGGGAGACATCCCGCAGTCTTACTGATCCTGGATCAGGGATGGCTTCCTCCGAGGAACATTAAGCACGCAATCGGTCATTTTATGACGGGAAATACGGTAAATTGACGCTTGGAACGCCCTTTAATTGAGAGCGCTCACGGCGTTAAAAGCACAAAGCCGAGGTTAACGAAGAAAGATTATAACCACAGTTGTGATACCAATTATCTCTGATTGCGAGGTCAGGGTTTGTTGAACCGGCTTATTCAAATAAAGCCTGTCAATGTTGAACTTGCTTCGAAGTATACCCCCCTGCTTGGCGTAGTTCATGCCAACCAACTCCGGCTGTGTGCCTCTCTCCCTCCTGTAGCCTTGCTTGATAACAACACCACTCTTAGTTTTGTAACACAGCTCTTTTTGCTGGCTAATCAAGACAAGGCACATAATCAGAGAGGGCAAGTCCACAGGTCGTTCTTCAGAGGGGAAAATCTGGCAAAATCTAATTTAACCAATGTAACTTGCCTAATTTTACTGAAACAAGGGAAAGTCCTTCTTTTAAAATATCAAACAGCACTGTTTCCGCAGCAGATTCGAAAATAACTGGATTTGTCTGCCTATAGTCTTGCCTCAAGATTTTGAATCTAAGGCAACGTTCAGACAGCAGGTCGTGATGCACAATTCGGATTTTTTGGAGAAATCCGATTTTTTTGTGTGCTCGCTCATATTACACATTATATGCGACTTCTATCAGTTTTGAGTATGAACTGAATGCGACCGCGACCCTGAAGTGACCCGCATGCGCAAAAGAGGTCCTGAGGTAATACGTGACCATGCAGGCACGCACTGTTTGTTGACGGAAGTAAATATGGAGGCATCTCGTCTCAGCATTTCAATGATGTAAAGGTCAGATAAATGCGACCTGGCCATTCAGACAGCAGTCGCATTGCAAAATATCAGATACGTATCGCATTTAGGACCACATATGAAAGTGGCCTGGGTCGGATTTTAAAAAATCGGATTTGTGCTGTTTAAACTGTCTTTAACAGATCGGATACAGGTCATATATGGGCAAAAAAATCGGATTTGGGCCACATTTGCCTGCTGTCTGAACGTAGTAACAGAATCTACTTGTACGCTGGTGTTCATTTCAACCCATCTCTCTCTGAAAATAAGCATTCGTGCTCCACCAGTTGTTTAAATAGATTTTGGCGAAATGTAGTTTGACTCATTGCAAGTTGCTTTGACTTTGAAACCCTTTCAGTCAACTCATGATGATGTGTTTGTGACACCAGCGGAACATAGTAAAAGTTTAATAAAGGCCATTTCAGTCAGGTAACTCATGTTGAAATGTTTGTTCCAATATTGCCTCCAATATTAGTTATCCATTAGTGAAAAAGGCGGGCATGTCTCACCAGTTAGTGCATCAAGGTACAGAGCTCAAAAATTTTAGGACTAAAATGAGACCACACATTTATTTTGTAGACCAAATATTTGGGCAGAAATCTAGTGAGCGATGACAACTCTACTGGCCAAGCTTCCAAGAGCCTATAATGGTTTGCTCCTTACAGCCCCTCCCCTTTCAAATTCTTTCACCTCCACCTTAATGGGCCACAGGTGGAGCCCATTGAGGTGGAGGTGTTAGCAGAGTATTTAGGGTTGGCAGGTGCCAGCCCTGGTGCCTCTGCATTTCACTTAACTTCTGGTCAGTGGGTATGTTTGCCGGCTTCCCTTTTTGGTTTATGATTGCTGTTTTGTTTGTTCTTTGGTTGAATTAAATTCAGTTGTTTCCTCAGCCTTGGCACCAGTGAGTCTTTTTAGGTCCTAGTGCCGGAAACCATAACAGAACTACTCAAAAAAAACCAAAACCAAAGAGGAAAAGTAGTGTCAAAGAACTTGATGATTCATCAAAATCTTAATTTAGACTCAGTTCAATTTGACTTGCTTAGCGCCTTCAACGGGACAAGATCGGCACTGAAACCTGCGCAACTTCAAGCTCAGTTCTGTTGTGCAAAGGAAAAGGCCTTAAATTCAAATATGATCTATAATGATTATTTGTATATTTTAACAATAAAGACATCCTCTATAATGTGGACAAATATTCTGAGTTTGTTGAAAATAATGGGTTGTGTTTACCGTAACTACGAGAAGCTCTAGAGAAACCTAGGTGAAATCAAGCTACATCACTTGGGGTTCTTTAGCTTTGTTTTGATGCCCTTTAACTTCATCCGTGGCTCAGCATTGTATTTTTTGTTTTTCAGCACTGATATTAAGGTGCGTTGCCTTGGTATTTTATATCACATGGGCTACCTTACACAAGCAGTCCATCCGCAATCGTCATACTTTAGAGCAACCTTATAACTAAATAAATGGCAAACTTGTTGTTGGTGTGCCAGCTATTTGTCAGAATGGCCCAGTATTCTAAACGCCGCTACCCAGTCACAGGTCAGAAATTGCGGAAAATAGATTCGCAAATTAGTCGGTAATATAGCAGAGATTATTATCTTGAGCGAGACAACGTACTGTCTACTCGAGGCAGAACTGGACAACTCTTCAGAATGGAGTTCAGTGCAACTACGACAAACAATCAGTCAACTACCCAGCTAACTGTTAGTAAGTATACAACAATGATAGCATTTTTCGTGACTTTAAAATGACATAATGCCTGTCGGTTACGTACGACTCGGCCACGAGTCATTTTCAGCCGAACTCCAAGCAGCCCACTGCATGCCGCTGACGTTGAGACAGAGGACACAAAAGCAAGGCAGTTGCTACGGGTACGGCAGTTTTCCAATGCATTTCAATGTAGAGAGGTATGGCATTCCCAATTTCAAACCCTGCCCTAACCTAACCCTGAGCCTAACCCTAACCCTAACCTTAACCTTGACCCCTAACCTAACCCTTCCCCTAACCATAATCCCTAACCCTTATCCTAATCCCTAGAAATCGACTGCCGTACCAATAAAAACTGCCGTATCTCTAGACACTGCGCAAAAGCAAACGATCAGTATGATTGTTAATCCAAAACATGATCGAGCCTCTGGGCTCTACATTATAAGCTATTGCTTTCAGAAACAAATCCATAACACAAGCTGGCTACTACAAACTGTGCTGTTGGCAAAATGATAATCATCTTCATTTTGCTTTATGGCGAAAGATGCATCCAGACATATTACTCCAAAAAAATAAGCTAAGAAGTACATACAACATCGACCTTTATCACGGTATACAGTTGAATCCGAAAACTTCTACCAATTTTTAGCCAAACCTATGGCATTATTTCCCTCATATTGGCATATGTTTGCCTATAACACATTTTTGTCCACAGCTAGTTTGTTATTCAGGTAAAATTTTATCTAGATGGCAATCATGTTCGAACATGAACATGTTGCACTCTGAGCAAATGGAATTTACATAATGTAAATATTCACATTTCTTGTTACTTCAATCTGACATTTCTTATGAGTTTTAGAAAAATAATTCTGACAAATAATTATTATTACCAACTGGAGATAAGTGCTAAGATAAGTGCTAAATTGAGTTTGGATTCATGGCATTCAAGTCATATATTACTGTATGAGCCAAAATAAGGTTGCATCCAGGTGTGTAGATGTGAATTCATAGTGGCTGTATGGGATAACTTTTAATCCATTCCACACCCTGAATTACACAGCAACCAGCATGCCTAAGTTGGATCTGTTCATGCTGTAATACATGTAATAATCACTTGGCCACAAGTGGGGATTACAAAATGACAATCTTTAGCATGGTAAGCTGGCCCTATCAAGTTAGTAATTCAAGTATTTGTCATCAAAATGAAATTGGACTTCTTTCGATCAAGTTCACACTGCGATGCTGTCTTGAATACAATAAAGTTTGAATGATTTGAATGTTTGCTGACGCCACACTGAATAGTTGCCATGAAAATATAATAATATTTGAATTATGTCGACTACTCGAATGTTTATTAAAAAACTGAAAGAAAGAAAGCTGAACAAAGAAACGAATGAAAGAATGATTGAATGAATGAGTTAAGCATGAACCAGCTCAAAGTTAGAATGTATTAACAGTAAAAAAAATTAAAAAAAAAGACTGCAGTCTAAAATGTCCAAGGTGGATACAGAAAGACAGAGACAGACACAGACAGGCAAGCAGAGTGACAGACAAGAGACTGATAGACTGACAGGCAATCTTTTAGACTGTTCATGATTTCAAAGCTTGAGCTGCTTCACATTTAATTTTCTCTGTAAGAGGTTTTAACTGCCAAGAACTCAGGTTGGTGAAATAGGCCCTATCAGACTTCAAATTTGACTGTGCTGTTACACACAGGCGATTGGCCGAACTGCAGTTGATTCGGCCAATCACCTGTGGGCAACGGCACAGTGACATTTGAATGACCTATGACTGCAGTCTAAAATGTCCAAGATAGACACAGAAACACCCAGACAGACACAGACAAGCAGGCAGACTGACAGACAGCATTTTAGATTGTTCATGATTTCAAACCTTGAGCTGCTTCACAAGTAATTGTCTCTGTATGAGGCTTTAACTGCCAAAGAGCATTTTATATGTAATGACCTCAGTATTGATTAGCTGAGTCCCCAGCTGTACCGGTTGCCTGTCAATTATTAATTCACTCATTCATTCTTCGTAAATTATCTACAGTACGATAGGCTATTTGATTTGTTCGTATGATTTATTTTATTTTTTTTACAAGAATACAACACGGATAACAAAACATACAATATGAGAGAGAGTTGTGAAGGATTGAGAATATTTTAAATATTCATTTGACTAAATTAACAGACTAAATACATATCCGCGTTTGCTGATGCGCTATGCAAGGAGCTACGGGGAGTAGGCAACAGCTCCTGTCGCTAGCAGTGGCGGCCAGTGGACAGAGAGCTGGGAGGGCGATAAACATGTCTTTAAACGGATTAGTCTTGAATTGTTTTCAGTCATTTCCCTTGATTAAAGATACTCCAATTCTCCCATCTCAGGTGGAGCTAATTCTCCTCGTTATTCGAAATGCTTAAAGTAAGTGAATCCAATATGCCCAGGATATGTAGTACAGTTTGCTGTAACAACATTCGTCAGAGAATCTCCAAACAACAGTTTCATTCCATCGCGAAAGACTTCGCTACGCTGGCAGAATAAATGGTTGGCTTCCATCAGAAGGGACCACTGGCAGCCTGCATCTAACTCCCAGGTATTGTGCTGTCAGCACTTTGTTTTCAGCATGGTGCGTTTGTCTTCAACTTAGCTAATTATTATTTTTTATCCTTCATCGCTCTTTGGCAGGAAAACTCTAGGGAAACACTTTAAACGCTCAAATACAGTTAATTAACTCATAGGGAAACCGTCATTGAGTCGCGCTATTAATTGTTCGGTTTCTCAAACCAGTTCTTAATATTTCAGGAGACTAAGCAGTAATTAACATTGTTCACTTGCTAGCTAGATACAGTAACGCTACAGAACTTGAAGAGGTTACAGACGGTAACTTGGGCATTGCTTACCTGCGAGATATAATCGCACGCATTTGTCCTGTGATAGCTCTTCCGTTATCTGCACGAATATTCTCGGATGTTTCACTTATCTTAATGGTAACGCTGGAAAACAGCTGCTGTTGACTTAGCGAGCCTGTATTGTAATGAGTGAAGACATAACTTTTGCCAATAAACGTTGCATTTGATCTACACCAGTTCTGCTAAGCAGTAATTTAATTTAAGGTAGACTGCAAACCGCGGCATATCGCATTCATTAACATATGTTTCTATTTTTGTTGTGTTCCAGGGTCCTGGGCCTTTGGCCAGGACATATTTATGGTTTTAACAGTTTCTTGTCTCAGGATTTCCCATTTCATAGTTCATGTTCATTCATGTTTTAATTTTCCAGGTTTTCCGTTTTGCCAGGTCTGCCCAGCCACTCCACCGCGCGTTCCGCCCCGTATCTTCGTGTTTGCACACTTCACAGCTCTGGTTGGCTTTTGGTATTTCCTTTCCTTTCCTTCCTTCTGTGCTGTGCTGGATTCAGGGCTGTCTAAGCTTAATTGGCAATTAACTGTTTTTTAGTACTAACATTTACTAACAGTCACGGGAAGGTGTAATTCTTAGACAGGCACATTACTAATACTACTAATTTAGATAGGGAGTTTATTGTCATGATTCCTGCTTTGCTATTTCAAGATCTTGCTGTGCTTTTCTGTTAACATTTATGCTTCCTTCCAACCTGCATACTTCATTGGTACTTAAGCTGAGCACGCTCATTTTCTTAATGAGCAAGTCATGTCTACCTATCATTGTCTTTGTCTCTAGATCTTGCCTTGCCTCTTGTTCTTCTCCAGGTGTTGCCCCTCATGTGTTCTGATTTCTGCCCTTTATCTGGAGGCGGTGGAAGTTGGCTGGCAGACAGAGTCTCGAGTTTCCAAGCCAAGTTTATCACCAAGTTTTCATTGTCAAGTTTCCATGCCTAGTTCTCACCGTGTTTAGTGTCTAGTTCATGCCCTTGAGGTTCAGTGCAGTTTTTGTGTTTTTCTTAGCCAAGTCTAGTTCTTGTTGTTTATATATATTCCTTATTATTCTTTTGTTTGTATTTCTCCCCCTGGAGTTTCCAGTGGTTTTTTGTTTTTGTCGTTTGGATCTTTTGTTACTTAGCTCTGTGTAGCCTTTTCTTAGTTGGATTTTTGCAACCCTTTGGGCCAAGTTTTTCGTTGGCCCTCGTGCCTGTTTTCTTTTGTTTAATAAAGACCCCCATTCCCTGCATCTTGCGTCTGGAGCCTTCCTGATCTCGTATCAATTTTTAACGTTGCATTTCTAGCGAACGTTTTTTTCCATTTGATTGATTGACAGAGGACTATGTCAATACTTGTCTCCTAGCAACAGTGCGAGGAGCAAACAACTGCCACACACACAGAGCAGCCGAGTCACTCAAAAGAAATCCTCGTTAGCGCTCACCTCAAACTCCTGCTTCTCACGCAAAAAATGTTCCTCCTGTCACCAATGTAACCACATCGTTCAAGGCAGGAGACTTTGCTGAGTGTGTGGATGTCTTTTTTATTTCTCTGAGTGATATAATGTTGGATTTACAGTGATCTAAAAACTCTGCCCGTTTGCTGTTCTCCCAAAATTTTTGGGCGAATTTTGAATGGAAGAGAGAGAGAAGTTTTACCTGCTTCCCGTCCTTTGACTGTTCCCTGAGCCAAAACCATGTACTTCTCTGCTACAAAAATTATACCGCTGGAACAAGAACAAATTTTCCTACGTTTCTGTGAAATGTCATGAAGAGGGATTCAAATTTGTGTAAGTTACAGCGATTTAAAAAGTATTTTTTTCAGCGTATCTGCTCCCAGCTCACACTCTAGGAATAAAATCACGCACTCTAGCTCCGAAGATTCCAAGCCATAGACACCCATTATAAAGTCTGAGAAGGGCTCAAAATTTAATGTTTTTTAAACTGCTGGTGTAGAAAAACTAAGAGATAATGAAAATTTGAGTCAGACACTGAAAGTCAACGGGATTGTCAATGTTTGAGAGTTGGAACGGAGTTTCTACGTGAATGTATGAGTTCACGGTGAGAGGGTGAAGATGAGTGAGTTTGAAGGATTTTCTCATTGACTTCCATTATAACAAAGTTTCAGAAAACGGTGAATAATTTTTTAAAGTTTGAATGGGATTGAAAAGTTGAGTCATACATAAAACATCAGGAAAATGTTGAATACTTTACAGTTGGAATGGAGTTTCTAACTGAAAGCATGAATTGGTAGTTACCATTTGAAAAAAGGTGAAGTTTTCTGATTTTTGAAGATTCCGTAATTCATTTCCAATGGGAAAACGTTTTGAAAAAAACCTGGAATATCTCGGAAAGTATGAATGTTAGGAATTAGAAAAGTCATTCCAGTCGATTCCTATTACAGCTGAACATTTTGATGTTTGAATGGTTTGAATGGGTTGAAGTTTGTGGAATACATTCAGGGCCAAAGTTTTTTTTGAATGGGATTTAATAGGAATCGGAATTTTAATGTTGAATTTCTGGAAAACTATGAATGTTACGGAAAATCTGAAAGTTTCCGATAATGTCCTCATGGAACTGAATAAGATGAAATTTGAATGGTTTGAATCGGTTGAAGTATGTTGAAGTTACAGTGAGCCAAAAAACGCGGCGGAATAAGAAAAACTAGAGAAGCTGAAGAAATTGCGAGTGTGAATGCTGAAAGCTGAAGCCACACTGCGATGCTGTCTTGAATACAATAAAGTTTGAATGATTTGAATGTTTGCTGATGCCACACTGAATAGCTGCCATGAAAATATAATATTTGAATTATGTAGAATACTTGAATGTTTATTAAAAAAACTGAAAGAAAGCAAGCTGAACAAAGAAAGAATGAAAGAATGAATGAGTTAAACATGAACCAGCTCAAAGTTTGAATGTATTAACAGTTAAAAAAAAGACTGCAGTCTAAAATGTCCAAGATGGACACAGAAAGACAGAGACAGTCACAGACAGGCAGGCAGACTGACAGACAGTCTTTTAGATTGTTCATGATTTCAAACCTTGAGCTGCTTCACAAAAACAATGAAAAACATTGTTTTTCATGTCGGCCATTGTCTTTATACTTATCATTATTACAGTGCATGCAAAGCAATGCACGGTACTGTTCTTCTTAGACTTCTTATTATTATTATTACAGTGCATGCAAAGCAATGCACTGTACTGTTCTTCCTAGACTTCTTCTTATTACAGTGCATGCAAAGCAATGCACTGTACTGTTCTTCCTAGACCTCTTATTATTAATTATTATTATTATTATTATTATAGTTTTCCTTTCTTCCAACCAAGCTATTGCGATTAATTCAGCCTCAACCATTTAACTTAGAGACTTCATTCAAACTCCGTTGCGTAGGTTTTGGAAAGCACACTGATGCTCTGTTATTTTCATTTTTCTCTGATTTTTACTTTTTAAATATTTTTAAAATTAAATATCTTAAACTTTACAATGGGTTTCTATGGCACGGAATCTTGAGACTTTGAGTGTGTGAGCTAATCATTAGAGTGGAGGGGAGTTTGAAAATCACCTAAAATTTTTGTCTTTGATTTGCTATTTCTCCCACAAATTTTAGACTACCTACATAATATTCACATCAAAATGTAGATGAACTTGTGCTTGTTCCTCTCTTGTATCAGTGGTCTGAATTGGACCTACACTTTTTGCCGTCTGAGCCTCAAACCAACAGCAAATCCAGACAGATCTCTCATCTAACCCCATGTAAAATGACAGCCTGGCTTTCCCCAGAAACCAGTTCGGGACAGTTTTTTCAAACTGCTCTAATGCTACATTTTTTCGACTTAAATGACGCAAATTTTATATTGAAATTTTCAGCAAAGCCTCAGCGTGCCTCCTGTGGCGTTATTTAAGTGATACAACCTACGACTTTAGAGAAATCTCGCATTTTATAGTGGGTGGCTCAAGAGGAAAATCATTTTCGAATGACCTACGTGATTCAGCCGTTAAGTGAGTCAGTCGTTAATTTTTAAAACCGTTACCGTGGCAACTTAACTGTCAGCAGCAATACTATCCAGCTGCAGCCCCGAAGCAGAAGCCCCTAACATGACACAAGCCCCTGGCGTGACGGAAGTGAAATAATGGCTATTCACTATTTTTATTCACTTGGCTAGCTCTTTAGCAAGGCTAGCGAACTAGCTAGCTAGCTATTTCGCTAGCCTAGCAAGTGATATTTATTGAATAGTCATGCTAGCTAGCCTGCTGAATAACGTAAGTGATGGTAAACTAACCATTTACTGTTTCTATCGGTTTAGCTATGTGCACAAGATGCAATTGGCTCACAAGCTGGCTAGCTAGGTGGTTCGCTAGCGGAAATATCACTAGCAAGGCTAGCGAAATAGCTAGTTTGCTAGCCTAGCTAGCGAGCCAGCTAAGTGAATAATGCTGCATTCGGTAACACTCGTAAACACGAGTCGTGTCGTAAATTAAAGTCGAAGGTACAAGGAAGTGAGGTCGTGAGCTCAAAAGAACGGAATTCACCAGTCGTATCTTGAGAACACGGATCGTGGGACGCGTTACCGAATGCAGCATTAAAACGGTGAATAGCCATGATTTCTCTTCCATCGCGCCAGGAGCTTGTGTCACGTCCAGGGCTGCAGCTGGATGCTACTCGTTAGCAGAGGTGGTTCTGGCCTCACCTACGTTTCAGCCGTTGCAGTTCATATGCGGCTCTCCCATTAGACTGGGTGACAGTCAGTTCCAATGAAATACGTTTCTTACAGACAGTAAAAAGAGCCTATCCAGGCCCATTTCTGCTTGTTCAAATGTTGGGATTTCTACCGTAAACGAGCTTATTCCTTGCACTAATACCTGAATATTATAATTATTGGGTACGCATTAGTTAAAATGGTCCGATCAAGACGGAGGAACATCTGCGCTAGCGAAGAGAAAGTGATTTCGGACCTCCGCAATTTTTTGCGGAGTGGCTTAAATCAGAGTTGACTGCTAGGCTACAGTCTCCGTCAGATGTATTAGTTGCATGAACACTGAGCTGGCTAAGAATAGTAATTATCCATCGTTTACAAATGGTGGTAGCTAAAGAGTTAAGCTGCTTTCACACTGGACGCGACACGAATTCGCGTCTTTACATTGACTTTGAATGTAGTATGTCGTGCGAAAAATTCGTTTCGTGTCCAGTATGAAAGCGGCTTTATGGTGGCTGATAGTATGGGTTTTCCGCTAATACAGTCGTCACCTTAGCCAATGTTGCAAACGCCTCGGACTAACCGGTTGATGGGGAGAAAAAAAGTAATTAAGTTGCTGCATTCCGGGGCTATTTAAAATTTAATATAACCGTGAGCTGTGATGACTAATTTTATTGCATTATCCAGCAATTTTATCCGTTTTTCACGCATTAAATTATCAATGAACATTATGGACAATTAGGAAATCAGGCAACAAAATGAAAGGGAGGTTTACCGAACTGGAAGCATGCGGTTTACGTGGTGAATGATTTGGAAGCTGCACCCAAATATTAAGTTAAAGTTGCGGACAAACGCAGATCTCCACAATAACCTGTAATTTCACACACGAATTTTGCTTGCCAAGTAGCTAGCAACTTAAATCGTTTCATTTAGACAGCATCATCAGACAATTAACCGAATTAATTGCTAATTTTCCTTGCGTGGCCATCGCGGCCACGCTACGTAGCTCGCTACACAGATATCCAAGTAATATTTTATTTCATTATGCAGCATTGATCGCCAAGTTAGCTAGCCAGCCAGCGAAGCGTCTGCATTCTTTCAATCAATACTAAGATGCATCCCCTCACAGAATGGACAAAATAGCTTGATGTGTCATTTTGATATCGAACAAATAAGACCCAGCCATCATTGTAATCAGGAGAATTAACTCGGCTTCATTTGCTTATGCTTAAAGCGTCTTCTCTTCCGTAGCTGCCTTTGTTTTTGTGTCTTCCTTCATGTACTTTCATTTCTAGTGGTGGTAGTAGCTCGTTGTTAGTGCTTTCATGTATATTATAATATTATATTAATTACATATTCATGATATTTGTCATGGTATACATTTATCCAGCGGACATTTTGAGAAATTACATAGTAATTTCCTTGGTTGTCATTGAGACATATCTACAATTCAGACATCAGGGTTCAATTAGAGAGGTAGTGGTGCTGCACTCACCACGATTTCCATACAACTAATTTATTTTCAGTAATCATAAATATTTTTAAACGCAATTTTACACGTAAGCTGCTGAAATTATTGCACAAAAATCAAAATGTCACACATCAAACATATTGGTTCATTAATAAACTTATTGTAGCCTATATTTGATGTCATTCATTATTAGTGTGACTTAAGATGAGCAAACCAGGGGTGTTTCCCAAAATTACAAATGCTAACTTACATGGTTGGGCCCATTGACTGTGAATGGACGAACTACGTAGCAACTACGCTTTTGGGAAACGCGCCTCAGAGCAACTAAGATTTTAACCAACAGGATCAGTTTCTGTAACTAAAAATGATGTGCCTCACCAAAGTAAATACTGATTGAAAGCGCTTGTGATTACAAGCGTACCGTATTCTGACGCGATAATGTATTTTCACTTAATCTATGTCACAATACTTTTTAAAACTTTGCTCTCTGTTAATCATGCTTCAACTCCTGTTTGTCACTATCCATATTCTGTGATATTTGTTTTCCCCATGGTGTTCCTTCATGTGTTATGAGGTAACTTCAATAGTGCATTCATCACTCTTCTTATCTTTCTCTGTCCCTCTCTTTCTCTCTCTCCGCTAAGTGAGTAGGACCTAGGCGTAACAATTACCCTGGTCTTTACTGTTTCTACTCAAGCATGCCTACTCAAAGTTGGCTTTTAGATGGCTGTGCAACTTTTAGCTTTTTTAAATTTTCTGATTTTACAACTTTGCTTTGCATGCACTGGTATTTCCTTCAGGAAATGCAATTCTAGTTATTATTATTATTATAGTTTTCCTTTCTTCCAACCAAGCTATTGCGATTAATTCAGCCTCAACCGTTTAACTTAGAGACTTCATTCAAACTCCGTTGCGTAGGTTTTGGAAAGCACACTGATGCTCTGTTATTTTCATTTTTCTCTGATTTTTACTTTTTAAATATTTTTAAAATTAAATATCTTAAACTTTACAATGGGTTTCTATGGCACGGAATCTTGAGACTTTGAGTGTGTGAGCTAATCATTAGAGTGGAGGGGAGTTTGAAAATCACCTAAAATTTTTGTCTTTGATTTGCTATTTCTCCCACAAATTTTAGACTACCTACATAATATTCACATCAAAATGTAGATGAACTTGTGCTTGTTCCTCTCATGTATCAGTGGTCTGAATTGGACCTACACTTTTTGCCGTCTGAGCCTCAAACCAACAGCAAATCCAGACAGATCTCTCATCTAACCCCATATAAAATGACAGTCTGACTTTCCCCAGAAACCAGTTCAGGACAGTTTTTTCAAACTGCTCTAATGCTACATTTTTTCGACTTAAATGACACAATATTTATATTGAAATTCTCAGCAAAGCCTCGGCGAGCCTGCTGTGGCGTTATTTAAGTGATACTACCTACGAAATCTTGCATTTTATAGTGGGTGGCTCAAGAGGAAAATCATTTTTCTAATGACCTACGTGATTCAGCCTTTAAGCAAGTCAGTCGTTAATTTTTAAAACCGTAACCGTGGCAACTTAACTGTCAGCAGCAATACTATCCAGCTGCAGCCCCGGAGCAGAAGCCCCTAACGTGACACAAGCCCCTGGCTTGATGGAAGTGAGATAATGGCTATTCACTATTTTTATTCACTTAGCTAGCTCTTTAGCAAGGCTAGCGACCTAGCTAGCTAGCTCTTCCGCTAGCCTAGAAAGTGATATTTATTGAATAGTTATGCTACCTAGCATGCTGAAAAACAGTAAGTGATGGTAAACTAACCATTTACTGTTTCTATCGATTTAGCTATGTGCACAAGATGCAATTAGCTCACAAGCTGGCTAGCTAGGTGGTTCGCTAGTGTAAATATCACTAGCAAGGCTAGCGAAATAGCTAGTTTGCTAGCCTAGCTAGCGAGCTAGCTAAGTGAATAATGCTGAATTCGTAAACACGAGTCCTGTCGTGAATTAAAGTCGAAGGTACGAGGAAGTGAAGTCGTGAGCTCAAAAGAACGGAATTCACCAGTCGTGTCTTGAGAACACGGATCGTGGGACGCGTTACCGAATGCAGCATTAAAACGGTGAATAGCCATTATTTCTCTTCCGTCGCGCCAGAGGCTTGTGTCACGTCCAGGGCTGCAGCTGGATGCTACTCGTCAGCAGAGGTGGCTCTGGCCTCACCGATGTTTCAACCGTTGCAGTTCAAACGGGCACCGTTTCTCGGAGCTGAAGTGAATGCGGAGAAAACGCGGCTCTCCTATTAGACTGGGTGACAGTCAGTTCCAATGAAATCCGTTTCTTACTGACAGTGAAAAGAGCCTATCCAGGCCCATTTTTGCTAGTACAAATGTTGGGATTTCTACCGTAAACGAGCTCATTCCTTGCACTAATACCTGAATATTATCATTATTGGGTACGCATTAGTTAAAATGGTCCGATCTAGACGGACGTACACCTGCGCTAGCGAAGAGAAAGTGATTTCGGACCTCCGCAATTTTTTGCGGAGTGACTTAAATCAGAGTTGGCTGCTAGGCTACAGTCTCCGTCAGATGTATTAGTTGCATGAATACTGAGCTGGCTAAAAAGTGTAGAAATTATCCATCGTTTACAAATGGTGGTAGCTAAAGAGTTAAGCTGCTTTCACACCGGACGCGACACAAATTCGCGTATATTCGCGTCTTTACATTGACTTTGAATGTAACTTGTAGTTTGGAAAATTCGTTTCTCGTCCAGTGGGAAAGCGGCTTTATGGTGGCTGATAGTCTGGCAATTTCGCTAACACAGATCGTCACCTTTGCCAATGTTGCTATCGCCTCGGACTTACCGGTTGATATGTGAGGGGAGAAAAAAGTAATTAAGTTGCTGCATTCCGGGACTTTTTAAAATTTAATTCACGCATTAAATTATCCATGAACATTATGGACAATTGGGAAATCAGGCAAGAAAATGAAAGGGAGGTTTACCGAACTGGAAGCATGCTCTTTACGTGGTGAATGATTTGGAAGCTGCACCCAAATATTAAGTTAAAGTAGCGAACAAACGCAGATCTCCACAATAACCTTTAATTCCACACACAAATTTTGCTTGCTAAATAGCTAGCAACTTAACTCGTTTCATTTAGACAGCATAATCAGACAATTAATCGAATTACTTGCTAATTTTCCTTGCGTGGCCATCGCGGCCACGCTACGTAGCTTGCTACACAGATATCCAAATAAACATTTTATTTCATTATGCAGCATTGATAGCGAAGTTAGCCATCCAGCTAGCGAAATGTCTGTATTCTTTCAATCAACACTAAGATGCATACGCTCACAGAATGGACAAAATAGCTTTATGTGTCATTTTGATATCGAACAAATAAGACACAGCCATCATTGTAATCAGGAGAATTAACTCTGCTTCATTTGCTTGTGCTTAAAGCGTCTTCTCCTCTTCCGTAGCTGCCCTTGTTTTTCTGTCTTCCTCATGTACTTTTCATTTCTAATGGTAGTAGTTGAAGTAGCTCGTTGTTAGTGCTATTATGTATATTATAAATATTATATCAATTACATATTCGTGATATTTGTCATGGTATACATTTATCTAGCGGACATTTTGAGAAATTACATAGTAATTTCCTCGGTTGTCATTGAGACATCTACAAAACCCAAAACCAGTGAAGTTGGCACGTTATGTAAATCGTAGATAAAAACAGAATACAATGATTTGCAAATCCTTTTCAACTTATATTCAATTGAATACACTGCAAAGACAAGATGTTTAATGTTCAAACTGAGAAACTTTTTTTTTTTTTTGCAAATAATCATTAACTTAGAATTTAAAGGCAGCAACACATTGCAAAAAAGTTGGCACAGGGGCCTTTTTACCACTGTGTTACATCACCTTTCCTTTTAACGACACTCAGTAAACGCTTGGGGGGAACTGAGCAGACCAATTTTTGAAGCTTTTCAGGTGGAACTCTTTCCCATTCTTGCTTGATGTACAGCTTAAGTTGTTCAACAGTCCGGGGTCTCCGTTGTCATATTTTACGCTTCATAATGCGCCACACATTTTCAATGGGAGACAGGTCTGGACTACAGGCAGGCCAGTCTAGTACCCGCACTCTTTTACTACGGAGCCATGCTGTTGTAACACGTGCAGAATGTGGCTTGGCATTGTCTTGTTGAAATAAGCAGGGCGTCCATGAAAAAGACGTTGCTTGGATGGCAACATATGTTGCTCCAAAACCTGTATGTACCTTTCAGCATTAATGGTGCCTTCACATATGTGTAAGTTGCCCATGCCTTGGGCACTAATACACCCCCCATACCATCACAGATGCTGGCTTTTGAACTTTGCGCCTATAACAGTCCGGATGGTTCTTTTCCTCTTTGGTCCGGAGGACACGACGTCCACAGTTTCCAAAAACAATTTGAAATGTGGACTCGTCAGACCACAGAACACTTTTTCCACTTTGCATCAGTCCATCTTAGATGAGCTTGGGCCCAGCGGCCAGCGGCGTTTCTGGGTGCTGTTGATAAATGGCTTTCGCTTTGCATTGTAGAGTTTTAACTTGCACTTGCAGATGTAGCGAAACTGTAGTTACTGACAGTGGTTTTCTGAAGTGTTCCTGAGCCCATGTGGTGATGTCCTTTACACACTGATGTCGGTTTTTGATGCAGTACCGCCTGAGGGATCGAAGGTCACGGGCATTCAATGTTGGTTTTCGGCCTTGTCGCTTCGTGCAGTGATTTCTCCAGATTCTCTGAACCTTTTGACGATATTACGGACGTAGATGATGAAATCCCTAAATTTCTTGCAATAGCTCGTTGAGGAATGTTGTTTTTAAACTGTTCGACAATCAGCTCACGCATTTGTTCACTAAGTGGTGACCCTCGCCCCATCCTTGTTTGTGAATGACTGAGCATTTCAGGGAAGCTACTTTTATACCCAATCATGGCACCCACCTGTTCCCAATTAGCCTGTTCACCTGTGGGATGTTCCAAATAAGTGTTTGATGAGCATTCCTCAACTCTCTCAGTCTTTTTGCCACTTGTGCCAGCTTTTTTTTTTGAAACATGTTGCAGGCATCAAATTCCAAATGAGCTAATATTTGCAAAAAATTACAAAGTTTACCTGTTCGAACATTAAGTAACTTGTCTTTGCAGTGTATTCAATTGAATATAGCTTGAAAAGGATTTGCAAATCATTGTATTCTGTTTTTATTTACGATTTACACAACGTGCCAACTTCACTGGTTTTGGGTTTTGTACAATACAGAGATCAGGGTTCAATTAGAGAGGTAGTGGTGCTGCATTAACCACGATTTCCATACAGCTAATATATTTTCTCATAATTATTTATACAATGCAATTTTACACGTAAGCTGCTGAAATTATTGCACAAAAATCTCAATGTCACACATCAAACATTGGTTCATTTATAAACTTATTGTAGCCTATACTTGATGTCATTCATTATTAGTGTGACTTAAGATGAGCAAATCAGGGGTGTGTTTCCCAAAAATCACAGATGCTAACTTGCATGGTTGGGCCCATCGACTGTGAATGGACGAACTACGTAGCAACTACGCTATTGGGAAACGCGCCCCAGAGCAACTAGACTGAAGCAAGTGTTTAACCAACAGCATGAGTTTCTGGAACTAAAAATGATGTTCCTCACCAAAGTAAATACAGATTGATAGTGCTTGTAATTACAAGTGTACCATATTCTGACGCGATAATGTATTTTCAATTAATCTATGTCACAATACTTTTGAAAAATTTGCTCTCTGTTAATCATGCTTCAACTCCTGTTTGTCACTATCCATATACTGTGATATTTGTTTTCCCCATGGTGTTCCTTCGTGTGTTATGAGGTAACTTCAATAGTGCATTCATCACTCTTATCTCTCTCTGTCCCTCTCTTTCTCTCTCTCCGCTAAGTGAGTAGGGCCTAGGTGTAACAATTACCCTGGTCTTTACTGTATCTACTCAAGCATACCTACTCAAAGTTGGCTCTTAGATGGCTGTGCAACTTTTTAGCTTTTTTAAAAAAATCATTAACTGTGAATTGATTTTCTGATTTTACAACTTTGCTTTGCATGCACTGGTATTTCCTTCAGGAAATGCAATTCTAGTTATTATTGTTCTTACTTCTTCTGCCGTTCTACCCTATTAAACTAGTCTTGCATACTTCGTGCTATTTCAACAATTGAAGACCTGGGTGCAAGAAGTACCTAAGTCACAAAATAATACTTCTGAGATTCTGGGGGTCAAAGTTTTCAAAACATGTTGCAGATAATGACAATGGGCAATGGAAATGCACCAGTGCACAAGACTTGAGTGCTTCTTTGCAGAAATCTTTGGTATCAGATGATGCTCTGGCCATTGTGGCTTTTAATACTGGTGTCATCTCATTTTTTGCAAAATGTGACTTAAGTACTTCTTGCACACAGGTCTTCAATTCAAATATCAAAATGTGAAGCTTTTTCTGGACATTATTGCTATTATTTTTCTCTTTCATAATATTTATACTTTTTAAAATATTTCACTTTTTCTTATTTTTTTGTCCCATAGGAAACAATGAAACAGATTTTTTTAAATGTAGCTATTTTCAGCTATTTTTTTACTCTGGCATACTTTTTTAGCTAGAAACGTCATTCAAACTGTAAAATGTTAACCTACGCTTGGATAATTTCTTTACCGTTCTTTACAGTTTTGGCTGTATGAGCCGAAAAGCGACGGGACCGCTCACCGAGGCTCCATTAACTCTAATGTTAAATGCGACAAGAACATGCAGGTTGCAAAGGGTAAACGCAGTTTTCTAACTTGCTCGTGTTTCCATATTATTGGCACTACGAACACAATTTTGACACATATTACTCAGCTGACTCTCCTCTTTTGTATGGTATATCCATTTCCTAGATTGGACTTACCATTTTTGAGTTAGAAGTCGCAATCTGAAAGAAATGCCTGCGCTAAAATCTCCATTGGACTACATGACTCAGCCGACCTCAAATATCTCTGATATGGATCATTTGCGGTTCGACTCTGCCCTCCGCTGGCCCTTTTCCACACCTCAACACTGACGTTTTTAAGAGACAAAGATACAGACGACTCTAAAAGAATAATTCTGCGTCAAACTCAGTGAAAGAATTTCCGGTATAGTAGTTGGTACAGTCGCTGAAACCAGCTCCAGGACACAAAATCTTTGTGTACTTCATTTGAAAATGTGGTGGCCGTTTCCAATCCTGTCTATCATTTTTAATGTTTCCAGCTAGGATTGGTTAAAATCATCTGTTCAGAGCATTCATATCTTCTAGAATAAGCTGACGTAATCTCGGTTATTTTTACATTATTAGTGCAAAGCCAGTGAAGAGAAAAAAATTAACTGTCTCGAGACACTCCTTCAGAAGTCCGGCACAAGGTCGCCGATTGGCTGTACGCAAATAAGTTTCTGTTGGTGTCTGGAACTCTAGTGGGTGTAATGTGGAAAAAAAAAATACATTTGACCAGACCTGTCACTCTTTTCAGGACCTGTGAAACTTTTTGTGGATTTTTGCCTGTGTTGGAGCATTTTCCTTTCCCAGGACATCGCAACATAGCAGCCCATCTCAATTACCAAGGGACTGTAACTATCTTTTTTTTTATTTCAATCTTGGTCAGTAGGGTAGAGTGTAGATTAGTTCTAAGTGTTTGTTTAATTAAATCTGTTGAAGTTTAAGAATTTTGTCTGTCATTCCTTGCTGTCCGTGACGTCATAACAAATTGACGCCATAACAAATTGGGGCCATAACAAACTGGGGGCTCGGGTCCGGGATAGACCATTGTGCGAGTAATTTATTGAAAATCTAAAATTTCAAATTGTGAAATTGTTTTTTGAATTTTCCTAGATATATATTGGCAGATCAACAGCAATGGATGATTTCTTGGCATCACCAACCGTAGAGGTTTTGAAGTCTTTTAAAAAGACAGAACTGCTAGAAATATGCAGACAGTTAGAGCTGACAGATGTAAAACCAGCCATGAGAAAAGCAAGACTGGCTAGAGAGATTGTTGAATATTACATTGATGAAAATGTGGAAAAAGACTTTTACCTGGGTACTTCAAAAAGACTACCCAAAAGTAAAAACACTGGAGCACACTTTACAAGTCTGCACGTTTATTGAGGGGAATAGATGACTGACGTTTCGACTAGCGTCTTCCTCAGAATCATCTGAATACAGGAAAGGGAGGGGTATATATACCCTCCCACATAAATAAAATTGACAGCCAAAAATAGGGAAAGTGTATTTACACAAAACCAATCATTTCAATAAGAGAATATGTAGAAGAGAAAAAAAAAAGAATACAAAATAATCATAATAATAATAATAGTTTGAACCAAATGACATTTCCCCAATGGCAGTATTACAATGTACATTTATTTACATGTTCAAAAATACCTGATATTGTAACCCACATGCCTAGTCAGAAGGAATATAATTAGAGGAAGCATGATAGGCTGGGTGGATCATTCACTCCCCCAGAAGTTGCTGCATTTAAGATAAAAATCCAAAAGGCTTCCCTACGGAGTAGTTTATTAATAATATCTCCTCCCCTGGGGGATGGTGTAACTTTTTCGATACCTATGAATTTCAGGGAGGAGACCGAGCCATGATTAGCTTCCAAATAGTGACGTGCCATAGCATAGTCCAGATTTTTATTACGAATGGCAGTTTTATGTTTGCCAATTCGAACTTTGAGTGCCCGTTTGGTCTGACCTATATAAATTAAACCACAAGGGCATTTCAGCATATATATCACGTGCGTAGATTGGCAATTGATAAATTGTTTTATCTCATATTTTGTACCATTGAGGGGATGATGAAAAAACTTTGTTTTGTTCGAATTCGAACAGTGGGCACAGTGACCGCAGCTGAAAAAACCCTCCCTTTCCTGTATTCAGATGATTCTGAGGAAGACGCTAGTCGAAACGTCAGTCATCTATTCCCCTCAATAAACGTGCAGACTTGTAAAGTGTGCTCCAGTGTTTTTACTTTTGGGTAGTCTTTTTGAAGTACCCAGGTAAAAGTCTTTTTCCATGTCTATTGTCCTTTACTGTTGAGCACCTCTCCTCACTTTTGAAACTTGGCTGAAGCGCGTTGGACTTTTGCATATTGATGAAAATGTGTTTGCACCAGGAGATCTGGAACAGTTTCCAGTGGAAAATCCAAATGTAGAAATGGAACTTAAATTAAAAATGCTAGAGATAGAAAGGGAGGAAAAAGAAAAACAAAGGCAGTTTGAGTTAGAAAAATAATATACATATTTAACAAACTAATTAAAATGAAATAAAATAAGAAAAAATTTGTGGTTGATTTCTACATTTGCTTGTTCGATAAACAATTTTTTCTTTTCGAATGGGTGCCCCCAACGAAACCCTTCGTAGCGGTAAATTCAAATATAATTTAACTGTGGCAAAAATGATTACACGATTATTGTGTACATTATGCATTGATCAAATCCCAAGAAATCAATTCATGTGAATGTTGAGTTCTTTGGTGAATTAATTTTGACTTCATATTTTACCAAACGTTTACTTTGTAAAATTTTTGTTTGGTTTTTCAATGAATAAAATGCGCCATGTTAAATTCATAACTGCTTGGACTACATTATTATTCTGCGTCGTGTTTTTAATTGCATAGTGTACTTTTGCGCTATTTATGATTATCACTATTCTGAGTGAAAGGGTGAAATACGTACAGGATTCAGACATTTAATTTTACCGCAACCATTAGGTAATATTATTCATCATTAAAGATTGTATAAATAAATATAAATATTACTTTCAAAATCAAGTTATATGAAGCGCCCTCTTGAAACCAATTAAATGAAACTTACGAAAAAAAAAACGGCAAATCAGTAGCTGATCTACCTGAGATCAGTGGCGTATCTGTCGGGGGGGGGGGGCACAGACTAAGCGAAGTAGGAAAAGAAATGTTTGATTTTGAAAGGGAGGATCAGTGGTCTTGAGGGGCAAGGTGCATGTGAACGAACACGAATAAAGAAAAGAAAAAGTGAAGTAATAGAATTGTACAACCGCAATTCCAAAATAGTTGCGACAAAGTGTAAATTGTGAATAAAATCCAAATGCAATGACTTTCAAATCACACCAGCCAGTATTTTATTCACAATAGAACAGAGATAACATAGCAAATTTTGAAACTGAGAAATTTTACAATTTTATCCACAAAATGAACTCATTTCAAATTTGATGGCTGCTACAGGTCTCAAAAAAGTTGGGACTGGGGCCTGTTTACCATGATGTTGCATCCCCTCTTCTTTTTAACACAGAGTGGAGGTGTCTGGGCATTGAGGAGACAAGTTTCTTTCATTTAGCCTTTGGAATTTGATCCAACTCTTGTTTAATACAGGCTTCCAGCAGCTGGAGAGTGTTGGGTCTCCTTTGACAGACTTTTCGTTTAATTATGCGCCAAATGTTCTCAATCGGTGAAAGGTCAGGACACGGACTCTTCTACTACGAAGCCATGCTGTTGAAATAGCTGCAATATGTGGTTTCGCATTGTCCTGCTGAAATACACAAGGCCTTCCCTGGAATAGATGTCGTCTGGAGGGGAGCATATGTTGCTCTAAAACCTTTATATACCTTTCAGCATTCATGGTGCTTTTTAAAACATGCAAGTGTCCCACACCATATGCACTAATGCATCCCCATACCATCAGAGATGCTGGCTTTTGAACTGAACGCTGATAACAGGAGGGGTGGTCTTTCTCCTCTTTAGCCCGGAGGACACAACGCCCATGATTTCCAACAAGAATGTCAAATTTGGACTCGTCTGACCACTGGACACTTTGCCACTTTGCTACAGTCCATTTTGAATGAGACTTGGCCCACAGAACACAGCAGCGCTTTTGGATCACACTCAACAATGGCTTCCTTTTTGCATGATTGAGTTTTAGGTGGCATCTGTGGATGGCACGATGGACTGTGTTTACAGACAGTGGTTTCTTTAAGTATTCCTGGGCCCATTTAGTAACGTCAATGACAGAATCATGCCAGTGAGTGATGCAGTGGCGTCTGAGGGCCCGAAGATCATGGGCATCCAGTAAAGGTCTTCGGCCTTGTCCCTTAAGCACAGAGATTTTTCCAGTTTCTCTGAATCTTTAGATGATGTTATGCACTGTCAATAATGAGACCTTCAAAGCCTTTGCAATTTGACATTGAGGAACATTGTTTTTAAAGTATTCCACAATTTTTTTACGCAAGCATTCACAGGTTGGAGAGCCTCTGGCCATCTTTACTTCTGAGAGACTCAGCCTCTCTAACACATCCCTTTTATAGCCAATCATGTTACACACCTGATGCCAGTTAACTAAATTATTTGCTTAATGTTCTTTCAGCTGATTCTCTTATATATTAATTGCTTTTTCAGACCTCTTTTGCCTGTGTCCCAACTTTTTTGAGACCTGTTGCAGCCAGAAAATTTGAAATAAGCTCATTTTGGGGATAAAAATGTAAAATGCCTCAGTTTCAACATTTGAAATGTTATCTATGTTCTATTGTAAATGACATATTGGCTCATGTGATCTGAAAGTCATTGCATTTTGATTTTATTCACGATTTACACTTCTTCCCAGCTATTTCGGAATTGGGTTTGGAAATAGGAAGGTCAAAATACAACGGTGGAAACGTGATGAACTTGATTCTGATAATGATGATCATGAGGACGATTATGATGATGACATGACATGACGGCCAAGTTGAAAATAAGGATTAGCCCGAGGCCAAAGTTGTCAGTTTCAACTTTCCATAATGTCACACGTGTGCGTCAAAGTTCAAAATCTATGCATGCGTCTATTGGGTAAATAACGCAAAAATATGCCTTTTTATAATCCGCTATAGCTCCGCAAAATGGGTGGAGACCCCCAATTTTTTTACATATTCTGAAAACTTGTAGATATGAATCCATGAAAAAGAAATGTAACTTTTTTTATGGTATGACGTCATCATATTGGCATCTGAACTCAAATAATTCAATTTTCAATTTATCATGTTATATTTTTATATTCTTTTGAGGCTATCTATCTTATTATTGAGTAATTTTCTCCTGGATTTTGATATGTTGTAGCTGAGACAATTTTCTTCCATAAAATAAAATTTTTTATCGAATGTTGGAATCATGGCCATATTACAACTGCAAAATGTGATTTGGGAATCCCATTTTCCATTTACGTGTTATCTCTAGGTGAAATATTTTAGTATATTTGTGAAAGCCCATCTGTGTGTCAAGGCGCGCCATTATAAAAAAATGCTTTTAATTCATCTCTGGCATGAATAAACTAAATTTGAATTGGGTCAATATCAGATACTTATATGCGCACGTACGCGTACTTCTGCGCGTCAGTGCAAACATTAAAAATTCTGTTGACTGAAAATATACTCAAGCAATTTTCTTGAAATTTGTATCAGTTATCAGTAACATCATTTACAAGTTCCCATAACATTTTCAAGATCATCACGTTACTGTGATATCATCTAGGCACCATTTTGTGGAAATCAACTCATGGTCATAACGGAAAATCAAATCTTATTCATATCTGGCATGGATAAATTTAATTTGAATACGAACAATGTCACATACTTAATCGCGCGCGTACGCCTACATTTGCTTGTCAGTGGGCGCACAAGAATGAAAAATTCTGCCGACGTTTACTCAAAATATCTACTTGGACATTTTTCTTCAAATTATCAGTTATCAGTATCAGCAGCCACAAGAAACAACATTCTCAAGATCATCAGGTTATTTCCGAAACTGGACAATTACCGGTTGTTAAAGGAAACTTAACCCCACGAATTTTTCTCTGTAATTATGTTAAGAGTAGAATACTCTTTGATTTGGTGCATAAATCACCAAATTTGCTGGTCTGGATGGCCTACTCTAAGCAAATCTATAGCCGCAAATGTACCAAACTTTGGACGTCATCTGCTCTGACAGGATGCGGCCATCTTGCATCATTTCACGTCCCCCCACGGATTGTGATGTAGTAGACGAAGTGTGTGCACCAAACTGTAGTTGGAAAGAGTTTAAATTCGCGAACTTTCCCATTACTTTTCAACGCAGAAAAATCATAGCTGAAAAGGTAGGAATTTATTTTAAATTATATCACAGGGGAACAATTGTAGCTTAAAGTGCCCCTTCTGCGAGAAAATGGACTTATCTGTTAGTATTTGAATATGGTAGGTCCATAATCAGTTTGTGACATGTCGCGGTTCTTGAACTCCAACACCACTTGAAGTATTGGTTTTTGCAAATAAAAGGAAATAGGCGGAGAATTTACACCAATAAAAAATGTGTTGCAATGTTACGAAACACCGTAAATTGATTATTCATATTCTTGCAGGTTCTCGCCCACTCTGGAGTGTAACCGCCCACACAAAGATTCAGGCAACGTGCCAACTGTCAGTGTCATCCACAGTCTACGGCAGGGGTCGGCAACCCGCGGCTGTGGAGCCGTGTGCGGCTCTTCAGCCCTTCTACAGTGGCTCCCTGCAGCTTGAAAAAAATTAATTACGGCTATTTAAATTAATTTTTTTCTTCCAAACAAAATATTGCTTATTTTGGAGATCGGGGTGATACTGTGACACTGGAAAAAAAGCATTTTATATTTGTGACCCCGCCCGTGAAAACACGGCTAAACTCTCCTGATCTAATTAAAGACCGTCAAATAGTCTCTGTGATAAAAAGTGACAAAGAAATGAGATGTGAGTTTATGGCTGTAAATGATAGGTTACATATTGGGGTTTGGAAATAAAGTTCAAAAATTAATTTCTAACATCATACATATTAAAATTAATGAATTTATTTACACTTCGTTTACGCGGAAGTTGCTTTCCACAAGCCTGGTCTATTATGTTTTCAATCGGCTTTTAGTTTACCCTCGGCGGATGAACGCCTGATAGTTTGGGTGTCATTTGGTTTAGGAACTTCTTTTCTACCATTGAAAATGAATGTAGACGATAATGCGCACCGTCGTAAAGCAGGTCAGTCAAAGGTACAGCAGATGAGTTGCGATTTAAGCCGGGTGCGGATTTCTCCACTGATTGCGTCGTATCGCCACGGAAATTTCAGAAATGAAGTGTTTGCATTTGTAGGTTAACGTCTTGTGAAGCTAACCAGCCCAGTTTGAGGACATGTCATGCCTGTCAAAACTTTGAAATGACCTCACTCAGTCAATATTAGAGATATCAGTTCGATTATTTCACAGAATATTCCTTACATGATGTAGAATGACCTTGTGTTAAAAAAAAATAAAAACTGTTCATCACCAGAAAATGACTTTAGCTGGGTTATCACAGGCAGGGATATAGGTGACCTATTGGCAATTGCAAATGACGAGACATCTGTCTCGTTGCGTTTTCATTTTGGCAAGGTGGGATGATGCATTGGGGCACGATGCGTAGGCTACATGAAAGCCCATCCAGGTAGGCTATTCCGAGAGCTAGGCCACTTTTAGAATGGTTTAAAAAATCAATAGCCTAATCGCAGGGCTGCCAAATTTCTTCGCATTCTCACGCATACAGCGTAGGTCTCACGTATTTTCGAGACATATTCACCGAAGTCAGCAATTGTTCAATCAGCGCGTATATTAATGAGATTCTTACGCGTAATTGAAGTCCTTGTGCATGGCAGTTTCAGTTTCACTAGCGTGGCGGTGGATTTCACCACTAGTAACACGGAAAGCGATTATGACTCTGGACCTCTTGCACTTTTTCTTTACTTGGGGATTGAAAGCAATGCATGTGTTTCATGACCGTTTCGATTGTTTGAATGGAATAAGACAATTTGAAATGTCTTTATGCCATTCCATTGCTTCCAATTCCTGAGAAAAGAAAAGCGTGAGAATTCCAGAGTCATAATCGATTTCCATGTCACTAGTGTGGAAATGAACCGTGATGCACGTGAAACTGATAAACTTTCATGCACAACGACTGTAATTCTGCAAGAGAATCTCTTAAATGCGCATTAATTGAATAATTGCTGACTACGGCATGGGAACGCGAATGCCACTAAGAAGTGTGAGACTTGAGCTGAATGCGTTGGAGTTGGCAGCTCTGCAGTTGAGAGGGCTGCGAGACATTTTGTCTCATTTGTTAGATAGGCTAGTAAAATTACCACTATGAAACGTCCATTGTTATACGTGTTGATGACATTTCCAGCATTGCATCGGCCTTCTCTACAGATTCGGGGTCATATATATACATAAGGCAATATTTGTGAACTTTGTGTAGCCATTGCTTCGCTGAAGTCTTACTATGCTACCTGTAAAATCTGTTGTCTTTCACCGTCTATGGTTGTAGCTAGCTAGGCTCTGGGCTAGTATGGCATTGGGGCTGTTTACATATTGAATATTCACGAATGTAGCTGAACTATCCAATCAGCACGAAGCTCATTTAAACGCTGGATATTCATGAGGGAACTCGCCCATCTTAGACTGCCTTTCAGTGATGCTTAAAAGGTCATCAAATAAGTGATCCAAGGCACTTTTCCCACAAATAAAGGTATGAATACGATGGCAGGGCATTGGGGATTAACACAAAATGTCGGGATATGTCTGGAAGGGGCACTTTAAGTATTTTTTTTTAAATGTAGCAGTTGACAAATAAATTTTCATTTGTGCGAAACATTTACCCCTACTTGTTCATGCATTTTGCATTCTGACATTTGTAAGTACAAAAGAAAATAACAGTTGAAGGAAATACTACATCACCACACACACACACACACACACACACACACAAAGAGGTATCCATAAATTTGAATACATTTACAAAGCAATCAACTTCGCCTTGTGCGTCACGTCTCAAGACAATGTCATGTTGAGAAGGTGTAATTATTCTTGCTTTATACCTTTTACACACTTTAATTGAAAATCTTAGAGCTTAATGGGCAGAGATGTTATAAACCTGTCGGAATAACCTAAGTTAATGCTTGGGGTTCAGTTTCCTTTCACCTGAAGCGTCCCATGAACATTGTGTCACAATATGTCAAAACCTTATTTCAACAGACCACCTAATTCGTCTCCAGCAGCGAATTCAAATCTCTCGTTTTATTAAATTTCTGAAAAATCTTATTTTATTTCATTTACTTCTTTTCATGCAATATCACTTTATTTCATTCCATTTCAATTTATTTTATTTCACTTTTTTCTATTTCATTATTTTTCCTCATAAATGTAAGCAATGAGTTTTGGCATTTGCAGTTGACACGTTTTGACATTTGCAGTTAAAATGGAAATTTTGACATTTGTGGTCGACATTTGCGGTTAATCAGATTTTGACATTTGCAGTTGAAGTGTTATGACATTTGCGGGTATTTTGACATTTGCGGTTGACGTGTTATGACATTTGCGGTTGACGTGTTATGACATTTGCGGGTATTATGACATTTGCAGTTGACGTGTTATGACATTTGCGGGTATTTTGACATTTATGGGCTCTACGGACCCCCACAGAGGAAGAGGAACAGTTCAGCACAGTTGTAATAGGCAATGCTTGGCTGATGTCACCAGCCAGAGGTCTCCGGTGTGCTGCCAGATGTTGAAGTGCTTGCTAGCACTGGACTGCCCACAAACAAGAGTATTTATGCTTGAGAGGAACTGAAGACACTTGTGCATGTCCATTTTGAGAAAATTGAGAAAATCAACTGAGCTTGCTGTAATGGATGTTTTCCCATCCTTACCTTGCAGTGTGTGAAAATGTGACTTAAGTACTTTTAGCACCAGATTCATCGAGCCTTAGCTCCAGTTTAGGATTGGAAACTTGCTCCTGACAAACATGATAAAGAGAGTACACTTGACAAGGGTTAACAAGAACACAGCCCCAGTCCTGTACCTGATTAGGATTGGAAGCTTGTTTTTGAAAACTGGAGTTGATGAACAGGATTGAATTGACCTAACTTGAACCTGGTCCGAATCCTGGATTAGGATTGGAGCTTGTTCGAATTAACTAGTGACAATAATGGCTTCGAAGACATTTAAGCTGCCACAAAAGTGCTGGTTGCAGTAAGAGAAAAATGAAGAAGTTTACTAACACACATGTGACTTTGATCTCAGTATGAATGTGACTTAACAATGCAGCAACAGGCACGTGCAGTGGATGGCATAAATATCTGTCACTCACTCATTAGAAAATGAGCGTGTGACAAAATTCAGCAGAGAGGGGAGAGAGGACGCAAACTAATCACAACGCATACAACAAATAGACAGGCATGCTGATGAATTATGAAGAGACCCCCTGGGGATTCAGACGAGGGTTGTGACAATGTGGGCCTAAACATTGAATGAAAAGAAAGCCACTTTGTTGCATGGTGGCCCTTTATATGTTTTTATGCAAAAATTATGAGCGGCACTTTATTGCTTAAGACCTCTTGCCACCTTGTTTCAATGTGGTGCCAAAATTGCCAGTAACTTTGCACCTGCATCCAACTGTATACAGTGCTGTGAAAAAGTATTTGCCCCCTTGCTGATTTCTTTTTTTTTTTGCATATTTGTCACACTTAAATGTTTCAGATCAACAAACAAATTTTAATATGAGACAAAGATAACCCAGATAAATAAAAATGCATTTTTTAAATGATTTCATTTATTGAGGGGAAAAAACTATTCAAACCTACCTGGCCCTATATGAAAAAGTAATCCCCCCCCCGCCCTTGTTAAATCATGAATTAACTGTTATTAACCACATTCTTTGAGTTCAATTTCAGGAGCCACACCCAGGCCTGATTACTACCGGACCTGTTGAATCAAGAAATAACTTAAATAGAACCTGTCTGACAAAGTGAAGTAGGCTAAAAGATCTCAAAAAGCAACACATCATGCTGCAATCTAAAGAAATTCAAGAACAGATGAGAAACAAAGTCATTGACATCAATCAGTCTGGAAAGGCTTACATAGCCATTTCTAAGGCTTTGGGACTCCAGCAAACCATGGTGAGAGCCATTATCCACAAATGGAAAAAACTTGGAACATTGGTGAACCTTCTCAGGAGTGGCCGGCCTACCAAAATTACTCCAAGAGCACATCGACGACTCATCCAGGAGGTCACAAAAGAACCCAGAACAACATATATAGAACTGCAGGCCTCACTTGCCTCAGTTAAAGTCAGTGTCCATGATTCAACAATAAGAAAGAGACTGGGCAAAAATGGAATCCATGGGAGAGTTCCAAGTCGAAAACCACCGCTGATCAAAAAGAACACATAGGCTTGTCTTATATTTGCCAAAAAAAATCTTGATGATCCCCAAGACTTTTGGTATAATATTCTGTGGACTGATGAGGCAAAAGTTGAACTTTTTAGACAGTATGCGTCCCGTTACATCTGGCGTAAAACTAACACAGCATTTCAAAAAAAGAACATCATACCAAAAGTCAAACGTGGTGGTGGTAGTGTGATGGTTCAGGGCTGCTTTGCTGCTTCAGGACCTGGACGACATGCCGTAATTGATGGAACCTGCTCTCTACCAGAAAATCCTGAAGGAGAATGTCCGACCATCAGTTCATGACCACAAGCTCAAGGGCACTTGGGTTATGCAGCAGGACAATGATCCAAAACACGTCCACCTCTGAATGGCTTAAGAAAACAAAATGAAGGTTTGGGGTGGCCTAGTCAAAGTTCGGACTTAAATCAGATTGAGATACTGTGGCATGACCTTAAACAGGCCGTTCATGATCGAAAATCCTCCAATGTGGCTGAATTAAAACAATTCTGCAAAAAAGAGTGGATCAAAATTCCTCCACATCGATGTGAAAGACTCATTGCCAGTTATCGCAAACGCTTGATAGCGGCTTTTGTCGCCAAGGGTGGCACAACAAGTTATTTGGTTTAGGGGGCAATTACGTTTTCACATTGGGCCAGGTAGGTTTGAATAGTTTTTTCCCTCAATAAATGAAATCATTTAAAAAATGCATTTTTATTTACCTAGGTTATCTTTGTCTAATATTAAAATTTGTTTGTTGATCCGAAACATTTAAGTGTGCCAAATATGCAAAAAAAAAAAAAAAAAAAATAGAAATCAGGAAGGGGCCAAATACTTGTTCCACAGCACTGTACATTTCAGACTTACAATATCCAATGGCTAATCAGGACAAGCTTCATTTTACCGAGGTCATGACCTATAAATGACTTGGAACAAATAACTGAGGCAACCACATTATGATAACAATATGCAATGTATTCATTTTAAATGTCTGATGCTGTCTCCTGTTCTTCCAAAAAGAAAAAATCCAGTGGATAAAACAAAAGAAATATGTATTTTAAGGAAAAGGCTGTACTATGATAAAAAAACTCTCCTGGAGACAGTGATGGAGGGGCTGGGAACAGGGAGGCAACAAGCAATCTGTCAAGGACTCAAGTGTCATTACTCATTTTGCACTCATCCGCTTGTGAACCTTCCATTGCTATGCAGTAATCTGTTCTTAAGGGCTTATTCACCTTATACAAAAAGGGGCCTGTATCAGATGGGAGGCCCCGATAACTTAGGCTGTGACCTTGCTCAGCAGCTCATGCACATTCTGCTAAGCAGCTCTTTCAGTCTCCCAGTCCCTTACTTCCTCTCCATGAATGTGATCGATATAGGGTTGCACATCTGTGAATTACTATCACAGAAGACCCGCCACGGTCCTGTACTGGACAACATGTGCTCTGCTATTAAATGATGACTTAGACATATCTCCACTGCTCTTTCTCACTCAATCACCTCCGTACTTTACTCTCTCCCCTTCATCCTCTCTGCCTCTGCAGCATTCTGGCTCTCAATCCCCTCTCCTGGCCCCAAACTCTGCCTTTTTCCTTCTCTCTCTCTCTCTCTCTCTCAGATCTTTTCCTGAAGAAGTAAACCCATATTAGGGATACATGGAAGCTTTAATTTGAGTGACGCAGGGTTTGTTTCACCTCTTTCCTGGCACTGCAGTAACTGAGCCTGCTCTGTTTATCAAAGGGCTCTTGTGTGGCAGGCATATCGGTTACCCATTCAGAGCTCACATGCGTTCCCCTTGGCAGAAGCCAACAGTAAGACCCGCCAATCATTTCAGTGGACTGGAGATTACTGGCAGCAGAGACAAAGAGAGAAGACCAGCCGATATTGAAGGTGAATCAAGGCAAGCTTAGGTTCAAATCACAGAACAAGGTAATTTCGACGGGGCTTTGGCTTGGAGGTATGTGGTTTGGGGTCCCCAGGGCATTGATCTGGCTCTCAGAGCCACAAGTTTGACAGACGATAAAGGAAAGTATATATGCATACTAATCTGAGAAGTATCTGAATTCAGATTTGGGAATTAGTGCTTGGGGGCATGATGTTACAGCTACAAGCACAATTGCGTCATTGCTGGCTCAATTCCAAGGTTTAAATCCTCTAGGTGGACTATGCATGTTTTGCCCATGTCTGATTGGGTTTTCTTTGGACACTTCAAAGACAGGTAGTGAGTGGACTGTCTTAGTAACCCCTAGGATGTGAGAGAGTGTGGTTTGAGATTGTGAGTGAAGGATGTGTCATTCAGTGTACTGAATAAGGGGAGTCCTGTAGCACATGTTGATGTACAGGAGCAAACAGGAATATCTGTTAGTACTTGCAGCATGTGAGAAAGATATAATATACTCTATAATGTACAGGAGCAAACAGGAATATAGTACTTGCAGCATGTGAGAAAGATATAATATACTCTATAATGTACTGTAATAATGCACTAAAATGAAGGATCTGTCGATTAATTAATCTAGTTTGATGTTAATACCAAACCTTGTGCAGAACTTGTGAGAAAGAATTGGGCTCCGTGAGTAATGGCCTGAATCTTAAAGAGGAACTCAAAAATACCTGACTTTTTTGCGGTTTTGGCTGTTTTAGGCACTTTAAATTACTCTCTCCCCGAATACATTCGTAACCGAGCTCAATCGTCCTATTTGTGTTGAAAAAGATCAAAAACCAGCCCAGCTGCAATGCGATTTCCCCGATTTCCAAAAAAGCGAATTAAGTATTAATTTATGCATGTGACGTCGTTCTGAGACTGTTGCAGCTCTCAATTCGACGTGGATATACAAGTGCGTATGTTCCATGTGAAATATCCAAGCTAAAGCTTCACCTTTGGGTTTATTTTTAATACATATTATTCGACAAATATAGAATGCCTTGATCTTGTGTAGTTGGAGGCTTTACGAGGAACATTGTCAAGAATCTCATCAGTGTTGGTGTGAGATCTTGCTCAGACGTTTACTGTGCCAATGACTGAAACAAGTGACATCGCCGATGACCTGCAGTAAAATCGACACCAGAAAGTCACAAAACTCATATTGCATGCATAAGTCAAAGCTGTAGCGGATTTATTGAATATGGCTAGCTGGCTATAAAACTGGAGAGTTGACAATGTGCAGAATTAACCCCTTAAGCCCAACACCCCGGTACCGGGGGCGGTGGTTAAGCATGATAAATACAGCACGTTTCCAAATTGCAACATTGTCATGCGGCATATCCACTTCATGCGAAGAAACTCGGCAAGAAGCTCATGTTGATCATTTTTACCACAACCAAACACAATTCAAGCACCAAGCAAGTACAACGTAAATAAGCATGTCACAAAACATAGGATAAAATCATATCAGCGCTGAATTGCTAGAATTTCTACTGAATTTGTGCTGTGCATACAAACGATACCTCAAATTAAAAAGGAAAGTCCACAGAATCCAACGATATACGCCCTGTCATTTTCAACCGACACCACACTCAAAGAACAGCAGACATATTATACGCAAAAAAATTTCTTACCTTTGATATTTTGTAATAAAAAATTGTTTGAGGGTAAATCCACGCTTGCTATTGTAAGCTGAACGTGTACGTGTAATAACGAAACTAGATCTCCCAGTTTCCACGCATGTTTTTCTTCTCAAGCATTGCTTCAAAGATCTCAGTTCCTCAGCATTCAGCTTGCTTGCGATGTATTTTCCTCTATGTGAACGGCTTGTGATGCTGTCAATACGACTTTGCCGGTAGCCATTTGATTCTATGGGCTTTGACATTTCCAACGAGCCCTAAACCACCTTAATCGCACAAACCTAGCCTGAGCTGGAGCCTTATGTTCCCAGAGCGTCAAACCGAGTCCATGGGCCATTCAAATGTACTTAAATAGTGCAACAATATAAAAGGTCTTCAGCTTTATCCCTTACGCACAGAGATTTTTCCAGTTTCTCTGAATCTTTTGATGATGTTATGCACTGTCCATGATGAGACCTTCAAAGCCTTTGCAATTTGACGTTGAGGAACATTTTTTTTAAAGTATTCCACGATTTTTTTATGCAAGCCTTCACAGGTTTGGGAGCCTCTGGCCTTTTTACTTCTGAGAGACCCAGCCTGTCTAAGACATCCCTTTTATAGCCAATCATGTTACAAACCTGATGCTAGGCATGACCTTCCCTTACAGAAACCATGTTTGCTATCCCTCAAGATATTACGCTCAATGAATAATTCCAGCTCATCTTTTATGATAGATTCCAGTATTTCACATGCAATGCAAGTTAAACTGACTGGCCTGTAATTTCCTGGCTCAGTACGGTCCCCTGTCTTATACATTGGTATTATATTGCCCTGCTTCCAATCATTTGGTATTTCTCCAGTTTCTAAAGACAGTCTGAAGACAGTGGAGAGCGGTTTAAAGATGATCTCACTAACTTCCATGAGCACTCTAGGATATAAGCCATCAGGACCCGCCACCTTATCTGCCTTTAGTTTATGCAACTTTGTCTAATACTTCATCCCTTACCTCAATTTCTGCTAAATAATCTTCAGCATTGGACATGCCCTCTGGCCGAATAAAAACCCGCTACGAGGTAAAAATTCTCAAAGTAACTGTTTAAGGTATCCGCAATATCCTTGTTATCATATAGCAGTGATCCATATTTATTCTTTATGCGCTTAACCTCTTCTTTGACTTTCTTTTTTCTGCTACAGTACTGAAAGAAGCACTTAGGATTAGTTTTTGCCCCTTCTCCAATTTGCCTTTCAAACAGTCTTCTAGCATTCCTCAGCTCTTTTTTGACCACAGCTTGCATTTTACAGTATTCAGCCTTAGTGTTGTGAGGAAGCGTTCAGGAACCAGAAGCGAGACCAAAAATATCCAGTAAACTTGTTCTTTATTGGATCTGGGGTGGAAACCCCTGCAGGGCAGTAAACAACGGTACAGAATCCACAATCCAAAATCAGAATCCAGTAGTCGTAATCCAATTCGTAAACAGGGCAGCAAACACAAAACTCAGGGTTGGGCAAAGCATGTACGGTACACGAGCACAGGAATATCAAAGACAAAGCCATAATCAAAATCCAGGACGTTCCAGTCAGAAGAATAACACGAAGAGTACAAGGCATAAACGATCACAGCACAAGGAAAACGTTCTGACAAGAGCTGGTAGTGAAATGACTGCTTAAATACACATACGGGAAGTCACATGCTATAGTAGGGAACAGGTGAGCTGGATCAGACTAATTAACAAAGGAATGAACAAGAGGAAGTTCCTAACCACATGAAATTGGCGAAAGCCAAAACGCGGACAGGGATTACACGGACAGCCTATGACAAACAGACAACTCTGGTTAGGGAGTTCTAAAGTGCACAGAGTGAGAGGCAGAACAGTGTTTAACAAGGTGCGGAGAATCCGCTGAAGCACAGCAAAGTAAAGTGAGTGAAGGCAAGGGGCGGAGACTAGAGCAGAGCGAGTGCTGAGAGCTCGTTAGTCAATTAGTAATGTGCAGCTATACAATCCCTAGTGCTTGTTAGTAAGTTAGTACTATAAACAATGTTAGTTAATGTTAGTAATTTATCCAAAATAATAAACTGTTAGTATTTGTTAGTAAAGATAGAACAGCAAGGCGAAGGAAGCAAACGAGATTGGAAGGAATGTTTGGAAACCCAGAACCCATGAAATCACCTGAAAGCGTGGCACACAAGACTGGGGAATAAAACTGTCACATCACATATGACCAGACAGGGGAGACAATGTGCAATGCAGGGCATGAGAAATACAAAAACCAGAATGATAATCTAAACTGTGAATATGGGAAATGGCAGGCAAAGGACATAACAAAGAAAGACAGGCAAAATACAAAACATGGCATGGACTGAATCAAAAAACATGGCTTGGAATCAGAGTCATCACGAAAACATGGTCAGGCACAACAGAATCATAACAAGTATTCTCATTGTTATCCTTTATGTACATCTTATTAAGATTCCTCTTTTCCCTCAAACTCCTACGAATAGCTTTGGTCATCCACGGAGGATTCCGCTTTTTCAGCTTACTTTTGGACACCGTTGGAATGAATTTGCATTGTGAATCAAGTAAAACCCCCTTAAATCTTTCTCACATCTCATTTACAGACTCACAGTCCAGGAGTGTCTCCCATTTTATTTTGCTTAGATATGAACGCATCCTGTCAAAGTTTGCTCGCCAAAAATGGAAAATTTTGGTTTTCCAAGACACCTTTTTAACTTCCCATGAAACATCAAAACTAACAGTAGTGATCACTAGTCCCAAAAGGCTCCAGTGCCTCAACATTGCTAATTCTATCAGGGTCATTACAAAGCACTAAATCTAAAATTGCCTTCTCTCTTGTAGGTTTATTAACATACTGTACCAAAAAATTGTCATTTATAACATCTAGAAATTCTTCTGCCCCTTTACCCTGTCCTTTCACCATTTCCCAATCAATGCCAGGATAATTGAAGTCTCCCATAATAATAGTCCCTCCTCCTCTACAAGCTTGCCTAATCCTCTTAAAGAGCATTTCATTGACAATATTGTCCAAAGCTGGCAGTCAATAGCATACTCCTATGTTTAAACCTGTCTTGTGTTTGCCAATGAGCCTGACCCAGATATCTTCACAGGGCAAGGAATGTTCAATTTCAGGAATTTCCTTGCACATTTATGTTTTCGTTCACATAAGAGTGCTACGCCCCCTCCTCGCCTATTACATCTATCCTTCCTAAAGAGCTTATAACCTTCTATATTATATTCATCTCCATCCTCTTCACTAAGCCATGTCTCTGTAATCCCAACTATGTCATAGCCCTCACTAATCATAATGGCCTCAAGTTCTGGAAATTTACTTTTTATGCTTCTTGCATCTAAATAAAAACATTTCAGGTGATTACAAATGCTCTTCCCCTTCGATTTCCCATGTGCCTGCTGCTCCAAGCCCCCCACTACGCTTTTTTGCTTTAAAAATATATTGTCAATAGTGCATGTAACGCTGTCATCTTTCATCAGGGCAGTTTGCATTTCCCTATATTTGTGGCTGGCTGAAGCAGGGCCCGGGTGGGGAACTGAACCCCAGACTCCCAGGTAAGAGTCAAACGCGCTGACCGCATTGCCAAAGAGTCAGGCTCATTGGCAAGGTAGCCAGGGCGCGTACTTATTAGGAGGCATTTCTAGTGACAGGACCCTTCAACTGTCACATCTTGATCCACAAAGAATTCGTCGGACAAACTCTTGCTTACAGAAGTCATGTTTTATTCAGCCACTCTGCGTGCTCAAGACTTTCGGTGTCCGGACGACACGACAAGGTACCCCGATTCCAAGAAATGTGGTGCACTGCCAACAACATATAGATCTGATCTTCTTGAGCTGATTTAGGGCCTGATTTACTAAGACCTTTAGCACATGCAAAATCTTTTTGCCCCTGCAAAACCAATAACATTGCCCTTGATTAGCCAGGGTAATTGCCTTGCACTAATAAGTGGCAAGGTGTCTGGTTTTGCACGGGCAAAAAGATTTTGCATGTGCTAAAGGTTTTAGTAAATCAGGCCCTTAGTCACTAAAAAAAAATTTCAAAAATAACCCAAGAATATACAACCCCAATTCCAAAATAGTTGGGACGAAGTGTAAATTGTGAATAAAATCAAAATGCAATGACCTTCAGATCACGAGCCAATATGTTATTTACAATAGAACATTAGTAACATTTCAAATGTTGAAACTGAGACATTTTACATTTTTATCCACAAAAAGAGCTTATTTCAAATTTTCTGGCTGCAACAGGTCTCTAAAAAGTTGGGACACAGGCAAAAAAGGGCTGAAAAAGCTATTAATATATAAGAGAATCAGCTGAAAGAACATTTAGCAAGTAATTAAGTTAACTGGCATCAGGCTACAAAAGGGATGTCTTAGCGAGGCTGAGTTTCTCAGAAGTAAAGATGGCCAGAGGCTCTCCAACCTGTGAAGGCTTGCGTAAAAAAATTGTGGAATACTTTAAAAACAATGTTTCTCAGCGTCAGATTGCAAAGGCTTTGAAGGTCTCATCATGGACAGTGCATAACATCATCAAAAGATTCAGAGAAACTGGAAAAATCTCTGTGCGTAAGGGACAAGGCCGAAGAACTTTACTGGATGCCTGTGATTTTCAGGCCCTCAGACGCCACTGCATCACTCACCGGAAAGGAAGCCATTGTTGAACACGATCCAGAAGCGCCACCATATTCTGTGGACCAAGGCTCATTTAAAATGGACTGTAGCAAAGTGGCAAAGTGTCCTGTGGTCAGACGAGTCCAAATTTGACATTCTTGTTGGAAATCATGGGCGTTGTGTCCTCCGGGCTAAAGAGGAGAAAGACCACCCCTCCTGTTATCAGCGTTCAGTTCAAAAGCCAGCATCTCTGATGGTATGGGGATGCATTAGTGCATATGGTGTGGGACACTTGCATGTTTTAAAAAGCACCATGAATGCTGAAAGGTATATAAAGGTTTTAGAGCAACATATGCTCCCCTCCAGACGACATCTATTCCAGGGAAGGCCTTGTGTATTTCAGCAGGACAATACAAAACCACATACTACAGCTATTACAACAGTATGGCTTCGTAGTAGAAGAGTCCATGTGCTGAACTGGCCTGCCTGCAGTCCTGATCTTTCACCGATTGAGAACATTTGGCGCATAATTAAATAAAAAGTCCGTCAAAGGAGACCCAAAACTCTCCAGCAGCTGGAAGCCTGTATTAAAGGATCCATTACCTGGTATTTACACCTGCTAAAAATAAGTGATTTGGGTCTGAAACATAATGTTTTGCAGTAATTTGCAAAAAATTACGCAACATTCATATTTATTTTGCCCTTTTTATCAAGCCAATCTTGCTCTTGCAAGAAAATTTCGAGATTTTGCCTGGGCTGGAAGATAGAGGCATGGCTGAGCGGAGGAGGGTGGTGCGAGGAAAGAGGGTCGGAGGAGGGAGGAGTGGCTTGAAAGCACAGCCATAGCAACGCGTGCATAGTAACACAATGTGTGACCTCACCATGGCGAATCTATCGAACATTCTGGTGTGCGTTTCCCGAAATCACAGATGCTAACTGACATAGTTGGACCCATTGACTGTGAATGGACGAACTATGTAAGTTGGCTTTTGGGAAATGCACCCCTGGGTGGCTTAGATGTGCTCCTGCTGTCTGAGTGCGATGCACTGGCCCCTGCGTGAGATGTACTAGCGAACTAGCCTAAAAACAGGGGGAATATAAATGTCACGTCACTAACCTAACGTTAGTACATCTAAGTTCCATGATCATAAAATCAAGAGTAACACGCTGCGTTTGGACAGCATAAAAAGACAATAATATACAGCCATCCATCAAAAATGATCAGAATGTGCACGGTTAACGCTGGCCTAAATTAACTCCGCTAGCCAACGTTAGCTTTTTGCTAGTGGAAATTTAGGGTATGTTTGGAGCATTATTTCGCCTGCTTGTCGACATCATAGCATAGCATTTTTGGCATCTATAAATTCCTTAGGTTGTCTAGTTTCATATGATGTGTGTATCTTCACTGTAGCTGAAAGTGAGCCCGCAACAGCTACGGAAATAAGGTATGTCAGGCGAGCCCTCGGGCTGTGAGGGTAAGGTTTATGGATTGGGTACAACCTAACATTAGTACATCTAAGTTCCACGATCATAAAATCAAGAGTAACACACTGCATTTGGACAGCAGGAAATGACAACAATATAGCTACACAACCCATCAACAAATTATCAGAATGTGCATGGTTATTGCTGGCCTAAATTACCTTAGCCAGCTAACGTTAGCTTTTTGCTAGCGGAAATTTAGCGTATGTTTGGAGCATTATTTCGCCTGCTTACCGACATCATAGCATAGCGTTTTTGGCATCTATAGATTCCTTAGGTTGTCTAGTTTCATATAATGTGTGTATCTTTCCTTTAGCTGAAATTGAGCCCACTACAGCCTCGGAAATACGGCATGTCGGGAGAACCCTCGGGTTGTGAGGGTAACGTTTACGTATTGGGTATACTGCCAAGTTTCTTTTGAACTAGACCACACTCCATCCAATAGCTTACAGCAATGTAATGATAACATTGAAGTTGGGGGAACAAAGTTGTGAGCTCATGCAAAAGTTGACATTTACAGACAATATTAAAGTGACGGGTTCCGTAGTGTTGGAACAACACTATTCTGCAGGCGCAGGTTTTTAGCTAAGCCAGCTTTGTGCTGGGCTAAGCTGGAGAAAGAGTCCCATGTGAAATGCTGCGTACACCGGAATAGGTTTGTGGCGGGGGCTGCAGGAGCATTGTCAGTGAAAATAAATGCAATCCACTTGTCCCTCAGCGATTCATCGCCCGATGGAATATTAAAAACATTTTTGTGCAGATTTTGGCAGCCAACAACTGAGCATTTGTGACCTCCAAAACCTGTGGCTCTTGCCTTCCCCTACATTTTTCTTGGGCGTGTTTGCAGAAAACAGTGGGCGCGGTTTGCTACTTCCAAGCCACACCTCGACTCCTCCTCCGTGCAGGTACACGTCATCATGATGCCCAAACTGAAAGCTCCAATTTTCATGCCTCCAGAGTAGAAAGCCTCCAGATGAGGGAAAAAAGGGAGGAAGGAAGCTGCTTTGACGCCAAAACATCTCAGATTTGGTCAGAGTGAGGGATGACTAATGTATACATACAATAACTGGGGAGAATGTGTTTTCCAGGTAATGGATCCTTTAAACAACAGTGGGATCAAATTCCAATGGCTAAACTCAAGAAACTTGTCTCCTCAATGCCCAGACGCTTCCACTCTGTGTTAAAAAGAAGAGGGGATTCTACACCATGGTGAACAGGCCCCTGTCCCAACTTTTTTGAGACCTGTAACAGCCATCAAATTTGAAATGAGCTCATTTTGTGAATAAAATTGTAAAATTTCTCACTTTCAACAGTTGCTATGTTATCTCTGTTCTATTGTGAATAAAATACTGGCTTGCATGATTTGAAAATCATTGCGTTTTGATTTTATTCACAATTTACACTCTGTCCCAACTATTTCGGAATTGGGGTTGTAGTTGAATAGTAGGGGCAGTGTACTTTTATTGGGTAAGTGCTGAAAAAGTGTTTTCTTTGCCTTTTTAGCAGGCCTCCAAGTAATTGTTTGAGGAACTGATGACACCACATGTTCGATTTTTAAGCATATTTTCTCCAGTCTTCCTTGACAGACATCTTCAGCTGCTCCGACATTCGGGGTATTTTGCACCTTTCAAAGAAGGTGCATTTCTTCCTTGGTCTGGAGAACACTATGTCGATTGTAACCATAAAGGATTTTAAAGGTTGGCTGATCCAAAAGCAGCACATTTTTGGATTGTGCAGCTTTCCATTTTTGATGGAAAAAACAGCAACATTTTTGGACCTCTTTGACATACAAGTTTCTCTGTGTATAGTACAGTCTTCACTTGCATTTGTGGATATGATGTTGAATGATGTTTATTGGCAATGGAATTTCAAAGTAGTTTAGTATGTTATGTTCATCACATCGCCATGTCAATCTTCAAAGCAGTGCCATCTGAAGGATCCAAGATACGGGGCACACAGAATTCATTTACATCCGCATCTGATTTCTCCAAATTTCCTCAATCTTTAATAATATTATACACTGTAGAGGGTGTTTTTATCTTGTTCTTAAAGTAATGCATTATTCAATCATGCAGTTTTTTGTGAAGTGTTGTACTATGATAGAATCCTTCCAAAAAGACCTAGTCCCTCATGAGCCAGGGTGGGTTAAGGCTCACCAATTTGCCAACAGATGCATAAACCTTATTATCAATTTCTCTGAGCATAACATTCCTCAAAGACAAATCAGTAGAAATTTGAAAAATTCACCTTTACAGTGCGTAATATAATTCAGAGATGGAAGGAATCCGGTTAAATCTCAGTGCATAAAGGGTGAGGTCGAAAACCACATCTGAATGGCTGTAATGTCCAATCCCTCAGACGTCAGTCTTCAGAACCGTCACGTGACTCCGAAAGATATGACTGCATAGGCCTGGAAATACTTTGTATACCTTTTTACAGTCAACACTAATTGCCACTGCATCCAGAGGTCCAAGTTAAAGCTTCACTACGCAAAGGGAAAGCTATATATCAACATTGTCTAAAAGCCCCGTTGAAATCTCTGAGGTCGCCTCGCGTAATCTGAGATAGACCGTAGCACAGTGGAACCATGTTTTGTGGTTCATCAACATTTCAAGCAGTTTTGAAAAAAAAAACTGCCGCTGTGTTTTCAGGACTATAGACAGCATGGACAAACCAAACTGTTATCAGCTTTAGGTCCAAAAGGTATTTCTGTCATTGTATAGGCTTGTGCCATTACACATGGCACGGGTGACTTCCACATTGGCAAGGTAAACATTATTGCAGAGAGATGTGGAACAAATTTTCTAGCATTCTATCTAGACATTGTGGACAGCCCTGTATTTTCCAGCAAGACAATGCAAAACTGCAACCTCCAAGGATTACAAGAGCAATGCTTCATACTAAAAGAGTATGGGTCCTAGGACTGCCTGAAGTCCTGAGCTTTCTCAGATTGAGAATTTATGATGCATTAAGGAGTGAAATACACGTGTTATGGTTCTGCCTCATGTGTGTTGTCTTTGTGCTTATTTGTGCTTGTGCTTACTTTCGTTTTATTTTTCAGCTTTCCTTCTGCCGTCTGATGATCGATTCCCTCTCTGCCAATCTCCAGTGATGTCGCGTGACAGCCTTCAGCATGCCTGCGTCTCCTTGTCCAATCACGTTTCCTCTTTCGGTTTCGGCTGTGGTATTTCATTCATTGTTTCCACCTGTGCTTAATTCTGGGTCTCGCTAAACTGAGTGAATGCGTTCTCTGATAGGATAATTACTAACCGTACTAACCAGCACTTATTTGAGGGTGATTGTAAATATTTCGTCACGTAGCATTAACCTTTATTAACTCATTAGCGAGTGCGAGTGTTTCTAGCTTTAGTAATTCCTGCCTAAGCTTTCCCTGACTAACTGCGTTTAAAGCTGTGCTTTCCTTTGCTTCTCTCGTGGTGCTTTTTACTCGTCACGTTTAGAGTACCTTAATCTAAACTGTCTAGTTTGATTGATGGTCTCAGCGTCTTGTCTCGAGTCATTATGGTTTACCCAGTCCTCGTTAATTTGTTTATTAATCCCATGTGTTTCTGTTCCAGTCGAGATTGCTTTTCGAGTCCCCACCTCCTCTCGCGACTATATATGTGGCATAGATGGGAGGGGACATCAGACGGAACTTTGCTAGATTCTGCTCTGCACTGTGAAATCTCAGCTCCTGGTGCCTTCCGAGTATTTCCTTTGTATGATTCCCGAGTCTTGTATTTTGCTGCGCCTACGTCTTGTCTGCCCCTTGTTTATGTCTCCCAGTGTTTCCGTCAGTCTAGTTAGGTTCAGTTTTTGTTTTTCTAATTTATCCACTCTTGGAGTGAGTATATCTGTTTCCCCCTGCCTTTGGCAGTGTATCTTGGGAAAACTAATCGTTCAGTGCACGTGCACGGTGTTTTGTTTCTGGCCTGTGTGCCCATTTTCTCCTAGTGTTTTAATAAACACTTTGGATCCTGCATCTGGTGTCCCCCTGACCTCTTCCTAACAGCACGGTAAAAAAAGGCCCCGTACAGTTGTTTCGCTGAAGACCTCTATAATGAATAAATGGAAGGAAATGTCACTTTCTAGACTTGACCAACTAGTGTCTTCAGTGCCTGAATATTTAATGGGTGTGATTACACTATATAGTGATGCTGCACAGAGGAACAGAGTCAAATCTGCATAATTTTTTGCAGTCTTTTGAAATCGTTACCTTGCATATTTCCAGGTAGCAACTAATTCAAGTTTTTGAGCAGTAAAGAATGTGTCGTTGATTTGATCGGTTTCAATACAGTAGAGGGGGAATGGACTTCTTTAGTCTGTGCTTTTTGAATTTATTGGCAGTTTCCATAATGTGCTAAATTCTTCATAATTGGGATTGTACACATCCTGAAATTTTAAGGGGGTGAACAATTATGTCCATATCAGTTTGTACTTTTTAAATCAAAGTGACACTATCGTTAAGTCCTGGATAAACTGTTTGTGAATTAGGGACCGGTCATCCATGCCAAGATCATATTTATCTTACCGCCCATGGTCGTGCTAACAGCAAATTAATTGATTGATTAGTGAGTGACGCTACAGTCTCATCACAACATTCCTTCCTAAACTTCACATATCCAGGCGTAAAAATTACCTTGCCTTTGTCCACACCCATTAACTATGGGATAGGATGCACAGTGGTGGGTGTCAGCATCCTGCAAGAAAGCCGTCCATCAATTCTCCGGTAAAGAGCTGTTTTTGTAAAAATTCTGAGCCTGCGGTCATTATGCAGCTTTGAGTAAAAACCTGAATGAATACAAGACTTCACTATGCTGGGCCAGTTGAATTACATATAAAAGCAGCTCAGATGAAAAGTCTAGAGGAAAGGTCCCGAGCTTTGTTCACAAATGTTTGTGCATGCTTGTCTGCTTGTTGCATGTGTGCATGTTGAAATAGCAAAGCCTTCATTTTGGAAAATGTTCCTCAGAAGCTCCTCCTCCCTATCCTCGATCAATCTTACCCGAAGACACGTTTGTCATTTGCACTGCATCTCCTTTAGCCTTGAGCTGTAAAACCATAGCTATTTGGAAAATTTCTGCATCTGCACACTATATGAAAATCTCTTTGTAACTTTTTTGGGAATGTTTGCTAATATCGAGGGGTAATAGCTGTTCCTGATGGTGAAAAAGGCCATTTCAAAAGGATAAATAATTGTTTTAAACTTTCTATGTGTTTTTATGTTTGCCACAGCAGACAAGTAAAACCTTCTCAACTCTTCAGCAATTGTTAATAATTGTTTGTGAGGACTAAGGGTGGAAATACATTTTTCTCCAGACTAAAATGCCTGTATCGGAGATAGTTATTGTTCAGGCTATTTGTCTCCACCGTATTACTTATATCCATAATTTATCCAATCCAGTTGCTTCCTCTCAACTTGATCTCTTATGTATACTGTCATCCAGGGAATGGCCCTATTTTATCCAAGGAAGACACAGATGGTGTTTCATGAAACACGGCATGGAGGGAGAAATATCCCAGAGCCAGGTTTAGATGTGCTGAGTGGCTGTCTCTGAGCCCTGTCTCCCCCCATCCCCCACCCTCTGGAGATTTTCCTCCTTCAAATACATATTTACACTTGGAAGCCGGTACCCATCGTCCAGTTCCATTTCGACAAAAGTCAATTAGAAAAGGAGAAAGCCAGAGAGATATGAGACAGGACCCAACTCTATTAAGGGCATCTCTTGGTATGAGCGGTAAAATATTAGTACAGTAATATATTAGTAAATTCCACATTTTATGAATAAATCACAGCTCTTGTGCTGAATAGTGACTGGCAGTAATCTTGCTTGTATGGGGATGCCTGTCCCTCATTTAGGGATTGCCATTTATGGTTCATATTGAGACAGACTTTGCATATATATTGCATAGCCTATTCTCTGTCTATTATGTACCACAGCGATGAATTGGGAGCCGAACGCAAGCCCTCTAAACATGACGTAAGATTGCTTGAATTATCAATTTTTGAAACATTCTTTTTCATTAATGTTCATTTTTTTTCGCATGACGTACTTATTGTTGACATTCAAAAATCGCCTTTAGGTAATAACTGAAGTGGTGAATTCAATAAGGGCCCAACTCCAAAAATTGTGTGACGTTGGGCCCTTATTGAATTCACCAATTCATTTGTTACAATGTTACCAATTTTATATGTTCTTGTGAGGCAGGATTCATATTATAGTACCTAATTGCCTGCTGCTCTGGTGATGCAATCTACAAGGCTGAATCCAATATTTAGTTAACTCTCTCTTTCATTCTCCTTCTGGAGGAGGTGCCCCAGATGATAAAAAAGATCTGCACATCATCACCAGAGTATGTGATTGCCTTTGAAACCACAGCTCTTCTATCATCATGAAACTAGGACATGAGAGCATCAAACATGCATGGAAGTACATTTCTCCCTCCCTTTCAAAATTAGATTAAGGTCTGTTGCTGCCAGGTTGAATTTTCAAATAGATAAACACAGCAACAGAGAACAGTCTCTCATCCAAAAAGTCAGCATTAAAAGGCTTCATAGGCTAAGGTTACCAATTCCCAAAGAAATAAATAGTGGCACTGAAGTTTTGATTAAATAAAATTTTAAATGAACCATGATCAGCTGTGGGCACTCAAAATATTAGGAATATAATTGAACATTTTTCAAATGAACAAATTTCTCTATTAATAAAGTTTGGCAGTACAATGTTGCGCAAATCATCCCACATCCTTTAGTAATTTTATGGGACATTTATTTGTTGTGCCTGGTTTGTGTAAAATCTAAATGTATGAAAGCTAAATGTGCTCAACACTGCATGGAGAAGTCTGACGTGCCACAATGCCTTGACCACAAGATGGCGCTCTGTTGCCAAGCAGCTTCCAAAAACAGAACTAATATCAGCATCTTTCTACAGGGGCCTAATTATATTACATGTCACAGACATTTGAAGATGTATTGCTGTGCCCAATACATCCAGTCATAACTTGTTTGCTCCCTGTTGTTTTGCAGCTATATTGGTTGAGAGAAAACAGCATAACTATTTTCCTCTATCATTAATTAAACAGATGTTAGAAAAAGATGAGTGTGAGCAAGCTACAGTTGGAGCTCAAAGAGGAGTAAACTGTTGAGAACATGATGCTCACGATGAACCCTGTGCTCTAGAAAGAAAACATTACAAATTGCTACCACAGAATACAAAAAACCATAATACTCAAGTTACCATGCACCCAAAAACTGAAAGATGAGGAAGAAGATGTGGCAGTGAAAAGAGAAGTGTGGAGAGGAATGAACATGAGTGTACAAAGGAGACCGGCAACTTCCTCATACTGGGTATCTGGACAATGCCCCAAATTCCGCCGTCAATCTGACATCAGTTGCTTAAGAGTGAAACTCATGTATTCTTCACTCTTTTCAATGCAGCGGCGTTAGAGACCTGATGAATCAAAAATTGTATTTTGCCGGGGTGGCTTGGATCGGTGTATCATTGCTGCGCTGCAGGGAAGTTAGTTTTATACTCAAAATGTATTCAATTTTCATTTTTGAACTGCATTAGCTCTCAGTCAGATCAAGCCATAGCACTCAGAATAACTAATCTTTAATAATGAAAGCTCAGAAAATGTGGCACATTACTTTGCTTGATTAATTTGCTTGCTCTCATAAACCCGTATTTTATTCACAATAGAACATAGACAACATATCAGATGTTGAAAGTGAGACATTTTACCATTTCATGAAAAATATTAGCTCATTTTTAATTTGATGGCAGCAACACATCTCAAAAAAGTTGGGACAGGGCTGTGTTTACCATTGTGTAACATTCCCTCTTCTTTTAACAACAGTCTGTAAACGTCTGGGAAATGAGGAGACCAGTTGCTGGAGTTTTTGGAGGGGAATGTTGTCCCACTCTTGTCAGATGTAGGATTCTAGCTGCTCAACAGTCCTGGGTCTTCTTTGCCGGATTTTCCATTTTATGATACGCCAAATGTTTGCTCTTGGTGAAAAGTCTGGACTGCAGGCAGGCCATTTCAGCACCCGGACTGTGGCTTCGCATTGTCTTGCTGAAATATGCAAGACCTTCCCTAAAAGAGACAGTATCTGGATGGGACAATATGTTGTTGTAAAACCTCTATACACTATTCAGCATTGATAGTGTCTTTCCAGAACTGTAAGCTGCTCACGACCATCAGAAATGCAGGCTTTTGAACTGTGCACTGATAACAAGCTGGATGGTCCCTCTCCTCTTTAGACCGCACAACACGGCGTCTGTGGCTTCCAAAAAGAATTTCAAATTTTGATTCATCTGACCACAGAACAGTTTTCCATTCTGCCTCAGTTCATTTTCAATGAACTTTAGCCCCGAGAAGATGGCGGCGTTTCTGGATCGTGCTCACATACGGCTTCTTCTTTGCATGATACAGATTTAGCTTGCATTTTTAGATTTTACGGCAAACTGTGTTCACAGACAATGATTTCTGGAAGTGTTCCTGCGCCCATGCGGTGTATTCCAGTGCAGAATCATGCCTGTTTTTAATGCAGTGCCGCCTATGGGCCCGAAAATCACAAGCCTCCAATACTGACCTTCGGCTTTGTCCCAAGTGCACTGAGATTTCTCCAGATTTTCTAAATCTTTGGATGATATTATGTACTGTTGATAATGGGACATTCAAAGTCTTCGTAATTTTACATTGAGAAACATTTTTATGAAATTGTTCCACAATTTTTAGACGCAGGTTTTCAACGATTGGTGAGCATCTGCCTATCTTTACTTCTGAGCGACTCTGCCTCTCTAAAACGCTCTTTTTATACCCCGTAATGTTACTGACCTGTTGACAGTTAACCTAATTAGTTGCAGAATGCTTCTCCAGCTGTTTTTATTAGTACCACCTACTTTTCCAGCCTTTTGTTACCCTTGTCCCAGCTTTTTTGAGACATGTTGCCGCCATCAATTCATAATTACCTAATATTTCTCATGAAATGGGAAAATGTCTCACATTTAACATCTGATATGTTGTCTATGCTCTATTGTGAATAAAAAGTGGGTTTATGAGATTTGAAGACCACAAAGGAAAAAAGATCAGAACCCAGTATATTTTATATTCAACCCCAATTCCGAAATAGTTGGGACAAAGTGTAAATTGTGAATAAAATCAAAACGCAATGACTTTCAAATCACACCAGCCAGTATTTTATTCACAACAGAACAGGGATAACATAGCTAACTGAGAAATTTTGCAATTTTATCCACAAAATGAGCTCATTTCAAATCTTCTTTTTAACACAGAGTGGAGGTGTCTGGGCATTGAGGAGACAAGTTTCTTGAGTTTAGCCATTGGAATTTGATCCCACTCGTGTTTAATAGAGGCTTCCAGCTGGTGGAGAGTTTTGGGTCTCCTTTGACGGATTTTCGTTTAATTATGCACCAAATGTTCTCAATCGGTGAAAGATCAGGACTGCAGGCAGGCCAGTTCAGCACACGGACTCTTCTACTATGAAGCTATGCTGTTGTAATTGCTGCAGTATGTGGTTTTGCATTGTCCTGCTGAAATACACAAGGACTTCCTTGGAATAGATGTCATCTGGAGGGGAGCATATGTTGCTCAAAAACCTTTATATACAGTACCTTTCAGCACTCACGGTGCTTTTTAAAACATCCAAGTGTTCCACACCATATACACTAATGTATCCCCATACCATCAGAGATGCTCGCTGTTGAACTGAACGCTGATAACAGGAGGGGTGGTCTTTCTCCTCTTTAGCCCAGAGGACACGATGCCCATGATTTCCAACAAAAATGTCAAATTTGGACTCGTCTGATCACAGGACACATTGCCACTTTGCTACAGTCCATTTTAAATGAGCCTTGGCCCACAGAACACGGCGGCGCTTCTGGATCATGCTCAACAATGGCTTCCTTTTTGCATGATAGAGTTTTAGGTGGCATCTGTGGATGGCATGGCGGACTGTGTTTACAGACAGTGGTTTCTTGAAGTATTCCTGGGCACATTTAGTAATGTCAATGACAGAATCATGCCGGTGAGTGATGCAGTGGCGTCTGAGGGCCCGAAGATCACGAGCATCCAGTAAAGGTCTTCGGCCTTGTCCCTTACACACAGAGATTTTTCCAGTTTCTCTGAATCTTTTGATGATGTTATGCACTGTCGATGATGAGACCTTCAAAGCCTTTGCAATTTGACGTTGAGGAACATTGTTTTTAAAGTATTCCACAATTTTTTACGCAAGCCTTCACAGGTTGGAGAGCCTCTGGCCATCTTTACTTCTGAGAGACTCAGCCTCTCTAAGACATCCCTTTTATAGCCAATCATGTTACAAACCTGATGCCAGTTAATGAAATTACTTGCTTAATGTTCTTTCAGCTGATTCTCTTATATATTAATAGCTTTTTCAGCCCTTTTTTGCCTGTGTCCCAACTTTTTCGAGACCTGTTGCAGCCAGAATATTTGAAATAAGCTCATTTTGTGGGTAAAAATGTAAAATGTCTCAGTTTCAACATTTGAAATGTTATCTGTGTTCTATTGTCGATAACATATTGGCTCAATTGATCTGAAAGTCATTGCTTTTTGATTTTATTCACAATTTACACTCCGTCCCAACTATTTCGGAATTGGTGTTGTATTATATATTATTATAATATTTCATACTTTTGCATATTTTTTCAGTGCTTTGTTTCTAAGATCGTTTTGAATTTTTAATTCATCATTTCTCCACTACGTGAAAATGCGACTGATCATTTTTCCATTGTGGTCTTCATTTGCAAATCATTGTATTCCGTTTTAAAGCACGTTTTACACAACCTCCAAACTTAATTGAAATTGGGATTTGTATTATGGCTATTTTAATGGCTGCCAGGTCATTTGAAGCCTCCAGAATGCACAGAGGATAACCCTGTGAAAACATGGGCCCAGATATTCTGACGACACAGCACCAGATGACCCTGAAGATATGGCACCAGATGACCCTGATGATACAGCACCAGATCACTAGCGTACGCGCCAATGTTTCCATTTTGCCCTGAAATACCCCTTGAAGTTTCAACCATGGTTTTGAAATGACTCAGTGTTTTATTGGCCCATACTGACCCATGTGAATTTCAGGATACGGTGGCAGAATGTACGATCGACTGTCAATAAATTTTTTTATTTTTTTTTAACTCTTTGCATGCAAACCTGAAATAGTCCGATATAAAACAGGATGCCAAGTTTCCCTTCCAATCGCACAAGATTGTGTTATAGGCCTACAACAGTCGCGAACGCGACCAGGTGGATGTGAAACAGCCTATGGGCAAGTCATTGTTTAAATTTTTTTTTTTAAATTTTGATTTATTATTCTGTACCGTCAGCTGTCCGTAAGTCTATTTATTTTTATGGCCTGGATTATTTCTTCTTTCCCTCCATGAGATTGTCTTGGATAGTTTCAGGAGAAGTGTAAAACCTGGAGGAATCATTTCCCTGCGTTTACAGGGAAAAGCTAAGTGAGTTCAATTTCCCTAATTCTCAAACACAATGATGTCATATGTATGTTATTTCATTATTATTATGCATAACTAATTTCAGCTGCATTACAGCGTTCTGTATGCGATCGCATATTACGTTACTCTTCAGCTGATATGGCCATCTTGCTAGCTAGCTAACACTATTTAGGAAAATTTTTGTAAATTATCATCATATTCAAGCGATTAAGCGAAAGTTCAGTTTGGACGCACGAAAGTGCCACAAAACCGAACAGAAGTTCATGCCCATTGCAGCTAGCTAAGCTGGTGAAGTTAGTGCAAAACCAAATAATATTGCATTAATATGACAATTATTTAGAAAGATTTTCCATAGTTAATGTTAACTAGCTAGATGGCTACATAATCTAATTGGGGACATTCTAAAGTGCTTGACGTGAAAAAAGCTTAACGTGACTTAATGTAACAAAACAGCGACCAATAATCACCAAATTCCTCTCGGACATTTCTTGCCAGGTGCACATTCTCTACCAAAAAATTAAAACCAAAGTCCTTTTTCTTGTAATGTGCTTAAATGGAGGCAAAAAGCTTAACATGTATAATGACTGTTTTCCTGGGTCTTCGGCTCTAATTTTCTGAATAAAGACAGTGGTGATGACAAGAAATTTTCAGGACTATAAGTCGCTGTTTTGGAGCATCAAGCGACATAAAGCTTTCTTCAAATAATGAGCATCAATGGAGGGGAAAACGCTTAAAGTGGAAATGACGCAATGAAAACTGTGACCATTTTTTGGTTGCTTTTTTATTTTTGGAAATGGATGGCTTTTCATTAAACCTGAAATTCAAGTAGTTTCACTGGAAAAGTACATATTGATGCCGACTTTCGCCACTAGGGCGCAGCCATGTTTTAAAAATGCAGGCGCTACGTCATCAGAATGGTTAGCGTTTATGGATGTTTCAGCTTGCCATTAGCTTGAGCGCTAACTATCAAATAAACATGGCAGGTCTTGGAAAAAGAACAGGGGGATCATTTTGTATTGCTCCTGGCTGTTCAAATGAATATTATTGGGTAAAAGAGAGCGGAAAATCAGTTCATTTTCATGTTATTCCTGTGAACAAGCCTAAACTGCTCTGAAGATAGTTAGCCGTACTGAAACGCCTCAGCCCCCCTGTGGGACCGGGGCTAAAGCCCAACGCCCACTGGCCGCGAAGTGAAACGTTGTGAAACTCCAAACGCTTTTAAATGCCCACTAGAAGCATCTGTTGCATCAATATTAACGGATGATAACAGGACCGAGAAGCAAACTATGGGTGTCACTCTCAAAATATTGAACAAGACGACGATTAATTTTGAAAAAAGCCTACCGATAAAGCTTATTTTAAGTGATGGCAAAGTGCGACAGTCAGGTTACTATGCACTATATGTATACAGGTATAATTTTCCTCCTAAATTTAGCTGTCTAGTAAATTAAGATTCACTTCACCCAGCAACGAATTAGCTAGCTAGCTAACTTAGCAGTGTAAAGTTCTTATCAGTCTACTTTGAGTTAGGTACTGTCCAACTGTAGATCGCTCGATAACTTAAATGCCCACAAAATAATGGATTTTCTTTCAAAACTGCAACTTGGGGGGCGCCCCGGTGGCTCATCAGTCTAAGTGCGCGTACCAAAAAAAAGGCTGTGTCCTTCCCGCAGTGACCTGGGTTCGATTCCGGCTCAAGTCATTTGCTGCATGTCTTCCCCCATTCTTCGCCCCAACTTTCCTGTCTCTCTACACTGTATAACTGTCAAGTAAAGGAAAATTCCCAAAAAAATAATCTTTTAAAAAAAAACAAAGAAAAACTGCAACTTGGTTAAAAAGCAGGTTGACAACTGCATATGAAGTTGCCGCTAAATGTGTGCCACCAACCATGACAAGGTGAAATAGTTAAGTAATCTAAAAGACAAATGCGTTTTTATTGTGTGACGCTTCAGAAATTGAGCAGTGGCGAAAAGTCAAAATCTGATGCGCGTCTCACGCCTCTAGTGGGCGTTGGGCTTAAATGTTGCATTCACCCAAATGTAAACAACATAGAATGTTGTAAACAACATTCTCGTGATGTCATGATGTTCTGAAAACAAAGATGGCGGCACCCAGGCTGAAAACATTAACATTAATGCTACTTCTTTGTGCTTTATTCTAAATAATGGCTTATATTTTGGACTATATTTTTATTTATGGTATATTTAAATAATTAACTGGTGCTATAGACATGTTTTATTTGACTGCTTGATTTCCACTTTAATGTGATATAACATCCGTTTTCCTAGGATTTCAGTTTTGAGGTTTAGGTAGGAAGAAGTGTTCCTGACTAGAAATGTCTGAGAAGTCTTTGGTGATTATTAGTCACTGTTTTGGTACACTAAGCCACGTTAAGCTTTTTTCACGCTTAGCGTTTAGTATGTCCCATCTAATTGTCTCCTACATACAAGCTAGTGCTGGATATCTCCTAAAAAGAATTCCTACTCAGGACGTGTGTTGAAGCATTTTTATGGGAAGGTGATGGGGGAGGAGGCTCGGGGAAAATGTATGTCGGATCAGTGCCAGGATCCTGGAAATACCCCCTGACTCCCCTCGCGTACGCCCCTGCCAGATGACCCTGAGAGTCTGACCTTGCAGAACACCACAGCAAACCTTGCTCCGAATGGTTACTCTGTTTTCCTGACCCCTGATGACTATTTTGCTGACCAGGCCTCTGTTGTTGATTGCATGGACTAGGCTCCCTTTGACTTTCCTCCTGAATGGGCCCCTGATGCTTTTCCTGCTGACCTAGCCCCAAAGGTGATCGTACTGATCAGGCCTCATGTAACACCTCTGAGGACCTGGCCCCTGGTGGTTACTTATCAGCCCCTTGATGATGAGTGATATAGACTAGGCTCCTGATGATTTCCTACTGGCCTCTGATGATTGCCTTGTATATCAGGTCCCTGGTAATTTTCCTACTGACATGATATAGCCCCTGACAGATATAGCACTGACCTAGCTCATTATTTTCATCTTCAGATCACTACTACAGAACCTGCTCTGATAATTATATCTAACTTGGCAGCAAATGATTATACTTTTGACCTGGCCCTCGACGATTAACTTGATGGTCTGACCCCTGAGGACTATTCTAAAAACGTGGTTACTGAGTTGTCCCTTGATTTTTCTCAAACAATTACGAAAAATGGCTCTTTTTTAGGGTGAAAATCAACTCAATACTCAACTCAAGGGAGATATTCTGCAACCCCAACTTCGAAAAAAAATTCAATGGTATGGAAAATGCACAGAAAAGCAGAAAACAGTGATTGATAAACTTACTTTGACTTGTATTTCATTGCAGACAGTAGGAGGACAAGATATTTAATGTTTTGTCTGGTCAAATTCAGTTCATTTGTAAATGTATACCCATTCCTGTCACTCAGGCCTAAAATGCATTTCAAACAAGAGTCATCAGGAGATGACAAATCCCCCCGTACCCCACAAATGTCATATGGCGAGGACAAAATCCCTAAGTTGAAAATCATGTTTCAATGGAAACCATGAAAATCAAAATTCATCGAAAATTCTAAACACCAAAAGGCACATCTACGTATTATACTTGACATGTGTATGAAGTTTGGTGAACCTAGCATGAATAGTTTCTGAGATATGGCGAGGACAAAATCCCTAAGTTGAAAATCACGTTTCCATGGAAACCGCAAAAAATAAAATTCGTAGATAATTCTAACCCCCAAAAGGCACATCTACGTATTATACTTGACATGTGTATGAAGTTTGGTGAACCCACCATTAATAGTTTCTGAGATATCGTGAGGACAAAAAATGATTACGGACGGACAGACGGACGGACGGACAGACGAGCCGATTACTATATCCCCCCGTATTACAGTACGGGGGGATAATAAAAAGTCGGGATGGGGCCCACGTAGGACTGACAGGCATAAAAAACTCAGATCCCCCGGCACTTGATGGCTAATATTTGGCCTGAAAACAACACAATGAGGGGATGGGCAGACGGACAGGAGGATGGACGGAAGCATGAAAAGGCACATCAACACAATGAGTAGTATCCATATATAAAATTTCATTGAAATATACTGGATGGTTTAGGAGTTCTGGGCCAGAAATCAACGGGATGGCCGATACCTGGCCTGGAAACAAAATGCAGTGGAGGTACTGACAGAAGGACAGTAGGACAGGCAAAAGTATGAAAAGGCATAACTACATAATAAGATATATCAATAAAAAAATTTTGTAGAGACATATTAAACAATTGAGTAGTTCTGGCCCGTAAAAGTAGTGTGATGGACGGACACGAGGAAGGACAACACTCATTCCTATATTCTCATCCATTTCATGGCGGGTGATAACAATGAGGTAAAAAATTTGAATATTGTGACTTGAAACAGTTGATCTCAGTAGGTGATTGTGATCATGATTTGGTACAAAAGCAGAATCCTGGAAAAACATAGTCCTTCAGGAGCAAAGATGGGCCTATGATTGCCAATTTACCAGCAAATGCGTGAGAAAATTATTGAAAGTGTAGAAAACATTTTTTGAACGAAAGATAGGAAGAGATTTTAATATTTTGCCCTTGACAATGAGGAACATTATTATAAGATTCAAAGAATCGTAAAATTTCTGAAGGGCAACGGCAAAAGTCTAAGATAAATACCTTTTATCTCCAAACACTCAGATGGCACTCAATCAGGAACTGTAAGAGCGATATTGCCTCTTGGGCTCAGGATTACTTTGGCAAACCTTTGTCATGTTATGGTCAAGACCAGGAATCATATAGGGAGTCAGGCGAGCAATCCAACAGTTTATTGACAGCAATACAGTACAGAGTGGGGACGGAACCCCAGATAATGTAGTGGGGGTGGAACCAGATAACGATGGACAGTTCAGCACAGGTGTAACAGTAAGGCTGGGTCGACTGTTGCTGGCCAGTGGATTCTGGGATGCAGCCATGTGTAGTACAGACTAACAACCTGGACTAGGAGAACAAACATGGATGGGTTAACAAAAATGTGGTCCCAGTCCTGGACCTTGATCAGGATAGGAAGCTTGTTCTTGATAACTTGAATAGATGAACACGCTTGAGTTGGGTTAACTTGAACTCAGTCCCAATCCAGGACCCTGATTACGATTGGAGACTTGTTTGAATTAACTAGTAAAACAATAAGGACTTCCAATGCTGTCACTAAAGTACTTGTTGCATTACAAAGACAAAGAACTTTCACTTACAATCATTGACTGGAATCTTTAAACAAATGCAACTTTACAATCCTGCAACTTGCACGTCAAGCAGAGGGTTTAAATACATTAGGAAACAACCGTGAAACAAGATTCAGCTGGGCAGGGGAGATGCACAAGACACAAAAAAAATTATAAACACCTACATCTAACAGACAATCAAACTGCTGAATTGCGAAAAGACACAAGGAAATCACACGAGGGTTGTGACACTTGGCAGAATTTTGGTGGGCTGGCCACATCTGAGAAGAATCATCACTGTTCCAAGTTTTCTCCATTTAGACTTAAAAGCTCTCAGAGTTGTTTTGAGTCCCAGAGCCTGAGGAAAAACTGTAACAGTATGACAATTATGCAGAGGTGTTCATTACAGTACTTAAGTAGTTTTTTTGAGGATTTGTGCTTTACTTGAGTTTTCTTATAAACCGGGACTTTTACTTTCACTCTACTACATTTAAAAGATAAAAAGCATACTTTGACTTCATTACTTTGACAATGGCCACTTTGTTACTCGTTACAAATTAAAATATGAATGTAATTCATCATTTAAGGATTATCTGGATGTGGCGTGTTCGAGAAGAACAATGGTGCTCGGCAGGGTATCTTAAGCGCTTTCTGCAGATGTGTCCGCCAGCGGACATGGAGCTTCAAATTTATGCACGCAGTTACAATATTCTATCACACTCGGATCAGTTATTGATATTCACGAGCAAGCCGAGCTTGAACACGTTTTAGAATATGGATGAGTTCACTCCAATCCCTGTTTTTCAGGAGTTTCCTGAATTAAACTCCTCAGCTAAGCCTGATGTGCAAACTGCTCAATATACTTGCCCATAGTATCAGTATGATTCTGAGTATCTGGTCTCGTCCAGTGACTGCTGTAAAAGGACAGCTGACAAAATGGGAAAGACTATGTGACAGCTTGGAGAGACAGCTGACTGGAGGGAATAGACCCCACTGGGGCTGTCATGGGATAGCTACCCATGGCGGCAGTCTCTGATGCTGCTTCAGTTTGTTGGAGACACCCGCTAAGTGCTACAGAAAGTCAACAAAGGAACATACCCCCTAGTGCCTGCGAGAGCGGGGGCGCAAGATGGCTAAACAATTGACAACACGGCTACAAACCAAGGAACAGACACGACTACGAGCAAGAACGCAGCACATGAGGCAACCACAATAGCAGCAGGGCACACACGTCAGGTGTGCAGCTGTGGTTGGGAGAAAATAACATCAGCAAGGGGGCTGAAGATCCACCAAGGGAAGAGAAAGTGCTTGAGAGAGCAGAGACAAGGGCCTCGCATTGACCAGTACTTCTTACAAAGCAACCAGTCAAATCAGTCGAGTGAATCATAGCGACGGGACACAAACCACAGCTCGCAGAGCATCAGCACCCCTGTCACTGAGGAGAGTAATACAAGCACAGAAATGCCGGTGGAAGAACCCACCCAACCACAGAGACCCCCAAAGAAGGAAAAGACCAAAGGGCACAGACCGAGTGTGAAATGGCCCAAAGCTGTTGAAAAGAGAGAGTGGGAAACAGTCAACAACAACCTGACAAAAATCCTGGAGCAACAAGTGGGCACAGCGGAGAAAAAGCTCAAAGGATGGGTGACATTATCTGCCGCTATGGAGAAGCGCGCGTTGGGGTGAAAGAAAGGAGAAGTGGAAAGGCAACACCAGCGCCAACCAAATCCAGGAGGTAGCAAGAGATCGAAAGGCTAGTCAGAGAGAGAAAGCAGCTGAAAAAGCAGTGGAAGAAGGCCTCTGATGCAGAGAGAGAAGGTTTCATACCACTCCTAGGGGACATTAAATGCCAGCAGGCAACCTTGTGAAGAGCAGAGAATTTGAATAAACGTAGCAGGAAGAAGGAACACACAAGAACCCAGTTCTTTAAAAACCCCTTCAAGTTAGTCAAAGACCTCTTTGCTAAGGAAAAAAGTGGAGCCCTGAAAACTCCAAAGCAGGAACTCGAAGAACATCTTGAAAAGGTCCAGCGAGACATGAAAAGGCATGAGCAGATAATTATTCCACATCATCCCACCTATTTTACCTCCTGAATTCAATCTGGACACTGTCCCTCCAAAATGGAAGGAAGTAGAGAACGCAGTACGGCACACAAGAGCAGCATCGGCCCCTGGGCCGAATGGAGTACCATACAAGCTCTATAAGAATGCACTGGATGTGCTACGCTTTCTTTGGAGCCTCATGAGGATAGTGTGGCAGAAAGAAATGATACCTAAGGCTTGGCGAAGGGCTGGTAGTGTGTTAATCCCCAAAGAAAAGGATGTGACAGACATCAGTCAATTCCGGCCAATCTGCCTTCTCAACGTTATGGGGAAAATCTTCAGTGTAATAGCGCAGAGACTGTCCACCTACCTGGTGAAGAACAAGTACATAGACACATCTGTACAGAAAGCGGGCATTCCTGGGTTCTCTGGCGGCTTGGAGCATACTAGTATGATCTGCCACCAGATCCAAGCAGCGAAGGAGGACAAAAGAGATCCCCATGTCATATTCCTCGACCTGGAAAATGCCTTCGGCTCAGTTGCCCACAAACTCCTCTGGGAATCCTTCAACTTCTTCCACATACCATTGTCCATCACCACACTGGTAAAGGCCTAATTCCAAGACCTGCAATTGTGCTTCACAACAGCCAACTTCACTATATCATGGCAGTGTTTGGAAGTAGGCATCATGGCAGGCTGCACAATCTCACCCCTGGCTTTCACAATAGCCATAGGAGGTCATCATCTGGGCCTTAAGATGGGTGGTGGGTGGTGAGCGAACTAAGAACGGGCTCCACCTTCCACCTATCAGAGCATACATGGACGACATAACCACACTGACCACTACTGCAGCATGCACCAGGCGACTACTTGGAAAACTGCTGGAGAACATCAAGTGGGCCTGGATGAAAATCAAGCCGAACAAATCAAGAAGCATCTCAATAATCAAGGGAGAGCTTAAAGATGTGAAGTTAGTGATGACCCAATACCAACAATGTCTGAGCAACCTGTCAAAAGCCTGGGTAGGTGGTACAACGCAAGCCTCGGGGACAAAGACCAACTGCAGCAACTAAGACAGGATATCACCAACAGTCTGGAAAACATCAACAAGACCCTACTGCCTGGGAAGCTCAAACTCTGGTGCCTGCAATTTGGACTTCTCCCTCGGGTAATGTGGTCACTCACCATCTACAAGGTCCCAATAACAACTGTGGAGAAGATGGAGCGAACCATATCTTCATTCATGAAGAAATGGCTCAGTGTCCCACAATGTCTTCCTAACATCAACCTCTATGGTAAAGGGGTCCTTGAGCTGCCTCTCACGAGCCTAACCAAAGAGTACAAGTGCTCTAAAGTAAGACTCCAGATGACGTTGAAGGACTCCAGAGACGAGACCATCAGCAATGCTGCACCACCCCTGGTAATAGGACGGAAATGGACACCATCTGATGCTGTGCAGCATGCCACATCAGCCCTGAGGCACAACGACATTGTGGGGCATGTCCAGTCCGGAAAAGGAGGTGGTTGATGGTGATGGTGGTTGAGGAGGTGCGCCGTCAGGAGGAGGCTGCAAGAAGTGCGAAGGTTGTCGCTCTCGCTAAGCAGGAGCAATGGATGCGGTGGGAAGGCCTGGAGAGGAGAAAATTCAGCTGGAGGGAGCTCAGGGAAATGGACGCAAGCAACATCAGCTTCATCATCAGAGCTACTTACGATGTGCTTCCATCTCTGTAAAACCTCCACCAGTCGTATGGCGAGGACCCAACCTGCGCCCTCTGCCCAGCTCCAGCATCTCTCAAACACATCATGACCAGTTGTAAGACCAGCCTCACACAAGGCCGCTACACCTGGAGGCACAACCAGGTCCTCAAGAGTCTGGCAGTAGCACTTGAGAGTTAGAGGAGTACAACCAACTCCTTGCCCCTGAGAGCAACCAATCCCATCAAGGCACCAACATTCATCCAAGAGGGACAGGAAAAGCCCAAACATCCTCCTACTAAGCCAGAAACTGGACAGTTGGCCATGGCCCGGGACTGGAAGATGCTAGTGGATATCGGTTAGAAACTAATCTTTCTACCTGAGATTGCATCCACCACCCTTAGGCCAGACTTGGTACTCTGGTCCCCTTCACTGAAGCCTGTGTACATTGTAGAGCTCACAGTCCTGTGGGAGAATTCGGTTGAAGAGGCCTATGAGCGCAAGAAACTGCGCTACACTGAACTGGCAGCAGACGCACAACAACGAGGATGGAATGCGAAAGTCTATCCAGTTGAAGTGGGATGCAGAGGATTTGTGGCTTCATCTACCATTAGGCTGTTGAAAGACCTAGGAAGCCATGGACAGGCTCTGCGGCAGACAGTTAAATCAGTCTCTGAAGCGGCCGAAAGAAGTAGCCAGTGGACATGGCTCAATCGAAAGGACCCTTGTTGGGCTCCAAGAACATCAAGATGACCCACTCACTGTCCCCCTTCCCCTCCCCCACCTGAAAACCCAGGTCAGAACCCTCCAGGAGGAGGAGTAAAAGGTATGTGGTCAGCTTTAGGGCTTGACTCAGGGAAGAGAATGCCCCTGTCTTGCATAGTCACTTGGGATATGCCTTTCAAACATCTAGGCTAATACTCACGATTGGGCATGGAACACAAGCTCAGACTTGATCACCCTGTAGCTGGCTGCCTTTGATGAGGGTGTCTAGTGTTGAAAGGCCGAAACACCCCCTGATTCAAAGTGTACACTGCTGATAATGTGCCCCGAAATTGACATCCTTCCCCTGTCTGAGTTACTCCTCCCATGCCACTCTTAAAATCAAGGCAAACCTCATGTGAGTGCATACCATCTATTGGCACAACGGACAGTCTAAACATCACGTCCCGTGTTTTATGATTCTATACAGCAGTTCAAAAAAATTATCTTTTGCTAGAGAAAAAATTGTTCTCCTCAGTAGCAACCACTTCAGCTACAGTGAGCCAATGATATCCCAATTAGTAGTTCAGAAAAATCAGTTTACTGATGCAAAAATCTGACATGGTATTGATACTATTTAATTCTACTATCAATTATAGTCAATTTAAGTGGTTTTTTAAACTGTCAGTAAACTCGAAGAAGTAGATGAAGAAGAAGTGTATAAAGGAGAGACTGCCTGTTTGTTTTCTGAATACTGTATCTTTCATTCACCTGAAAATTGATTAAAGAGCACGAGGAGAGAACAATGCGTGGTTGTTTTGCTTCATTCTATGCATACTATGAAAAATACTTTGTACTTGTACTTGCACTTTTGATACTTAAAGTAGCTCACATTAAATTTACTTAAGACTTTTACTCAAGTAATTTTCTTATGGGTGACTTCAACTTTTACCAAAGTAACTTTAAGTTATGGTACTTCTACTTTCACTTAGTAATTTTTTTCCAGTACTTGATACACCTCTGCAATTATGCATATTTGCTAAACAGAGGACATTGGACAGTAAAATGATACTTTTTCATGGTATTGCAATTTTATATTTTCTAACTTTAAGCCAAATGCATATAGATTCTACAACTTTTTGAGGTACCTGCTGCCTTTGAAAGGGGATCTGCTTCTTTACACACCATTGCGTGCTTGTATCTTTATTTGCCTGGATTGATTGCTGTAAGGAACAGACATTCAATAGATTGAAATGGGCGGTGGGGTCCATTTTTCACCTGTCTAGCAAATTTTTGTTAAAAGCTCTCTTCCAACTCCCTCAATCTTTGCAATGCAATATATCAAGATGCAAAATAAGACAGATAGACCTTTTAGTTAAATCAAAGTAACAGGCAGTGCTTTACACTTTTTTCCGGGTTGACAAACATAGCGACTGTCAGCCAACAAAATTTTGGAGATTCAAATACACCCTGGAACCGCTTTTTATTATGATAACTACCAACAGTAAGTAGCGAGTCTTTTTCACAAGGCTGATCTGATTGCTCATGAATGACTTGATATTTATTCAAATGATGGAGAGTTCAATTGATATGGAATTAGCATGCTAAAATAAGGGACTCGCTCCAAGAGGTCTCAGTAAATGATAGTAATGCAAGCAAACCACGGAAGAAAAGACTTTTTAATGGCAAATCAATTACTCATTCAGTCTTTCATCTGATTAATTAGCCAACACTTAATGTTTCTAATGACTTTGTGGACTAACAGGACTATTTAATCACCCAGATCTGAATCTGTGGGCAGGTGCTGACTTCCCTCATTTCATAGCCGGGAGACAAAAGAGCTGTATTTATAAAACATTTATCACCATAAACAGTCTACACCTGTCTTCTTGTAATTAGTGGAAGACCTGGAGAAGTTGTGAGATCTTGCATAAATCTTTTTCAGTGGGTTTTGTCAGAAGACTTGTTCACATTGTATAATCCATGTCACATTCTATAACCCTTATCCAGGGCTAGATCATAGTGTTTTAGGCAAAGTACCTTGCTCAAGGGCAAAAATAGCAAGGTAGCACAGGAAATTCAAATTCCCCACAAGGCCACATAATTTCCAGTGCCTCTCAAGCCATCCACACCAATCTTCATTTTCCTACTGGCCTGAGATTAAAGATTCCACTGAATTTTTAGTTAGTTTAATTACCTCTGCTAGGAGTTTATGTTTTTGCCGGCATTGGTTTGTCTGTCTATCTGTCTGTTTGTGTGCAAGATAACTCAAAAAGTAACAAACGGATATCTCTGAAATTTTGTGGGCGGGTTGCTATTACATCAGGGATGGACTCTATTGATTTTTACCACAATCGGTCAAACAAGTGGCATGACGGAGGTATGCGCTCTACCGAGTGCCCTTCTAGTTGCTATTTATGCAGGAAGGTCAAATGAAGGCTCCATTTTTCCTGAAGAAACCAGGTGAGTAAGTGGGTAGGGAGTGATCGTCTTAAAAGGCATAAAAAATAATTCTGCTTAGTTTATTGCCGGTGAGATAAGAAAAAAGTGATCTAGCCTCCCAATTAAGGTCATAATAGAACTTCAAATTTCCTCATATGGTTTTAGGGCCCTATTTTAACAACTTAAGCGCACAGTCTGTAGCGCATGGCACAAGAGCATTTAAGATATGTCTAAATCCATTTTCGCCAGTTTAATGGAGAGTTACTTGGGCGCAAAGTATTCCACATGGTTCAAAGGGGTTGTACTTAATTTCTCAGTCAATCATAGGAATGTTCAGGGCATTACATGAAATAAACCAGAGTGTCATCTTCCATTCCCTTTAAAAGCCAGATACCATTTCATCTTGGCAAATTTGGGCAGATTTTCCAAATAGTAGTAAAAACACTTCACCACAAGGGAAACGAGTCTGCTCGTGTGCAACGTTCTCCAAACATTCTTTCTATAATGAGCACCAAAAGCAATGAAAATACAAGACTGATCAGAAACCGGGAATGTGTGTAATTATTACCTCCGCCGAGGAGGTTATGTTTTTGCCGGCATTGGTTCATCTGTCTGTCTGTTTGAGTACAAGATAACTCAAAAAGTAATGAACAGTTATCTGAAATTTTGTGGGTGGGTTGCCATTACATCAGGGATGCATCCTATTGATTTTGACCACAATCAGTCAAACAATATGGCCACCACAGCAACCATCTTGAAATCCTATGTTGCAGATACCTTAAAGGTTCCCTGACATGAAGCACAACACCTGAAAGTGTTGGTTTATTTTGTTCTGCATGATTATTCATATCTCTCTATGCACTCTAAAGTTCTGAAATGCCTGAAAAATCCAGCAATTCCAAGGAAGAAAAGTGATTTTTTTGCACTCTTACACCCCGCCCCCTGAAAAAGTTGGAAGTTTCTGAGACGTAAGTCACATGACCTATGACCTGACCAAAGGAAGGCACCTCCGCCATCGCGGTCTCTGCACGGTCCCTTTACACGCTTGTTTACACACGTTTTCTATTGTGTTTGTTTAGTGTATGACCCTGCAATAAAGATATCTATCTATCCATCTATCTATCTAATTGTTACACTCGACAAACCGTGTTACGTTGGCTAACGTAGCTAGATGGCTGGATACATAGTGGAGATGAGGACAACTATCCAAACTCAGGTATAAATCTAATGACGAGTTCAACAAGGCATCAAGATAACTCACCGGTTCATAAAAAAATATTGTATGCACATTGTGACTGACGTTACAAATCTATAAGCCAGCGTTAGTTCCACAGTGATCACGAATGCCCACCTCCTACAGCACAGCCGGTGATCAGGCAGCACAATACAGCCTCCCGAGTTCATCTGGCTAATAATGCGACGGCAGCTGTCGATAATCCAGTTACTCTTCAGCTGTGGCAGTTACCCTCGCCTGCTAATTTATCAAAGTTAACCACCTATGGCATTAAACTTCAGGATTATTCGCCAGAACATTTGCCAGAATTGGTGGCGTTAAACCGCTTTCACGCGAAACGCGTGTATTCGCGTCTTTGCATTGACTTTGAATGTAATTTGTCATGCAAAAAATTTGTTTCGCGTCCGGTGTGAAAGCGGCTTAATGCCACCTATTCTGGCAAATGTTCTGGTGAATAATCCTGAAGTTCATCGTATTACAATAGTTTTTTTCTGTAGGGTTATTTTATTAGCTATGGTAGCCCTACAATATTTCAATAGTAACACTAAAATCTCTATAGTGCGTTCCGAAAAAACATACAATTAATACAGTAATACTATAGTTTTTGGTGGTAAATTTTATGGTATTCCAATAGTGGTTTTTTGCAAGGGCCTGTAAGCTGGCTATGGTACATAAAGCGTAGTTTATGTACATTTTGTTGTCGAGCGAGATCTGACCAGCTGCCTTCCTTGCCTGACGTCACGTTGATTGAGAAGGCCAGATCCAGACATTTCGACCCATTTCGAAGGGGGCGTTCCCGATCAGCCTTGGCAGTCCGAAATAGTTTAAAAACCACAAATTTTCACGGAAAACCGTTTGCATCTACGTTTTCATCGTGAAAAATTACTATAGGAAGTTCTAAGTGTTAATTTCGAATTTTAATTTTCGATTTTATGTCAGGAGACCTTTAAATTTCTTATGAGTCATGTTCACTCAGCAAGATTTCGATTGTGCTGCCTTGGCGGAGGCTTGCACTCTTAGCCTCTAGTTGTAAAAATATTTTTATTATTAGCACACGCACATTCACCCTCATTTCTTCAAACATTTCTTTGTTCTGCAGTCACGTCGACTAGGTGACCATGCGAGTGCATTACTAACTTCCATTTCTTATTTTCAATTGAGTGGAAATTCACAAGTTTTAGGCATGATATGTCATGTCTATAATGGTCCCCTAAGAACTAACCCTCCAGGGGGGATCACCCTGAAGACTGCAGGAATGACAGAGTTCAACGATATAAAAGAATTGGGACTTTATCGATAATTTGCGAACACCTAAATATGTAATCTTTCAAGTTGAATAGCAAATCACCTGGATACTGATGGACTACGTTCCCTTGCGATTTAAATGCATCAGAGCATTCAATGCTGGGGCACACAGTTGCACAAGCATAAATTGATTGCACTGGCCATTATGACATAGGTTTTTGAAATATTTTATTTCATACAAAAATAATCTTTCACATTGCGATCCTTTTATTTTTAATCGTTTGCATGTGTGATGCTGGTGCTCGTCCCTGTGAGTGTAATGATTAAAGTGTACATCATTTGTGCTCTCACTTATGAAGCACATAACAGTATCTTAATAATGCGCCCTTAAATTAACTGTCAAAATCATGCAGATGTTTTTTGCAGGATCAAGATAGCAACACGGTATCTGACCACACCTCATTTTCAGACTGACACGCCCATGGGCACACAGTCTGGCGCAAGTGCATTTGCTATTTATGCAAGGTGGATGCTGGGAGGGAAAAGGGTAACTGCGCCGGTCATAAAATAGACACTTGCGTCACGCTTAGCGCCCCTCTCCGCTGGGTTTAATATTGAGGCAATAGTGTTTCCCATTACTACCTTTAAAAAAGTCAGGCAATCTTGTACATTCAAGTCCCAAATCTGTGAGGTAGGGGGTCCATGCATTGAGCAAAATTAGCCGTTTCACCTGAGAATTACCACATTAGTAAATTGAGTTATATAAAACAATAGTTTTGGTGCGTGAAAACATACCAAATTTGAATCCAATTCCCCTAATATTCAATTAAAATATGACTGAGAAGAAGCAACAGAATTTTTTCAGAAATACAGTACTATGCAAAAGTTTTAGGCAGCCTAATTTACTTTTATTTAAATTTGATATTAGATGTTTAATTTTCTTTTCCATAATGCTGTAGATAAAAAGCACATTTGAAGCCCAGCATTTTTATTAAAAAATATTAATTATTATTAAATTATTAAAAAATAAGAAATTCTTAAGAACTTCGTACAAACCCCAATTCCAATGAAGTTGGGACGTTGTGTAAAACGTGAATAAATACAGAATACAATGATTTGAAAATCCTTTTTGACCAATATTCAATAGAGTACACTACAAAGACAAGATATTTAACGCTCAAACTGATGAACTTTATTGTTTTTTTGAATTTGATGCCTGCAACACGTTCCAAAAAAGCTGGGACAGGGGCATGTTTACCACTGTGTTACATCACCTTTCCTTTTAACAACACTCAACAAGCGTTTGGGAACTGAGGACACTAATTGTAGAAGCTTTGTAGGTGGCATTCTTCCCCATTCTTGCTTGATGTACGACGTCAGTTGCTCAACAGTCCGGGGTCTCTGTTGTTGTATTTACGCTTCATAATGCGCCGCACATTTTCAATGAGAGACAAGTCTGTCCAGTCTATTACCCGCACTCTTTAACTACGAAGCCACGCTGTTGTAACATGTACAGAATGTGGCTTGGCATTGTCTTGCTGAAATAAGCAGGGAGGTTCCTGAAAAAGACATTGCTTGGATGGCAGCATATGTTGCTCCAAAACCTGTATGTACCTTTCAGCATTAATGGTGCCTTCACAGATGTGCATGGGCACGAACACATCCCCATACCATCACAGATGGTGGCTTTTGAACTTTGCACTGATAACAATCTAGATGGTCCTTTTCCTCTTCAGCCCAACGGACATGACGTCCATGATTTCCAAAAACAATTTGAAATGTGGACTCGTCAGACCACAGCACACTTTTGCACTTTGTGTCAGCCCATCTCAGATGAGCTTGGGCCCAGAGAAGCCGGCGGCGTTTCTGGGTGCTGTTGATATATGGCTTTTGCTTTGCATGGTAGAGTTTTAACTTGCACTTGTAGATGTAGGGACGAACTGCGTTAACTGACAATAGTTTCCGAAGTGTTCCTGAGCCCACATGGTAATATCGTTTATGGAGTGATGTTGATTTTTAATGCAGTGCCACCTGAGGGACCGATGGTCATGGGCATTCAATGTTGGTTTTCGGCCTTGTTGCTTACGTGTCGAGATTTCTCTGGATTCCCTGAATATTTTGATGATATTATGGACTGTAGATGATGAAATCCCTAAATTACTTGCAATTGCACGTTGAGAAACAGTTCTTAAACTGTTGGACTATTTGCTCAGGCAGTTGTTCAAAAAGTGGTGAACCTTGCCCCATCCTTGCTAGTGAAGGACTGAGCCTTTTGGAGGTGCTGCTTTGATACCTAATCATGACACTCACCTGTTTCCAATTAACCTGTTCACCTGTGGAATGTTCCAAAAAGGTGTTTTTTGAGCATTCCTCAACTTTCCAAGTCTTTTGTTGCTCCTCTCCCAGCTTTTTTGGAACGTGTTGCAGGCATAAAATAAAAAATGAGCGAATATTTCCAAAAAAAAATAAAGTTTTTCAGTTTGAACATTAAATATCTTGTCTTTGTAGTGTACTCAATTGAATATAAGACTAAAAGGATTTGCAAATCATTGTATTCTGTTTTTATTCACGTTTTACACAATATCTCAACTTCATTGGAATTGGGGTTTGAATTTCACTAAATACAGTTGGTACAAATAAAACTGCATGCCAGCGTCCCAAATTTTCTAGGCAAAGGGTAGTCAGACCATGTATTGATTTCAGTTTGTTTTTACCAGTTCACAGCACTTCATACAACATTTTTCAATATTTAGAAACCCTTAACTTAAACGGGCAGAAAGCAGAAATGCATCATTTCTACATTGAAGGAATTAAAAAATCGCTACGTGAAGAACGAGACGTGTAATTTCATCTGGAATATAGCAGGACGTCACACACTCGCTCTCTGTGCTGATCTCCAGCCCCTTGTTTACAAGCCGGTCCGGCTGCGCGTTCATGTACGTTCATGTGAATCGCCGCCTCCTCCCTCCTCTCGGAGCCCTTGGCGCGCACTCCCTATAAAAGGCTACAGCCAGTGAGCAGTAGTAGCGCGTATATTCAAAGCAAAATGGCGGAGAGCAGAACGAAGACGAGCAGGATCTGAAATTACTTCTAAAGAAACAACGGTCGTTTGGCGAAGAAGTTGTCGGATAAAGAAAGGGACAGAACCTAGATTCATATTGGCCTTGCATTTCCAAGGCGGAGAGCACTGCGAGAGCTAAAGGGGCTACAATTTGACTCGGAGCTAGCTCTTCTCCTGGACAGGTAAGTAACCACATAAAGTCAAATGCCTGCTTTAATTGGTGTTACAGTAACGTTAGGCACATGTAGCTTTGTCGATTCAATTAAATTTAATGTTACAATTGTAGCATGGGTTAATGTCTGGAACTTCAGTTGTTAGCAGCTCGGTCCCAGCAATGGGTCAGGCGTTACGGTTGTGTGTAGGTACTGAGTAATAACGCAGCGAAAACTTAAACTGGCTCATCATTCTGCCAAACAGTCTTACTAAACTAGTTAATCGTCTGATTGCTAATCAAGCAAAGGGGCGGATTCTGCCTCACCAAACTTACCTTCGACCGCATGTCACTGCTGCTAACACCATTAGCGGCGAACAGACACGTTTGATGCTAATGGTGACACACTAAATTATTGGCATAATGATTAATTTACAGACAAAACAGCATAGAAAACTTGCAAAAAGGAAGGCCTTTTTCTTGCAGCATTATAACGTTATAAGTTACTTACTTCGTTACTCTACATGATCCACAAAATGGTGATTTTGTTTTGCTCGGTGTGTTTGCACTTTGCAGATAGTCGTTCGCAGTCAAGGCGAGTGGGGGGGGGGCAGAGGTAGAATGAGGTGTGGCTCATGACACACTTTGTTTTAGTCTACAGGCAGTGCACAACAGCAAACCTAGCGGTGAAACAATTTCGCTTTTTGCCCCTTTAATGATTTTTGGAAGCATTTTCACCTCATGGAATTGCACAGTACTATATTTGTAGAGTCTGGTTCCAAAACACGGTATATGGTAAGTGTGAAACTCCAATGTCGACGCCAGAACTGGAATTTTGGGGGGGGGAACAGACACCTCCCTTTAAAAGAATTATTAGTCCTGATTTGTGCTCAATCATTTTCTAGATTAACAATACATTCACTCTGAAAACACTCCACACTCTCAGGTATCGCTAGTTCTCCCCGTTAAAGTAAGGCGACTGTCATTCATTTGGATGTGCACGTTGGTCCATTCAAATCAGCGTTATTGAAAATTGCACAAAGGCATTTAAAATGCTCTTTATTTAATTTCAACAATTTAAACGATCATGAAGAGCAGGTTAGATTGCCTGATGTGCTGATGAAGTTGCGCAGAAGTTCCAGAGCAGTTTGTCTTTCATAAAGCATTAGCCTGTTTGTAAGTATATTATTTTTCTGTACTGAATTTAGCCCATTAATTCGTCACTGTTAGATCGCATGGGGAGAGAAGCCATGTCTTCAATTGCCAATGGATTATTACTATAATTGGAAAAGGCGTCAGTAAGGAAAATGATTGACAACGAGCCAGGACTAATTGTTTATAAAATGGGATGTGTCTGTGTTTTCGTCATCAGAAAGACTAGTAATTCTCATAATTCCTCCCTTAAGTCCAACTTTGTATCTCTAATAGCTTTTGTGTACGAACTGTTTGAAATAATAGTCTCAAACAAAAAACACAGAAAATTTTCAGCATTTAAGGGGTTAACACCGTGTTCCTTTTGATGCCTGGGTTTCAAACCGTTGCAGAATGATTTACATTGATGGTAAAATTAGTTTTTATGGCTTTTTACTGAAACTGGTGCTCTATGACTTCATACTGCAGTTTTTCAACTCGGTCGGTACCCTCAAGTTCAATGGTAAAATGACGACCTTCAGGCATAATTTTCGCATACTTGTGCAGGGATTTCGACATGAAGAGTTGCACCATTGGAAAGAGCATTAAAAAAATACCCTTTATTACAGGTTTTCAGGCATAAGTAAATTTCTGTCACGGAATTTCACTTCTCAGCGAATAGAACACTGACTAAATATTCTTAAGGTAGGCTTGCTGGTGAATATTCAATAACTGATCCGGCTGTGCTATCTATTGAGAGAATAGTGTAACTGCGTGCATAAATAGAGCAGCTCCATGTCCGCTGGCATCAACATCTGCTCAGACGGGTTTTGGATCGGACCAGAACGTGCATGTATGAAAAAAAAAAAAAACCACCCGCACGTACGAACTCAAGCCATAAAAACTACCGTTGAAACCAGTGACCACATAAATCGCGAAACTGTACAAATCTTATTTCAATTGTATTTCATTGTGATACCACATCAGTTCTTTATGTTTTCTTGACGCAAATAAAATTACTACAGTTCATTCATTCATTCACTCATTATTCTTCGTAAATTATGTACGGCACGACAGGCTATTTGATTTGTTTATGTGTTTTTTTTTTTTTACTCTGGTTGCAGGGTAGAAGAGGGGAAGACTGCTGAGGTCTCTTTCCAGTCGCAGCCTTGTCAAGTTCACTTCCGGGGCACGCAACTTAAAAAGAATTGTAAATTTCGAAACGGGATGAAACGCTCGTTAGCCGTTTTTTCCATTTTTCATGTGTGCACAAAATCGGAAAAACGAGTCGTTAACCATTTTTTGGTTTGGTTTGGAAACGAATACTGAGGAAACAAAGCTTTTTTGTTTTTTAGTTTTTAGTTTTATTTTGAAAAACGAATGAACAAATAGGCTCGTTCGGATTGAACTGCCGGCTGGCTGCGGCTGACTGCGTAGCCAACGACAACAGCCGCCGACTTCAGGGGAGGAGTATAAAAGGTCTGCCGTCAAGTTGATCACTTTCCCGTAGCGTCGGAAACATGGCCAATCTCGCGGCTTTTGCTTTGTTTGTGATGGACGAAATCGAAGCCATGGTTGACCCAGTTTTCAAAAAAACAGTGATTTATTTTTGTAGAGAATATCTTTGTTATTCCAAATAAAATATCTTCGGGGTGAAGTAAAGTAAGTAAAGTAGAATTCATGTTCGTCAAATTTAACTGTAACACAGTTTGTTTTTACCGTCAAACGCGTCATCCAAAACTGAAACCAATTACGATCCATTTCCGTCGTCACAGAGGCGTATCTGTTTTGCCGCAGCCAGAGGAGAACAACGGCACCATTTGGCTGCAGATGCCTCAATCCCACGAGGTCTTGTGGTCATGTGACAGGGGGATATTAGGTAGAAGGTCTTCAGCGTCAATGGAAGTCGAACAAGATTTCTAACCGGCATGCATCACTTCCAGCTGGGTCTGCGCGGCGCCGTGTGGCACCGCATAAAGTCGAACGAGCCTAATGATACACGGATTACTTTGCCACTTTGCTACAGTCCATTTTAAATGAGCCCTGGCCCACAGAACATGGCGGCGCTTCTGCATCATGCTCAACAATGGCTTCCTTTTTGCATGATAGAGTTTTAGGTGGCATCTGTGGATGGCACGGCGGACTGCGTTTACTGACAGTGGTTTCTTGAAGTATTACTTGGCTCATTTAGCAATGTCAGTGACAGAATCATGCCGGTGAGTGATGCAGTGGCGTCTGAGGGCTCGAAGATCACGGGCATTCAGTAAAGGTCTTCGGCTTTGTCCCTTACGCACTGAGATTTCTCCAGTTTCTCAGAATCTTTCGATGATGTTATGCGCTGTCAATGATGAGACCTTCAAAGCCTTTGCAATTTGACATTGAGGAACATTGTTTTTAAAGTATTCCACAATTTTTTTACACAAGCCTTCACAGGTTGGAGGGCCTTTGGCCATCTTTACTTCTGAGAGACTCAGCCTCTCTAACACATCCCTTTTATAGCCAATCATGTTACACACCTGATGCCAGTTAACGTAATTAATTGCTAAATGTTCTTTCAGCTGATTCTTTTATGTATTAATTGCTTTTTCAGCCCTTTTTTTGTCTGTGTCCCAACTTTTTTGGGACATGTTTCAGCCAGAAAATTTGAAATAAGCTCATTTTGTGGATAAAAATGTAAATTGTCTCAGTTTCAACATTTGTAATGTTATCTTTGTTCTATTGTAAATAAGATATTGGCTCATGTGATCTGAAAGTCATTGCATTTTGATTTTATTCACAATTTACACTTTGTCCCAACTATTTCGGAATTGGGGTTGTAGGTGGAAGAGTAGAATGGTTCGGGGAGATTCTTCAGCATGGGCTCCCGCACGTCAATCGCATATAGTCATTTATCTCACTGCATTCTGTTGCTTAATTTGCAATTCATACATCTGTACATAAATTATATTAATCTTCATCAAGCATTCCGCTTTGACTGATATCCACTACACAGCTATGGATTTTCAGTTCTGACCCATGCACAGGTTTTTGGGTATCAGCACCCCGTTGTCTCTCGCCTGCACTTAGTGCTGTCACAAATACATTAAAGGGAAACTTCATTCATCACACTGATTTACAAACTTCCAGTAACATGTGATGCTCTACTTCATATATTATTTCCCTTGTTTTCAGGCAAATCAAACAAGATGGGGTTGTGAAAATAGTGTTTTTTTTAGGAGTAAATAATAAGTGTCTATGGGCACAGCCATTCAGACCAGCCACATGATCAGAAGTAGCTAATATGACATAATCTGTGTGCTTCACTGCAAATGGCAAGAGAATTTGGAAGTGTTCTTATTATTAACCTCTTAAACCCGAACGCCCCTGGTACCGGAGGCAATCATTACGCATCATAAATCCAGCATGTTTCCAAATAGCAACATTGTCATACAGCATATCCATTTAAAGGGAAGAAACTCTGCGAAAAGCGCGTGATGCCCATTTTTACCTTAACACTAGCGCCGCGGAATTTGAAACCCCCTTAGAACCGCGGCTGCTGCTTTTTTCACAGCAGTGCAAATGTGAGGCCATTTAATAATATTGTGGGATTATAAAGAGGGAATCAACAATAAATTGTTTTTGAACGAATTAAATAAAAAATTGCCAATAAATACATGTGAATTTGTTACCTCCAATAATTAAGAGCGATTTTCAGTAACTATCAACTTTGGCGATCAGAGTCAGAAAAATCGAAATTTTTCTAACTATGCCAAAACATACCCCTAAGTGAGGTATTTTCGGTGCTGAAGAGATTTTTCATTTTATTCAAAATTCGCGGAGAAACAGCGGTTTTTCTATTTTTGGGGGGTGGGGGCTTATACGCGAGTCTTTTCGCGACCGTTAGAAACATGCTATTCTCGGAAAAGGCAAGAAACAATCTGAAATAAAAATTATTTCACCAAAAAGAGTATTAAATTAACTTTGTTCTCAGTTATACCATGTATGAATATGATACATAATAAATATTTGCCAGATTTTTGAATATTTTTAAAAAATCACGCATTTTGGATCTCCAAAATTTTGCTGATTTTTAAGGTTGAATATAACCCATGTTAAGGCGATTTTGCAGTAAACACTACCATCACAAGCTAAAGCATCTGTTCATCTTCAGGAATCTGCAAAATAAAATTGGTGGGATTAAAACTGCAAATTTTGGTAACTCAATCAAGACAACCACGTGACGGCTCAAATTTCGTGTGTTTTCTCTTACGGCACGCAAGTGCCGCAACACATTTATTCAAATGTTACCAGATAATTCCACTTGCAATGTACAGGGGCTCTTAAGAACTAATATATAGATGACTACAAGTATTTTATTGCATACATATTGAATAATCTTGAAGGATAATCCTTTATTGTAGGTTCGACGGGCAGATAATAAGCTTGATCTTCACAGCTTTGAATGACCGTGCACCAGTTGGTCACGCAATCTTTCGCATTTTATCTAATGTAAATCTTATTTGACAAACTAAGAAAAATTCCTTCGAGATTGACTTGATTTTGGTCATAAAGAATAGCTTTCAGCTCCATGGTATTCCATGGAGGGTTACACATTCAATACTATTTTGTTTGAAGAAACTTATTGCACAAAACGTGACCCGTTGTGACCTTGTTCGATACAGCTCAGGTTTTCGTTGTTGAATTTGTTGTAACCATAGGCTGTTTTTTTAGGTAATACTGCACGTATAATCTGGAACAAGCACGGAAATCGAACTTGCTACAGAAACCAGAACTAGCTAGAGTTAATCCTGATTTGGAGTTTCCTGAACTAGAGCTTATCCTGAATTCCCTTGGCAAAACACTGTGTAAATATTGGCCTTGAAAAGTCTGAAAGCTATTCTCGCCATTGTTGCATTCTGTTCAATGTATCTCTCATATTTTATCGAAACTTGACAAAATAAGACTGACTTACTTATGGAGCATTCATCTCCATTCTGTGTCCATTAAGAGCTATACGTAAAAAAAAAACCAGCTGTATTGTTTAATGTAGAATCTTATTCTTGGGTTGCACGTTCGGAGCCTTTCCTCTATTGCTGGGTGAAACAAATTTTCACTGCTTTTACCAAAAGAGCATTCGAAAATATGCAATTTTGCCAAATTTCATCCAGATAGTATCTTTCACTACCGATATATCAGCAAATGAATATTTGCCACATTTACCTCTACCATCCAATAACCTCTGCCATCCAATATGGCCGCCAAATCAAGAACTTTGAAATATTAAAGAAATAATTATGCACATGAATAGTTTATAATAAAAATACCATGTCTGTTCATATTAGCAGGCAAAAGTGTGAAATCTGAAGGATTTTCGAGCCACGAAAATACGTGACAGTGTTGCGTGACTCCAAATCTGTAGCCCTGCATCTCGGAGACAAAGAATCAGAGAAATACACAACTTGCCCTGGTGATTTACGAAGAGGAGCTCTGTAAGTTATCAAAAGCTCAACTTTGCGGAACTTATATTTCCTGAGTTGATAAAGTGATGACGTCACATGCAAACCAAGAATTGCACCAAACATTTCCTTTGTGACAGTGTTTTACATTTCAGACACGACACGCAAAACAAATCCAACAAGATAATTGACACCTGTGTGAAGTTGGTTCCTTATTCACAGTTCCAGCCCTCAAAATTTGAAAAATCTGCTTAACCAGAAACAGGTTACGTGGAATTTACCTTATGTAACCCATAGTTCGGTTAAGCACTTTTTTTTTTGCGTAACCTATGGGTTAACGGGTTACACCAAAACAGGTTTCGCAAAACAGGTTTCGCAGGCACGAAATGTCTCCTTCGTCGTTCAAATCGATAGAAAAGTCATGTTTAAACCACCATTTTCGAAAAGTTTTGATGTTCACCAGTGTTTCCCCGAGAATTTTTTGTAGCAGCGGTGCTCTGTGGTAACCTAGCAACAGTAAGGGAGTCCGGGGGAATTCTCCCCCGAAAGAATATTTTGAAAAATTGCACTTTAAATGGGGACTTCTGGTGAGTTTTCTGGACAAATTACAATTTACCAAACAATCAACAGATTCAAGTTATCTGTTGACACTAGATACTGATTATAAAGCATGATCATAGTTGAACTAGTCACAAACCCATTTTTGTATTGATTTTAGGCTTTTCTTTGTAACAGATACTAGCAAAATGGGGTGGCTTAACACAGAAATTTATTGAAGCCAATTTGATGTTGCCTGCCCTAATTTCCTTCACTAACCTTAGCTCGTCTGTGGTCACTGTCCGCAATTCTCTTTAACCAGTTTAAGAGACTCATCTGAAAATCGCATTAGTGTTTATTAACCTACTATCAGGATATGACTTGCAATCTTTTTATCTGGAAAACGTTCATCAACAAGGTAGCTGGTGGAATACCAACATCGTTAATATTGTAGGCCTAATATACATTTTAACCATACACTCAAGAACAGCTTACCCTATTAACAAAAGAGTAGGCCTAGTCAGAGCTAGATCGAAAGTATTAATTCTAACGTCGACTCATTCACTGACATTCACGACTGAAGTGGTCAGAGTGCGCCACAGCGAGCAAACAAGACAGATTCCCGAGTGTCTGCTAGCTAGTGAACCGCGTCAATAAACATAGAATTGCACTTCATTTATGATCAGGCTTAACGTTACAATAGATAGGAAGGCTGTAACCTTCAGTAATTTCCAAACTAGCCTGTCAGTCACTTTGTTACGAGCTGAAGAGATTTAGTGAGGCCTATAGGTAATGTCGCTCCCATAAAAATAAATAAATAAATTCTTCCCTTATCATTATACCGTTAACCTCTCCGCAACACAACAAATGATGAGCTACGTCTTTATTAAACAAAATTAAATACACATACAGTAAAACTCGCGTATAACGGATTCAATTGGACCAGCTGATTTTGTCCATTATAAGCGAAATCCGCTATATGCATAAAACGGACAAAATCCATTGTACGCATAAAACAATATATCCGCTATATGCGCATAACAGATTATATCCGTTGTATACATGTATGAATTGAATTTATACGTTTTCTTTGTGTATAAAGATCAGAATAACTTCATTCTGAGTGCACATACCTAGGCTACTTGTCTTCATTTAGTCCGTCTTCGCTCTGACACAATGGATAACAGGATGATAGCCTAATGCGTGTTGCTCCAATTGGGATCAATGACGAAGACAAAAAAAAAAAACTAGTGTGTAAATGAAACCGCGCCAGTTTCAGTTTCCGCAAATACACCGTTATAAACTTGCACATTTTTGCCAGTTATTTTAACTGTAATTTTACAATAAATTTACAACAAAGTTCCGTCCATATTAAGTGTAAACCAAGGTAAATGGCGCGCAGGACTCCACTTACAGTTAAAATAACAAATGCGTTAATTTAACTGTTAAATTCAGTCAGTTTATAACTGTAGGAAAGCCGAACTTCATTACGTTGCTCTGTATCAACTGCGCATGTGCATGGTGCAAAACAGCTTGTCCGGTATACACAAGTGCTTTTCAATGGAAATGCATTGCGACGGGACTGGACATTTTGTCCGATGTAAGCAATAATCTGTGACATAAAATCCGGTATATTCGATGTTTATTAAATGGGAAAACATTACAGAAAAATCGGGACTAGAGCTGTTGTCCGATATGAGCGAGTTTCCATTTTATACAAGGACGGTTTAGGGGAGTTCTACTGTAGTTATATTATTATTTTTTATTTTTTTTTTTTTTTTTTACTTACATTGGTTTGTTAGTGGGAATGTTCAGGATCCTCTTCAAGCAAGTTGACAGCCAGAGTCAAAAGTTACCTCAGAATTGACGATGTGGCACAAAAAAAAAACCCTTATTCCTGTGCCCCCCTAATGAGGTCGTTGCAAGTTACGTAGGTGCTCACATGATCCCCGAAGCAAAATGTACACAGAGGTTGATCGCAGCATAGTGAAAATGGGGAAATCTTGTGCTGCTGTTGCTTGCACCAATAATAATATCATTCAGTCGTCTGGAAAATACGGCTAAATAAGTTTCAATCAATTTCCACAAATTAATGAAGTCCTTTTGAAAGATTGGCTTGTTAAATTAAGAAGAATTGACCGTGGAAAGCCTTACAAACCAAGAAAAAAACATTCAGTTCTTTGCTCAGAGCACTTCGAGAAAAGCTGCTTCACGTACCAGAAGTTCACAAGTAAGTCAATGGTTTTGTTGCAATGAAAACTGGTTTTAAATTGAAGATTTAAAGAAATTAGTGGAAAATATATATTCAATACAAATATTAACCTTCAGCCTGAACGCCCCTGTAACGGGGGCAATGAATTTGCATAATAAACACAGCATGTTTCCTAATAGCAACCTCGTCATGTGGCATATCCTCTTAAAGCGAAGAAACTCGGCGAAAAGTTTGTGATGACTGTTTTTACCTAAACCGAACACAATTCAAGTACCAAGCAAGTGAATAAGCATCTAGCAAAACATTAAATAAAATAAGATTAAATAATCAGTGCTCTATCGCAAGCATTTCTACTGAATTTGTGATATGCATACAAACAGTACCTAAAATGAAAAAGGACAGTCCACAGATTCCAACGATATAAGCCTTGTCATTTTAAATTGACACCACACTCAAAGAACAGCAGGCATACACTTTAAAAGCTACAGAGATGAGCAAAAAATTTTCTTACCTTTGACATTTTGTCATAAAAGCTGTTTGTGGGTAAATCTGCGCTTGCTATTGTTTTAGCCAGTCTATCTGAGAGTCCTCTCGCCATTATGCTATGCACTGGAAGACCTCAGCAGTATAATCACTTAAATGGTTTGTTTTTTGTATTTTTGCTATAATTAACTGCTAAATATTCAACTGTTGTTTTCAAAGCCGGTTTACGACTGAGAATCCTTGCGCCAATATGCTCAAGCTCAAACACAGCACAGCTATGCAAGTGCTAAAACTAAATCGACCAGTGAATATATAGTCTGTTGAGCTAGTGTCGTGGATAAGGCGGAGCATTTGGACCTTAGGTTCAATATCCGGTTATACATGCAACATTTCAGAGCAAGGAAATACATTTTTTTTTTTTTTGTATAAATAAATAATAATTAATCGATGCATTCCCATCCCATCAAAGCAATCTTCCTGAGTTACTTCGGGGATCGCATGACTTACACTACGGTTTCTGCATCCAGTGCAACGCCTCCATTCCCCGTTGGCTGTAATGTTATAGCCATATACATGTTCGCCGATGTAACGAGCGGGGACATATGAATGGGGTGTATTGCCTCCCTTTCTGAGCTCTCCTGGGTTTTATGGAAGAGAAGGGAAAAAGCAAGCTGAACATGTTTTGTTTTGATCGCCGGTCAAGAGAAATCATATATTTACATATACAGTTGCGCTTAAAATTATTCATACCCCTACCAAATTTTGTTTTTTTTTCGAGATATTTTTTGACAAATCAAATTTATTCTTGCACAAATGACACAGTAAGTTGACATAAGGCTGTAAGAAGTACAGTAAACAATTTTTCAAGAAATACAATACTTTTTGGCATTTTATTTGACAGATTTACAAAAAATGCCATGTCCAGAATTATTCATACCCTTTTCTCAGTAATTGATAGCAAAGCCTTTATTCACGATTACAGCCTCCAAACGCGTCCTGTGGTTTCTACAAGTCTGCACGGGGATTTTGGCCCACTCCTCTTTGGTGAATTTCTCCAGGTCCTTAAGGTTTGAGGGTCTCCTTGCCATGACCTTGGTCTTCAGTTCCCTCCACAGATTTTTGATAGGATTGAGGTCGGTGCTCTGGCTTGGCCACTCCAAAATGTTCACTTTGTTGTCCACTAACCATTTCTTGACAGATTTGGCTGTGTATTTAGGATCATGATCCTGTTGGAAGATCCATTCCTTCTCAAGACCAAGTTCTTTGGTGGATTGCTTAATGTTTTCACTGAGGATCTGGATATACTGGTCCTATTTCATGATGCCATTAACTTTAACAAGGTGTCCGGGCCCATGAGCTGAAAAGCAACCCCAGAGAATGATGCTCCCGCCACCGTGTTTGACCGTTGGGACCATGTTTTTCAGGTTGAACTCTTCACCTTGTCAAAACATAGTCAAAAAATATCTCGAAAAAAAAACACAAATTGGTAAGAGTATGAATAATTTTGGGCGCGACTGTATGTATATTTTGCTACGTCGTTTTGCGCTAACAGGAAAATGTTCGCCCGTTTTTTAATTTGCGTAACCTCTGCGCGAACTGAATGATCGTTCGCGCCAATTTTTGAGGGCTTAGTTCCTTATTCGCCCCGTTCCTTTTTCGTCTGGTTCCTTATTCAAATCCGGGGGATCTTCATTTTCTTCAAAATATATACATTTTGGATTTCCTTCTCTAAGCATTCTTTTAGTATTCGAAGGATCTTCAAAAGGTTAGACTTCAATGTTTTCAGGTAATTTTAGGTATTTATCATGTCGTGCAAAACAGATGCAATACGAAACTCTGCACTAACCCACATTGTGCTAGCATGAACAATAAGGAACCAGACGAAAAAGGAACCAGCCGAATAAGGAACTGCGAATAAGGAACCAACTTCACACTGATAATCGATTTTTCTTATACTAAAGGCCGTCTAGAATTTTCAAAATAAACGCTCCTAGTGGGACAAACCTGGAGAAGGCTGTTAGGGGACGAACATTTGACTCTTGAGGGAACTCACTAAAACTTATTTATATGGCTAGATAAAATTAGAGATGGAGAGAAAAAAATCATTCAAACATATACATCTTTGCACGATGGCTAACTGCTACCATGCTAGGGCAGTAGGAACAGAATGTATTAGCATAAAAGTAATAGGAAACCCCGAAATCCTCTCTTTATTGATTTCGCTCTGTTTTGCTCATGCGAAGCGCCTCTCTGTTTTTATTTTGCAGCGCGCTGTCTGTGTCTACTTTGAAAATCCGGTCAATTGGCTTTGCGAAATCTGAGCTGCTGATTCTAGCTACCCCGTGGAGTCATGGATCGATGCTGACTGGCTAGCCGAAACGTGCCCAACTAATACACGTTTTGGCTAGCCAGTCGGCGTTGGTTCGCGACTCCACGGCGTAGCTAGTAGTCTGCTAGTAGTCTCCAGCCTTGTCAGGAGACTAGGTAGCTAGAATTAGGAGCGCACTGCAAAATAAAAACAGAGGCACTTCGCATGACAAAACAGAGCGAAATAAGCGAATCAGGAGAGGATTTCAGGGTTATCTTTTACTTTTATGCATATATATTCTGTTCCTACTGCCCTCGACCATATGAGAAAGAACACGTGCACAGTACAGCCCTACCAATATGCTTGCATAAAAAAACAGGCAATTACTTCAAGAACGAACAACTACAGGTCTGCTTGAGTTTGGTATGGATAAGCTTTATGACCTAGAATATACTTGCTGCTCACGACGCGAGCGCTTACGCATCATGGCTGCCACGCGTATTCTACGTTCGTGAGCGTAGAGGTCGCTCATCTTGACGCGAGGTAACGTGCCGCGTGCGCGAGATGCAGTATTGACATGACCGCTAGAGGCGCTCGTGCAAACGAATACATTGTGACAGTTTATGCGATATCCGGGCAATACCGCCTGCCGTTTTCGCGATTTCAGGGTCCGATATGCTGCTGTCTGCCTCTAGTGGAGACCTCCAATACTATGCGTTTTGGACGCGTTGTGCTGCAGCAAGTGTGTGCACTCACGAAGCGCACTGTGCACGCGTCTGTTTGGTCACGCAGCAAGTATATTTCTCGCTTATGAGAGGTGCTTTGCGCTTTTGCGAGCTGACTCCGGTGGTATCTAAGTCAAAATGTTGGCAGATTTCTCGGAGAACTGCAACTGATAGCTTCTTTAGCGACTCTTTCTCGACCGTGGCGCATATATTGTAGGTGTCGAACATGATTGGATGGATAAGTTGGACACTGTCTAGCACTTGATTGCGGACTTGCGAATATGCTTCTTGATCTTCAGCAGCTTCGACATTCTCTTTCTATATTTCTTCGTCTTGCTCACCTGTCTTGTTGCGCAGTTTCGATGCCATCTTTGAAAAGTAGGATTATATTTGCTGTGCGAAGAGAAACTCGTCAGCAGTAAACCTTCCCTTGCCGGATTCATCTTTTGCACGGCGCATATCACGAGCGACTACCGCGGGATCCACTTTGTGGCCAGTGCGCTGCCCAATGTCGAACTTCTCGTCCAGGTAAGTGGTTTGCCGTTGGTTGAACCGGATACCCTTCTTGGTACTCCGCAGTACCCAGCCTTGAGGGGCTGTTTCTGTAGGCATGATGGGAAGAGAAGTACTTGGGAGGACAGGACGAGAAAGGCGATCTTGGTCAAGTTTCTCCTTGTAACCAACTATGGCTCTGTTGAGGAGCGTCTGACGCGCTCTGGGGACTTCACACGTGCCGATGGTGAGGTGTTGCTCCAGTGAGGAGTGCCGCTGGTATACTTTAACACATCCCTCTGTAGGGCAAGGTAAAAGCCCGTCTGAGATGCCTTGCACTGTTGGGAGATCTCTTTTAGGCACTGACGCTTTACTAACAGAGGATCCTGTCTCTTTAGAGCTGATAACGAAGTCGCCCCCAGAAAACGGCACTTGGTATTCATGGAAATCGTAAGAACTGAAAAAAGACAAGTTGTTAAGAGTTGAGTAAGAGAAAATAAGAAGATAATGCAAAAAGAGCCACACATCTCATATCTATGGTATTACTTTAATGAAACCTGAAAGTGAAACCTTTTAGCAGTTAAAATGTCTTGTAATTGATAGTAGTGTTTTCATTCTCAGACAAACTGCATAGAAAATATTATATCAAACACTGGATGTTTGATGACTGAAATTGCTCCCCGTGCACTGGGGCGAACTGTGCAGGCTTCCTGTGGTGAAAATAAGGTGAAGTAATCCAAGTACGGAAATGACCGTGAGCTTTTTGTAAACGACAGTTCTGTTCAGAGCATTGTTTGATATGTACATATACCTTTCAGGTTGGACACGCTGAACTCCTTTCCTGGACCGACGCCATATGCTTTCTAGGCTGTAACCTTGTCTTGGCTGAATTCAAAGTTGTTGTACAGGCTAACACCATCCCACTTCATGGGCGGTAACAGCGTCACCTCCGCTCCATCCACTAGGATGATCCACACCCCTTTCAGCCCGCCATATGACACAAGGGCATCTCGAAATTCATCCGCGTTGGTTACGTCATTCCCTTCATCTATATGACGACGGACATGAGCTTTTACCGAAGCTGCCTTTCTGTCACAGGGCCCCTTTCCCCCCTGCAGATCACTGAAATCTACGCGCTTTACCGCAATTCCTGTCATCTTTTCCATCAAAAAGCACAACATCAACATTCCGACGCTATGGTAACACCCTGCGTTGTCCTGGCGCAAGCATGTGGATGTAACTTCGGGGTGCTCCTCCATGAGGATTCTCAGTGTGTGTGATAGTAATGCGACGACGATACTGCTGTCCTGAGTACAGTTTATAACAACGTGTATAAAGGCCTGGTGCATTAACCCCCCATCGCCGCCGCGTGTTACCGCCATGCTGATGTGCCAGCTTATTCCTCGTTTGGCAAACCAATTGGCTTGAGTTTCTTGATATTTTGTAGGCAAAAAACTTCATTGCCCAGTCTTGGGTAATGAGAACCTCGCCTTGCGAGAGCTGCTTGAGGATGTCGGCGCGACACTTATCTTGGTGGATGGATCTTAGCTGGTGGGCCTTCCATGCCTCTATCAAGTGGATGCATTTCGTATTCATGTAGGCCAGTTCTTCATTGTCATCCGGGGGCATGTCTTTTGCAGTTTGGCATACCGCCTCTTCAATATCAAGCAGGACAGTGTTGAGGGCCTGACAAGACTCACAACCGTACTGATGCTCGTGTTCGAATTCGATGGTAAATTCAAGGTTCTTCAGGTCGCTCAATGAGTGTGCGCTGCAGTGATCAGCTACCTCTGTAGAATCTCGAATATGGGTCTGCAAAAATAACAACTAAAAAATATTGTTCTGTTTAGCCATAGTTTGCGATCAAGTCGCGCAAAATAAGAGATAAAGAGTTTATAAGAAAGCATGCTCAAACAATTAAAAATAACAAAACGTGATGACAACAAAATACTTGGCGCTCACTACAAGGAGCCATATTCATCCTGTCAAGCATTTATCTTAGTGATTGATACATGCATTCATAATAACTATGGGCGAGGAGTACTGAGCCGGGACAAAATCTTTCCCTTATAGTCAGAAGTGAGGTACTGCTTGGATTTCTTTAAAGGAGCAATATGTAAGTTTGTGGCCAAAACTGGTAGTGCAGTCACATTCAAAATGGTGCAGAGCGCAGCATCCCCTCCTCCTCTCCCCTGGACAAGAGGTTGCCAGCTAGGTTGCGGGATCCAGCAAGAACGTCTACTACACAGAGCTACCATGGCTACGTTTCAATATCACCAATGATTTGCTCTGACAGGGCTGTGTTCAGTTCAGAAAAGGTCGAGACTAATGACTAACTAAATTTAGCAATGGTCACATTGGTCAACTTGCTCGTCACTCTTCTGTGCGGATAGCCCACTAACGTCCATACTGTAATATGCGTAAAGAATGAACTCATTTGACTGATGTACTGTCTCAATTATATTTCATATTGCCATAATGGCTGTGCTAATGTTGGAACGGTTTCCACAGCGTCTCAGCATAAAGCCAGAGAAACGGACTAATAATGCATTGCTAATTTTAGCAATGAAGAGCCATGGTTTTTATTTCTCAATTTGTTACCTAGTCAATTCGATGACCCACCTGCATACGCACTAACGTACCATGAACGAACATACATAACGTTATTCGACTGTAGAGAATATTTGAAATGTCAGTGCCTACATTAAATAGAATTAATTTAGCCAAACTTAGCAGAATCTTACCTGCCCAGGAGAAAATTAGCAACTTCGGCGTCGGTCTTCAAATTCTTCTCTGCTTTCAGCCGTCTCCATCTTTCAAAGGCATGTCCTATATAGATCCTTGTTTTGTTTCTGACTTTGTCAAGACGTATTTCGGAATCATAATGAGGCCTTTTAGGTTTAGTAATGTCAGACATTTGTGCTCTGAAACGCTGGTAGCTGCAGCTCAGTGGTAACTGGCAACCTGGATGCCGAAATGCTACTGACCTCGTGATTGGGAGATAGGTGGAGGGCGGCACAACAGGCCAAAACACAAAATGTCAACATCAACATTAGTTGTGGGCTGCAACCTCGCTTTTGTAATGAGAATATTCTGGCAAGACTACTGTTGTCAGTGATATAAGTATTTGAAATTAACATCATTCCTTAATGTCTGGTGATATATCAGGCCCATTTCATGAGTAATCAACATACATTTCTTACATATTGCTCCTTTAACAGGTGCTTAGAGTTTGATGACCATTCAATGTCTCTATAACCTTCCATCTTGTTAACTACATCTAACAGATCATCAAAGGCCTTCGCCCCTTCTGCAGCAATTTAGTCCAGGCCCTGTAGTGATTTGCGCACCGTGGCCTTGCATACGTCTAAAATGCGCAGCATCATGCTCTTGCTCATCGGTGCTACGCCCTCCTCTTTGCAGTGAGATAGATATTGTTCAACAATTCTATTCGGAATTATTAACTGAATGATGTTTGGCATCTCGATGACTGTGCCGCATGATAGCTTCAAATGCTTCTGGCCAAAAGGCAGATCTTTGACAATATGGGGGCTTGCGATGAACGTTAAGAAGTGGTCCAGGGCCCCTCATTTACTCTCAACCTTGGACTCCTGTTTCGTGGCACAGAAGAGCCGCGCCCATGCAGCAGGATATGTAGCCTCGCAACTTTGAACTTGTATTCTGTAACCTCGGGGATGAAAATCTGGATGTGTTTGAAGGTGGCGAGATCTGCCATTACCGCGAGAATGTGTCTTTTTGCGTCCCATGTTGCAGCTTGATGATAAGACTCTCCAAGGGCTTCCAGGTACTTCTGCTCGGCTGGAGAGGCATTTAAACCAAGGGCCTTGTTGACACTCCTTGCTGTTTGAACAGATTGCCACAATGCAGGCGGATCGGATGGCGCTACCACCTCAAGAGTAGACAAAATAGCCGCAGTTGCTCGTTGGACATAAATGTTTTTCGCTGCCACAGTAAGATCATCAAAAGGCTTTGCGTTCCTTCCTAGAGGGGGGATATAGATATCGGCTTTTCCACAGCTAGACAAAAGCTGATTGAGTGCAACTCTACGTGTGGTTAAAGACGGCAATGCCCCTGGATCGGTGGTGCTACTGCCAGTTTCCTCAGAGCTGCAAACAGGGCTCCCACTACTGGCAGATGGATCATCAACGACAGCTAGTCGGTTAAATGCCGTCACAAGGTCTTCAGTGCTGGTCGTAGAGTCGCCCTGAAATATCGATACTGAATATTATATGAAATACAACGGTAGTGAAAGTCATAACTGTTATTGATTTTTTCCACAATTTTTTTAAAAATAGCAATTATTACAATATAACAACTGACCTCGTCACTTTGCGAGGAGCTCCCAGGAAGAGGTATCTCTCTAGGCGGTGTTGTGGCAGATGGAGTTGGCTGCAAAACGCTAGGGGACACTGGGGGTAGAGCTGTATCATCTTTTGACTGAAACTTAAAAATGTTTCCTATCAACAAAGGACAATTTTTTTGCACAAGTCTAGGTTGAATTAATGAATAACTTAAGTTTCCGTTCTTCTAACGGCCAATGTCCTAGTACAGGATCAATAGTCAACAATGACGAAACTAATAATTAATAAAAGAAAAAATATGTATTGACTACATACCAAAATCTCCGTGTTTGTTGGAGTGGTTCTTTTTTGCGCGGCGGCATCAGTCTCCTGATCTTGACATGAGTCTTTTCTTAGGTTGTCCCAACAACTGCGGCGACAAATGCCTAGGAGGGAAACAACTTTTTTTAAACAAAGGTGTTCACTAGACTGTAATTGGACTCAACCCAATTTCGTAAGTCCGCCCACCTCCATCCTCCGAGGGGGAGGGGGTGAATTAATCAGTTGGTGGCATTTATTGGTATCGGACAAAGATGTAAAAACCCGGGTAAATCTTGGGCGAAGTCTCCCCAGTCTCACTCACTCAGAACCGAAGAGGGGAAACGTATAATGGTGAAGACCCACTCCCCAGACTTGCAGAGTTGTGTGTTCTTAGTGGCTTTGTAACTAGGGTGGTCACTCGGACCGCGTTCTTTGACATTTCCTATTTTTATAGAGGGCATTGTTTTTTTTTGTTTGTTTTTGGGTCCCGGGTCTCGGACGGTATTTTATCAGTCTCGTTTTCCCGGCTCGTTCAAGTCGTTACATTAGTTAGGTCCACAGTTACGTAGCTCCCATAAATTCAATAAATCACTTACTGGTGCCAACGGGAATAAGTTGTTTTGTTAGTCCAACTAATTTCTTGGATTGGGCTACAGTCAAACCGCGAAAGGTCTTGCCGGGTTTAGTTCGGTGTCTAGCCCATTCTTCTGGCATTCCACAAGTCGCCCTGTTTGAGAGCCACCTTGTTCCGTACAGGTCTCTGTGTCTTGGGCAAATGGTGATCTGTCGGAGATTATCTGGTAACTCAAATACACCTGAAATGTGATATGTGTAAATAATAAAACTGCCATAGTTTTTTTCCACTGCGTGAATAAATACCTCAGCAACAAAGGATTGTTGTATGAAAATGTACCAAGCCAATCTGTTCCAGCGCATATATTATATGCGATTCAAATCTATTGATTTCTACGCTAGGAAAAAGGCGGCTTGTAATAATTTACGCGATCAAATATAAAGGCGATTTGGCTGATCAGGCTCATTCAAATCAGACTAAGTTTCGACTTACCAACTCTAGCCAAGAGCAAATTGGCCTCCGATGTGAGACTGCTATCTCGAACTTGATTGTGCCGCAAATGGGCCTTGATATTTCGATGGCAGTTTTCTAGGGTTACGCAGCAAGTTATGTTTGGATTATCCTTACTGGCTCCACATGGGTCGCCAGCAAATGACGAGAACCCACACGCAGCCATTGCGAATTCAGCGAACAGGCTTCCTGGATTTCCCCACGAGCAAAGCTCACTTTACAAGCTTGGAATGTTTACATTGGCAGGCAAAACCCGCTGATGTAATATGGAAACAATGACATATTTCTAAAACCAACAACACTAACTTGACAGCAGAATGTTTTTGTAAACATAGAACAATGTACTTTCGAAAATGTTAAAAACAGATGAGAGATACACAGCAAATTAGATTTCCATGTTCGTTCCAAATAGTTTATTGTTACAACTATTTCTGTATCGAACGAGCTATTCTTTATGACCAAAATCAAGTCAATCTCGAAGGTATTTTGCTTAGTTTGTCAAATAAGATTTACATTAGACAAAATGCGAAAGATTGCGTGACCAACTGGTGCACGGTTGTTCAAAGCTGTGAAGATCAAGCTTATTATCTGCCCGTCGCACCTACAATAAAGGATTATCCTTCAAGATTATTCAATACGTATGCAATAAAATACTTGTAGTCATCTATAGATTAGTTCATAAGAGCCCCTGTACATTAGAAGTGGAATTTTCTAGAAATATTTGAATAAATGTGTTGCGGCACTTGTGTGCCATAAGAGAAAACACGCGAAATCTGAGCCGTCAGGTGGTTGTCTTGATTGAGTTACCAAAATTCGCAGTTTTAATCCCGCCAATTTTTTTTTGCAGATTCCTAAAGACGAACAGATGCTTTAGTTCGTGATGGTAGTGTTTATTGCAAAATCGCCTTAACGTGGGTGATATTCAACCTTAAATATCAGCAAAATTTTGGAGATCCAAAATGCGTGATTTTTTATAAATATTCAAAAATCTGGCAAATATTTATTTTGTATCATATTCATACATGGTACAACCGAGAACAAAGTTAATTTAATACTCTTTTTGGTGATATAATTTTTATTTCAGATTGTTACTTGCCTTTTCCGAGAATAGCGTGTTTCTAACGGTCGCAAAAAGACTCGCGTATAAGCCCCCACCCCCCAAAAATAGAAAAACAGCTGTTTCTCCGCGAATTTTGAATAAAATGAAAAAATCTCTTCATCGCCGAAAATACCTCACTAAGGGGTATGTTTTGGCATGGTGAGAAAAATTTCGATTTTTCTGACTCTGATTGCCAAAGTTGATAGTTACTGAAAATCGCTCTTAATTATGCTGACAAACACGTCATATGAGAAATCAGCAACTTGAGTCAACATTTGCCCAATTGCGTAGCCCTACTGCAACCAGAACGAATTCGACAAGGGGTGCAGTTGACAGCTGTGTAAGCTAAGGCTGTCAGTCTTCCCCTCAAATCAGATTAGAATTTCTAATGCTTCTTATGTTAAATATTCGAAATATATTCAAATTTTTTAATGTTTTTTTTTTAAGCTCATTATATACACCTATACCAGGTATTACCACCTTATTACTATGTCCCGCGTCCAGTAGAGGGCACGCCAACCAAATCTGTTGTGTAACTATTGCAACACGTTTTACCAACTCAATATAAAATTTCATTAAGGGAAATCGAGATATTATAAGGCCAGGTAAATATATATAGATATAAGGCCAGAAATGTATATATAATAAATCTATAGATAGATAAGATATAACACCAGAAATATTCAAGCAATGATGTTTAATGAAGAAGCCGATCATTCAAATACACACATTGCTACCTTAAGTCTCAAAAAGCAACTCTTCATCGAGAAAGACAAGCAGGCAATTTTCTTACCGCTCTTAACACAAATATGGATTAAGTAAATAAATTAAATCGTATCAAATAAAAGTGCTTACGGCAGAAGCATTTAAAACGGGAAAGTTTTAAACAACACTGGTTATCTTTTCTGTACTTTTATAGTAGTGCAATATTTTGTAAACTTTTGACCAACACAGGCCCAAACACGGATTAAGAAAACAAATTAAAATATATCAAAATGGAAATTAGGTGCTTGGCAGCAGCATTTAACACAGGTTTCGAGTTTCAAACAACACGGGTTATTGTTTCTAATCTGTACATTTACAGTAGTGCAATATTTTTTTTAAACTTTTGGCCATAACACAGACCCAAAAAAATGAACGTCTATTTTGTCACAGTGTCAACATAAACAAATTAAAGCAGCATTTCAAAAGAATTTCAAGGCAACATTTCATCCTAAATTTTCAAGATGTCAGCCAGAAACACTGGACGATCTACATTTTCTGGATCTAGTGCAGAGCGTTTTCTTTCACTATAATCCCAGCCGTGGAGAAAACAGTTTCTGCTCTTACCGAGGTCCCAGGGATGCACAAATAGCGTCAGGCCAGTTGGGCAATGTGAGGAAATCTTACTTGTGCCGTTATCCACCATGCCAGTTGGTCGCTGTGGGTGGGCAGAGGGGTCTCTCTCTCGTACATGAGTATCTCTTGTTGAAGAACATCGCGTGTTGCTATATCAGTTTGTGCTTGTTCTTTGACTATAAATGTCCCCAAAAAGGTCCTCCATAGCACCGAGAGCTGTTTTCTCTTGGTGCTGGCAGTCTGCAGCCTCATTGCCCACATCTCCCTCTTCTTGCTCCGCTACAATTGCCATCAGTTCCTCTTTTATTTTCTCTCGCAACTCCTGCTGTTGGTCATGTTTTAAGTGAACCAGCTGATGAAAGCGCGGGTCGAGGTAACTTGCAGAGTTAAGCAACATGAAGGCATCTTTGCCCTGCCGATAACGCTTTGCTAAATCATCCGAAATCTTTGTTTTCATTTCTCGGATTGCAGCTGGATCATCAGTGGATGGCTGTAGTTGTGATAAAAGAACAAACTTCAGGGGGAGAACGGCTGATGCAGTTGGGAATTGGGGTGTTGATAAAGCCTTTGAATGGCTTTAGCACCGCTCTCACCTGCTCCATGAGGGTCCAGTCACTAGTCCTCAACTCCAGATGACACAGTTTCTTCTCCATGATAACAGCTGCAACCGCAGCTTGCTGCTCAGCTGCACGACACACCACATCATAGGTGCTATTCCACCGAGTAGCGCAGTTGTTGATAAGCTGGGCAGGTTTAACTCCAAGCAGCTTCTGTTTCGCTTCTAGGAGGTAGCTGTCCGTGGGTGACTTGTTAAAATGCAGTATTGTGGCCTTTAGTCTGCTGAGCGGCGTTTCAATTCATGGATTTCAGTCACGTGACGTTTTTGTTGTGAGCGCCATCTTGAGTACCTACCAGGGACCGAGGCGCAGCTACGACCATAGACTGTATGGGCTACGATGAAGGATGTCCTAGTCTTTATTTCTCCATAACAACAGACTAACTCTACATTATCCCGTTTATTACACGGCTTATGAGTGAAATTATTAATTTCAGACGTAATGTTGATCAAAATACGACTTTTATCGATTTATAAATTGCATCATTTCGCGAATCTGCAAGTCCTGTCACTTCTCCGCTGTTTTGCTCACCCTTCTTGGTTGTGTTGGCCTGTGACTAAAAACCAGGTACCCAGGACCCGCCTGAAAGGTTCGGGTCCCGGGAAGAAAATTGCAATACCCGTTTCCCGAAAATCAGTACATTGATTGTGTACACAATAAAATGATGGGTAATCATTAATGGCATCACCCAGACATTCGCTTATGTAGGCTGCATTATTTATTCCTGTAGCTCACGACTGTCGTGCGCCAACGATTAGTTCATCAACTTACTTGAATGGGAGACAGAGGGAGAATCAATCAGTGTCAATTTGGAGATTTTAATCAAGAATGTATTAATCCCTACCTCCTTGGTCTAGTCAGCTCGCGCTCGCTTGCTGCCTTTCGATCTCATCGGCGTCATGGTTTTTTTTTTTTTTTCTTTTCAATAGTTATGATAATGAATCTTGATGATATTGATACAAAATACATGATATATTTATTGTCGTAGTGATTGATAGTCCCGGTTGATAGTAATAGTGATGATGAATACGGTGATTCAGTATTCGGTAACGATTGAAGTTGATGGAATAATTATCAAATGATGATGATAATGAGGAAATGGGAAATTCGGGGGTGCAGATATGATTTTGAGTTTTGACGATGGGATTGTTATGATGGAATAATGAAATACTTACTATAAATGATAAAAATGACATCAGTCGGACATCCGTACACTTTGATACAGTAAGGTAATTTGGAAAATACATTTGGAAAGTAAAATATCGTATTCGTAAAATACCCGATCAGTCCATCCAACGTTCGTGAGTTGACAATGAAATACCACCTCGAACGAGCTTTTCGTTTTAAGTTATCTTTCTGTTTCTCGGTCTTTCTTTCTATACTGTACGTAAACCAGTGGCGTAGCCAGAACTTAAAATTGGGTGGGCACTAAACAGCTCTTTAAAACATTTATTCGTTCTGACTCGATCGCAGTCATTTTTTTCTAATTAACTATACATTCAATCCGAAAACACTATCAGGTGTTGCTTATTCACCTCGTTCAGGCAAAAGACAATCATTCATTTGGATGCGCAATTTTGTGCTTTTCATATCAGTGGCGTAGCCACACCTGAAAATTGAGCGGCCACACAACATCGGTTTATTACAATTATTATACCTAACTTGTTCTCAGCCATTTTCCTTTGTTAAAGCAATTTACATTTATATGAATAATCAGCTGGCAAAAAAGACACGGCTTCTTTCGTGGTGAGATCTAAGGGCAACTAATCAATAGGAATAATTCAGTTCAGCAAAATAAGTTACTCATAAGTTGTGCTTAGTTTTAATTATACTTTTCGAGAGGTAAACTGTTCTGGAACTTCCGCGCTACCTTTTCGGCTCATCAGGCGATCTAACCTGTGCTTCATGATCGATTGAATTATTCAAACTGAACCAAAGACAGAGATTTGAAATGCACAAAACTGCGCATCCAAATGAATGATTGTCGTTTTGCCTGAACGAGGTGAACAAGCAACACCTGATATTGCGGAGTGTTATCGTATTGAAAGCATAGTTAAGCAGAAAAAAATGATTGCGATCGAGGCAGAACTAATTGTTTTAAAGAGATATTTATTGCCCACGCAATTTTAAGTGCTGGCCGCGCTATTGACGTGAACTTGTTTGAAACTTTGAGGTAAAGAATTAACACAGACATGCATGCCTCATAGACGAGAGCTGTGACACCAGGTCCGAGGCTCTGATCGCAGTTTTGGTTTCCAGCCGCAACGTGGAAGGAGCCTCCACTCTCCCTGTAACAAGTTACAAGTCATTTATCTAACATCACAATTAGTCCGAAGCTGTTTAATGAAGGTAAAAATGAAACATAAGGTAAATATCTCGCATAGTTCTTCTCCTCTGTCTCCTCCGATCAGAGCAGCGTCCCTAGCAACGGCCTGTTTCACTTAGCAACAGTCTGTTATACAGAAATAAAAGATCGTAAAATGTAGAATCAGAGTGTAATTCATTAATCAAAATGCAGCATTCAAAAGAGCCGTATCATAAAAAATGTTAATCCACTCTTTTTGTAAGACTTCTTATCACAGCCCACGGGGCGACAGATAGACAGCCTGTTGTAAGTCAGTACCCAAAATGGCGGTGCTTAGAGTTTGAGAGCGGTCACGTGCGTCTATGACGTCAGCTGACGTATGAATAGCTCGCACTGCCAGCCCCCTCCTCACAGCCAGGTTACTAGTGTGCGCCATGCAGGGGACATAAATGACTTGGAGGTGCCTCTCCACAACTTTAATGTAATCGCCAGCGTTGTCTGTGGTGATGGCAAGAACTGACTCATGACCGACGTTGTACTCTCAGATTATGTTATCTATGCACTCAGCAACATTCTCGGCAGTGTGGCTTTTTTTAACTTCTACCGTTTGGAGAACGATGTCTTTCATTTCCCAGTCCTCGTTTATAAAATGTGCTGTGACCGTCACATATGAGTCCGTGGCCACTGATGTCCACCCATCTGTGGTCAGGGCGATCGATTGTCCACTAATAATTTCACAGATGTTGTCTTTAGTGGTATCATAGAGCTTCACTATTCTGTTAATAATGGTCCCACGAGAGGGAATCATGTACCTTGGCTCAATTGCGTGGATGAACTCCTTAAATCCTTCCCCCTGCGAGATGTTAACTGCCTCATATCTTTGCAGATAAACTCTGTCAACTTCTTTGTTATCGCCTCCTGGTAAGCAGCTGGCAGGGCTCGAGATGAGGAGGGGGGCAAAAACGAGGTTATTCTTGCCTGCTTTAACCGGGGCTCCTCTTCGTCCCCTGTTAACAGTTCTGCGTACTCCGAGTTATGCACTGAATGGAGGTGTGTGCTCAGGTTACTCGTAGTCGAGTGGTACTTTAATGACACATTGCATAACTTGCACATAACTCGTTTCTCTTGTTGTTATTTTCCCATTTTTTGATAGAAAGACAAACACTTTCCAAACAACGCTTCTGTTGCTTCTGCTGCGCTGCATGCCGCCATCTTGTAAACGATGCTGAATGTCGCGAAAGTTCGAACGTCAGTTTTCACATTCGAATGTTCGCTTTTTTGTAATAATTCGAATTCTATTCGAATAGCGAAGTTCGTTCTGACAACCCTAGTGTAAGCCTATAGACTACCTCTAGTAGGCTAATGGTACACAACAATAAAAGTAACAATAATTATAATGTTTAGATAAATGTAGCCCAGATCAGGCTGTTTTTCTAAAGCAGCGTTCACACTGGACGCGAAACGAATTTTCCGCGCGATAGACTACATTCAAAGTCAATGCAAAGCGTGTATTCGCGTCTTTGCATTGACTTTGAATGTAATCTGTTGTGCGAAAAATTTGTTTTGTGCCCGGGGTGAAAGCAGCTGAAGGAAATCTCCGTTATATGTTATAGGGCACATACCCACATAGCCTACACACGCACTCACGTGCGCACTTGCACACACATTTCTCTCTCTCTCTCTCTCTCTCTCTCTCTCTCTCTCTCATACGATGCAGACAGGGGTATTTGCGGTCAAAGCCACTGCTGCAAAAAAAGCAGCTATGGCGCTCAAAGTAATTTAATATCAATACTCACCTACATTTTATTACAGAAGTTTAAAACTAACATAGAAAACACATATTTAGAAAAAGTCATTGACGGATGGACTCATATCTTTTACTGACATGAAATAACAAGCATTACTAACATCAGTGCCGCATAAAAAGTGGCAGCCGCAGTTCTAGTGTTAACCGAACACAATACAAGCACCAAGCAAGTAAATAAGCATGTAGCAAAATATAAGATAAAATAATATCAGAGCTTGATCGCTAGCGTTTCGTCTGACTTTGTGCTATGCATACAAACGATACATCAAATGACAGGGGAAAGTCCACAGAATCCAACAATATAAGCCATGTCATTTTAAACCAGAAACTATGTCTCTGCCAAATCCAGATGGTCCTGAGGCAAAAGGAAAAGTTATGTAAATTTTATGTGAAGTGATGTGTAAAATTACCTTTAAGCATTTGAAGAATAATGAAAATGAGTACACTGCAGTGTTTCCCCTTACAGATAGGCTCCACTTGGGTGCCCCACCAACGTAGATTAAATCAGAATTGTTTTATGCCTCCTTTTATCAGCTGAGAGCTGCTGCGGTGTTGTACAGGACAAATAAGTAATTGCTTTTGAGTCATTAGGAGTAAGGAAAATTAATGGAAATAATGCTAATATTGTTGCTCTGAACTAGTACTCAGAAAATCATTCACATACTATAATATTCATCTCCGCCATTTTCTTTATTTTTCTGTTCTTCCTAGACTACTTCCTCTTCTTCTTCTTCTTATTATTATTATTATTATTATTATCCTTCCTTCCAACTAAGCTATTGCGATTAATTCAGCCTGAACTAGACTTCATTCAAACTCCATTGCGTAGGTTTTGGAAAGCACGCAGATGCTAAGTAATTTTCATTTTCCTATTATTTTTACTTTTTAAAATACTTAATTTTTAAAAAATTTAAACTTTACAATGGGCGTCTATGGCACGGAATCTTGAGACTTAGAGTGCGTGACATAAGTGCAATTCCACGTGAGAGTTGCTAAAACAGCAATTTTTAAAAAGTGTTTTATATTAGAAATATATAGGTTTTCATGTGGATGACTCCTTACCAAATCTGACACTGAAAACCGTCTTAAAATATCTTTGATGGTCTTCTCAAAATTCAGATTTGAATTTTGTAAATTTTTTTAGCTCCAGGACAAGGTGAAAGGTTATTTTTCCAAAGCTGACAACTCCTAAAAGATGTTTAGCTATTTCCTGGTTTTTACAGTATTTCCATACATTGGTAGCCAAAGTATTTGAGACTGTAAGTCATTGCAGGAAACTGAAACACACAATTCCAGTGGCTCATTGTGAAATTTGTCATTTTTCAACGTAATTCCGGTACCGAAATTGCAGTATAGTTCTCGTCATCATCTTATTTCTGCAGTTATTTTATTGCTATTAAGAATTCTCTTCCTTCTTATGTCTATACTGAATTTCAGACATTAACCTCTCTAATACTTAGCTGTAATCCTGGAAAATTTGTGGTAACGGAATTACATGGTAACGGAATTACAGAATTATTCTGAAAGCCAGTGAAAAACAGAACATGGCACAAGGTGGCATGAGGACTTTATGGAGCATAGTGGTTCATTGTTTTGGACATCTATAGTTGAGTGTTTCTTCCTGTGAGTTAAGTTTCCATAACTATTCATTCAAGCATTAGCAGGAATGTGTAGTATAGTTTGGTTAAGGAGTGGCATCTGCTGGGGAAGGGTATAAATGGATGTTTGTTCTGTAGTATGGGGTCTTCTTCACCATAACTTTTACCAGCATCCTGTTCCTCCCGGAACTGTGCTTTACTAGGACAGCATCTCTTTGTATAACGTATAACGTGTGAATGTCATAAGGGGTTTCAGATTGGGAAAGCATGGCTTGTGGCCCTTGTGAAGCTTGTTAAGTCTAGGTGCGATAAAACGTTGATAGTCTTTGCTCAGAATACACGTCATGGTATTATTCCCGCCGGATGCCAAAAGCAATCCTGCAGGCACTTAGACCATGGACCAAGAAAAAAAGGAGAAACTCAAATGCCAAGACCGGAGTAAAGAAACTAAATTTAATTAAAACAAAATCCAAAAACAGCAGGTTTAAAAATAACAGGGAGCAGCAAACAAACTAGGAGAAAAGAAAGAAAAAATGTAATCATATGAGTACATTGACTAACTAGCTAACTTGCGTTTCTTTTGTTGCTCAGTATAGAAGCCCCGGGGACGAGATTTCAATTTACCGATGCCATAGTTACGGGATTAACCCTTCGGCCCCTTGTACAAGCTCGGCCGCCAAATTGACAGGATTGACAAAAATTGCGCTGTCATACAATTTCAATCTGCGCATGCCCGAATGGGAGTCGCGGAAGAATAGCCTGCCTGCATCGGATTATGGTCACGTAAGAATAGCCAAGGTGTTATTATAACTGGGAATCCCACTGAAATAAACAAAATGCAGATATGGTCAGACATTATCCTGTTTAAAACCTAACAACCACGCCAAGAGTAAACGCAAGCAAGCCACAATCTAATTTTTAAGCTCATGTCAAATAACATTAACGAATGTTGTTGCTGGCCAGCTAACTCATATTCGATTGGTGGTTCTCGCCAGCGCAGAAAACATGAATATTCATATATTCACTTCATTAGTGACTTAAGGGCTAAATGCTGGCTATATGACTGAGGTCAGTCAGTGACCGTTGGGAGCGACCAGCACTTGATAAGTATGGATTCCAGGTTACAACAAATATTAACTGTAGAATCAAATCGTATCGTTCTTACACTGTATCGATTCGTATCGAAACGGTCTGTAATAAAAGTATATCGTTTTTGAATCATATCATAACCTGTGAATCTAGATCCGTATCGAATCGTTCATCACAGAGAGATGTGCAACCCTAGTAGCTACTGCATTAGAGTAATAGATGGCAGGTAAAAATAACATGAAAATTACTCTTGATCGTAATTCCGTTACCGTGGAATTTCCCATAATCATTAGAGTGGAGGGGAGTTTGAAAATCACCTAAAAGTTTTGTCTTTGATTTGCTATTTCTCCCACAAATTTTAGACTACATACATAATATTCACATCAAAATGTCGATGAACTTGTGCTTGTACCTCTTATGTATCAGTGGTCTGAAGCGGACCTACACTTTTTGCCGTCTGAGCCTCAGACTCACAGCAAATCCAGACAGATCTCTCATCTAACCCCATATAAAACGACAGCCTGACTTTCCCCAGAAACCAGTTAGGGACAGTTTTTTCAAACTGCTCTAATGCTACATTTTTTTCAACTTAAATGACCCAAAATTTATATTGAAATTTTCAGCAAAGCCTCAGCGTGCCTCCTGTTAGACCGGGAGCTGGCTCATTTTATTTATGTGAAAAGGGTAAAAAGGTTTGACCCCTACAAGTCAAGGTATTCTGCGTGATGTATGTAAATCACCATTGCTGGCTGCTGGACTCCTGTACGTTTGACCCTGGCACCCTTTTTAAAGGGTTCCAAAAGAGGTTTTATTTATGTGAACGCCGACAATGAAATCGACTACATGGGCTTGTGGGGTGATGATGTGGCATCATAAATTTGTCAACGCCAGCAACTTCAGCTTGAACCCTTGCAGGGACAGTGAGCCTTTAAGGGGTAAAAAATAGCCAAATATTTATGTGAAGGCCAACAAATACATGGTTGACCTTTTCTTGAAGCTAGAAGAGCCCGCTACTTGAAAACCGAAGTGCCAGCAAGTTTTGACTTAATGACGATAATGTATTTTCACTTAATCTATGTCACAATACTTTTTAAAACTTTGCTCTCTGTTAATCATGCTTCAACTCCTGTTTGTCACTATCCATATATTGTGATATTTGTTTTCCCCATGGTGTTCCTCCATGAGTTATGAGGTAACTTCAATAGCGCATTCATCACTCTTCTCATCTTTCTCTGTCCCTCTCTTTTTCTCTCTCCTCTAAGTGAGTAGGGCCTAGGTGTAACAATTACCCTGGTCTTTACTGTTTCGCATACGTACTCAAAGTTGGCTCTTAGGTGGCCGTGCTACTTTTAGCTTTAAAAAAAAAATCACTAACTGTGAATTGATTTTCTGATTTTACAACTTTGCTTTGCATGCACTGGTATTTCCATCAGGAAATGCAATTCTAGTTATTCTTATTATTATTCTGCCGCGTTTTAAGAAAACCGTTCGGGCCGCACACGAGAGGTATCAAAACGTGCGGCTCGATCTGGACATTTATGCTATGACTTTTGAAATCCGTAACTGAAATCGTTTCTGCGGTATTCGCATTTTTCTGCCAAATTCTCCCTGTAAGAGCCAGTTTTCCCTTTGTGTCTTGTCATGCCGTAATCGTCCACTGGAGGGCACCGTGATGTAATTGGGGTCACATCAATATATGGGGGAACCTTTGTTCAGGTGACAGGTGTTGCCTGACGGAGGGGAACACATACAGTTTTGACCGCTGTGCTCTGCGTGTGTATGGTAAACTTTCTGGCGTGTTTGTTCTGTTTTTAATGAATTATTGTGAACGATGCTGACTTGGGATTTATTGCTACTGGATGCACTTCAACATTGCGGTGAGCCACAATAAATACGCAAAAGAAAGAAGACGTTAAGTTTGTTTATTCATACATACAAGTGATTCCACCTGCTGAGCAAGCGCGTCAGATTGGTGTTAGTCAAGCAACGCCTCAGGGGCTTCAAGTGCTAGTCTTAGCCTCTATATCTAAAGTCAAAACTGTATCCCACGCCATCGAGACGGAACAAGATTTATCCAAGTGGATTTAGCTGTTCATCGTGCGACTGGTCTGGAGATACAGGAAGATCTGACTACGGAGCCGGGGACTGGAGTCCTGCTTCAGCATCGCAACACTGGATCAACACAGCAGAGAATGACCCTGCTTTTCGCCGAAAGTTTACTAGGTCTATTTGCTTCGGAGTGAAGGCGCCCAACGAGGTATGTGTAGCGCTACCTACGAATGAATGGCCATTCAGGTTGTGTGCACACATTGTGGGGTACAATCCAATACATTGGTGACAGTCGGGGCGGGTAATTAACGCTGATACTTTGACGCGGATTTGTTTTTACTTCGTTTCAACTCATTGACTTTGGTGCGAACTTTGTTGCGAACTTTTCGGAATTGAAAGTAACCATTCGGACTAATTTAATATGGATGAGGAGAACGCTGTAGACAGGTCCACGGGGCCGTCTGACAAATCGAACATTGAACATGTCGGTGCGCAAGATGACAAACAAAAACGCGTGGTGAAATTAACTGCTAAAGCGTTTGCTGAAAAGCTGGAACGGCTACAAAATGACAGGCGAAATGTGCTGAATAAGGCTTCAAAGATAAGAGATGCGTTACAATGTTTTATGGGAAAAAATGACAAATTACAGGTTGAATGTGTTTTTAATGACTTGTTAAAAAAATGTGACGAAGCAAAGGGTATTCATGCATCTGTAATGAGTATGTTGCCAACTGATGAACAAGACAGACATGACGTGTGGTTCAGAGCCAAAATGATTGCTAATAATGATTTTATTTCTAAAGTGCAATTATGGGTATCAAAGTGTGATGAAAGTGTAACGCTTGATGCTGCCACTGGTATTGATGATGGTGTTAATCCTGAAGACAGTGTTTCAAATGTAGCCAGCAGACGGTCAGGAAGAAGTGCTAGTAGTGGTAGATCCAGCACTGCTTCCTTTAGGACCAAGGCAGCGGTGGAGAAGGCAGCACTGCAAGCTCGTTTGGCTGCTTTAAAGGACAAGCATGCACTCGAGGAGCAAGAACAGCAGATAAGGAGGAGAAAAGAGCAACAGGAATTGGAAACCATGATTGCTGAATCCACTGCTAAGCTTGCAGTTCTCCAGGCCTCTGACTATCAAAGCTGTGCTAAAGCATCCAACGCAATGAGTTCCTATTTGGAGGAAACCAGGAGAAAACGTCACACGAGTTAAACCCAAAGGCAGACAATTCATGTATCCATCTCATAGGAAATGCCTGCACAAGGAGTCAGTGCTTGCAGCATACTCAAAGGCACCAGGGAGGCCACAGCAGAAAAGTGGAGCACAGCCCACAGTTAGGTCAAAAGCAATGCACCAATCTCAACATGCAGAATCTTCAGCACACCTTGGGCACAGGACTACAATCCACACAAGTCACCAACTTACCAGCACCTGATCTCGCCTCAGTAATGCAACGGCAAAATGAAATAACATCTGCACTGGTTAAACAACAACAGCTAGCATCGCTGCCAGCAAGGGACATACCTCTGTTTGATGGAGATCCTCTTCAGTACATTTCATTTATGCGCAAGATTCGAGCAAGGAGTGGAAGAAAAGGCCAGCCAAAACGACTGTCTGTACTACTTGGAACAGTTCACTGGGGGCAGCCAAGGGGAGCTTGTTCGTAGTTGTCTGCACATGATGCCTGACCTAGGCTATGCAACGGCAAAACATCTGCTACAGGAGCACTTCGGTAACAAGTACAAAGTCGCCACGGCATACATTGAGAAGGCTTTGTCCTGGGCTCCAATAAGGAATGAAGATGTCTCTGCATTAAAGGCCTACTCCCTCTTTTGAGAGGCTGCTGCAACATCATGGTAGAACTTGACTACATGCAAGAGTTGGACATGCTAAGTAACATTAAGAATTGTCAGCAAGCTGCCGTTTAAGCTCAGAGAGCGATGGAGAAGCGTTGCACATGACACTCTGGAAGCAACAGGCAACAGGGCTCTATTTAACGACCTGGTCAAAGTGATTGAAAGACATGTTAGCGTCTTGTCAGACCCTTTGTATGGCAACATTAATGACCCACCACCTGGACCAAATGGAGGAAGAGTTGCCAGTAGACCAAGGTCCTATACAGAGCAAAGGACTAAAGGAAAGAGCTTTTATGCGACTACCATCACACCTGTGGAGTCAGAACAGGCCAGGGGCTCGAGGACCACTTCATCACGGCATAGCTATGCTGCAGTTTCAACTTGTGCATGTTGCGCTCAAAGTCACTCTCTAGACCACTGCGAGCAGCTGAAGCGCATGAAACACAGGGACAAGATAGACTTTCTAAAGGAGAAAGACTTGTGCTTCGGCTGCCTCCGTGCTGGGCACATGAGTCGAAATTGTGAGCAGCGCTTGACCTGTGGGATATGCAGTCAAACACATCCCACTATTCTACATGTTGACAGGAGTGATGCAACAGACAGCAAACGCACAGGACAGGTCCAGACCAGTTCCTCCACAGCATTTGATGGGCCTACAGGGTCACGTCCAGCTGCGGAGACATGTGGACATACAGGGGCCGGAAGGGATCGCTGTCTGTTGTCAATCCTCCCAGTGCAAGTCAAATCTGCTAAAGGTGACAAAGTGATCCAGACATATGCATTCCTAGACCCGGGCAGTTCAGCAACCTTTTGTTCAGAGCAGCTCATGCGAAGGCTCCACCTTAATGGAAAAAGAACACAGTTTCTACTCCAAACAATGGGGCAAGAACGAGTGGTGCCATCATACTCACTTGTTGGTTTGGAGGTGTCTGGCATTAATGGTGACATGTTCTATGAACTTCCAGAGACCCTGACACAGAAGAAAATGCCCGTAAGCACTGACCACATTGTAACTACCGGAGACCTGGTGGAGTGGCCATACCTGGCGAGAGTCGAAATTCCCAAGATAGAGGCTGGCGTCGACCTGCTGATTGGCAGCAACGTAAACAAGATACTGGAGCCTTGGGAAGTCATAAACAGCTGTGGGAATGGCCCTTATGCTATAAAAACGGCATTAGGATGGGTCGTGAATGGTCCTGTGCATGAGGATTGCAGCCTTGGTGCTGACCGTACATTTGCATCGGTCAATAGGATTTCCGTGCACAGGCTGGAGGAGATGCTGACCAATCAGTACAACCATGACTTCAATGAGAGGGCTACAGAGGAGACGGGGCTGTCGAGAGAAGATAGGAAGTTCATGGAGATTGTGGAAAGGTCGGCGATTCTCCAAGACAACCACTACCAGTTGAAGTTGCCCTTTAAAGGAGACGTGTGTCTGCCCAATAACTATACTGTGGTGAAACAAAGAATAATAGGCCTAAAAAGGAAGTTCCTGAAAAACAAGCAGTTCTTTGAGGAGTACAGTGCCAACATTTCCGAGATGGTGAGCAGAGGCTATGCAGAGGAGGTACCTACCTAGCAACTGAGTGGCAGCAGCGGCAAGGTCTGGTACATTCCTCACCATGGCGTTAGTCATCCCAGGAAAAGGACTCTGCGAGTCGTGTTCGACTGTCTTGACGCGTGCCAGGAACCTCACTGAATCAGCAGCTCTTGCAAGGCCCCAACCTCAATAGTACATTGCTTGGAGTTCTTCTGAGGTTCAGACAGCATCCTGTGGCTATCATGGGAGATGTGCAAGCCATGTACCATCAAGTCAGGGTCCCACAGGAGGACAGAGATTGCTTGCGCTTCCTGTGGTGGCCTGAAGGGGATCTTACCAAAGATGTGGCAGTATTTCGCATGACTGTGCATCTGTTTGGTGCCGTCTCCTCTCCGAGCTGTGCCATCTTTGCTCTGAGGAAAACTGCTGATGACGGTCAAGCTGACTTCCCAGAAGAGGTGGTGTCAACTGTGAAAGAGAACTTTTATGTTGACGACTGCCTAAAAAGTGTGGCATCTGACAAAGAGGCTCTGTCAATGGTGAAACATCTGACCACACTCTGTCAGAGGGGGAGGATTTACTCTGACAAAATGGACCAGCAACAGCCGCGCTGTCCTGCAAGTCTCTCTGAGGACCAGCGAGCTAAGGACCTGAAGGAACTCGACATGGACCGGATGAACTTCCTGTCGAGAGAGCTCTTGGCCTGAGGTGGTGTGTCGAAGAGACACTTTTACATTCAAGCTGGACGTGCATCAGAAGTCATGCACTAGAAGAGGAATGCTGGCTGTCTCCAGCTCAGTTTATGACCCCCTGGGCTTCCTTGCACCAGTCACATTACCTGCAAGACTTATGCTGCAAGAGTTATGCCGAAGGAATGTTGGCTGGGATGACGCCATACCTCAAGACCTTCTGCATCAGTGGACAAGGTGGCTGGAGGAGTTGGATATGCTGTCAGAGTTTCACGTCAGCAGATGCATCAAGCCCAAAGGGTTCGGGGATATTGTCCAAGCTCAGCTGCATCACTTCTCAGACGCGAGTGAATCAGGGTATGGTGCAGTCACTTACCTCAGAATGCAGAACAGCCAAAACGACATACACACCGCATTTCTGATGGGCAAAGCCAGAGTCACCCCATTAAAGGCTGTCACCATTCCTCGCTTAGAGTTGACCGCCGCAGTTCTTGCTGTTCGTGTTGACCTGATGCTGAAAGCTGAGCTTCGGATCCCACTACAAGAGTCAGTCTTTTGGACAGATAGCACATCAGTGCTCAAGTACATCACAAATGAGGACAGGCGCTTCCACACTTTCGTGGCGAACAGGGTCACAACCATAAGAGAGTCAACAACACCTTCCCAATGGCGTTATATCTGCACTAAGGACAACCCAGCTGATGATGCGTCCAGAGGGCTGAGGGTCCGGCCTTTCATTGATCACAACAGGTGGATACAGGGTCCAAGTCTGCTACGTCGTCCAGAACAGGACTGGCCATGTGACGTGGTGGACACCGTGATCAGGCCAGACGACCCAGAGGTCAAGAAGGAGGCTGTAGTGAATGCAGTCAACGTAAATACACCTTTTGACAGCACCAGCCATCTTATCACCTACTTCTCAGACTGGAGGAAGCTGAAAGTAGCAGTAGCCTGGCTTCTGAGACTGAGGAAGCTACTTCTGTATAGGGCGCGCAGAAGGAAGGAGCCAGATGCTGCCAGCAGAACACAGAATTCTACAGAAAACAAAGGAAGCTTGACTGTTGAAGAACTGTGTGAGTCTGAGTCTGCTATAATTCGCTTCTGTCAACGTCAAAGGTTTGAAGAGGAAATAGCTGCCTTATCTGCAGGGAAGACAGTCGGCAAACAAAGCGTGCTCTATAAGCTGGACCCGCGACTGGAGGACGGGCTCCTAAGAGTTGGAGGGCGACTCACCAGAGGTTCTCTGCCAGAGGAAGCAAAACATCCCCTCATTCTGGCAAAAGATCAACATGTGGTGACTCTTCTACTGCGTGACCTTCATCAGCGGCTTGACCATAGCGGTCGAAATCACATGCTGTCCACGCTGAGAAGAAAATACTGGGTCACAGGTGCTAACTCTGCAGTGAGGAGAATTGTGGCGGAATGCTGTATCTGCAGGAGATACAATGGTCGGATGGGGGTGCAGAAGATGGCAGATCTGCCAAAGGAAAGGATTCTTCCTGACCATCCACCCTTCACAAATGTGGGCCTTGACTACTTTGGACCGATAGAGGTGAAGAAAGGTCGTGGTACAGTTAAGCGCTACGGCGTAATATTCACCTGCCTGTCCAGTAGAGCAGTCCACCTAGAAGTAGCAAGCTCCTTGGATACTGATGCATGCATTAACGTGCTACGCCGTTTCATCTGCCGAAGAGGTCAGGTTGTCCATATCCAGTCCGATAACGGCACCAACTTCATAGGGGCAGAGAGAGAGCTCAGAGAGGCGCTTTCATCCCTCAACCAGACACAAATTGAAAGAGCGATGCGACAAAAGGGAGTCAAGTGGAGCTTCAACCCTCCAGCTGCGTCACACTATGGCGGTGTCTGGGAGCGTGTGATACGCATGGTGAGGAAGATTCTCAATTCAGTTCTTCGGCAGCAGAGGCTGGATGATGACGGATTCCACACAGTCATGTGTGAAGCGGAGGCCATATTGAATGACCGGCCCATCACCAAGCTGTCCGATGACCCGAACGACCTTGAACCTCTGACTCCCAATCATATCCTCTTAATGAAAGGAAGGACCTCTCTACCACCAGGGCTGTTTAATCAACATGACTTGTACATCAAGAGGAGATGGAGGCAAGTTCAATACATCTCGGATCTATTTTGGAAGCGATGGATACGTGAATACCTTCCAATGCTTCAGGAGAGGCAGAAATGGAACGAACGAAAGGAAAATTTCAAACAAGGGGATATCGTCATCATTATGGATCCCACTGCTCCACGTGGCTCATGGCCACTTGCAAGAGTCCTGGAAACATACCCTGACAAATGGGGACTTGTTCGCTCCGTACGCCTCCAGACAAAGAGTAACATACTTGAAAGACCTGTTACTAAGCTTTGTCTGCTGTACAAACCTCCAGGTTAGCCAGAAAGGGTACGCAATTATGTGTGTCAGCTGGGGTAATGCGTACATCATGCTGTTAGTATGTGCTATTGTTTGTTTCTTTTACTGGCTCTTTAATTATGTGTTTGTGAATTGTCATGATTGTATGTCAACCATTACAATTAGGGGCCGGGGTGTAAGAGCCAGTTTTCCCTTTGTGTCTTGTCATGCCGTAATTGTCCACTGGAGGGCACCATGATGTAATTGGGGTCACATCAATATATGGGGGAACCTTTGTTCAGGTGACAGGTGTTGCCTGACGGAGGGGAACACATACAGTTTTGACCGCTGTGCTCTGCGTGTGTATGGTAAACTTTCTGGCGTGTTTGTTCTGTTTTTAATGAATTATTGTGAACGATGCTGACTTGGGATTTATTGCTACTGGATGCACTTCAACATTGCGGTGAGCCACAATAAATACGCAAAAGAAAGAAGACGTTAAGTTTGTTTATTCATACATACAAGTGATTCCACCTGCTGAGCAAGCGCGTCAGATTGGTGTTAGTCAAGCAACGCCTCAGGGGCTTCAAGTGCTAGTCTTAGCCTCTGTACTCCCCATAGAAATCAATGGGCGGAATGTTCGCATCAAAGGGCGGAATGTTCGTGCACTCTAGGATTTAGCATGGAGAGGGGCAAAAAAATGACTTGGAAAAAATTTTTTAAATTGCTCCCCCAGCCACAATTTCCAACGTACACACACAAATTCTACATCAAAACGTAGGACAATTCGCGCAGGCCTGAAAAATGTCACTTTGGAAGAAAACGGACAAAGGGTTGAGAATCTAGGCGCCCCCAAGCGACAGGATGCACGTCGAATTTCTCTATCTTTTCCATTCAAAATTCAAGCAAAAAAAAAAAAAAAAAAACAGCAAACGGACACAGTTTTTAGATCCCTATAAATCCAACATTACATAACTCAGAGAAATAAAAAAGACATCCACACACTCAGCAAAGTCTCCTGCCTTGAATGATGTGATTATATTGGTGACAGGGTGAATGTTTTTGTGTGAGAAGCAGGAGTTTGAGGTGTGCGCTAACAAGGATTTCTTTGACTGAGTGACACAGCAGCTCTGTGTGTGTGGCGGTTATCTGCTTGTCTTACTGTTGCTAGGAGACCAGCCCTGGCACAGCCCTCTGTTAAAAAATCAAGCAGAAAGAAACGTTTGCTAGAAATGCAACATCAAAAATAGAAACTCATGTTAAAGCCTCTGAAAACCCAATTTCACAAAAACGTTTGAACTACATTATTTGGGGTTGTATGTGCATAATAGTAAACATACTAAAATATTAGAAATTATGTCCAATTCAAATCCGAGATTTTGTTATTTAATTTTTAGCACCTGTCCTCTTACTGCGGTTCAACTGGGCGTGGTTTCCTAAGTGGGTTATTACGTAATAAGCCAAACCAATGAAAAAAAACTCTGTAATTTGTCCCACCCCTAACTGAAATTATAAGAGCTCTCTGCTCCGCCTAGGTTAGTTACTATTGAGCCCAAGAAACATCGTCCCGAAGTAGCCTGTCTTGCATTGATTACCCAACTACATTTGGTTCCATTTATCTATCTGTCCATCTGTCTGTCCGCGTATTTGTCTGTCCCCCGCTATTTCCCCTATCACATATGTTTGTATTGGCTCCATTCAAAACGCACCAGTAAATGATTTTCTGAAGGGGACGTGTGCTCGCATGCATTTCTCACTTGGTGTGGAATGGTACTTCTGCTCTGGCTCGAATGTCTTATGCTGCGTTCAAACTAGCTTGTAAAAATGGTGTTTCTCAGAACACAAGCGGTGACTTGCGTTCAAATCACCTTACAACCTGTGATCACAAGCAGTGAACTGGTGATTAATTCAGCGGATCAATCTTCACTACTCGTGAGCAAAATGAGGCCAGACCAACACATTGTGAGCTAAACAGAAAAGTACATTTATTTTCATGTTTGTTTTATCAAATATTAAAAGGAGCAACTTATTATTAACCTTTATGTCCCAGAGTTTGTTGTATTTCCATATCACAATGCTTCTGTTGTTTTTTGCTATTGGGAAGTAAACTTTTTTGATACCTTTATTATCGCCCATGATGTCGCCCGTGACAGACTGGCAGCAAATGAAACCTCTCCATGCGTGTCCTTTTCGCAACTGGTAAGTGGTAATTTCACCATATTCAACATAGCGGTATGAACGCAGCATAAGACCCTTTTCCAACAACGAGTTTGGGTTGCTGTCTAGGATCTGTCCCGTGCATGCTGTGACCGGATATCGCGCCCTCGAGGTACAGTTGTCATTCGCGGCTGCTGCAAGCAGGTTCGGTGAGCGACGGGGCCTGTCTTCCATTATCGGACAGACCGCCAATTGTTGACCAGTGACAGTGTACATGATGCTTCTTTTTTCTTTCGTGTCGTTAGCCATGCCATTTTGCTGATGCCACAGCATTTTTTATTTCTTGGTTGGCTTTATGTCGGCTATTGAACACACTCGAAAGAACAAATCCAGCATCATAGTACACGTCAGAAAAAAGCAACTGTTCGTCATGACTGAAGTGCTCGGCGCGTTCACAGTTTCTATAATCCCACTCGTATCTCACAGGACAAAGCAATAAAAATTGATCCTTCAATTTGCAGTAAGTACAGTACATGTCTCAGTGGTGCGTTTTTAATAGAGGTAAGTATACAGTGGACTACTACACACCGGTGTAAGCGCCTGACAGTATATTTTCTGCCATTGATGGCATCATCTGGCATTCTCCACAGGAACACCTGCAAGCACAATGTAGTTCTATTGGTCAGTGAGCGCTGATTTCACGACATGCATGCTTGAGGGTAAAACATCACTGAATGGAAATTATTTTCACTGAGAGGAACCGGTTAACTGGCGAGCTAATTACGATGCAATAATATTGTACAGTACTTGCTAACGTTACAGTACCATCAGGCCGCCGTTGGGTGCATCTCTGCTAACGTTGAATTTTAGCGGAGATGCGCTAACTCAGTAATAATAAAAACCGCAAAGGATTTTACAAAATAACATTCCGTAACTGGCTGTATGGTGTTTCCAGACGGCAGAGGAGCAGCTTCGTCTGATTCTGAAGCTGCTTGCACACTGGACGCGAAAAGAATTTTCTGCACGACCGATTACATTCAAAGTCAATGCGAAGACGTGAATACACGCGTGTATTCAAACCTTCGCATTGATTTTGAGTGTAATCGGTCGTGCGAAAAATTTGTTTCGGGTCCAGTGTGCAAGCGGCTTGAGTCAGACGGCTCAAACATAGGGCTGGACTGACCCTTGCGCCATTGCAGTGAGATGTCACTCAAATCGAGGGAGTGGCCAGTCACACCGTGATGCGCCACGCCCACACTGTCTTGAGAGATGGACTGAATAGTAAAATGAGCCGTTTTTGTACTCGGTTTTCTAATAGTTATGAATGTTAATTTTCACTCAGTTTTTTGTAGATGCTTTATGAGACACCCAGCTTTGATATTATACGTGATTTCTCACTATGTCAAGACAAGTTTCCAGAGGCTTTAATGAACGCGATATACCACTGTTTGCAGTCTACCTTAAATAAAATTAGGCCTACTGTTTAGCAAAACTAGTGTTGGTCAAATGCGACGTTTATTACCAAAAGTTATGTCTTCACTCATTACAACACAGGCTCGCTCAGTCAACAGCATCTGTTTGCCAAGCGAAACCTCCGTGGAATATTCGCGCAGATAACGTAAGAGCTATCACAGGAACAAATGCATGCGATTATATCTTGTAGGTAACCATGCCTAAGTTACCGTTTGTAGATAACCCATTCAAGTTCTGTAACGTTACTCTACCTGGTTAGCAAGTGAACAATGTTAAATACTGCTTAGTCTCCTAGATCTAAGCACAGGTAGTTCTGCCTGCTTGGCATTTCTGCCTGCCGCACCTCCGCCGGTGCCATTGTGCAGGCTGCAGGGTCATCAGCCGGGGGCCACCCTTCATCAATGTTTCGCTCCATCATCCCCGGAACATCTCGGGGTGGAGGAGCCGCGGTAGGGACGTCTCCCTACCGCGCCCTGCAGCCTGCCTAGGATCCTTCCTTTCCCCACGCCTTGTCTTTCCTTCGAAGCCAGAGCCAGAAGCTCCCTTGCTCAGCCTCCACAGCAAGGTCCTGGAGGGCTCGCTTCCTGTTGGGTCCTGTGACTCCGAGGGTTTTCAGTAGCCGCTGTGCAGATGCCGCGGTGAAGCCTCTACACCCGACCTCCACCGGGAAGGTGAATGCTCTCCACCCAGCTTGTGAGCACGTTGCTGATAGGTCCGAATACCTATCCTTCTTCCGCTCGTATGCGGCCTCCACCTGCTCTTCCCATGGGACGGTCAGTTCCACCATGATGACTACTCTGGCAGGTACTGACCAGAGCACAATGTCTGGGCGCAGGGCTGTCATGGTGATCTCTTCAGGGAATTTCAGCTGGCGGTCGAGGTCAGCTGCTAGCTGCCACTCGCCTCCTAGTGACAGAAGGGACCGTTCTATCTTAGTGCAGTGCTGCACTTTGGTCCCTGGCCTGGTAAACTGGATCCACTTTGAGGCTGTGGGTGGGTTGTTCCTATTAGCTTCCTGTTTGCGGGCCTCCAGGATCTCCGCTAACTTGCGCAGGACCCTGTCGTGCCGCCACCTGAACCTTCCCTGCAACAGCGCTGTCTTGCAGCCAGAGAGGATGTGTTTTAGGTTTGGATTTGGGGAATTACACAGGTGGCACGGTTCTTCTGTGCCATACCAGGTGTATAGGTTCCGGGGGCTGGGGAGTGTATCATAGGTGGCCCTTATCAGGAAGCTCAGTCTCGCCTGGGGTGTTTATAAAATAACTATCAAGAACTAGTTTCAGAAACCGAACAATTAATAGCGCGACTGAATGACGGTTTCCCTATAAGTATTTCAGCCTTTGAAGTGTTTCCCAGCAGTTTTCTTGACAAAGGCTGCTGAGGGATTAAAAAAAAAAAAAAAAGAGCGAAAAGAGAGAGCAAAACGCAGCTTGTCGAAAAACAAAGCGCTGACAGCTCAATAACTAGGAGTTAGAAGTAGGCTGCCAGTGGTCCCTTCTAGTCTGTTAATTTAGTCAAATGAAAATTTAAAATATTCTCAATCCTTCAAAACTCTGTCTCATGTATGTTTTTTTTAAAACTGTGTTCTATTCTTGTAAAAAAAGAAAAAAAATCATTAAACAAAGCAAATAACAAAGCATCGCACCGTAGATAATTTACGAGGAATAATGAGTGAATGAATAAATGAACAGAAGTCATTTTATTTCCGTCAAGAAAACTTAGAACTAATGTGGAATCACAGTTGAAATAAAATTTGTACTGTTTCGCGATTTCTGTGGTCACTGGTTTCAACTATAGTTTTCATGGCTTGAGTTCGTACGTGCGAGTGGGCTTTTTTATTTTATTTTTCTTACATACGTTCCTGTCCGATCCATAACCCGACTATGCAGATGTTGATGCCAGCGGATATGGAGCTGCTGTATTTATGCACGCAGTTACACTATTCTCTCACAAGATGGCACACCCGGATCACTTATTGAATGTTCACCAGCAAGCCGAGATCGAGCAGAGCCAACCTAAGTGCTCATGTTAACAGCCAATCACTCAGTTATTCACTTAGGCTCATCTGCTTCACGCACACTTATAGTTCACGCCCTCGTGAAACTTCCACGGGAAAGATGTATTGATTGACATGTTTTTTTTCCAATTCCAGGAAGTATAAACTTTCCACAGTAACTGAAAGACATTGTGATTGGTCAATCAGAAAAGTTTTTTTTTTTTTTAATACAGTATTTGTCTTGATTACCTAAAATGCTTTTTGGCAGCCTAAAAAGCTCTCTAGGTTGCCCGGCTGACAACTGAAAAGAAAAGTTAATTTCTCGCCCAGGTATGTGGTCTTACATGGATTTATGCCTCTCTCTAACACTCAACTTGTGTCACTTGTATATGCTTGAGTGCAAAGGGTCAGCTGGAAAGGTCAGTTGGTAAACATGGATGAGAGTTTTGCACTTATGGTGAATTTTGGGGGCAAGTGGCAGGCACATTCAAAATTTCTTGTGTGAAATTTTCTAGTTATAATATTCATCTCTGCCATTTTCTTGCGTTTTTCGAAAGGTATCAAAGGTATCAAAACGTGCGGCACGATCACAGGCCGGCGAGTAAATAGCACAGCTTTCACACCCACGCAATTTCTTCCGAAATGGCAATATTCTAGTTACCATTATTGTCCATCATTCTGAACAAATGGTGCAGAAAAGCACTTTAAATTTGCGTGTCATACGGGACACTGAGGCTTGAAAAATTTCAAGACAAATTACTCGCGGAAATGGCCCACGTTCAATCTATGAGTGATGGCATTGAAACCTTACCAAAAACTATCAATTCAGGTTGGAAGATGCAGTGCCCTCCATAATTATTGGCACCCCTGGTTAAGATGTGTTAAAAGCCGTAAAATAAATTCAACTTTTATTGCAGAAGCATACTCTCACACTGAAAATTGTAGAAAAATGCAACCTTCAACTCAAGTGAATTTTAAGGGAAAAAAAAATCCCTGACTAAGAAATAATTATTTTTCATAAAATCACCTGTTCCACAATTATTGGCACCCCTAACAACTCCTCGGAAATAAATGTAATTGAAGTATTTCTGTCATTTCTACAGTAGTTTACAAAGTTGATCAGAGTATCTAGGAACATTTAATTAGTAATTCATCATTTCCTGTTGCCCTGGGGTATAAATATGACGTGACACAGAGGCCATTTCTCTTATCCACTCTTCAACATGGGAAAGACAAAGGAACACACCATTCAAGTAAGGCAGATGTGTGTCGACCTTCACAAGTCAGGCAATGGCTACAAGAAAATAGCTGCTCGCCTGCACCTGCACATATCTACTGTCAGAGGAATCATTAAGAAGTTTAAAACAACTGGAACAGTGGTAAACAAGCCTGGACGAGGACGCAAGGTTATTTTGCCACCACGCACAGTGAGGAGGATGGTAAGAGAAATAAAAAGTTCTCCAAAGCTCACTGTTAAAGAATTGCAACAAATGGTAGCATCTTGGGGTCACAAAGTCTCCAAAACAACCATCAGGCACTATCTACATGCCAACAAGCTGTTTGGGAGGCATGCACGGAAAAAAACCTTTTCTCACTCACAATCATGAACGCAAACGTCTGGAGTTTGCTAAGCGGTACTGGGACTTCAACTGGGACCCTGTGCTTTGGTCAGATGAGACCAAGATAGAGCTTTTTGGCAATAAACACTCTAAGTGGGTCTGGTGGAACACAAAAGATGAGTATGCAGAAAAGCACCTCATGCCCACTGTGAAGTATGGGGGAGGATCGGTGATGCTGTGGGCCTGTTTCTCTTCCAGAGGCCCTGGGAACCTTGTTAGGGTGCATGGCATCATGAACGCTTTGAAATACCAGGACATTTTAAATCAAAATCTGGTGGCCTCTGCCCGAAAGCTGAAGATGGGTCGTCACTGGGTCTTTCAGCAAGATAATGACCCTAAACATGTGGCCAAATCTACACAGAAATGGTTCACCACACACAGAATCAAGCTCCTCCCATGGCCATCTCAGTCCCCAGACCTCAACCCCATTGAAAACCTGTGGAGTGAGCTGAAGAGGAGAGTGCAGAGGAGAGGACCCAGGTCGCTGGATGATTTAGAGAGATTGTGCAAAGAGGAATGGTCGAAGATCCTCTTTCTGTATTCTCCCATCTTGTGAAACATTATAGGAGAAGATTAGGTGCTGTTTTGTTGGCAAAAGGGGGTTGTACAAAGTATTAACATCAGGGGTGCTAATAATTGTGGCACACATGATTTGATGTAAAAGAATTATTTCTTAATGTGGGATTTTTTTCCCACTGAATAAATGCACTTGAATTAAAGGTTGGATTTTCCTCTTTTTTTCATTGTGGTCCTATATTATTTAGAAAAAAACTGAATTTATTAGAAGCTAAAGAACACATCTTAACCAGGGGTGCCAATAATTATGGAGGGCAGTGTAGTTGCCATAGCAATAGCGGTGAGAGAGAGCCTGTACTACAAGTTTTGTTAGATCAACCATTTGTTTCTCAAAATTATGCACGAGCAGATAAAGGATTAAAAAAAATCATACATACGGGACTATCTGATCACAGATCTTTTGGGTTTCTGAGAGAAGTAATATCAGCTTATGAAAATTATCAACACAACTTGGGGAATTTTATCATGTTTACATTTTCATGGAATTGCCCTAAATCATTTTGAAAAAAAAGATGTATTTTTATGAGAAAATATCACCATCACCACAAGTAAATTTCTCAACCCATTGAAACCCTACACTGTGTTGCAATCAATATGCCAGTAGAGAGATCATATCAATGATGATATAAAGTCATGCGCGCGTCATTTCGTATGTACAACAGGTAACCATGCTCAGGCCAGGTTAGTGCCTGACCAATGTGAGTGCAGGCCAGCGGGGGTCTGGGGATCAAATTGTCAGTCCTTGGCCCATCTTTGTTTCTGAAGGACTAGGCCATTACTGGATGCTGCCGTTGTCCTGAATCATGATTATAATCCCCTATTGACATCCCCTTTTTCAAATCACATCATTATTAAAATACACTGCCTGGCCAAAAAATAGTTGCTCACTCAAATTGTTATGGTTTTGGCTGTGTGCGTGTTTTTAGACTTTCTTTGTGGCTCGTATCTGGACCACTTCTGTTTCTTTAACTTACTGTTGTGTCATTCACGAACGATTCGTCCGAAGGAACGAATTGTTTAAGAGAACTGACTGAACTAAATCACTTTCTTGGATTGATTCGTTCATTCCTCAGTTCAATTGAGCTCAGCAGCGAGGCCATCAGGCCGGCAGTGGAACTATTCTGTCTAAGCAAACAATGAATGAATCACTCGCAAGAAAAACGGGTGGCGGAGACTGATCCTCTCATTGCAAGGGATCCATTCAACCTCTGAATGTTCTACACACAGTGAACGCACCACCTTTTGTACTAGTGTTATGAGTAGTGTTATGTCACTCGCGAACGTGCTGCACAGAGAGAGGGGAGTCTGTCAGGGCGGGGGGAGTGATTCTCGTTCACTGCACGAACTGCACACAGAGAGGGAAGTCTGTCAGGGCAGGGGAGTGATTCTCGTTCACTGAACGAACTGCACACAGGGAGGGAATGGTCAGGGCAGGGGAGTGATTCTTGTTTAAAGAATGCACTGCACACAGAGAGGGGACTCTGTCAGGGCAGGGGAGTGATTCTCGTTCACTGAACGAACTGCCAACAGTAGCGCTCTGTGTCACTCACTCGTACAGAAAACTGTCGCTGAGAACATGAATCACGTTCACCTACTGCGCATTCACGTTCATAACCGTAGCCTACTGCTAAAATTAGCGCCGCGTCAACTTGCTAACACCCGTGTAGCACGTTAAGTGAATGTACTGCGCACAGAGCTGAGGACTCCGTTCACCGCGTAGTAAGATAAATGCATGTATACCAATCAAAGTAGCGCTGCGTCTCCCGCCAATGACTGTGGTCCGTGAACGCACCGTCCCTCAGTACCTGCGGTGAACGTGTTGCAGAGTGAATGTGAACCTCAGGGCTGAATCATAAACTGAATGATGGATCGCTTGGCTGTTTACCAGTTCAGGGAGTTGGAGAACTATGCACTATGCAGTCAGGACTCCTGCTAAGCCCTAAACGATCCGGTGAACGAATATTTTTTTTTTCAAAACTCTGTTTATTGCAATTTCAGCACATCGTATACGACAGATACATGAATCGTTTCATCACGTGCTTTTAAAGTAAGCATACAAAAATAGTAAACGTACAATGTTTTGAGGTTATCCAAAGGTGATGTACAAAATGTACAAGTGGATAAATGCATACACAGCCCCCCCCCCGTCTCCAAAATAATAAAATAAAACAGAACAATGCAAGTCCGATTAATGCTACAACTTAATGTTGAATATACAAGGGCCAAAGAAGGGGAAGAAAGAAAAAAAAACAATGATGAATGGTGAATTTACCAATAACTAACAGCCAGCTTCACTAAGGTACCCTTTGGAACTGCAAAGTGTCTACATAGTCAAAGAAATTGTGCCATATTTTTAAAAACTTTGCCATAGAACCACGTAATGTATATTTTATCTTTTCTAGTTTGCTAAACAGGAGCGCATCTTTAATCCAAAGCTCATAGGATGGAGGGATGAGCAATTTCCACTCTAGCACAATCCTTCGCCTAGCTAACAAGCTCAGGAAAGCAACTAAGTATGCTTTAATTTTTTGTCAAAGCCATTGTAGGTGGAATTACCCTGAAGAGTGCCGTTAATGGAGTTGGGCATAAGGGCACTTGAAGCACAGCCGATAAGACCCTGAAAACATGAGACCAGTAGTTTTGAAGAGATGAGCAGGACCAAAACATATGGATTAGTGAAGCGGACTCCTTTCGACATCTGGTACAAACAGGATTTATGATAGGGTAAATTTGAGAAAGTCTGAGTTTCGTCCAGTAAACGCGATGTACAATTTAACATTGGATTAAGCCATGTCTGGCACATAAGGAAGAAGAATGGACCCGACTGAGGATCTCATCCCATAAGATGTCATTAATTTCTTCGCCTATAACCTGTTCCCATAATGTCTTGAGAGCTGTCAAGGAGGAGTTCTGGAGGGATAGGATTCTCTCATATAAGCAAGAGATAGCACCTCTTGTCCTCGGGGGTGGCAACAGGAAAATATCAAGAGTGGGACTAGCGGGTTGAGACGGAAAATGAGAGGTTGTGTCTCATATAAAATTGCGAACCTGCAGGTATCGAAAAAAATGACGATTTGGGATATGAAATTTAGAGGAAATCTGTTGAAAGGAAGTGAAGATGCCTTCAATATAAAGATTGTTAAACGATTTTGTGCCAAGATTGGACCAAATACTGAACGCTCCATCTACAACTGAGGGGGGGAAGGCAGGATTTTTAGATATAGGGGCTTGGAGTGAAAAGATTTGCAACCCAAAATGGCATGTGAATTGACTCCAAATTTTTAAGGATGATCTGACCAAAATATTCTTGCAGTACTCAGGACTAGGTAAACCAGTGGGGGGTAAACCAGAGCCGCTAATGAGGATGGTAAGCAAGAGGAAGCCTCCAAGCTCAGCCAGGCCGGCGTAGTGCCCGTATCATCCGCCTGACACCAGCACTGGAGAATGCAGAAATTGGCTGCCCAGTAATAAAAATTAAAATTTGATAGGGCCATACCCCCAACTTCCTTGGCCTCTGTAGGAATGTTTTACGAATTCTAGGGGTTTTCTTATCCCAAATGAACCCTGAAACGATCGCATCGAGTTTTCGGAAGAATGATTTCGGGATGAAAATAGGAATACATTGGAAAAGAAAAGAAAATTTGGGCAAAATACTCATCTTGATCGAGTTAATGCGGCCGGCCACAGATAAACGGAGTAATGACCATTTTTCCAAATCCTGCTGTACTTGGGTGAGGAGAGGGGTGAGATTTTACCTGAAAAGATTCTTAAATTTGTTGGTAACTTTGATTCCCAGGTATTCGGCATCCTTGGAGTCTGAGGAATTGCACATAACGTTGAATAAACGTCTAACATTTGAGAAGGCATGTCTATTCTTCATAAAACCCGTCTGATCAGGGGAGATAATGGATGGCAGGATGGGTTCCAAACGCATAGCCAAAAGCTTGGCCAAAATTTTATAATCAGCATTAAGTAGTGATATAGGGCGGTGTGAGCCGCAGAGAAGGGGATCTTTACTCTTTTTCAACAGTAACAAAATAGAAGCCTGTGACAAGGATTGGGGAAGAAAGCCCGTTTCCAGTGAGTGGGTAAACATATTCATCAGGAGAGGGGCTATTTTAGCTATAAACTTACGATAAAATTCGATCGTGAACCCATCCGGCCCAGGGCACTTGGAACTCTCGAGTGCACCTGCTGCTCGCGAGATCTCTTCAATCGTTATGGGTTCCTCTAATTGCCGCATGGATGCTGTGTCAACAGTGGGAATAATAAGAGTGTCAAAAAAAGAGTTGAAAACTGAAAAATCATCTGACTGTTCGGAAGTATACAGAGAAGAATAATACTCTGTAAATTGATCATTAATTATCTGAGGGTTGGTTGTTACACCTGTAGACGTCATAATTTTAGGAATTTGATGTGACAAGGACATCTGACGGAGCAGGTGAGAGAATAATTTACCTGCCTTATCCCCATGTTTGAAGTGTTTGTGCCGTGATTTAAGTAACATTTCTTCAACTGGCGCACTTGACAAATTGTCAAATTCTGTTTGTAAAGAAAGACGGTCTTTATATATCGTCGGAGAGGGGGACATTGCATAAATCTTGTCCAGCTGTAATATCCAGGTCGAGAGCTCAGATAGTCCTTTTTTCCTCTGTTTTCTGTCGAAGCTAACGTATGACATAATTTGTCCCCTAATGTAGGCTTTGAAGGTCTCCCAGAGAAGGCAAGGTGAGACATCTGGTGTCTCATTTGTGACTGTGAAAAAATCAATCTGAGCCGACAGGAAAGAAACAAATCTCTCATCAGATAATAGGCGAAGGTCAAAACGCCGGGATGAACGAGAGTCAGGACCTCCCCCCACCGCTAGGCCTAAAATCAAAGGCACATGGTCTGATATAACAATTGTGAGAGCATGAGCGAACAAAGGGTATGAGTCTATTATCCATCAAAAAGTAGTCAATACGGGTGTAGGTGTGGTGAACAGGTGAGAAAAATGTATACTCCCTACCTGCGGGGTTGAAAAAAAAACGCCAGGAATCTACAACAGAAAATTCATGTAGAAAGGCATTAATAATTTTGGAAGATTTAGAGTGATTTCCGGGTTTGTTGGAGGAATGATCCAAGGGACCCAACCAACAGTTAAAATCCCCCCCGAGGACAAGAAGGTGTGAGGACATATCTGGAAGACTGGCGAGGAAGGTAGAAAAAAAGTTATGGTCATCCCAATCGGGAGCATATATATTGGCGAGAATCAGTTTAGTATTATAGATGCTTCCAATCACAATAATGTATCTACCGTTAGGATCCGAAATGACACTAGAAGAGACGAATGGGACTGATTTATGAATGAGAATAGCAGTGCCTCTAGCTTTGCCCGGGAAAACAGAATGGTATAATTGACCAACCCAGCCCTTCCGCAACCTAAAGTGGTCAGTGACCTTCAAGTGAGTCTCCTGTAAAAAAGCAATCTGAGCACCCAAATGCCGAAGATGGTGGAGCACCCTACCGCATTTTATTGGCTGATTTAAACCTTTACAGTTCCAACTACAAAATCTAAATGTATTTCCAGCTGGCTGCCCTCTGAAATTAGGTTGTTGAGCCATTCATCAAAAGGCGGAAGAAAAAAGGTAAATGTAGCCCATTACATAGCATGAGAAGACTAAATATAGTGAATAAAATGGAGACAAAAAACAAAAACAAACTTCCCCCCAAACGCTTGAGCATCTTCCCAAACAAGATGCGCGCACCCTCTTTGAAACAAACTACCGAGTACTTCCTGAAGAACATAGAAGCCCTAGTAGCCTATAAGAGCTCGTAACAAGCCAAAGCAGCAACAAGTAAAATCTAATACATGAAAAAATGAAAACAAAAGCACAGCCCACCAATTTCAGGCAGTTTAGGCAAAACAAGTCAGACCAACAACACAGGTAACATAAAAGTTTGTAGGCAGTAAACGTCTCCCCTAGGGGGATAGCATGTTGCATTGTCCTTTTGTTAAGAAAGTAAAAGGAGCAGAGTCTACCGTTAAGAGCAGGATATGGAAAATATGTTATGATCGTGTAGGCAATGCAAAGGCTAGAAGCCTACAACATCTATTTAAAAAAAAAAAAAAACAAACATTAATGATAAAGTAAAAATAAGTAATCATAAAAATAATGTAGAAAAAAATAAGTAAACAAAGTAACTTTAGTTAATAACAGCAATGATAACAGTCACCATTATCAACATTATTATATCATTATTGTTACCATTGTTGTAATAGGAGGTTAGTTAAAGGCTGGTCTACCAATAATTATTGTCAAAGGATATACAAATCAACCATCAGAAGTGTCGATCCAATCATTCAGGATTTGGAGAGGTAGCTCTCCTCAAATTTATATTAATAAAGTCAGTTGCAGCTGCAGGATCTGTGAACTTTTTAAGAGTCCCACCTGGAAGAAAAGGCCAAATTTAACGCCGGGGCAGGCGTGCAGAAGACGTTTCGCGCTCCCAAACTCTGCACGCTTTTTGGCCACGGAGGGGGCAAAGTCAGGGAAAACAGACAATTTCTTGCCTCGAAACAAAAAAAACTGACTAAATTTGCTTTAGTTATTTTTTTATTTACATAATTCACAGTCCCCTCTTGAACATTTGATTCTTCTTGCTGCATTTGTTTTGTAGAACCTCCTCACAAACTTTTGCATGGAAAAAGCCCCCTGGCTGAGGGCCATCTATTGCCACACGGCAGCAGACATCTAGATGACAATCTGTCAGCCTGTTTTGTGTTATCAAAGCTACAGATGGAAATTAATTCTCTGCTAAATCTAGTGCGTACGTCTTCGTTTTTTAAATTTTATTGAAAATGGCTATGTGCACAAAATCCTAATCTTAATCATTATTGGCCATATTTTGGTTTTAATCAGTCAGTTGGCTGCATAAATGGCTTCATTGCAAGTTAGGCAAAGTAGACGGGAATTGATTTAAGGTAAGCTAATTATGCCAAGGTGATGGAGGCTGTCAACCTCGCTAGTAATTAGCAGACTTCAAAACGCAGTTTTCTTCCTGGAAGCATTTCAAATGACCGCATTAGGTATGTGTCATAGAAAAGGTAATAAGCAAGCTCGTCTGTCTGCCTCATAGTGGCAGTTACTTTTATTGCACTTGCGATAACCGCGATTCCGTTTATCGTGCAGCCCTACTCTCACCACGAACTGACGCACTGTAAATTAGAGCAGGATGACGCAAGAGGTGATTTCTATAGAAAGGTCCTCCTCATTATTACAAAGACGCTGGAAGTATGTTATCTATTTAATGTTTTTTTAAAAAAAAAAAAAAAAAAGTTAGCGGATCTGTGCTCATAGCTGTGCCACTGATGCAGCGGTGTATACACACCGTGCTTCAACATGAGCTGCGGATTAGTTTCGTCTGAAACATCACAGCAACTAGTTTTGTGGATTTCCACCGTACCTACTGTATGATCAACACACTTATCAGCGCCCGCCTGTAAACTCCTCTGCTTTTCTTTATTTGTCTCTTTTTATTTTATACTACAGCAGTAAAAGCTGAATAATAATTAATTATTTTTAGACACCGTATATTGACTGGGGAAAGCCAAGAAAGGGAGAAATAGCGTGTCAGCTTGGCTAATGTTACTCACGGGGACTTCTTTGGCGGCGTTCAGATAACAGAGTGAGACGTCTTCTGACCTCCGGTACTTCGTTAAATGCTTTCTACCCCGTGTAGTTGTGGCTCGGAACCCCATTAGCATTTTTAACGACGTAAGCTCCGTCGTTCTCCCATCCATGCTCCGGATCACGTTCAGTGCGTCGGCGCAACATTACATCAATGGGATGCAGTGGTGGAGGAAGTACTGAAGTTCAGTACTTAAGTAAAAGTACAGATAACCAGCAAAATATATACTCAAGTAAAAGTAGAAGTGCTGCATTAACAATCCAACTTAAGTAAAAGTAAGAAAGTACTTGCTTTCAAATGTACTTAAAGTACTAAAAGTAAAAGTACTCGCACGATAGATTCTTTTGATTTCTAGGCCTATATTTCAACAAAAAATTGTATGGGGTTGTGCCTTTTTAATTCTTTAGATTATCCCTGTCAGATAACATATAATCTGCAGAATTAAAGTGCGAACTGCATCACAGAGGGCAAGTCTAATAAGTATGCTAACCTTTACAATAAACAAAGTTGTTGCTGGTAAAATTACTAATAATGGCATCAGTAGAGGCATAAGTATTACTAGTTGCGACATCTGCATTATTTAATGTCATTAAGCAAAAGCAATAAAGTAGACTGGTTTTAGTATATTCAAATAATGTATTGTTTATTTATTCAATGTAAACCATTAGACTCTGTTGGCTTCATTACAGGAAAAAAAAACACAAAGTATCCAGAGTTTGCACTCCAGGCAAAAACTAGGCCAGTTAAAATGAGGCAGGTCTTGAGAAACAGAGAATGAAAGAGTTTGAAATAAGAATCCAGCCATTTGCCAAGCAGCCAAACCTTTGCAGGGGGAAAAAATAAAAATATGTCTCAAATGGCTAACAGTACTTTAAAACTAGGGCTGCAATGAATGATAGAATGATGATCCGTGTTTTAAATGGGGAACGATTTTAAAAGGAGACGACAATATATTTCAGGGTGTTTTATTATTGATAAGGGGGTTTACAATTTTAATATCAAATATTAATATTGCACATGCATATGCTGCGCTGCCCTAGCAACCCGGTATGTTATCTGTAACACAGATTACCACATATAGCAGCACGAGAAATTAAACTCGAAGTTTTCTTGACTGACACATCCGAATCTTTCTCTAGGTACCCAAACATCAGGGTAAGGCGAAAATGTACCGATTACATTCGATATTGATAAATGTTGCATACGGAATTCTTTCGCTATTGCGTTTTTGGCCGATTATGCTATCCACTGCCTCACACCACGAAAATTTATCGACCTTATCTCATAACTTGAGCTGCCAGACTTTCGCACCGCGTCCCGCACTTTGAAATTTCGCAGCCGCATTTTCTTTAGTTTGTCACGGTAGGCTACTGATCTATTATTCTGTGATGACCACGTGAATGTAACTACTCACGAACTATTCCTTAAATCCCCGAGTTTTTGCGTGTAGTATTCAGTTGTGATTGTATGTTTTCGTCCGCCTACATTTCGAGCAAGCATTGAATTTCTTCGTTTGAATGGGATATCTTTTCGCCGCTGCATTTGTTAGAACAATGGAGGCGTAACACATAACAGTGATCTACCCTTTTTGTCAGTTCTGTCTGTATTTTGGCGCTAGTAGACTGAAAACGCGTCCAATGAAAGGGTGATCAGAATAATTCAACACATTGATGATTGTTGTTGTGTTTTTTTTTTTACGATTTTAGGCTTGCAATAAATCAGGCATAAAAAAATGGGAGCGTCACCCAGTACACTAATAACATGAATGGGTGATACAGGAACTTATTTAATTTTATTTGATATCTTATGCTTTATTCTACCCCGATAAAATTTGAGTCAGAGAAAAAAGCATTGAAAAGAAATATCAACAGTTGAGCATTTTCTCTAATTATCGCTCAAATGTGTGTCTGAAGCACAATTAAAATGAGCAGAATATCTGACTCTGTGTACACACAGAAAGCAGAAAATCACCGTGTTTAATCCAGAGATATCATAGTTGTTTCTTACAGTCCTGGTCTGATAATATTTGATGGGTGAAGTCCAGTATTTTAACTCCAAAAACGTGATGTTTACCGTGCGTTCTCACTGTTTCCCGATATATGTGTGGACCCGCGCCATTGAATGTTCGGCAGAGGTACCGAGGATGTCAGAGGCAACGCGGTTCTCGCAAATACCATATTCAAGGGGCTCAGTCTCTGGATCCATGTTTGGTGAATCTGGTTTTGGTCGAATGCGACTGCTGCTTCCAAAGGCGCGCTCTGCCCTCATTGGAGGCCGGGATAGCACTACCGGATTGGTTTAAACTTCCGAGGCAGCAACGCAACCAATTTGTTTTGTGAAGGGAACATTTTGGCAAGCGATCTAAAAATGTAACGAGTTGCATTTTAGAAATGTAGTCGAGTAGAAAGTACAGATAGTAGCTGCAAAATGTAATGGAGTAACAGTCAAAAGTATGCTCTATAATTTTTACTTAAGTAAAGTACAGATACGTGAAAAACGTTCTTAAGTACAGTAACAAAGTATTTGTACTTTGTTACATTCCACCACTGATGGGATGTAATGCGGCTCTTGTTCATTTTTGCTCACCTGCTCTATTTTTTCTCCTAGGCGGGAGGCAAAAATGCTTAGGCGCCGCGCTTAAGCCGTATAATGGCAGGGAAAACACTGAATGGGTAACAATAGATAGAGTGATAGCTGGTGGGAACGGTCAGCGCCTCCGTTTAACGACTCTGTTTACTCACTGACGTCTTTCGATGGCCGGGATGTACCATGGGGATCTTCAGTGAACGGAGCAGGAGAGGTCCGACCGAGCTGCATCGAAAGAAGTTTGGTACTGGGCGCCTTCCAAGATGTAAACAGATAGTGTTCGCCGGCTCAGGAAAGTCCAAGACTTCAGCAATGGCCTGATCCAATGCTCACGCAAAAGTGATGAGTAGCTTCATGGTGTCATTCGAAGGAGCGAAAAGGATCAACAAACTACTAATAATACATCTCATGATGTTTTTTTCCCGTAAAATAAGGTAGAACTGTGCTTTAAATGAGTTTTTTGTCACTACTCGGCGGAGCTCCGGGAAACGTGTCCTCACGCCATAACGTTCAACAGCGCCCCCGTGAACTAATTTTTTGAACTAGTCTTTTTAATGAACAGATTCTAGTAATTCAGTACCGTCAAAAGAACTGCCGATCCCATCACTGCTTTAACTATCGAATTCTTTAGCCAGCTGGTTCATCAGGCGTGGGCGGCGCCTTCCTCTAAGTCTATATAACAGGCCCGGCACTAGAACAGGGAATTGGGGGGGCAAAGACACGTCCCTTTATTAGTCCTGGCTAGTTCTCAATCATTTTTCTTTATTGATGCATTTTCCAATTATCGTAATTGGCATCTGAAGACATGGTTTCTCTCCATATGCGATCTAATGCCTGTGATCCACTTATGCTTTTAAGGCTTCCGCACGCAAGCAATCATGGCCAGTCGGAAGCTTTTGGAAGCGCCGGGAACCATCCGAAACTCGCGCAAACAATCGTAGAAAGTCAGAGTGATTGGGGAAAAAATTTTATCCCATGATCCACTAACGCGAGCATTTCCGATTGATTTTTGCCAACATCAACAATAAAGATGGCGGTTGTTTTTGTAAACGGTTTCTAATTGGCTAATTGCAGAGGAAATATTCGCCACCTAGTTTGCACTTGACGAACCGATACTCCCGCGTCCTTCCGACAACTCATACCTTCTGACAAAATCAAACTGGTTTGATTTTGTCGGAAGAGGGATCCGCATGATCCGATCCGGTGGGAACCTGTCATATTCACGCAGAAGGGTCAGAACAGGTCGGAAGTCATGATCCACCTATGTCTTGCGCGTAACAGAAATTTCCACTCGTAATCGCTCGTAACTGGTCGGAAGGGGAGAATCGGGACAATCGGAGACCTTAAAAGCATAAGTGGATCATGGACATAACAGCGATGAAATCATGGGCTAAATTCAGTACACTGGCGGAACCAGAACTGATAATTGGGGTACATAAAACAACCGTTTAAAACAATTATTAGTCCTGACCTGCTCTCAGTCATTTTCATGATTAAACCTTTCGCAGGCACAGCGACATTTTTGTCGTTTTAACCAACGTGTTTTATAAAGTCTTCTTTAAATTCCCCGATTGCGGGAATTCCCTTGTTAGTTACGCTCATTACCATTGGCTGTCTCTCAGGTCACCCAGCACTGTATTTTTTTTTTTTTTTTTAGCCGTGAACGAGGCATGGGATTTCCTAAAAACGCTAAATACGAGACTACTTCCCAGTCAAATTGTGGGACATGTGAACATGGCATCGACGAGTACAAATAGCCGGCATTCTAGCCGTGTTTCTAAACGTAAATACAACGTGGATGAAGTTTTTGCTTTATTGAATGACTCTGACGATGAGTTTGAATATCCAGAGAGCGGGAGTGACTTGGATCCAAACGATTTTAGCGATTCTGGAGAGGATTAAAACATAAAAACATCAGTTATGGGAAAGTTATTATGAGATTTGGTCTTATTTTATTGTTATTTTGAATAACAATCATATTTTGGTAAAAACCCAAAATTAATCCGTCCGTGGGGGTATGCATCTGGGCCAAAATTTGCCTGCGAAAGGGTTAACAAAAGGTTCACTCTGAGAGCACTCCACACTTAACAGGTGCTGCTTGTTCTACCCGATTAGGTTAGACCACAATCATTTATCTGGACGCGTATTTGCTGTATTTAAATTGATGTTATTCAAAATTGCATAACTGTGCAAATAGCTTGAGCCGCATGCTTTTTATAGCCTATTTAAGTGCCGGGTGCCACTTTTTTTTTTCAACCCACGCAATACTGAGAGTGAAAGGCGATATTTCATTGGAATGCGGACCAGTTCAATCAACGTAAAGCATTGGCCTATTAATATGTAAATTTTTTTTTTGTCCTGAATTTAGCCCATGATTTAATCGCTGTTAGATCGCATATGGAGAGAAACCGTGTCGTCAGTTGCCAATTACGATAAGTGGAAAATGCATCAATAAAGGAAAATGATTGAGAACTAGCCAGGACTAATAAAGGGACGTGTCTGTACCCCCCCCCAGTTCCCTGTTCTAGCGCCGGGCCTGCTATGTAAGCCGGATGTCCGCCACGCCTCCTTTGCTGGAGTGTCTGATTTTAGTTATCACTACAGCCAGAAGATATCTCTAGTTAGGGATTTGTGGCGAAAATCTTCGCGGTATATTTGTGGTTTATATTTCTTTAGGGATATTTCCTTTTTTCATCCCTGTCCTCTCTATCATTGGTGTTGCACCAATTAAGGTGCTTTGTCTTTCTCAGTTCTCGAGATATGTCCTTATTGCTTTCCCTGTTTGTTTTTCTCTCTCGCTTTGCTTCGTGGTTCGGATTGTTGGGCGTTCCTTTTGGAAGCGCGAGAGCCTGTGCTGTTGCCTTGGTTATATTTCTCCCTGTGGGTATTTTAAGTCCTAGCTGGTCTCGTTTTTCTCCTAACCGCTGCATTTGGCCTCCCTATTCCTTCGGCCATTACACAAATATAATATAGTTTATAGTTTGAACCCCTGTAGCTTTGATTGCAGTGCAAATTTGTTGTGTCTTTGTTTTTACAGCCATATGAAATGTCAGAACATCCATTTTCAATCAGAGTTGCTTTAATTTTTGGCTTTAGATCTTGTGTTGAAAACAAGTTAGTTGAACCGCTCTGTAGTCTTCTCCAGCACATCCCAATAACTTTCAATGTGGTTAAGGTCAGGATTTTTTGGCGGCCAATTTGTGTGTGAAAATGCCTCCTCGTGCTTTTTTCCTCATTCATTGTTTTATTTGCTAGATGCAGGCCAATACTTTGCCCCTTCTGAAATACTTAACATCTTTTCCGCCTCCAAGGGATACGTATTGGGACTTGATTTTTTAGGGAATGAGAAGCTTTGCACGTCATCAGTTAGGGTTAAAACAATCATTGCCAGCTGAGAAGTATTAGTGGCAGCAATAATGATTCAGTCATAGCATTTGTTTATTTATATCCAAACGGCAAGGTTTTTTTTTTTTTTTTTTTTTTTTGGTCAGGCAGTGTACTTAGTTTCACTCTTAGTCCTAGGTTGCCCCTTCCAAACTTTTTTGGATTATGTTGCTGGCCTGAATGGCAGGAATGGGTATACAGTATATTTACAAATAAAATGATGTTCACCAGAAAAAAAAAAAAAAAAAACTTCTCATAATGTCTGCAATGAAATACAATTCAAAATAAATTTAGAAACCACCTTTTTCCATCTCACCTTTTCCCATGTGCGGGTTGTAAAACATTAACTTATGATAAAACTGATCAAAGTTCCCATTTAGGTCCTCACATATAGACACATATAAAAATATAGCATTGAAAGTGAGAGAAAAAAAATTAAAAGATAATTTCATACCATATCCTTTTCAGAGCTGAGTGAGCAAAATTCTCATGTTCAACCCCCAAGGAACCAGATGCTGTTGCTCCAATCAGGTGCTTTTCTCTTTGACTGCAAAATTCTACTCGGATACAAACCAAGACATTCTCATCCCAACTCATCATCTAGTGACATTGTATGACTGAGCTTTGATATATGATGAAAAATTGGCCTTTGGCGTCCTTATTTGACGCTTAGGGTTAGGGTTACAGGTTAGGGGTTGGGGGTAGGCTTCGTTTTAAACTGCCGCCAAATAACAAAAAGCCTCCTTTCATGTTGTATATCGACGCTTGGTCAGGTAGCATCACTATATGACACGTCGGAATGAGACTGAGCTCCTTAAACGCGCGCACACACACACACTCACGCACGCACGCACACACACACACATTATTTCTTTAGGTGACATGGTATAGTTGTTAAACACCTGGCCCTTTAAACAAAGGTTAAAATCCAAAGCTTAACACTGTTTTCATGTTCTCAAGCAATTCTAACACAACTTTTGACACACATTTAGAGAGCACACTTATAATTATAATTGGCATTTACGTGGAGCCAGTGCACAAAATTTTATTTTGTATGTGTGGATGCAATAAATTTAATTGACAGGGTGTTCGCCCAGCCTCCAGTCTACCCGTCTGTCAGGAGTTAGGGTGTCTAGGGGCCTAGGACGTGGGTGGGAGAGATGGGTATAGAGGGGATTGATTAAAGCAAAGTCCCTGCAGTTAAAAACCTTTCACATTAATTTCTGAACTATTCATCAAGCAGCAGGCAGCCACCAGACAGCCTGTCCTTTTTGCCAAAGGGGGACATTTCAGCACTGCTTTCTGCTAGCAACCCCACCAGGGCCAATTAAAAACCATGTATGGTTAGTGTAAATCTTTAAAAGGAAGGGGCCAGAGAAATGCCCCGAAAAAGATCATAAATAATAACTGTAATCAACTGTAATCTCTTTGATGTTTGCCATTCCTACCATTTTGTGTCTATGTCCGAAAGGAAATCAAAAATGGAATAAACCTGTGTGGACATCATTATATTTAGAGGTATTGATTGATAGTGTTAGAGGAAAAACCTTATCACATCAAGCCAGGCATAGCATCGTCCAGTTCAAACACAGATCCACTGCAAAACCTCCAAATAAGATGTTTATTCATTTGAAAATTGAACAAGAGAATGGGAGAAACCCCAGCTTTCAAATCATACAACCTTGTATTTTATTGACACATCCCAGTAGTTTTCCCACATCTCAGCAGTTCCACCCTCCTCCCCTCACACAAGACATCCAGTCCAATGGCCTTACCATGTTATTGTTTTGACTTAGAAATAAGGTTTGCCTTGAACTCTTGGTACTGCCCGACAGTATCCACTCATCTTGCAGACTGTGTGTATGCAGGTGATAAGGTGAGACGCCTAATTTGATTTAAAATGCATATGTTATGCAAACTATATTTCTAATCATTTAAAATGCCATATATGGGTTAATAGTAATCAAACTATCACACAGATGATCAAAAAATTACTCTTACAACAGGCAATCCAGTCTTCCTATTAGCACATCAAACTTTGATAGCCACACATAAGCACGTGATTGTTCAAAGGCTGTTGTATAGAATGTTAGAATGATCAGATGCAGCCTTTAATCCAAAAGTAATAAAAATTGATTTACATGTCCACACACATTTTTTTCAATAAATCTGCGATATCAGGTATAATTTATCAATCTTCAGCCCAGGTCCTCTCTGTTTAAATGCACAACTGAATTAAAATTAGAATTCCTTTAAAAGTGGTGTAAGAATAGTTCTTAGGAGGGTTTTCTTTTGATTGATGCCCACGACTGATATCAAGAACCTTTGTGTGACCAGGTATTCAGTAGCACATCACAAATGATAACAGTGCTATGAAGATCAAAAAGTTTATTTCATTTGGTAACTGTCAGGAACAACAGTAGACACCAGCAAGGCTTTCAACACCAGCAGTTCTTCTGTCACCATGCGAAAACTAGCTTCATATACGCTTCCTTAAAACGATTGTGGAGTACCTTTTCCCCACAAGGGATTTATTTAATTTAATCCATTCACAAAAGCATTATAAGTTTGCAAATGAACAGCGAAAACCAGAAACACAGTTGTAGCTCACTGCAAAAATTAAATCAGTCTCATGGGGGCAAAAAAAAAAAACCATTAGACTGGTATACCATATATTGCATTATATTTTGCCAAATAACCTGCTAAATCACAGATCCTTATGCCTACATAAATCCTTACATGTTCTTCCACCTGCTTAAGTGATTTCCCCACTTGGGTTGGTTGTTGGCAGTCCTTGTGAGTGTTTCTACTCTGCAAAATTGTAAATCAGTTACATGCCTGATGGACATATTCCAAAATGATTTTTTATTGCAAGAATTATGCTATTTACTGGGCATAAAGAGAACAATGCTCATTTTTTTCTTCTGGCAGGCTTCCATTTAAAATTTGTAACAGCCTGGCTTTCCCCATACCATTGCTGCAGTTCGTAAGATGAAAAATGCAAACTGCAATAATGGTCTTATTGATGCTTGTAGTGCACTAACATTATACAACATACAATTACAGTATGTAATACCCTTCAGAGAACCAAATACAGATCACCATTTCATAATTATGAATATGAATCACAATTAATGTGTGGTCAATAGATGGCACTCTACTGAGGACACTCAAAAATGTCTTCATTTTGAAGGCTCCTGATTTCTGAAGAGTCATTTTCTTGTTAGTAATAAATCGTAAAGAGGAGTTGTACAATTATTACGGAGTGCTTCATGAAATGCTGCAATAAATGCATTTGATGAATAAAAATAATCAATGGTTAGAAAAATTTGCCGTTATATTTGAGGCCTTCACATTACAGTCCTTGTTGGAGATGTATGAAATGTGTGATGAAATTTTCAAGCAAAAAACAGCAGCAGCATGTCTGGCAAGTAAAATAAATTAAAAGGTGACTGGTAACTGCTGTAAATGTCAGTGCTATGAAGTAAGTATTTCTCATTAATAAAATGTACTTTTGAACCAAAAATGATCCCAGATAATTGGGTTTGTCTATGACTTCATTGGAAAAGAAATGCAGAACTCTCATTTTTCATATTTTGGAGTTATTTACACATTTTCGGAGCAAAGGGAAACATAGAAAAGGGGCTAAAACTGAGAGGGGACAATGGATGTAAATGCATGTGGCTGAGAATTGGCCATGCTACTGTCTGTTACACCTCTCTCCAGTGCATTTGCACATTGATGCGGTCATTGACTGTGAGGACTTAAACCCTTAAGCCCTATGCCCCAGTACCGGGGGGTGGTGGTTACGCATAATAAATACAGCATGTTTCCAAATCGCAACATTGTCATGCGGCATATCCACATTTCGCAAAGAAACTAGGCAAAAAGCTCATGTAGACCATTTTTACCTCAACCGAACACAATTCAAGCACCACGCAAGTAAATAAGCATGTAGCAAAACATAGGATAAAATCATATCAGCGCTGAATCACTAGAATTTCTCCTGAATTTGTGCTATGCATAAAAACGATACCTCAAATGAAAGAGGAAAGTCCACAGAATCCAACGATATGAGCCCTGTCATTTTAAACCGACACCACACTCAAAGAAAAGCAGGCATACACTTTACAGTCTACAGAGATGAGCAAAGAAATTTCCTTTGAAATTTTGTAATAAACAAACTGTTTGAGGGTAAATCCACGCTTGCTATTGTTAGCTCAATGTGTTCGTGTTATAGCGAAACTAGATCTGCAAGTCTCAAAGCATGTTTTTCTTCTAGAGCATTGCTTCAAAGTTCTCTGTTCCTCAGCATTCAGCTTGCTTGCAATTTTTTTTCCTCTCTGTGATCGGCTTGTGATGCTGTCAGTGAGACTTCGCCGGTAGCCATTTGATTCTATGGCTTCTGACGTTTCCAATGACCCCTAAAGCACCTTTATCGCACAAAGCTAGCCTGAGCTAGAGCCTTGCGTTCCCAGTGCGTCAAACCGAGTCCATGGGCCATTCGAATGTACTGAAATAGCGCGACAATATAAACACTTAACAGGATTGTTTGTGGTATTTTCGGTATAATTGTCCGCTAAATATTCAACCGTCATTTTCAAAGTCGTTTTCTGACAGAAACGTATGAATACTGGGGGCACAACAGTACATTCATGGTGAGTGACTTGTTTTTTTGACTCGTTTTTGACTCGTTCTTTATATGGGCAATTTGAGAGCAATGTCACTGCTAAATGATATGGCCTAGTGGTTAGAGTGTAGGGCTGCAACGCAGGCGACCAGTGTTCCAGTCCCTGGACAGTCGTGCTTTTGTAAGACAATAGTACCGTTTTGCTTGTATAAGTAATTGCTGGGCTTTTTATTCTTTTGACTTTTTTCCTCCATTTTTGTTAACCTTTTTGTATTCATAATCTTTGTTTTTCTTAAATAAATCTGCTCCAGTGGAGCCAAACTTCTTTTTCTTTGTATTTATGGTCTTTGAATGGGAAATTGTATAGGCTATAGGACTGGCAGAAATAATAATAATAATAAAAAAATTGTAATTTCTAAAAATTAAAAGCTGGTTGTATTTGGGTGAAATGTATGCCTGTAGTGACATATAAGTGAAATTAAATGAGTTTTACAGTTTAATATCTGAGAAATCTGATTTGGCACACAAGGTACCTGAATTGCCAATTTGGAGAAGCCACCTAGACATTCCTTTCTAATTTTGTTCTGATTTACTTGATTAGAAAAAACTCTGGCAAAGATAATGGTGAGATTTTGTGCTGTAAATTTTTAGATGTTTCAGACTGCAACTAATTAAGTTTACAAGGGATAGAAGTAAAACTTTGTTTGGTGCAAAATGAGGTCTTTGATTTATACTGTGTTCCATCTTCATCTACTCTGACTCAGTGACTTATGCACTGATTTTTACACCATGGCAGAAACCCCAAATGGTTTTACCTTTATTATGATACTAAGATCATTCAAATGGACCAAATAGTTGCAGAGATATACTCATTTCATTTTGGGCTTGCCATTTTTGAAAAAGAGGCTCAGGGCTTAAGGGGCTAATTGTCTTCCAGTTGTCTTAATTGTCTTCAAAAGTGTATCACTTAGGAGAGTGAAGGTCAACAGACAGTTCTAGGACTTAAAATTACAAACATTCACAAAGCCCTATATAACTCAACCTTTATTTTCCTGATGGGTTTCTTCACTCTGCTCTCTCATCAAATGAATTTCTATTTGGGCAACTCCGCATTGAATCCACTTTCAGTAACTGTAATAATCTGGAACCCACTGGAGGTGGGTGGGATTTGGGGGTGAAAGGAAGGAAAGTAAAAGCACCACAGTGTGATGGAAAAAACTTTTAATAATGTTTGAAATGTTACACAATGATAGAAATGCATGTCATGTCAAGGGGAAGGGCACTGACACGGGTAATCGACCTCATAGTTGGACCCTGATTAATGATGTAATGTCCTGCGCGGGGAATGGAACATGTCTTGTGTATGGTACTGTGTCTTCACATAGTGAAATGAATTTAAGTTGTATTCAGAAAAACATGGTTATTGCTGTCAATCTTGTCATTTACTGTATGTTATTCTACGAAGGCATAGTTTGCTTGTTGTCTAATTATATAATTAAAACAATTTAAAAGCACATTGATAACATAGTTTACTAAACTAAATGCTCACAAATGCAATTATTCTCAGGAACCTACATCATTTCAATCAGGAGAGACTCAAGTGAAAGCAGGAAATATTTATTATGTGTTGAGCATAAGTGGATGAAACATATGCTTAGAATTAAACAAGTCTTTGGCGCTTGGACTCTTCGGGAAGACTCGTAGAGCAGGAGCACGGCTCAGAGCAGCAGCAGGAAAATCCCCCGCAGAGTCTAGACACTGGTGGTGGTGATGGCTGAAGGCTGACGAAGCTGGAGTGGCAATACAGAAGGTCTGACGAGAGTTGGGTGGCGTTGGGGAGGAGGAGGGCCAGCGAACAGCAGCATGAGCGAACTAGGGCAGAGAGAAATCACATATTTTAAAATGACAGCGACAAAACGACTGGCTAGCGATGTAAATGTGGTGTGCCACGGTTGGATAGAGGAGATCAGCTGCTACACCAGCTGACAGCTCAATTGACATCCCCAGACAGTGACTGCAGAGATTTAAAGTGAGCATGCATGTGAATGATAGGAAAATAAACAGAGTTGAAGTGAGCAAGAGAGTCTTCCTGACTGAACTTTCGCTAAGCTTCATTCCTTTCAGACAGTTATGAATAATCACTTCAAAGTTTATTGTTTGACAACCCCTAATCCAAAACAGTCGGCAAATTATGGAACATTCAAATAAAATCAAAAAGGAGTGATTTAAGAAATCCATACTTCTGAAATTTGCATGGCATATGGAGTTTGTTTTTTGGTTTTTTTTTTTTTACAAATATGGAAGATTAGTTCAAATAATATTGCTCAATAATGGTTCTCACAGTACATCATTAAATACAGGCCACTTTCTCACAAACCAAAAAGTAAAGAAGTATATACAGTACATTTCCCGTCCAAAAAAAGTTTCACACTATAATACTTTGTTGGGCCTCCTTTAGCTTTGATCACAGCACACATTCATTGTGGTATTTTTTTGACAATGTTACAACATTTATTTCAGACCAGATTTGCATTCATTTTTGGCTGAGATTTTGTATTGAGGATTGGTGAATCAAACCACTCCTTTACGCCTTCTCCAGTGCAGAGATTTTCAACTGGTTTAAGTCCAGACTCTGAGATGGCCAATTCATGTGTGAAAATGATTCCTCATGCTCGATGAACCACTCTTTCACAACCTGAGCCTAATAAATCTTGGCATTGTCATCCTGGAATATGCCTATGCCATCAGGGATTAAAAAGTCCATTGATGGGTTACTGGTCATTCAGAATATTCAGGGACTCTGCTGAATTCACTTAATTGCTGCAGAACAGTGCTGAACCTAGACCTGACCAACTGAAGCAACCTCAGATCATAACACTGCCTCCAGAGGCTTGTACAGTGGGCACTATGCATCACTGGTGCATCGCCTCATGGGCTTCCTTTATTACCCTACTGTGCCCATCACTCTGGAATAGGGATAATCTGGACTCATTAGACCACATGACCTTTTTCCATTGTTCCTCAGTCTAATGTTTATGCTCCCTTGCAAACTGAACTCATTTTTCCCAACTAGCCTCAGTAGCTTAATTTTGACAGGGACATGGCAGACAGGGTAAAAGAGAAGGGATCTCAGACCAGTATTTGCTATGTAGGGATCAAAGCCCTGCATTGCCTGGTTTTATTCTTAGACAAAAACATTGTGTAAAATCAGCAAGATATGCTGTAGAGAGCGGTGATGATTATACTCTTCACAAAATGAAGATAAATTAGAAACCAAGCGCTATTTTATAGGATTATACTTTAGGATTACTCATCATATTCATCAGTAAATCAATGACTATGTTAAGGAGAGGTCAGGTGGACACCAGATGCAGGATCCAAAGTGTTTATTAAAACACAAAACACTAGGAGAAAATTGGCAAACAGGCCAGAAACAAACCACCGTGCACATGCACTGAACAATTGGGAAAACTAAGGTACACTGCCAAAGGCAGGGGGAAACAGAAGTACTCGCTCCAGGAGTGGATAAAGTAGAAAAACAAAAACTGGACCTAACTAGACTGACAGACACACTGGGAGACTTAGACAAAGGGCAGACAAGACGTGGGCGCAGCAAAACACAAGGCTCGGGAATCATACAAAGGAAATACTCGGGAAGGCACAGGAGCGGAGATTTCACAATGCAGAGCAAAGCCAATACAAAGTTCCGTCTGATGTCGCTTCTCACTTTGCCACAGATATAGCCACGAGAGGAGGCAGGGACTCGGAATGCAATCTCGAATGGAACAGAAACACATGGGATTAATAACACAATTACACGAGAACCGGGTTAACAATAATGACTCGAGACAAGACTCTAAGACAATCAATCAAGCTAGACAGTTTAGATCGAGGTAATCTCAATCTCTTAGGATGAGGTAAACGTTATGAGTAAAAAGCACCACGAGAGAAGCAAAGGAAAGCACAGCTTTAAACGCAGTTAATCAGGGAAAGCATAGGCAGGAATTACAAAAGCTAGAAAAACTCGCACTCGCTAATGAGTTAATAAAGGTTAATACTACGTGACAAAATATTTACAATCACCCTCAAATAAGTGCTGGTTAGTACAGGTTAGTAATTAACCTATCAGAGAACGCATTCACCCAGAGTTTAGCGAGACCCAGAATCAAGCACAGGTGGAAGTAATGAATGAAATACCGCAGCCGATTCCGAATGAGGAAATGTGATTAGACAATCAGACGCAGGCATGCTGAAGGCTGTCACACGACATCACTGGAGTTTGGGCAAAGAGAGAATCGAACATCAGACGGCGGGAATGAAAGCTGAAAAATAAAACAAAAGTAAAGCACAAGCACAAATAAGCACAAAGACAACACACGAGGCAGAACCATAACAGTACGCTCCCCTAAGAAGCACCATCTGGCGCTTAAACGGAACATCAGAAACTAAAAGTACAAGAAACATCAAAAAACTAAATACAAAACCCCACAAGATTAAGAAAAACAAAACACCTACCAAAAACAAAATACAAAACCCTAAAGACTAAAAGACAAAACACCTAACCAAACACTAAACAGCACAAGAACAAAATACACAAAACAAACAAGAATACTTGAGGTCTCCAGCATAAGCTGGGGCTAACGCTTGGGGTGAGTCTGATGGAAAACTCTGATTAGATCTTTGTCCAGCATGAATCTGGCAGGAACCCAGGAATGTTCCTCGGGACCGTAACCTTCCCAATCAACGAGGTACTGTAATCCCCTACCCCTCCGCCAACAGTTCAGGAGCTTGCGAACGGTGTAGGCTTCACCACCGTCAATGATGCGCGGCGGAGGTGGGGGCTCAGGATCCGGGTCGAGGGGGTGGGTGACGGAGGGCCGGACTCGGGAGACATGGAAGACTTGGTGGATGCGGCGCATGGTGTGGGGAAGCTTCAGACGGACAGCGGTGGGACTGATGATCTTGTCGATAGGGAAAGGACCGAGGAATCTGGGGGCGAGCTTGCGGGACTCAACTCTGAGGGGGATGTCTTGATCAGAGAGCCAGACCTTCTGGCCGACACGGTAGGTGGGGGCCGGCTTGCGTGGCCTGTCCGCCGAGTCCTTCATCTGCTTCCCCGCCCCGACGAGAGCGCGGCGGGCGGAGTGCCAGGTTTTGCGACAGCGCCTGATGAAGGCCTCGGCAGAGGGGACCCCCACCTCCACCTCCTATGAGGGGAACAGGGGAGGCTGGTAACCCAGGCAGCACTCGAAGGGGGTGAGACCAGAGGCTGCGGATGTGTGGGAATTGTGGGCGTACTCGACCCAAGGCAGATGGGCCGACCAAGAGCTTGGGTTCTTGGCGCACACGCACTGCAGCATGGTCTCCAGGGTTTGATTGGCCCACTTGGTCTGGCTGTTGGTTTGGGGATGGAAACCTGAACTGAGGGAACAGGAAGGGCCTAGGAGTGACAGGAAAGCTTTCCAGAAGCGGGAAGTGAACTGGGGGCACGGTCGGATACAACATCAGCAGGAATACCATGGGGACGGACAACGTGCTGGATGAGGAGATTGGCAGCGGATTTAGCTGAGGGGAGCTTGGGGAGTGCGATGAAATGGGCTGCTTTAGAAAACCGATCAACAATGGTGAGGATGGTGGTATTGCCTTGGGAGGGAGGTAGGCCGGTGACAAAATCTAGGGCTACGTGGGACCAAGGGCGACTGGGGATAGGGAGTGGCTGAAGGAGACCAGAGGGGGGTGTGTGCGGGGTTTTGGCTGTGGCACAGACCGAGCAGGCACTCACAAAGCCCTTGACATCGTCTGGTAGGTCCGGCCACCAGAAGCGACGCTGAATGAAGGCGGTGGTCCTCGACCCCCGGATGGCCCAAGAACTGGGACCATGTCCCCACTGGAGCACCTCAGAATGGAAGGCCTGGGGAACAAACAGGCAGTTACCGGGACAAGCACTGGGCGCGGCCCGCCCGCTCAATGCTGCCCGGACACTTTCTTCAATGGGGAGCTGGATGGCGCTGAGGAAACGGCTCGGAGGGAGGATAGTCTCGGGAGGGTTCTCGGAGGCAGCACTTGTCTCGAACCACCGGGAAAGGGCATCAGCCTTGGCATTACGGGACCCAGGCCTGTAAGCCAAGGAGAAATTGAATCTCTCAAAAAATAAGGCCCACCGGGCCTGACGGGGATTAAGCCTCTTAGCTGACTTCAGATACTCGAGGTTTTTGTGGTCCGTCCACACCAGGAATGGCGTAGTGGCTCCCTCTAGCCAGTGACGCCGCTCCTCCAGAGCCAACTTGACTGCCAGTGACTCCCAGTTACCGACGTCATAGTTAGCCTCAGTAGGCGTGAGGCGGTGCAAAAAGAAGGCGCAGGGGTGGACCTTCCCGTCCTTGGTGGATCTTTGGGACAGCACCGCTCCCACGCCCACGTTGGAGGCATCCACCTCCACGATGAACTGGGACGCCGGGTCCGGGGTCATCAGGATGGGCGCAGATGTGAACCGCCGCTTGAGCTGCTGGAAGGCCTGGTCCGCCTGGGGATTCCAGCAGAACGGCTGCTTGATGGAGGTAAGCGCGGTCAGGGGAGCTGCCACCGAGCCGTACCCTCGGATAAAGCGCTGATAACAGTTGGCAAAACCCAGGAATCCTTGGAGGGCTTTGCGGTCCTTAGGCTGGGGCCATTCCAGGACGGACCGGACCTTGGCGGGGTCCATTCTCAGAAACCCGGGAGAGATGATGTAGCCCAGAAATGTTGTGCAGCAGGTGTTGAACTCGCACTTTTCGGCCTTCACGAAAAGGCGGTTCTCTAACGAGCATTTCAGGACTTGGCGCAAATGCCGAATGTGCTCCTCCCGGGTGCGTGAGAAGATGAGGATGTCGTCCAGGTAGACATAAACGGACCGACCGATCATGTTACCCAGGACATTGTTCACCAGCCGCTGGTATACTGCGGGCGTGTTGGTGAGGCCGAAGGGAACCACCAGGTATTCCCAGTGACCACTGGGGGTGTTAAAGGCGGTCTTCCACTCATCCCCCTCATGTATCCTCACCAGGTGGTAGGCGTTCCGCAGGTCCAGCTTGGTAAACACCTGGGCCCCTTGGATGATGTCGAAGGCGGACGACATGAGCGGCAGGGGATAACGGTTCCTGACCGTTATCTTGTTCAGCCCTCTGTAGTCGATGCAGGGCCGGAGCGACCCATCCTTCTTCGCCACAAAGAAGAACCTGGCTCCTGCTGGCAACGTGGAGGGCCTAATTATCCCAGCTGTGAGAGACTCCTGGAGGTACTTCTCCATGGCGACTCTCTCGGGCTGAGACAGGGAGAAGACCCGCCCCTGGGGCGGCACTGCTCCCAGCAGGAGGTCAATCTCGCAATCATAGGGCCGGTGAGGTGGCAGAGACACCGCTCTAGACTTGCTGAATACCGCACCCAGGTCATGGTATTCAGCAGGGACTCGGGAGAGATCAGGCGCTGGCTCGGAAGAAACCTGAGACCCAGGCACAGGTGAGGCCGCGTGGCAAAGGCAGCGGGCAGAACAGGAGGACTTCCACTCACGAACCTCGTGGGTGGACCAGTCCAAGACTGGGCCATGCTCGCGGAGCCAGGGGTGTCCCAGAACCACCGGGGATCTGGGAGACCGGATGATCAGGAAGGAGATGGTCTCATGGTGGTTGCCTGAGACCAGAAGCTGGACTGGAGCCGTTTGATGTTGAATCTGAGCCAGTCTTTGGCCCCCGAGGCCAAAGATGGTCAGAGACCGCGCCAATGGGGAGAGTGGAATACCCCAGGAGGCAGTGGCGTCAGCGTCCAGAAAGTTCCCCTCCGCTCCTGAATCCACCAAGGCGGAGGTACGGCGGCTCTGGTTGCCCCAGGAGATGGTCACCAGAATGCAGGTACAGCAGCTGGAGGAGGCTTCAGTGCGGTAGACGCCCACTAATGCTTCACCGGTCACTAGTGGGCGTTGGTCTTTCTCCGAGCAGTTGGCAACAAAATGCCCCTGCTGACCACAGTAGAGGCAGGCCCTGGATCGCATGCAGTGATCCCTCTCCTCCCTAGTGAGGCGGCTGCGCCCCACCTGCATAGGCGCTGGCTCGGATTGGTGGACTCGGGTGGATGTACAACTGGGAACTGGTGACGGAGGCTGGATAACAGGAGCATTGGAGGGGTTGGAGGGAGCTGGCCGATGTCGCCCTAAGCGAGTGGCAGTCTCCTCTAGGCGGTTGTTGGAGGGAGCTGGCCGACGTCGCCCCAAGCGAGTGGCAGTCTCCTCCAGGCGGTTGTCAATCCGGATGGCAAGATCCGCCACAGCCTCGGGAGTCTTGGGTAGGTCGTGGAACAGGGGGTGGTCCTTGATGCCATCAGCTAGCCCTTCCACAAAAAAGTCACGGAGCGCCTCAGGATTCCACTGGGAACTGGCAGCGAGGGTCTAGAACTCGATGGTGTATTCTGCCACCGAGCGGCTTCCCTGCCGGATCCGGGTCAGCTCCCTTCCGGCGGCAGTGCCACACCTGGTGCAGTCAAAAAGCCGATCCATCTCGGAAGACAGTGCAGAGAAGGAGGCTACACATGGTAGGCGGGCTGACCAGGCGGCGGTTTCCCAGTGGAGGGCTGGACCTGTCAGGTGGGAGAAGACAAAGGCCACCTTGGCAGGCTCCGTGGTGTAGGTTCTGGGCTGTAGGGTGTTATGGCCCCAATTTGTTATGGCGTCATGGACAGCAAGGGATGACAGACAAAATCCTTTAAGTTCAACAGATTTAATTAAACAAACACATAGAACTAATCCACACCCTACACTACTGACCAAGATTGAAAAGAAAATAAAAAATGAGATATTTACAATTCCCGGAAATGGAGATGGGCTGCTATGTTGTGATGTCCTGGGACAGGAAAATGCTCCAACACGGGCAAAAATCCACAAAAAGCTTAACAGGTCTTGAAAAGAGTGACAGGTCTGGTCAAATGTATCCTTCTTGCAATTTCTCCTACTACAACACACTCTCGATTTTTCTCCTTATATACTCTTGTCCAGCCCCTCCCATTTCTGGGACTTTCCCTCTGGGCATGCCCTGGACATGCCCAACCTAGCTTCAGACTGGGCTTCACAAAAAAAAAAGTCAATACTGCCATCTAGTGGCTATTTACCACATTACACCTCCATTCCAAAAGGGGAAAATTTTGACTCATAAAGGCAAAATTTTTCTTTTCAATACCAAAAATGGTTAAGTTGACACTTGTATATACATACATATAATACAATATGCTAATAAACACAGGTGATATATATACACATATTCAAACACGTGATAAGCAATCGGCAATTACATTGTCAGCACCCTTTACATGCTTAATTTCCAAGTCAAACTCTTGTAAAATCAAACTCCAATTCAACAATCTCCGATTTTTGTTTTTCATCTTACTCAAAAACATTAACGGATTGTGGTCAGTATATACAATCATTGGCTTTTGCCCCGTACAAACATAGACCTCAAAGTGTTGTAAGGATAGAACCAGAGCCAACAGCTCCTTCTCAATTGTGGAATAGTTCTTTTTGGTGGCGATTGAACTTCCTGGAGAAGTATGCCACGGGATGCTCAATGTCATCAGAGTCACTTCTCTGTAGGAGCACAGATCCACAAGCTTGGTCGCTAAGTCAACCGCCATGGAGAATGGCTTGTTGAAGTCAGGAGATTTGAGCACGGGAAGTGACACAGCAGAGACTTCAGGCGATCGAAGGCTCTTTGGCATGCTTCATCCCAAGTGAACTTTACGCCTTTCTTCAGTTGGTTGGTGAGACTGAGAGCAATCTCAGCAAAGTTCTTGCAGAACTTGCGGTAGTACCGATCATTCCAAGGAAGCGGCGCAAAAGCTTTTTTGTTTTCAGGAACTGGAAAGTCCATGATGGCTTGCACTTTAGCATTTATGGGTGCCACCTTACCCTAGCCTATGACGTAGCCAAGATACGTGACAGTAGCACAACCAAAGTCACTCTTGTTCAGGTTAACAGTCAGGTTAGCCTGGGTCAAGCGCTGGAACAACATCTCTACATCTTTCAGATGTTCTTCCCAGGAGTCACTCCATGTGATCAGGTCGCCGATGTACGCACCCGTGTGTGGCAATCCGGCGATTGTAGACTGTATCATCCTTTGGAACGTGGCTGGGACATTTTTCATGCCAAAGGGTAGGACTTCATACTGGTATAACCCAGATGGTGTGGCAAAAGCAGAGATGCTCTTGGCCCTCTCAGTTAAAGGCACACACCAATAACCCTTCAATAAATCAATCTTGGTCAGAAACTTTGCTTGCCCTACTCTATCGATACAATCATCAATCCTAGGTATTGGAAACACATCAGTTCTAGTTACAGCATTGACTTTGCGATAATCTGTACAGAATCTAGTACTTCCATCAGGTTTTGGAACTAGAACACAGGGTGAACTCCAATCTGAGTTAGAGGGTCTGATAATATCATGTTCTAACATGTACTCAACCTCTTTCTCAGCAATCTTTCTCTTTTCAGGATTCATCCGGTATGGATGCTAGTTTATTGGTTTGGCATCACCAACATCTACATCATGAGAGGCTATAGAAACTCTCTTTGGAACATCAGGAAATAGATCTTTATATTTCTTGATCAACCTCTCAAACTGATCTTTCTGTGAGGGTTCTAAGTGCTGGAGTTTTACATCAAGATTTTGCAACACTTCAGAATTTGACAATTTACATGAAAGAGCTTCAGCTTTAATTCTAGGTTCATCATCTTGACACTCCCCCTCATCTTCACAAGTCTCAGCCCTAGGAGGATCTGAAGTGACAGCTGCAACCCTAGCATTTCTATCATGATAAGGCTTCAGCATGTTAATGTGACACAACTGTTTTGGCTTTCTCCTATCTGGAGTCTTCACAATGTAATTGAGATCATTGAGTTTTGTCAGAATTTCATAAGGACCATGAAATCTAGCCTGCAATGGATTGGACTGCAAGGGAAATAACACAAGGACCTTGTCTCCTGGTTTAAACTCACGGCTTCTAGCCTTATGATCATACCAAGTTTTCATTTTTCCCTGACTTGATTTCAAGTTCTCTTTGGCTAGGTCACAAGCTGCACGCAGTCTTTCCTTGAACTTGCTAACATAGTCTAACAGACTGATATGTGGCTCTTTCTCTTGCCATTGTTCACTCAACAATAGCAAAGGTCCTCTCACTTCATGGCTAAACACTAGCTCAAACGGACTGAATCCAGTAGACTCCTGCACTGCTTCCCTAGCTGCAAACAACAGCAAATGAACACCTTCATCCCAGTCTTTCTCATAGTCATAACAATAAGTCCTCATCATTGTCTTGAGAGTGGAATGAAACCACTCTAAGGCACCCTGACTCTCTGGATGATAGGCACTGGAAAGAATCTGCTTCGCACCTAGTTCATACACAACCTGCTGAAACAATCCGGAAGTGAAATTGCTACCTTGATCTGACTGAATTTCCCTGGGAAGGCCAAACAACGTGAAGAACTTTATCAAAGCCTTCCAAATTGCAGTTGCCTTGATGTTGCGTAGAGGTATGGCTTCAGGGAATCTGGTAGATGCACACATGATTGTCAACAAGTACTGATTTCCAGATCTAGTCTTGGGTAATGGACCAACACAATCAACAATGACCTTGGAGAAGGGCTCCCCAAATGCTGGGATAGGCTGCAATGGAGCTACAGGTGGGTCTAACTGGTGTTTTCCAACTACCTGACAAGTGTGACAGGTTTTGCAAAAGTTGGAAACATCTTTCCGAAGTCCAGGCCAGAAGAAGTGTTTCATGATCTTGTCAACAGTCTCTTTAACACCAAGATGACCTCCTAAAGGCAAACTATGAGCCATTGTTAAGATCTCATTCCTGTAGACCTTCGGAACAACAATTTGCTTGACCACTGCCCAATCTGCATTGGGAGGGATATCAGGAGGGCGCCACTTCCGCATCAACACTCCATCCTTGAGATAATACCCAACTGGAACTGCGTCTATTTCTTCATCAGGAAGGGCTCTCTTCTTTAGTACACAAATTTCAGGATCATTGGTTTGCTCCTGAATCAACTGCTTTCTGGACAGAGACAAGTCTCCAGACACATCAGAAGCACCAGACCCATCTGGCTGGCTGAATAGAGAACTGATAAAAGTGTCTGATAAGTCCTCAAACGGAGAAACCATAGTAGGCTGAACAGAGTCATGAGGCGAACCACCTGAGTCATGACTATTCAAGGTGCTGGACGGCACCACATTATCTTCTTCTTGAGCCTTCTTAGCCATAGCACGAGTCACTGCACAGGAAGGATACAGAGATGGGTCTTCATCGCCATCTTCAGTGCTCGGCTGTGAAGTAAGATGAACAGGGGAACTACATTGCCCCCAGCCAGGTCATTGCCTAGCAACAGAGAAACACCCTTGATAGGAAGACTTGACATAAGTCCTACCTTTACCTGTCCTGTAACTAAATCTGACTTCAAGAATACAGAGCGCAGGGTACAGATACAGTCCTCCCTTCAATACCTTGTACAAGTATGAAATCCCCAGAAGCGGTCTCATCACGTAACTCCAAGGAGTCCATCAACAAAAGTGACTGAGAAGCTCCGGTATCCCTTAGGATATATATGGGGACAGGAGGAGAATGCTCATTCAGAGCCACAAATCCCTCTGACAACAAATGGAAGAAATTCCTCCCTCACAAAGTCAGCAGTATCAGGCTTCTTAGCCTCACAAGGAGCAGGCAATTTAGCAGATCGGTCATCTACTACAGGGGTTTCTAACCTTGTCTTCACAAAGGCATTGGGTTTGGTATCCTTTTCTTGTTCTTTCTTAGCTTTACGGAACCAACAGTTAGTTGTAACATGACCAGCTTTCTTGCAATAATTGCAAACTAGACCACTTTTGTCACTGTCAGCTTTCACACTTTGTTCAGACCTTTGACTGGATGTCTGAGCACCATCACCAGATTTGTCTTTGTCTTTGGGTGAGGAATCTTGGGTATCACAGTTACCTTTCTTCTGAAATTGGGACCATCTATTTTTACTGCTAGACTGAAATTTGGACTTATGTGTGAGAACATATTCGTCTGCAAACTTGGCAGCTGATTGCAAATTCAGTGCTTGCTTCTCATTAAGGTAGGTCTTAATATCATCCTTGACACAGTTCTTGAATTCTTCAACTAACACCATCTCTTTTAGTGAGTTGAAATCATCCTTGACCTCCATAGAAGTACACCAGCGCAAAAGCAAACCTTCTTCTCGTTAGCAAATTCAACATAAGTCTGATTGTCAGATTTCTTCAGACCTCTGAATTTCTGTCGGTAAGCCTCTGGAACCAACTCATAAGCTGTCAAAATAACCTTTTGACAACCTCATAATCAGAGGAATCATCTGCAGACAAAGCCGAATAGGCTTGTTGAGCTTACCCTTGAGGACAGTTTGCAACATCAGAGGCCAGTGTTCCTTTGGCCACTGACAACTCTTAGCTACCTTCTTGAAGCACTGGAAATACTTATCAACCTCCTTCTCTGAAAATGGAGGCACCAGCTTTACCTCCTGGCTAGCCCGAAATTTGTTTTCGGCTTCTATTTTAATTTTTAGTTGCTCCATTTGGAGCCTTTCTCTGTCTAATTTTTCTAAATCGAAATTTCTCTGTCTCTGTCTCTCTCTTTCTGCTCTTTCCTCTTCTCTTGCTAATTTTTCTTACTCAAACTGCCTTTCTTTCTCTCTTTCTGCTCTCTCGAACTCTCTTTGTTTTGCTAATTTTTCTAACTCAAACTGCCTTTGTTTTTCTTTTTCTTCAATTTCTAGCATTTTTAATTTAAGTTCCAATTCTACATTTGGATTTTCCACCGAAACTGTTCCAGATCTCCTGGTGCAAACACATTTTCATCAATGTAATATTCAACAATCTCTCTTGCCAGTCTTGCTTTTCGCATGGCTGGTTTTACATCTGTCAGCTCTAACTGTCTGCATATTTCTAGCAGTTCTGTCTTTTTAAAAGACTTCAAAACCTCTACGGTTGGTGATGCCAAGAAATCATCCATTGCTGTTGATCTGCCAATATATATCTAGGAAAATTCAAAAAACAATTTCACAATTTGAAATTTTAGATTTTCAATAAATGACTCGCACAATGGTCTATCCCGGACGAGCCCCCAATTTGTTATAGCCCCAATTTGTTATGGCGTCACGGACAGCAAGGGATGACAGACAAAATCCTTTAAGTTCAACAGATTTAATTAAACAAACACATAGAACTAATCTACACCCTACACTACTGACCAAGATTGAAAAGAAAATAAAAAATGAGATATTTACAATTCCCGGTAATGGAGATGGGCTGCTATGTTGTGATGTCCTGGGACAGGAAAATGCTCCAACACAGGCAAAAATCCACAAAAAGCTTAACAGGTCTTGAAAAGAGTGACAGGTCTGGTCAAATGTATCCTTCTTGCAATTTCTCCTACTACCACACACTCTCGATTTTTCTCCTTATATACTCTTGTCCAGCCCCTCCCATTTCTGGGACTTTCCCTCTGGGCATGCCCTGGACATGCCCAACCTAGCTTCAGACTGGGCTTCACAAAAAAAAAAGTCAATACTGCCATCTAGTGGCTATTTACCACATTACAAGGGCGAAGTGCATCTCGCAGGTAGTCAGAAACGACCTGCTGGACCCAGGGTTGCCATTGTAGCGCTCAGGAGGCGGTAGCTGAGGCTCTGGCCCAAGACCAGGAGGTGGTGATGCAGTAGCTCCGGCAGGAGGGTAAGGTTGCCCCATGCTCCCAGTAGCAGTGGTCTGCTGCGCTGCCAGGGCAGCAGTCAGGTGTTGGATCTGCTGCCGCTGGCGCTGGAGCTCGGCATCGGGGGAATCCATCCTGCTGGTGTCCAAGAGATGGAACTTCTGTTAAGGAGAGGTCAGGTGGACACCAGATGCAGGATCCAAAGTGTTTATTGAAACACAAAACACTAGGAGAAAATTGGCAAACAGCCCAGAAACAAAACACCGTGCACATGCACTGAACAATTGGGAAAACTAAGGTACACTGCCAAAGGTAGGGGGAAACAGAAGTACTCACTCCAGGAATGGATAAACTAGAAAAACAAAAACCGGACCTAACTAGACTGACAGACACACTGGGAGACTTAGACAAAGGGCAGACAAGACGTGGGCGCAGCAAAACACAAGGCTCGGGAATCATACAAAGGAAATACTCGGGAAGGCACAGGAGCGGAGATTTCACAATGCAGAGCAAAGCCAATACAAAGTTCTGTCTGATGTCGCTTCTCACTTTGCCACAGATATAGCTACAAGAGGAGGCGGGGACTCGGAATGCAATCTCGAATGGAACAGAAACACATGGGATTAATAACACAATTACACGAGAACCAGGCTAACAATAATGACTCGAGACAAGACTCTAAGACAATCAATCAAGCTAGACAGTTTAGATTGAGGTAATCTAAACGTGACAAGTGAAAAGCACCACGAGAGAAGCAAAGGAAAGCACAGCTTTAAACGCAGTTAATCAGGGAAAGCTTAGGCAGGAATTACAAAAGCTAGAAACACTCGCACTCGCTAATGAGTTAATAAAGGTTAATACTACATGATGAAATATTTACAATCACCCTCAAATAAGCGCTGGTTAGTATGGGTTAGTAATTAACCTATCAGAGAACGCATTCACTCAGAGTTTAGCGAGACCCAGAATCAAGCACAGGTGGAAGTAATGAATGAAATACCGCAGCCGATTCCGAATGAGGATACGTGATTAGACAATCAGACGCAGGCATGCTGAAGGCTGTCACATGACATCACTGGAGTTTGGGCAAAGAGAGAATCGAACATCAGACGGTGGGAGTGAAAGCTGAAAAATAAAACAAAAGTAAAGCACAAGCACAAATAATCACAAAGACAACACACATGAAGCAGAACCATAACAGACTATAATTAGTAACCATAATCAGAAAAACTATAATCAGTTACCATATTATGTAAGAGGCAATAACACATACACACGTGCGCACACACACACACGTACAACCCCAATTCCGAAATAGTTGGGACAAAGTGTAAATTGTGAATAAAATCAAAATGCAATGACTTTCAAATCACACCAGCCAGTATTTTATTCACAATAGAACAGAGATAACATAGCAAATGTTGAAACTGAGAAATTTTACAATTTTATCCACAAAATGAGCTCATTTCAAATTTGATGGCTGCTACAGGTCTCAAAAAAGTTGGGACAGGAGCCTGTTTACCATAATGTTGCATTCCCTCTTCTTTTTAACACAGAGTGGAAGCGTCTGGGCATTGAGGAGACAAGTTTCTTGAGTTTAGCCATTGGAATTTGGACCCACTCTTGTTTAATACAGGCTTCCAGCTGCTGGAGAGTTTTGGGTCTCCGTTGACGGACTTTTCGTTTAATTATGCGTCAAATGTTCTCAATCGGTAAAAGATCAGGACTGCAGGCAGGCCAGTTCAGCACACGGACTCTTCCACTACGAAGCCATGCTGTTGTAAAAGCTGCAGTATTTGGTTTTGCATTGTCCTGCTGAAATACATAAGGCCTCCCCTGGAATAGATGTTGTCTGGAGGGGCGCATATGTTGCTCTAAAACCTTTATATATCTTTCAGCATTCATGGTGCTTTTTAAAACATGCAAGTGTCTCACACCATATACACTAATGCATCCCCATACCATCAGAGCTGCTGGCTTTTGAACTGAACGCTGATAACAGGAGGGGTGGTCTTTCTCCTCTTTAGCCCGGAGGACACGACGTCCATGATTTCCAACAAGAATTTCAAATTTGGACTAGTCTGACCACAGGACACTTTGCCACTTTGCTACAGTCTATTTTAAATGAGCCTGGGCACACAGAATATGGCGGCGCTTCTGGATCATGCTCAACAATGACTTCCTTTTTGCATGATCGAGTTTTAGGTGGCATCTGTGAATGGCACGGCAGACTGCGTTTACAGACTGTGGTTTCTTGAAGTATTCCTGGGCCCATTTAGTAATGTCAATGACAGAATCATGCTGGTGAGTGATGCAGTGGCGTCTGAGGGCCCGAAGATCACGGGCATCCAGTAAAGGTCTTCGGCCTTGTCCCTTATGCACAAAGATTTTTCCAGTTTCTCTGAATCCTTTGATGATGTTATGCACCATCGATGATGAGACCTTCAAAGCCTTTGCAATTTTTGACGTTGAGGAACATTGTTTTTAAAGTATTCAACAATTTTTTTACGCAAACCTTCACAGGTTGGAGAGCCTCTGGCCATCTTTACCTCTGATAGACTCAGCCTCTCAAAGACATCCCCTTTATAGCCAATCATGTTACACAACTGATGCCATTTAACTTAATTACTTGCCAAATGTTCTTTCAGCTGATTATATGTTAATTGCTTTTACAGCCCTTTTTTGCCTGTGTCCCAACTTTTTTGAGACCTGTTGCAGCCAGAAAATTTGAAATAAGCTCATTTTGTGGATAAAAATGTAAAATGTCTCAGTTTCAACATTTGAAATGTTATCTATGTTCTATTGTAAGTAAAATATTGGCTCATGTGATCTGAAAGTCATTGCATCTTGATTTTATTCACAATTTACACTTTTTCCCACCTATTTCGGATTTGGGGCTGTAGTTCACACACACATAAGCAGTTGATTAAAATATCTGTTCACTTTATTCTCAGTGATTTGATTCATATCTGTTAAGTTGATTTGTTCAGTTTATTTTCATTAATAATCTGTTCAGTTGATTTCTGTAGCTTTGATAAATATTTGTTCAGTAAAATCATTAGTTCTTATTGGAAACATAAATTGAGTCATGTACATAATCATTTGTATCCTATTACTTTAAACGTATTTCTCTCCATTTTTAATGGATTTTCTTTCTTTTTTATGGGGACAATAACTCTGTGTGCCACCAATATTTCCCAGAAAATCCAACCGAAAACATTACTACCAACATGGAAAAGTAAAAGATAAGAGATAACCAGTGTTATATGATTGAAAGAAGGCTTTTACATAAATATGGTCACCTGGAATCACTGGGGTAGTACTTCTTGTGCAAGGTCTACTCTCTGGGTTTAGATTATTGTACCATTCAAGGCTGGAATAAAGAGAGGATTTTGTCTCTCTCCAATTATTTGAGAATAAGGGGACCTCAAACACAAAAACATCTGATTGGGAAGTCACAACACTTCAAGTATTTATTTCATATAATATTAGATCATTTACATGGAAATAAGTAAACAGATAACAATATATAGTAAAAAAAAATAATAAATAATTTGCACATACTCGTAAGGGCATTCTACGAAAATATTCAAATGATAATGAAAAAGCTGTTTGACTTTTAATTTTCAAAGTTGTGCCCCACTATACAGTGAATAATATTCAAATGTGGTGAGTGAAACAACACAGTCTGTTGCATTTACATGTCAGCACACTAAATAAATAATTCTCACCAAATCCTCTTTAAACTTTTTTGCAATGCATCTGATATCCCATAATGTTCATGCTACATTAATTTGGTTATTTGCATAGATCCCTTTCATGCAGTGTTGAAGTGATTTTATTCATTGTTAGTTGTGCAGTTTAAACAAGGTGAAGTATAAGGCCAAATTATGTGTTGACTAGTTGGGAAATTCTGTTGTTACATCTCTATGAAGCAACATTTAATATACTGCATATTAATACTTTCATTGAACATTGTTTGCTGTCTCAAAAGGAAACAACATTTTCCGTTTCTTCTGACGGAGTACTAATGTATGGAGTATAACCGTGCACATAAATTTGACGAGCGGACAGTTTGACTGTGCTCATATTAAGGGTGGATAGCTTGACCGCAGAAAACCACACCCTGTGGCATTTCAAGTGTTAAATAGCAACAGCGACAAAAAGACTGTGTACTACAATATCGTGGTTAAATTTATCAATTAATCCATGGTTCAGATCCATACTGAAACGCAGGGGAGGATCCATATAGACAGTGGCAACTGGTCATTAGGGGCAGGTGGGGCACAGCCCCACCTGGTGTCACCAGAAAGGACCGTAGGCAAATTACATTATTAATGCTCAAACATGATCGTATTATCTGATTAAATGTACTGTCTATAAATTTAGCATTTTCCTAAATTGCATGGAATTTGTGTTTGGATTTAAGTTCATGTTTGTTGGTCTCTGTTTTGCTGCTTCAGACCGATCTCCTGATCCATGTCCGCATGAATGGGGCTAGCCCCCCTTACGCAATGCAATGTCTACGATACGTGTGAAAATATAAGTACGCGTGCTCAGACTGTTAGCTGTATTAGTGGAGGTAGCACGAATTTGTTAACATGTGGGGCTGACAGCCCCAAGCCCCACTACAGCATCATTTCATCAGGCATCATAGACATATACGTAGACGTCGCATGAGTGGTGGAGAGGCGTGCCTACCGGGCGACCATGTTAGTACAGGGTTAGAAGTATCAAACAATTTCTACAAATCATTACTCGCTGAATTTTCGACCGATTTCCAAGCGGTTTGATTTGTTATAAACGTAACACATTTAGCTATGATCCAGGATGCCCTGATACTCTAAAATGCCGGTTTTACTACCAAAATACAACTTCATATTCACAATATGAATCGAGCGCTTAAACTCAAATCTACACCAAAGATGCCAGATTTTTGCGCAGCATATGGATGCTGAACGAGATATCAATACCAGATCCCGTGGAATTACCTTTTGATTTTAAGATTTAACGATAGATTTTGGATGTATTTGTGTATTATAACATTATGTTGAGAGCTACTGTAACTATTTATCCACTAGCGAAATGCTAACGTAGCTGGGCTAGACTAGCCCTAGTCATGGAAGCTGAGGCTTTATAACAGATAAATCATAATTATAATGTATAGTTATCCGGGTATTTCTCCACACCGCCCAATTTTATTACAATCCTATCTTTTCTTCTGAACGACTAACAAAGAGGATGTGATTGCATTTCGAAGCTGGTTACTGAGGCTGCCAGGTCAGATCCTAATGTTAGTATTAAGTTTACAAGATTGTTGTTGGCCCAGGTATTTTATACCAGTTGGATACAAAGAAATGCTCTTTCTATTCACAATTTCTCTATCATTTTTGGAATATTAAAAAGGCCTGAATCTACTATCATTTTTAAATAATATTAAAAAGACTTGAAAAAATGTTGCAGTTCATAGATATTTCTCATATGTATTTTATACATATTTCAATATGTTGCAACATTATGACAGAAAGACAACGGTATAATACAGCACCCTCCATAATTATTGGCACCCCTGGTTAAGATGTGTTAAAAGCCTTAAAATAATTTCAATTTTTATTGCAGAAGCACACTCTCACACTGAAAATTGTAGAAAAATGTAACCCTCAACTCAAGTGAATTTTAAGGGAAAAAAAAAATCCCTGACTAAGAAATAATTTTTTTTCATAAAATCACCTGTTCCACAATTATTGGCACCCCTAACGATTTCCTAGGAAATAAATGTAATTGAAGTATTTCTGTCATTTCTACAGTAGTTTGCAAAGTTGATCAGAGTATCTGGGAACATTTAATTAGTAATTCATCACTTCCTGTTTCCCTGGGGTATAAATATGACGTGACACAGAGGCCATTTCTCTTATCCACTCTTCAACATGGGAAAGACAAAGGAACACACCATTCAAGTAAGGCAGATGTGTGTCGACCTTCACAAGTCAGGCAATGGCTACAAGAAAATAGCCACTCGCCTGCACCTGCCCATATCTACTGTCAGAGGAATCATTAAGAAGTTTAAAACAACTGGAGCAGTGGTAAAAAAAAGCCTGGACGAGGACGCAAGGTTATTTTGCCACCACGCACAGTGAGGAGGATGGTAAGAGAAATAAAAAGTTCTCCAAAGCTCACTGTTAAAGAATTGCAACAAATGATAGCATCTTGGGGTCACAAAGTCTCCAAAACAACCATCAGGCACTATCTACATGCCAACAAGCTGTTTGGGAGGCATGCACGGAAAAAACCTTTTCTCACTCACAATCATAAACGCAAACGTCTGGAGTTAAGCTAAGCGGTACTGGGACTTCAACTGGGACCGTGTGCTTTGGTCAGATGAGACCAAGATAGAGCTTTTTGGCAACAAACGCTCTAAGTGGATCTGGCGGAACACAAAAGATGAGTATGCAGAAAAGCACCTCATGCCCACTGTGAAGTATGGGGGAGGATCGGTGATGCTGTGGGCCTGTTTCTCTTCCAGAGGCCCTGGGAACCTTGTTAGGGTGCATGGCATCATGAACGCTTTGAAATACCAGGACATTTTAAATCAAAATCTGGTGGCCTCTGCCCGAAAGCTGAAGATGGGTCGTCACTGGGTCTTTCAGCAAGATAATGACCCTAAACATGTGGCCAAATCTACACAGAAATGGTTCATCAGACACAGAATCAAGCTCCTCCCATGGCTATCTCAGTCCCCAGACCTCAACCCCATTGAAAACCTGTGGAGTGAGCTGAAGAGGAGAGTGCAGAGGAGAGGACCCAGGTCGCTGGATGATTTAGAGAGATTGTGCAAAGAGGAATGGTCGAAGATCCCTCTTTCTGTATTCTCCCATCTTGTGAAACATTATAGGAGAAGATTAGGCGCTGTTTTGTTGGCAAAAGGGGGTTGTACAAAGTATTAACATCAGGGGTGCTAATAATTGTGGCACACATGATTTGATGTAAAAGAATTATTTCTTAATATGGGATTTTTTTCCCACTGAATACATGCACTTGAATTAAAGGTTGGATTTTCCTCTTTTTTTCATTGTGGTCCCATATTATTTAGAAAAAAACTGAATTTATTAGAAGCTAAAGAACACATCTTAACCAGGGGTGCCAATAATTATGGAGGGCGCTGTATATTGTTATGCTGGATTGAGGCTAGATGGTGATGACAGTGTGTCACATATCGAGGGCTGACTGCAATAGACAGTTATGTCCAATATGAAACATCTGGACATAACTGTTTATTGCAGTCAGCCCTCGATATATGCTTAAGGACAAGGTTGTTGTCATAATGCTGTCATAGAGTGGATCGATCCTAATAAGTTGTCTGTGCGTGCAGTTTTCCGTGGCACTTAGTGGTGTTGAGCGCTCTACCTTGTTTATGGCCTTGAAGGCTCTGAGCGTTGTGGAGCAACGGTGGCATATGGCTTTTAAACAAACGTCTCTCCCCGTATTGGCGAATGGCAGGTGCCTCTCACTCACTCATTCACTCACGTGTGCTCTCTCTCTCTCCCTCGTCTCCTCCGTGTGTGTGCGTGTGTGCGAGAATGTTGACTTAACTAAAAGGTTGTAAAGTAAAACAGCGGCAGACAAACTAATTTATCACAAATAGTTGTATAGAAATCACCCCAAACCCCTCGTTTACTGTGCCCCCCCACCCCCTGAAATACATTCTTGCTCCACCAAGTTTTTACACTTAAAAACGCCACTGCATATAGATCAATTATACCAATATTGCACAGGGGTCCCTGTCACTGTTTGTCAGTTAACAGAGGCTCCAGCCAGCATTGATACAAGTGTCATTGATGCAAGTACAGTTTCTAAATTAAATTCCAAGACAGCAAATTAGCTTATGCTTTAATAAATGTTTAATGAACTTGAGTGACACTCCTTGCTCTCTCGGCTACCATATCCATCTTCCTACTCTGTACTGAAACAATTCAAAGAACAAGGAAGTGACGTACTAATCAAAGACCTACCTTTATGAAGAGATAGACCATTTTCATTTACATGTTGACCCCATCAGAGCATGGTGATATTTAAATGAAAATGCAATGGACTGGGGATGCGCATTCCCTTATTGCAATTGAATATTGTACACAGCAGTGCAGGTTATGTCATGGTTTCGCTCCCACCGGATACAAATATCAATCCGGCGGGCGCTAGGACCATGGGCCTAAAAGGGAAAAATGGACCCAAACGCCAGGCTGGAAACCACTAAAAACTTTAATAAACAACACAAAAAACAACAAAGTTAAAAACGGGGAGCAGCACCACACTAACACAGAAAATAAAAGCCAACAAGCAGTGACAATGAGTACTGGCAACTGCCAGTTCTATATACCATGATAATCACCTCCACCCTAACAAGCAACAGATGCAGCTTGTCAGGGTGGAGGTGAGAGCAAGTCACAGGGGAGGGACTGCACGGCAAAACCCTTTCAGTAAGGTGATTACCTGCTCGTTAAGGTGGAGGTGATTACCTAGGTATATAGGGCTGGCAGTTGCCAGTCCTCCATTGTCTCTGCATTCTTGTTTTTACGCTGTGTTTCTTGATATTTTACCCTGTGTCACTGCTCCCCAGTATTTAACTTTGTGTATTGGTTTTTCTTTGATGAAATCTCCAGTTTTTTCCCAGCCTGGCGTTTGGGTCCTGCATTTAATCTTTAGGCCCATGGTCCTAGCTCCTGCTGGACTGATATTTGTATCCGGCGGGAGCAAAACCATGACAGGTTAAGAGTTTGATAATTAAATGTTGAATGCTGTTTTCAATATAATTTTGAAATAGTTAGAAAATAGCATTTACATTTTCATGTTGACCCTAAAAGTGCATACTGACATTTAAATGTAAATGCAATAGACTGGGGGTGCTGTTTTGCTTATCACATTTGAATATTGTCCACTGTATAGTGAGCCACAACTTTGAAAATTAAATGTCAATCAGCTTTTCCATTATCAATTGAATATTGTCATTGAAAGCCCATATGAGTATGTAACAATGAAACCGATAACTGGATTAATGCATTTTCAATTAATTTTTTTTTTTTTTTTTTAAATAAATAAAATTTGGCATCTCCAATCCCACCCGATCTGGAATGTCCAATTAGGGAACTATGTACAAGGCTTTTCGCATATGCAGCCCCCTATTGCCAACTCAGGAGAGTGAGACAGCCCGCAGCTCTCCTCCGAAGCACGTGCCCGTCGCCACCGCTTCTTATAAACTCATTGGTCGAAACCTCGCAAGCTCAGAACGAGAGCGGAGGATACCCTAACATGAACGAGCTTAGAATCTTCCTAACGAGCGCCCGTCTGGCCAACAGGAGGCACCTAAGAACTTATTTACAATACCCTTCCCGGCAGACCCTTCCCAATTTGCATCCCTGCAGCGCATTGGCCAATTGCGCGCTACTCTGAAAGGAGCTGCCGACCACTGCCGGCTGGCATTAGGCAGGGATCGAACCCGCGCCATGATAGTCACTTCTGCTTCGCAACGCGATGCTTTACCGAGTGAGCTATCCGGCTGCTTCAATTTAATTTTTACTCAAATAACTCATACATATGTGGAAAATTATGTTATTGTGGTATTAAATTTTCATTTACAAGTCTACATAACCATTTTATTTTTCCCTCTGATCGTCCATGGAAAAATACCATAATAAGATTTTGCAAATGTTAGAATATCCATACGGCTGTAGCTAGTTTTCCATTCTTACCCTTTCCCTCCCACAAATCACTGAAGGTACAAGATTACACCATGCGATAACATTGTCGAAACAAAACTTTATAATGATAGTGGAACAGTCACTGCGGGTAAATGAAAGCAATTGAGTTCTGGTTTATCTCATGGACAGAATTTTTTAAAAAAAAAAAACAACTACAAAACTTTGCAGAACCCTACACTTCAAAGGGGAAAACCTTTTTTACACTCTTCTTTGTACCATAGCAAGCACCACCAGGTAAAACACTTCTCTTGCATCTGTGCAGAGACACCGATTAAAAACACCTGAGGTGTCATTTATAAATGGTGCATAGGCACAGAAATGATGCACATTCCCATTTCTTTGTGGATTTTGGATACATAAAAACAGACTTGACATTTAAAAATGTGTAATCTTTGCAATTTCATGCACATATAAAAAATTCCTGGTTAATCTTGATTAATTCAATGAAAAATACACATTTTTGCCTCGTCTTGGTTGATAAACTAAAATTTTTTTACAATATGCTTTGAATGTTCGCAATATTTTGGTTTGCAATCCATGCAAATTGTTATTAGGACCCCTGGATAGTGATGACTTCAGTGAGCTTGGGTGCGCACGCAAGTGGATGGTGAGCTACACATCCAGAATGATGTACTGCTTCAGTGCAAGTTGGGAGGCAGAGAGGTCTATAAAACTGGAACATGGCTCCAACCATGTGGCCTAACCTGGGAGTCCTTCAAATCATATGAGGGATGGCTACGAAAGAGGGGAGCAAGCCAGACAGCAGGCTGCTCCAGCAGCCTTGGATAGTGTGGGATATGAGCACCAGTTCTAAAGGGAGATCTCAAAGGTAGGACTTATTGTATGATGCATAGCTAGATCTAAACCTGGTGGTTTTTTGTACTGCTTTGAAAATGTCTTTGATTTTCCCTGACACGCGTCTTTTACTGTTTTCCCCTAAGCAGTCCTCCAGTCGGTTACACAGTGAGTATCTGTGCTTTTTTGCCGATGGCAGTGAAGGGCAATGGATATTTCTATTTGAGATCAATGATTATTTTTTCTCGCCTAGCTTGCAATTTGGAAAAGGGTGGGGGATCGAGGGAGTCGGCCGAATTGCATATGCCGTGTTCAGCACAGCCTGTCTTGTCGGGACCAAGACAGGCAATAATAAGGGAACTATTGTAAAAGCTCCAAACCCTGCAATTACAAGCAGCGAGGTTATTTTGTGCCATTGTGTTCCCACATCTGCTCCAATAAAGTTTTCTTTGAAAACTAACTTGTCATCAGCAGTTGATTATACAAGTACATAAACCAGGAATGTTTTGCTGCTGCATGCCCCATGCTTTTCACTGCACAATCAATAAACTGAATACCTTACTCCTGGATCCAGTTCTTCAAGAAAGCTGTGACTAGTTCACTAATGCACATATTTTGTCTGAAAAGTATTGCATCGGATGCTGGCTTTCAAAAACCAGTGAATGAGGAGCATTCCATAAGCCATCATCCAGAAAGCTAAGGTAATGTGCCCACAGGGTGTGTGGTTAACATTGGCCCACATCATACCTTCACAAACTGCTGAGCTGGCCTCTTCCCGCACACGTCGTAAACACATGGCTGGCATCTTCATATCTTTCATAGAACTGTGACGGTCATGGATGGCAGATGGCAGAAGGCAGTTTTCGTGGCCTGTCCAGACTTTTTTGGCTGGGGTGGCCCAAGTGGGGTACTGACTTCAGCTGGGGTGGCATGAACTACGAGCACACACCCACCCACCTACCATGCATGCACACGCACGCACACACACACGCACACATGCGCACTTCGTAATAGCATCAGTTTACTATTTTTATCTCCACTACCCGTATCTACTTTAATTTCCAACAGTAGAGTGTCTTACATTCTTGTGTTTAAAGCAGTGTCATTTTAAAGATAAATAGACCTACAAATCTCAACAGAACACAGTGGCATCCCTTAAATGTAATATAAAGCTTCCATGCTGCACTTACACGCACACAATTGATAAGTTTCAACTTTAATGTCAATGCCTGACAATAAACCACAATGTCATTAGTATTATCAAGGCAATCGAATATGTGCTCACTCATGTGAAATCTGGAACGAGCTTGTGAGTATTTCAAATACCCATGAGTGCGACTGCGGCTGGAGGCTCTTGCTGTACATCCTTACCAGTGTCAAGCTGGCTGTTGCTTTCTGACTGACTGTCCTGCTCTGCTGGTTTGGATTTCTTAAGATCGAAGAGATCCTGAAATATCTGATTTCTTTTCAGGGTGAAATAGTCGCTTTATAAATGCCATTTTATATTTTGCACAATACATTTAAAGTTACACAAGACACATTTGCATGGATAAGATGAGCAACTTTGACAATGAACAAACAAAAACAGGTTTTTTACCAAGCCAAAATGATGACCTGCACCACATGGTTATGAAAATCATTTAAAAAATGGGGAAAACGTGCCTTTTACGGCTACTACGTTTTTAATCACTGGCACAGAATGCATAGCATAAAGTCTACTCATATGTTTCTGGAGCAAGTCAAGAGGATTTACAGCTCGGAAGCAAACTTGCAATTCCAAACCACACAGCTATGGGAGAAGTTTTAACAACTCTGGTCACTTTTAACGCAATCACACCCACACAACCTCCTTCAATCTTGATTAGCAGCTACAGTTCACTGAAGAGCAAGCAGACACTTGGGCTGAGACGTAATTTCATAGCCAATTTCAGCTAGGTTACACCACTATGTATGTGATTGCACATTATGTTACTCATCATCCTTACTAGCTTACGCTATTTAAGGAAATTCTTTGTAAATAATTGTCATATCTAAGCGATGTCTTTTTTTTTTTTTTTTTTGCACCAGCGAACCTCACTAGCTAGCTAGCTGTAATAGCGATTGCTCTTGAGCTTGCTAACTAGCAAGCTAGCCAAAGTCCCAAAAAATCTGAAAGTACTGTTCATATGCACAAAAGTGCTGCAAAACATATCAGAGAAGTTCATGCCTATTACAGCTAAATTAATAAAGTTAGGATTAAATCAAATCATATTGCTTAAATACGACAATTATTTACAAAGATATTCCTTAGTTTACATTAGCTGGCTAGCTAGATGGCTATATAATCTAAAGAGTAATATAACTTATTAAGCAATCACGCACGTTGTAGTGTATCGCAGTTCAGCCACCATGACTTGATCATTAGCCACATTGGACTGCTGCTTTCACAAAGTAATCATTTTCCGTAAATGTTTTTGAATGGTTTAACTGGTATCGGAGGCGCAGAGATGTGATTACTTTGCTCACGAGGGAGAAACTTGCGTGAAATTTGTTAATTAGCAGAAAACATTGCGGAAACATGTGAATGGCAAATTGTTATTCGATGGTATCGAATTCGATGGTAGGGTAGTATGGGGAAGAAAATATACTCAAGCACCTGCATCCTGGTCAGGTGATTTTGCTGCTTCAAAAGATGTTCCAAATTGATTGAAATTTTATGATGGGTGATAATTTGTGCGATTTGCATTAAGGAAAAAAAAAATTCGCAAACCATCCCCTTTGCTTCTTGCTTTTTAGTTACTGCACGACCATGTTTTCTCTACTTCCTCTTTCTTGGGAGATTCCTACATACTAGGAGGACCACCACTGTCTAGATCTCAAAGACGTGTTCGACTGGCAGACTTAATAGCATCAACAATCGGTCACTGACCAGGTGGGCGGAGATTATTTTTTACTTCTCGGCAACTACCAGTCGAATATGGCCATTACTGTTACGTCCCCGTCTAAGGGACGTGAACAGAAAAATTAGATTGTGATAAGGCACGATAACTTAATTATGGAGTTTATAATGCCAAACGTTAAAAAAAAACAATGAATGCAAAAAAAAAAAGCGGCCTAGAAAACCAGGCCTTCAAATTCTACTCTACAGAACAGCAGTGAAGAGAGCGCTCGAAGGGGCGGTGAGTGGCGAACGGGAAGGCAAGGCGCGGCAGAGTGTGATAGGGCCAGTAGAGAACTACATGGCCCAGCGTAGCATGGCGTCCGGTCGGATAAATCAGCGCCTCTTATAGGATGCAACCACCAATGAGGTGCCAACAATCAGCGAGTCATCTGGATGTGGGACGTCCTGTAACACCTCAGAGAACAGACACACAGACAAGAAAAGAGAACACCTACACAAACTAAAACATAGGAGCATAACAATTACAAATCCCTTGAGTGTGCATGCCCTTCCTATGCTAATGACGAAAATCGTTTTTCAGCCAATCAGAGTCATCAGAACTCCTCCCCTAGCTATGTGGTTTCGGAATCGCAAATTTGCGGCCTGTAAACCCCGAAGAGTTCCGCCGACAACCGATCGTTTGATTAATCCTCGGAATTGAAACTGAAACCTCCACTTCTTTGGGTTTTTGGCAAGGTGGACACTACTCTTATATATTAATTGCTTTATGAGCCCTTTTTTACCTGTATTTTTTTTTTTTTGCCAGCTTTTTTGTGACCTTTTGCAGCCAGAAAATTTTAAATAAGCTCATTTTGGGGATAAAAATGTTAAATGTCTCAGTTTCAACATTTGAAATGTTATCCATGTTCTATTGTAAATGACATATTGGCTCATGTGATCTCAAAGTCAGTGCATTTTGATTTTATTCACAATTTACACTTCCTCCCAACTATTTCGGAATTGGGGTTGTAAGAGAATCAGCTGAAAGAACATTTAGCAAGTATTTAAGTTAACTGGCAATAGGTGTGTAACATGATTGGCTATAAAAGGGATGTGTTAGAGAGGCTGAGTCTCTCAGAAGTAAAGATGGCCAGAGGCTCTCCAACCTGTGAAGACTTGCGTAAAAAAATTGTGGAATACTTTAAAAACAATATTCGGTAACACTTTACTTGAAGGTATCGTCATAAGAATGACATACCACTGTCATAACTGTTACATGACACAGTCATGAACGTGTCATGAACATTATGTCAATGTCATAAACGTTTATGACTCAAGACGACCCAAACAATGTCAACTTCTCATTACAAAAACCGAATGACACCTAATGACAACAGTCATAAACGTTTATGACATTGACATAATGTTTATGACACGTTCATGACTGTGTCATGTAACAGTTATGACAGTGTCATGTCACTCTTATGATGATACCTTCAAGTAAAGCGTAACCCAATGTTCCCAGTCCAGCCTTAACCTGCCGCTAGGCCCTGGGGCTGAGAGGCTCTATAGGCCCCCCGTAGCTGCGTTTATCTACAGCGCAAAACGTATTAGTTTCCCTTTCTGAGCTGGAAAACACCACAATATTCACACGAAAAGGTGACCAATTTACTCAGGCCCATACTCAAAATAAACTCAAATGTCAATCTTAGAGTACTTTTTTTTTTTGGTAACAACCACACACACAGCGACTCATAAGTGAAAGAGCGACTCATAAGTGTTTGATTATATAATCAAGATGCATTAACGTTTAATCTTTTTATACGGTGTATGCGTGTGATACAGCTTTATGGCGTCCCGATTGATCAGATTCCAATCATTGGCAAACAGGGTAACGTTACCTGCTGGTAAACGCTAACTATTGCTAGCATTGGTTTCTAATTTGCGGTTTATTTAAATCAATGGGATTAATAATTTGCTAGCAAGCATGCCATCGCTCTTGCCATTATATTAATAAGTTAAACGAGTCATTGTTATCGTGCAAAACTAGAATTTATTAATTTAATGGCTAAAAGCGTTAGCATGGTAGCTAGGTAATTGTTCATCCTATGGACTTGAATAGACGGCGAACTAGAAGCTAACACTTTTCTTAAATTTTCCAAATAGTACGATGCTGACATTTATGGGATAAACAGGATCTCAAATTCATGAGCCCGAGATGTCAAATTTATGAAACTCCAGTGGTAATTTTTGTTTAACCCTTTCACTACCGCTTACTGGGAATAAGACAACCCTTGTTTACCGTAAATTTTTGTGCTATCACAGCATGATATTGCATGTGGATTTTCACCCCCTTTTTCGAACTAAAAACACTAGATATGGACAATTTTATGTCAGAAAACATGTTCAAAATACATTTACCTTTCCATTGACACATATCTTTGCTCAGTTTTTCCAAAAGTAAAAACAGAAAATGAGGATAAAAACCGTATTTCGGTTTGTCAAGACAAGATGATTTCTCCTCTATGGGATTTATGTACAAACGAAGATACACGCACATTTCTTTACAAACGGAGATTCACGTGCATTTGTGTACAAACAGAGATACACGTGCTACAGCACGCACTGCCTGCAATAACCTGTATAAAATAAAATAAAACTGTGCATAACTGGAGGATTGGGAACTATTGGAAGCCTGATGACATCACTGACGTGTTGTGCGATACCAGACTCGTCCAAAGGGGTGTTTTGTTGCAGAGCTTTGACTGTTTTTGTGTGGGACTTTCTCCAGTCGCAAAATAGCGACAATGGTAAGTGATGCGGGATCGGCGCTGTCGCGGAAATGCGACAATGGTAATGAAAGGGTTAACGTTATTCCTCGATGAAGGCTTGGAATAAACGAAAATTGCTACTCTCGTCTCATACATAATTCGATATCTTGGGCTCACTCATTAGAGATCCTCTATTTATACTAAAATGCCAGGCCGCAGATGCACTTTAGCGTTCATTTGTAGACACCTGATTCTGATTTCATTCAGAAACTCTGACGGAAAGAAGCTAAAGTGAATTGAACTAGCTAGATTGCTACTTACAGTAGCTTGCACCGTTTGGCGCAACACACGCGAGCCATTGATGGGAGTGATACAGGCAGATGAGACGTTTAGCTGAGGGGTCAGTGTCAATGGTATGGTCTACTTTAGGTGTGTCTGAAATCGTATTACAAGATTCTTCCAGGCGTGAATATAAGAAATATAATGTAATATTTATGATGATAGGTAGGATAAGGATAAATGTTTTGAACCCCCCAACCTGTTGATTTTACCTCTTTTAGGGGGGGTTAAAGTCTTGATTAGGGGGTTCAGACCCCCCCCATAATTCGAACCATGGCTACAGGTCAATTAAATGATTGGATAAGTCTTTCAGAAGCAATAATGGAGAAGGCTTCACCATTCTGTTGAAGACTGCATGGGCAAATAGTTTGACAATTTGAAGGAGTCGACAAATAAAATATAAATAAATGGCCTTGGTGCTTCCTGAGTATTGCATATATAACACTGATAACATTAAAGCAAGGTTTTCTGTTTAAATCCTCAAAAAAATTATTTTATGGGCGCTTAAAATATGGCCTGCAAAACGCGTTGGTGCCAATTCGGAAAGTTAATGAGCTATGCGATCATGTGACCGTGTGACATCAAACCAGCGAAAACAAAGCAGAATATGCAACTGTTTCTAGCTACAAGATCTTGTTCAAACAGCTATCGTCCATCTTGTGTCTATTGCTGCGCTATGGAAGAAGACAACACCATGAGCACTGAGGGAACTCATATCTGTCATCATCGAAGTGAAAACAAAAATTACAAATGAGCAGAAATGGACATGCGTAGTATGATGATGCAAATACCAGACACAGATGATCAAAAACTGGACCATGCGCGAATCCCGTATCACAACAAAGCAGTGGTGGCACCAGAACTGGAAATTTGGGGGCTACAGAACATCCCTTTATAACAACAAATAGTCCTGACTTGTTTTCAATCATTTTCATAATTAACAATAGATTCACCCTGAGAGCACTCCATACTATCAGGTGCTGCTTATTCTCCCCCTTGAGATATGATGTTGACAATCATTCATTTGGATGCGTAATTTGGTGCATTTAAATTGCATTATTCAAAATTACATACCTGTCAACTCTCACGCATATGGCTTGCGTCTAATGCTTTTTAGTGGCATATCATGTTCTCATGCTGTATCTTACTCTTACACAATCTTACACTTACTAACAAAAGTGAATATTGAAAAATTGTGATTCAGCAAAGGGTATTATATTCAATTGCCGAGTCCCAATTTTTAATCAACCCACGCTGAACCAAGGTGAAAGGCGATATTTCATTGGAATGCAGATCAGTCATTATTCAATCAAGGCGTATGTAAGAAATTCTCACGCAGAATTGAGGTTTCTCTCGCTTCTCCTGGTTGGAATCCAATAAATTGCACAAAGAAATCTCAAATAGTCTTTTAAATGGTCTTTTATTTCAATTAAACAATTTAAACGATCATGATGCGCAAGTTAAATCACCTGATGTGCGCAAAAGGTAGCATGGAAGTTTCAGAGCAGTTTGTCTTTCAAAAAATATAGGCCTAGTTATAAATAACATATTTTTTCTGTACTGAATCTAGCCCATTATTTTGTTGCTTTTAGATGGGGTAAGAAGCCATGTCTTCAATTACCAATGGATTATTACTATAATTGGAAAACGTGCCAATAAAGGAATATGAACTAGCCAGGACTAATTGTTGTTATAAAGGGATTTTCTGTAGCCCCCAAATTTCCAGTTCTGGCGCCACCACTGCAACAAGGTATCATGTCAAAGCATTTGTCAAGTCTATCAAGTTATAGTTTACGAATATTCATTTATGATGATTTAATGTGAAACACGTTATTCAAATAGAATAGAAGTTTATTGTCATTGTCAATAAAAGCAACGAAATGCAGTTTAGCAGCTCTTCTGGTTTAAATGAAATAAAAACAACACACACACCCACACATCAATATATAATGAAAATGTAGAAAGATCCATAAAAAAGACGTATAAAACAGATAAACACAATATTACAGAGTGCAAATTATTAAAGTGCAAGAGGAAGATGGAAGTATTGCACGAGTCTTTAGGGATGGGGGCTTTGGGGGCTGGGTGTGAGATGGTTTAAACAGCTTCAGAGTAGAAGCTGTTTTTCAGTCTGTTTGTCCTGGCTTTGATCAGTCAGTATTCTTTTCCAGAGGGCAGTGGGGAAAACAGACTGTATCCAGGGTGGGTACGATCCTGGGAGATGTGGCTGGCCTTTTTTTGGAGTCGACCAGAGTAAATGTCTCTGTGGAGGGGCAGTGGTGATCCTATTGTACGCTGTGTCGCCCTCACCACCCGCTGCAGGTTCCTACTGTTCTCCTCTGTGCAGCTGCTGAACCACACAGTACAGCAGTAGGTCAGGATGCTCTCTATTGCCATCCTGTAGAAGTTTGTGAGGAGTTGCTGAGGGAGGTGAGCGTACCTTAGTTTCCTTAGGAAATACAGTCTCTGCTGGGCTTTCCCCACTTGGTGAGAGATGTGTGAAGTCCAGGTGAGGTCAGCCGAGATGTGAATGCCTAGGAACTTGAAGCTGTCCACCCTCTGTACCTCCTCTCCTCGTATACAGAGGGCAGACTGCTGAGTGTGTTTGGATTTCCTAAAGTCCACAATAAGTTCTTTGGTTTTCGAGGTGTTTAAGGCCAAGTTATTGTCAGAACACCACTGCACAAGATGCTGGACCTCTTCTCTGTAGGCTGACTTGTTGTAATCTGTTATCGGTCCAACTACAGTAGTGTCATCAGCAAATTTAATAATGGAGTTGGTGGAGTGAATGGGGGAACAGTCATGGGTGAACAGTGAGTAAAGAAGAGGACTGAGGACACAGACCTGCGGGGTACCAGTGTTCAGGATGAGAGTGGATGATGTGATGTCTGCCATCCTGACATTTTGGGGTCTATTGCTCAGGTAATCCAGGATCCAACAGCATAGTGAACTGCCTAGTCACAAGTTGCTGAGTTTATGTAGCAATTTATAAGGGATGACTGTATTGAAAGCAGAGAAAGCAGAGATCACAAACAGCATTCTCACATGGGTGTTAGCGTTTTCCAGGTGAGAAAGAGCTGTGTGGAGAGCTGTGATCACTGCATACTCTGCCGATCTTTTTGCCCGGTATGTGAACTGGTGTTGGTCGAAGTCCGCAGGGATTGCAGCTTTAATGTGAGAGAGGATGAGTCTCTCAAAACATTTGGCAATGATGGGGGTTAGAGCAACAGGACGGTAATCGTTCCGGCAGTTCACTGTGCTTTTCTTTGGTACTGGGATGATGGTGGCAGACTTAAGGCACGTTGATACTGCAGACTGAAGAAGGGAGAGGTTGAAGATGGTGGTGAACACCGCTGTTTGCTGGTCTGCACAGATCTTAAGGATCCTTCCTGTAACACCATCAGGGCCAGCTGCTTTCCTTGCATTGACTCTGCGAAGGGCAGCTCTGACCTGGTGTTGCTGCAGCTGAAGGGGGGTGTCCGCAAGTTGTAGTGTGGGAGAAGTGCTGCCTGCGCTGTTTTGGCGGTCAAACCGTGCAAAGAAGCTGTTGAGGGTGTCTGGGAGTGCGTGGTCTGGTGAATCTGTGTCTATGTTGTTCTTCTCGTAGCCAGTGAGTGTCTTTATCCCATGCCACATGGATCTGGTGTTATTGTTGTTGAGATGTTCCTCTATGCGCTGTTTGTAATTATGCTTGGTCTTGCTGATGCCCCTCCTGAGGTTCCTCTGTGCCTCTGTGTAGGCCTGTGAGTCCCCAGACTTGAATGCCCAGTCCTGCAGTTTAAGTAGTGATCTCACTTTGCCAGTGAACAACGGTTTTTGGTTCGGGAACACTCTACCAGTTTTGATGGTAGAAACATTCTCAGAGCAGAAGTTTATGTACGATAGGACAGCTGTTGTGTGTCCCTCCAGGTCTGTCCCCTAAGCAAAAATTCCCCAGTCCATATCTTCAAAGCAGTCCTGCAGGGCTGTGGTAGCTTCCTCAGTCCAAACTTTGACTGTCTTTATAGATGGTTTCTGCCTCCAGCTAAGTGATTTATACGCTGGAATTAGGGACAGGGACAGATGATCTGAGAGTCCCAGATGTGGCAGTGGTCTGGCCTTTTAGGCTTGAGGGATGTTACAGCAGGCTTGATCCAATGTTTTATTTTCTCTTGTTGGGAAATGTACGTACTTGTAGAATTTGGGCAGGAATGACTTCAAGTGGGCATGATTGAAGTCTCCTGCCACAATAACACTGTCTGGCTGGCTGGCACGACAAATGCTGGCTAATGGACTGGTGTAGCTTTTTCATTGCTAGCCTAGCATTAGCCTGCGGTGGCACATGGACAGCTGTGATGGTTATGGAGGTAAATTCCCGAGGTAAGTAAAAAGGTCTACACTGTAGCATTTTGAATTTTAAATCCGGAGAGCAGCAGCTGTCTTTGACTTTGGCATTTGTACACAGTTCTTATTTATGTATATACAAAGTCTGCCATCTCTGTTCTTACCGGTGTGAACAGTCCTGTCGGCTTTGTAGACAGTGCTCCCTGCTAGCTCTATAGCAGCATTTGGTATGTGTTGATTCAGCCAGGTCTCTGTTATGATCTTGGCGCAGTAATCCAAGCGGTGTGAGACAGTAAATGCTTAGCTCATCCATCCTGTTGTGGAGAGACCATGTGTTCACGAGGAAAACACTCGGTGCAGGTGGTTTAAAGGGGTTAGCGTTTAGCTTTGCATGTAGACCGGCTCGCTTCCCCCTCTTTTATTTACGGTTGCTGCGCTGCCTACACCCCGGCAGTGGTGGGATGGTGGGGTCTGCTACTGTGCGCTGGATCTCTGGAGGAATAAACTCCCAGTTACTACTGCAGTTAAAATCCTGGAAGTGACCGTAAATCGCTATTAGTTCTGATCTGCTGTATTGTACCTGTGCTGCTGCCACACAACAGCAACCAATCACTCAAAAAAAGCACAGAAAGTTAACAAAACCAGAGGAACGCCGGGCCACTACGTCTACACGCGCCGCCATCTCCCTACGTTATGTTATTACTTCCAATATATTCAGTATATCAATGTGACTATGGATTCAGAACCATCGAACGTGAAAATTAATTATCGAATATTAAAAAAAGTCACATCAAGATAATTAACCCACTGTCAGTGTGTGCAGTGTATAGCCGGTGGCTACCAATGCGCTATACTGCAGAGACGGCTCACTGTCTTGAAACTCTTGCATCTTTGTGCCGGCCGTGCGCAGTGCAAGCCGGTTTGACAGCCAGCATTTGCCGTGAGTTTTGAGTGGCATATTTACGTTCCCCTGCTTCAATCAACGCATATGTAAGAGATTCTCGCGCGGAACTTAAGTCCTTGTGCGTGGAGGTTTATCAGTTTCACATGCGTTGATTATGATGATTATGACTCTAGACTTCTCACGCTTTTCTTTACTTAGGGCTTGGTAGCAATGCATGTGTTTCCTTATCGGTTAAATTGTTTAAATGAAATAAGATAATCTGGAACGTTTTTATGCAATTCCATTTCTTCCAACCCCTGAATAAAGAAAAGCGTAAGAAGTCTGGAGTCATAATCACCGTAATGCATGTGAAACTGATAAACCTCCATGCACAAGGACTTCAATTCCACGCGAGAATCTATTACATATACGTTGATTGAATAATTGCTGACTACAGCAGGGGAACGTAAATGTGCTACTCAAAACTGACATCAAATGCGTGACAATTGACAGGTATGCGTCGTCAATGAAAACTGACCACACCTGATAATGTTGAGAGTTTTCGGAGTTTCTGTAATAGTAATTTAAATGAATGTTTGATAACAGGTCTTATTTTTAAGGGATGGGTTTGAACTTCCCCCATCGCCAGTTCACGAGCCGCAACTGTTCAGAAAATAACCCGTTTACACCACAAAGAATCTAAAAAGCACCGCTTGGAAATTCTTTGGGTTTTGGTCAGTTGACGACGGTAAAACTGAAGACCGAGCGAAAGTTGTTTGCAAACTACATGCAAGTTCGAGTTAGCCTACCATTCTTGCAGCGGGTGTTGGTTTTTATTGTATAATTTTAAAAACCGGAGAAGGGAAAATGTGCTTTCTGAAATGCAGTTTCATTTGTGGACAATAGTTTTGGATTTTACTGGGGTGAGGGAGCTAATGATGTTGTGTATTGTCCTGTAATTAATTACAGTTATTACCGTCTCACGGAGCAAAACTGAACGGTTGGCATCTCGTTCAAACTTGGATGAGCCTGGTGTGTTGTTATTTCATAAGCTCTGCAATGCGTCAGGGTCCTGAGTTCAGACTCACTGTGTCGGGGCTTATTACAGACAAAGGAAGCTCTAGGGGCTCTAAATTCGTAGACCAGGCGCGGCGAATGGGGGGTGCGCCGCGCCAACGGGGTGTGTCCAGGCGTATGTTGCAATTTAGGTGCCGGTGCAGCCTTTGCGCAAAGTACTCCTCTGTCCGCCTCGGTCCCTCCTGCCCGCGCAAGAGGCAAAGAGGGAGGAGAGAAGGCGTGTTTGGGTATAACACAGCCGAGTCAAATCTTCACCAATCAAATGAGCTCCTCTCCTCACCTTTAATGTGGTGGAATATAGAAGCCTCCGTCCTATATCTGCATGATGCGTTAATGTTGCATTTTACTTTGCTGCTTCAGGTATGTTTTCTGCACCGCTTACGTCTGTATTAAGCATTAACGAATATGAGTTAGCTGGCTAGTTAGGGCATTCGCAAATTATTACCATTAGCGAACTTGAATGGAATTTCAAAACGAAACTACGTCAGATCATTCAAACTTATGAAGTTGGAATGAAATACGACGGTTGCTCATTTATTTCTTCTGCCTGCATCATTGGGAAGAGAAACGATGGATAGCGTGTTCCTATTATTACACCCTGTTGCTGCTTAAAATTTTGGGATTAACATGCATGGACAACAATGCAAGATACGTTACATATTTATTTTCAATATGTGATTTTAACTCAGTACGAGATCATAGCAATCAAGCTGTATTCCTTTCCCCCACTAAAAACGATAAAACCTACATGACAATAATAGTATTAAGCTGCTTGCACACTGGACGCGAAACGAATTTTTCGCACAACAGATTACATTCAAAGTCAATGCAAAGATGCGAATACACGCGTGTAATCCCGTTTTTGCATTGATTTTGGCCGCGTTTCCCAGTTAAGAGCATTCTTAAGGAGTTAAGAAGGCTCCAAAGAAGAGTTGAGCAAAGAGGGAGCCTTAAGATAAGAGTGTTTCCCAGATGCGTTCTTAGTGCCCTTCTTAACAAGTGTCTTTGTGCCCTTCTTAACTGCCTTCTTAACTGGAGCTCAATAGATCAATTGATGTCAGATTAAGTGTAGTGTAAGTGAGTGTTCCACATACGTGCACACAAATTAAGTTTTGATGCAGCAAGTGGCGTGTAATGTTAAAAATGAACGTGCGTTATGCCACTGCGCATGCAGCAGAATGTCTGAAAACAAACGGACGCAAATAAAGACTAATAACGCTGATAAGAACTTAGAAAAATAAGAATGAAAACAAAAAATAAAATCATTACATTACATGAGTGAAATCATGCGGTTAAACCTTATTCAACTTGATTTGAGACATGCAGCTCAAGTTGCTTTATATATAGAGCGTACAACAAGTGTTCAAGTAGAAGACCGGAAATATTAGGGAAAAATTAGGGAAATACGGTAAAATATTTCAACACATGGAACCACAGAGGAGAGATGTAAGTTCTCCCTCATTTTAAATGCTTAATGGGTAGTCGGGGTGCATGAAAGAAAGGGGGGGGATAAAATAAGGACGAACCGTACGCACTGCATTAATATCTCCTTGCTTAGTGTCACATTGATTTGCCTGACGCGGCTGTATCTGCAGTGTTTCATCGCTAAGAAGGGTGTTAAGAGTGCTCCAGACCCTTCTTTCAAATTCTTCTTAACAAAAGATCATCTTAGGCTAAGAAGGAATCTGGGAAACGCGTTTGCTTCTTACTGGAGCCTTAAGAAGGATCTAAAGAAGCTCTTAGTGCTAAGATCTTCTTAAATGAATCTGAGAAACGTGGCCTTTGAATGTAATCAGTCGTGCGAAAAATTCGTTTCGCGTGCAAGCGGCCTTACTGAGCATAGAACGCAAGCATTATATATATATATATGCAGTGCCTGATGCCGAGGCAGTTTGTGGTTGGCTGAGAAGGATGTGAAGTCGTTAGTTTGCATCACAGATTCAGCTGCGTTGATTAAGCCAGGTCGAGTTTCCATTACGCGTGCCAACCGCCTTTGATCGGACATCAGGACAATCGATATAGATACTATAATTTATGTCCTGATTCTGATAGTTACATTAAACAGTGGTTCCTGTAATAATTTATTGCATTGAAATGTGCCTGACATTCTGGAAACCTGCCTGTGAGGTTTCGGTGACGTGTGCGCACTGTGCGCCAGTCAGCCAAATTACCACTGCACAGAAAGTAAACCAGGTTGGAGCTGGCGAGCTCTCTGCGCAACTTAAGCGGAGATTTTTGCTACGAAATTGTCACTGCATCTTGATGAATATGTGACACCTCCCCCTACGACGCCGCCACACCCATCTCGGCGCACGTCCGTCTACCAAATTGCCAAAGTGGCAGCGCACGGTGTTGCATCGCACGAAATTACCACTGCGCGGGCTGCACCGGACGAAACTATCACTGCGTGGGCTGCGCCACGCTACGCCACTTTGCGCCACCCTGCGCTGCGCCAAGAAATTAGAGCCCTCTGTCTTAATCTGTGCCTATTATCCATCAAATATATGTTTATGTTGATGTATCTTATGTTAGTATGGTATGTTGTTATTTTGTGTGGGAAATACAGAAAGTAAAATATTCAATATTATATCGATATCATGCGTTTAATTGTTACGAATATTCGAACGGCATTTTAGGCTCATTCTGACAGCTCTATTCCCTAGTCGAGGGCTCGGCACCTTTTTGACATGAAGTGCCAGTTTGAAATGTTCTTGTTATTGGTGTGCCATATCAACATCAAGTGTCAAAAAGGCAAACTAAGATATATCAACTATTCATTCAAAGCTTGTGTGGAACCATCATAAAGTGTTTGAAACAAATCTCCCTCTCTCTCTCTCTCTCTCACACACACACAAACACACACGCACACACACAGATTCTCTCTGTCACACACGCACGCACACATTCTCGCTCTCTCACACACTCACACACATTCTCTCTCTCACACAGACACACACTCTCTGTCTCTCTCTCTCTCTCTCTCACACACACACACACACTCATAGATATGAGGTGTGTTCAAAATGCATCCAACCTTTGTTCATAAAAAATACTTGTATCCAGACCCAACAAACTTACACTAATCTCCTTCAAAGTAGGCCCCCTGGGCTGCCACACACTTCTCCCAATAGTCCTGCCACTGTCGGAAGCATCGCTGGAATGCCTCTTTTGGGATGGCGCACAGCTGGGCCGTCGCATTCTGCATGATGTCTTCTCTGGACTGAAATCTGGTCCCTTTCAGGGGCATTTTCAGCTTGGGGAGAAGCCAGAAGTCAAACGGAGCCATGTTGGGAGAGTAGGGAGCCTGACGAAGCACAGGTGTGTTGTGTTTGGCCAGGAAACTCAAATTGTATCAAATGTGATGAATGGGCAGGTGCGTTATCGTGATGGAGCTGCCAATTGCCGGCTGCCCACAGGTCCGGCCATCAACCATCACCAAGGAGTACTACTAAGAGGTTCTGCGTCACCTTCGTGCCGCTGTGACTTCTGGCATTTCCCCAAGCTGAAAATGCCCCTGAAAGGGACCAGATTTCCAGAGAAGACATCATGCAGAATGGGACGGCCCAGCTGTGCGCTACCCCAAAAGAGGCGTTCCAGCGATGCTTCCGACACTGGCAGGACCGTTCGGAGAAGTGTGTGGCAGCCCATGGGGTCTACTTTGAAGGAGATTAGTGTAAGTTTGTTGTATCTGGATACAAGTATTTTTAATGAACAAAAGTTGGATACTTTTTGAACACACCTTGTATATATAGCTTACAGTACCAGCATGGATAAAGGTACTGCTAAAGTTAACGAGAAGTTGGTTGAGCGTTTTTATCCACCTTTCTCTGATCGGCCTGGTGGGTGGCGGAGGATTACAACGGCTGTCAGTGTAGTCCCGGCAGGCAGAACTTGGGGGGACTGTCGATAGGGCGGAGTGGTTTTTGGGTATGACTGGTGTGTACCAGATGTTATTGCAGGTTTTGAATTTTGACAAGAATAAACTACCACAGCTGTTTTGGATACGACTTATTTACAAGTCAATCGATGTTTTTGTTATTAGAGTTTAAAATATCTTATTCTACTAGAGGCATTTAGAAGTGAGAGTAGGCTAGTCATGAAGTAGAAACACTTTCCTTATGGATGACAACTTACGCATTTATTGTCACATAATATTTTTTAATACATTTATAATTTCTCGTTGGATTTCTCGACTGAACAAGTCACCGCTTTCTTGACTGAGAGTTGTTCGGCTTATACACAACAAGGACTAAACCCTCCGCATTTCCAAAGGCCGAAACATTACTTGCCGACATAAGAAAAAGTAAATAAAGTAAATTTTTGCCGGTAAATATTACGGCAAAAATATTATGGCAAAAATACATGAATTTGCAGACATTAACTTTCCTGGAAAGAAATATATCGCCAACTGCATCTTTTTAAAAGACTTTTACAAACCACCCTGAAGGAAACATGTTGTTGTTTTACTTAATCTGAGATTTTGATGTGGAGTGTGTAACAGTTATATTGGACTGGCCTGTACAACTCTCCTCCTGCTGTTTCCTCTGTGCTGCTTTGATGTACTGTACGTGTCAAATTGTTTTTTATGTTTTTTAATGTTTTTAAATGTTTTGTATGTATACATGTGAAACTGCTCATGCTGCTGTCTTGACCAGGACTCCCTGGAAGAGGAGATCTTGTATCTCAATGGGACCTTCCTGGCTAAATAAAGGATAAATAAATAAATAAATAAAACTGTGCGAAAGAAAATCTGTAGCAAAAATTACTTCAGGCGTTTACACTATGCTACAAATATAATGGACGTCATGCTGTCCAACGAAAAAATTTCAACGGTGAAATTATTTGGACTTCTTTGCGACGGGGATTTACACTAAGATATGTGTGAAACGGCCGGCCAACATGCCTTCTCACCCCCTCTACTTCCTGGTTCAGTGAGCAGGGCACGTCTACCTGACTTTCTGCTGACACACAGCCAACGGTGTGTTGGCGAAAGTGGAACCTTTATCCACGCTGGTACTGTTCTCAGTAAATGAGCAGCAAAAAACAAAGACCGCATGAAACAGATTCTTCCCATCTCAGGCTCTACTGTACTGTAAAGTTACCAACAAAAAACAAATGCTTGCCAGGAACTGGCCATGCCGGCTATGAAAGTCAGGTAGGCTACAAGAAACAGTGTCCAGCTAAATGCAAAACCATGTAAAAGCTAAATAAAAAGATTCAATTGCCTACCACTCAGTGGGATCCCTGTCCCTGTTTTGCTTTGCTCTGCTCTGTTATCTCGGGGTTGTTATTAGTCACTTTCAGCTGCACGTATGCTTCCGAGTGGTTGGTTGTCAGATGACTTCTGGAGGGGCTGAACACGTTCTTCATGCGTGAGAATATCTGCTCACAGAGGTATGTTGACCTGAAGACTGTCAGTAGAGCCAGTGTGATGTTCTGAAGGCAGCTGAACTTCTCTGGGTACAGATGTCCAGCAGGTGAGGATGCAGGGTCCATGATCTTGCACCGCTGTGGTTTCCAGTTATTTCCGCAGCTCGGCAAACTTTTTCACCCACAGAGTTGAACTCTTCAGCTCAACCAGCTGCATTTCCATGTCCTGTGTGTCTAGCCAGGTTAACAGAGAGACGTCCAGTTCATGTCCATCAAAGCTGTCGTGCTTGATCAAGAAAGAGAACATGGGCCCATACTTCTGAAAGTCCCCAAATCGTGTTGCGAACTCTAACTCAAGCTCGCGCATGTATTTGCATATTTCAGCGGTGCTGACGTGCTCCGAGGAAAGCTCCCTTAAGTGTCTGAAGTTGCAGAAAGTGGAAGTAGCAACATCGTTCGACAAAACTGCCAGCTTACCAACAAAAGCCTTCCATGTGTCGAACATCTCGAAAACGGTCTGCCCTGCACCTTGCAGTTGGAGATTGAGCTCGTTGAGGTGTCCCGTAATGTCTGTGAGGAACATAAGTTTCACAACCCACTTTTCATCCTCAAATTCTGGGTAGTCTTGGCCTTTTTCTGCTTGGAAGGCCTTTATCGCATCAAAAAAGCCGACAAACCGCTCCAAAAATTTTCTGCAGCTTAGCCATCTAATCGCGTTGTGGAGAGGGACATCTTTGTAGGCACAGTCCATTGCCTCCAGCAGGGACTGGAACTGTCGGTGTGTCACAGCAGACCGTTTAACGATGAAGTTAATTATCTTTACCACCGTAGCCATAACCTCATTGAGATCGAATTTTGACATCTTTGCACATAGGTTTTCTTGGTGTATTATACAGTGAAGTTTCATGACGGGGTGTCCCACTTTTTCCTCGATCAATCTCACAGCTCCCCTCTGTTTCCCAACCATGGCAGGAGCGCCATCTGTTGTCACGGCAAAAATCTTTCTGATTTCGATCCCTCACTCCTCAAAATGTTCCAAAAAAACCCTGGCTACGTCCTCACCTTTTGTTGTTTCAGTCATTGGCTTTAAACAGCAGAGCTCCTCTCTTACAGTCGAATCACAGTATCTTGCCAAGACTGCCAAACATGGTATGTCATTCATGTCCACACTCTCGTCAAGTGCAATGCTAAATACCACAGCATCTTTTAACCCAGCCATTTGCTGTGCTCTGACCTTTTCGGCCATATCGTTAATGCGTCGCTCAACACTTCTAGCTGACATGGGAATGTCTTTTATCCTTGATTTTACTGTCTCCTTGTTTGGTAGGCCTTTGAACAGAACCTCTGCGCTGGAGAGGAAAGCCTCCCTAACGTATTCTCCATCTGTGAATGGCTTTCCATGTTTTGCAATTGTTACAGACAGGCCATTTCCTAGTAAAAGCAAAACCCGGTAAGAGTGCCAGAATGATAGGCTAGGTGGCCTGATGAGATATTATTAATTAGATTTTTATATTTGGTGGATTCCCCTAGAATATTTCGGTTTGCTTGCATACAATTGGGGTTGACGTTGCTTAATGAGAATGGTTTGATCCAGTGACCGAGTGACGCGACTGTGATGATTATATCCGGGGTTAGCGCGGCAGTTTTTAGGGGGGCGTGTGCGTTGGCAAGTTGCAGCAGCGGAAGCAGGGCTTGAAAAGTCTCTGAAGATTACAGACACTGACGTCGACGTGTTCCCTGTGGGGAAAAGAAACCTCCAACCAACCAAGTACTGCAACCAACCGAACGGGAATCTTTTAGAAAAATGAAATAAAACAAACTGATTGCTGAGGGAAGCGTCTGCACCCCGCATCAGCACGGAGACTGGGCTGTTCGTCGCCGGGCCACTGGATCGGGCTGGCCGTGAAAGAAGCTTCGACGATGAACCAGGTAACGTCAACCTTTCTCTTATATTGTATGCAAGCAAACCGAGTGCATTAGCTGCATGCCACCCTGGGGAGTTCGTGGGAATACAGAAAACTTCCTACCCTAGACAAATTCCGAGCAAACGCTCACTGTGTAAAACAAAAAACCTCGGTAAGACGAAGCTCGCAGTATCTCTGCCCAGGGAGGCCGTGACACAATGCAGTGGGCAATTCAATAGCTCGCTGCAGTCGCATGGTTTTTTTGAGTTACAATTACCTGAATACTAGTTGACTGCTTCTCGTATTTAGACACTGCTTGTTTTATCTCCTCTGCCTTGTCTGCCTTGTCTTTGAACGTCTTTTCATGTTTCGTCTTCGACGTTCGACAAACAACATTTTTGAAACATAAAGCACGAACAGCACGGTCCTTCTTTTGGACAAAACCGAAGTCACTGGAAGGCTCGAACCTCCTTAGCTTTGGCCTTTTTAGCAGGCGGTGCCGCCATCCTAGCTAGCTGTTTCTCTCAGTTGGACTCCCAAGCAGTGGGAAATCTGAGCACCGAGGCCAAATGTCTGTCAGTCAAAATAAGCGCTACCGGCGCGTGCAGGGGTAATGACACATACGCGCATTGCCAGGTTTGTGCTGTAACCCCCATATGTTTGATGTTAGGGCTTATTTTTACAGTTTTCACTTAGAAAGTTGCATATCTCGAAACGCACAAAGTTCCAAGATATCTATTCATTGAATGCGTTCAGGTACAACACTCAGGCGCAACACTGAGTGTGCCAATGATTAGGCTGCAGCGTGCCAAAGGTTGCCGACCCCAGCCCTAGTCCCTTGCTATAAACTGATCTAGCTTACCTGCACGCGTCATCTCTTCTGATACGCACTTCGATGAAATTGGGTAGCGGGCTTCTTGTGACTCTGACCTAGCCTTACCACGAGAGGGATGTCCGGGATAACATCCTTATTTAACTTTCCTGAGTGGGGCACCATTCGCGAACTGTTTCCAGAGTGGGACCCTAACAACCAGACCCACTTTACAGCCTTTTAATGGGCCTTGCGTAATTGATGATCACAATGAAGCGCAAGTGAGAGTAATTTAACTTATACATGTTTATGGCTCTGTATGTCAAATTCAGATGAATCCATGAAAATTTACATGTATATTTACTATATAAAAATGACTATGAAAAGACAAAGTCAGAAGAACGCTTAAATCGCGTTTAGGTGACGTTAAATCCCGTGGAATCAGGTAGGAAAATGTGGCTGTTTTTTGATCTCTGGAACATGACTGTACACTCAAAGATTAAATGCAAAACTACTATCAAATAATCTTAAATAAGTGCTTTTATTGCAGTTAATAAGCTAGGCTAAATCCAATACTGCTGTTGAGTTTGCTGACTCAGGAATGACCTTTGGTAATGCTCTTTCAAAACCAGCACTGCGAAGTGTTAACAGTTAGGAGCTATGGGTGTCCCACTGAGGAAACATTTAACGTGCAGCAAAATGACCGGCGTTAGCATCATTTTGTCCTCTCTTGTAAAGACAAAACTCCAGTAAATGATTAAAATGATACCTGGTTAGACAAGTAAAAAATAAGAGTTTAGTACTGTTGAATTGACTGAAAACATTAAGAAATCATGGCGAGAGCACAATCTGCTGTGACGAGAAAAGTGAATCCAGGCATTTCTTCTTTCTTTTCCTGTCGGAAAGGCATGGAAATACCATCCCTAGAGATGTCACGATACCAAAAATTCAGTAGTCGGTGCCAATACCAATAAAATTACACGATTCCATACCACGGTAAAAAAAAAAAAAAAAAAAAAATTTTCAAAGATCCCATGGCAACGCCACCGTTTTTGCCTAGAAAGTCCAGCAACCAAGTCCCACGATCTGATAAGAAGTTATCATAAAGAACTTCGTTCTTTTGTTCACGTTCACTCCATTCAGAATAAACTCTTTTAGTTCAAAGTTCATTCAGCGAAAGAGGAGTTCAGTTCCCGTTCTTCAAAAAAAGTAACATGTTCAGGCACAACACCGTATGAGGCATTGCAACACGTGCCCGCGAGCCATCCCAAACATCATGTAACGTGTATTTCAGTATTACATATTAAAAAAGAAAATGATAATTCGTGAAAACTTTTGGATGTTGTTTCAGTGACGTGCAGTCGGAGGTTAGTTAGGTGAGGCGGAATTCTCCCCTTTGCTTGATTAGCAATCAGACGATTAACTAGTTTAGTAAGACTATTCGGCAGAATGACGGGCCAGTTTAAGTTTCCGCGGCGTTATTACTAGTAGGCTACATTGAACCTGAAATGCTCACGAAACTGCAGATTTGCGAGTACTTGCTTACAGGAAGCCAGAGACGTGCGGTGAGGTGAGGCAGTGACCCAAACTTATATCACAGGATTTTTGAACCTGGTCCCACGTACTATTCCTGATTGACAATCAAAACAATTAAGACCAAGCCTATAGGAAGCCCGTATACTGATAGAGGAGATGACAAAAAGACTCATTCACGTATACGCTTCAATTCGAGACCGCAAGGATGGAAATCTGAATAATCAATTAGGAAAAATTCTCGGCTGTCGGTAATTCTGTATATCGTTTAAACATTTTGTTAATCAGATTATGAAAGAAGACTGAAAATAAACGCCCGCTTTATTGGAAAAGCGCGTATTTAAAAGGAGAGTACATTGTATATTGATTAAGCATTGAACTCTGCATAAGTCGAACTGTTTTAATATTTGTTGATGACATTGCTCCAATTTCCTGGAAGCAAGTACGCGCAAATCTGCTGTCTAGTGAGTATTTCAGGTTCGATATACTGAGTAATAACGCCACGGAAACTTAAACTGGCCCTTCATTCTGCCGAATAGTCTTACTAAACTAGTTAATCGTTTGATTGCTAATCAAGCAAAGGGAAGGATTCTGCCTCACCAAACTAACCTCGGACCGCACGTCACTACTTGGTGCCTTTTTTGTCAACGAGTCGGGGTGCTGCAGCTGCAGTTTCCAACTTTCACATGGGGTTTGTTGTGACATGTGAGGTCTACTTCTTTGTGACCTCCTACTGAATGCAAGGATCAACTGGAACACTGAAGCGTATACTGCCCCCAATAGTTCCGGAATAGTCACAGCACCGAAACTTACCGTGCCTCGGTGCTTATGGTGCCTCAAAATAATAGGCATCGTCGGTGTTTTTTCATTTAAGAATCAAAAGGTATCGCAGGTATCGGTTCTTGTGACATCCCTAACCATCCCTCGTCTTTTGCTGCATTGGAATTGCAGCCAACAACAGCACAGTATATTCTCAATATAGGTTATCTATAATTCGTCAGTGATGATAATGGCATATACAAATTTCTTGCACAAAACACTAGGGATTCGCTTGTATGACGTCACTGATAGCAAATGCCGAGCAGTACCGGGAAAATATACATAAGCTTTCCAACAATCTGAAAAATATAGATTTTGATTAATTAAATCAATATGTGGTGCCTTTAGTGCATTATTTTACTCGATTTTTGATTTCTGAACGCGAAATTCCCCCAAAATGTGTATATCTGTAGTTATTCGTTGAATCCTTTAAGAATAACATTTCTCAACATGAAATTGCAAAGAATTAGGTGATGTCATCATCTAGAGTTCACAGTATCTTTGAACGGGAGAAATCTCTGTATCAAAGAGACAAGGCCAAACTCCAATATTGAATGTCTGATCTTCAGGCTCTAAGGTGGCACTGCATTAAAAACAGACTTGATTCTTTTGTGGAAATCACCGAATGCCTTCAGGCGCACTTCTGTGAACCGTTGTCAGTGAACATTGTTGCTGCTTCCACAAATGCAAGTTAAAACTCTGCTATGTTAAGATTAAACCATGTATATTCAAGATTCAGAATTACTGCCGCTGCGGAGCTGGCTTATCTGACAGTTATCACTTCCTCAAAGTCATTTAGCTCAGTATGTTCATTTCACTGCCAAACCAGCACTCAGTAAATTTCCTCTCACATTCCAATTTTCAGCAAGCAGTTGTTTGATTGGAAAATGATTAGTAATGCACCATTAATAAGTTTATAAATTTATTTTCCATGACAGTAACTCAATGTGGACATGCCCGTGCCATTAGCTCTCTTTTCTGGACCATTGATGCCTCTGGTCCGTTTGATGTGTAATGAGCATTCCAATGACTATTTGAGCTGTTGCCACTGTTTATTTTTAAGTGTCATCAAGTCTGATCAGGTAAGCCAAGGCTTAATTTTCAAATGAAGTTGTCAACAAAATGAGTCTAAGTTACATGTTTCCTATTTGGCAACTGCACAGCTACTTGCAACTTTTAGTCGACGGCCATACAAAATTGCATCATTATTTCCTGTAATCCACAGTGAGGGTGTTCACAATGAATTGAATATTAGCAGACTTCTGCGACCATTCATTTCTATGAATATTAGGAATAATGCTTACACCTGATATGTCTCTAATAAACCACCTCCATGCATATGATCAACTGAAAACCCCACTTTGATTAGACCATTGACCTGCCTTTCAGTTAAAAAGAGTGCTTAGTTTTGAGCAATCCATTTTCTTGTGCTTGACTCTCAGTGTCATCAAGGCAACCATTTACAAGAGGTAATGTCACACCCACTCCTTTGCCGGGAGAGTACCATATTCAGTGAACATAAATAAATTACTCCACTTTGGCTTGATTCTGGTGTATAAAATGAATGTCATCAACTGGAGATTGCTTCAAAAACTATTTTTCAGAGCTACGGTTAAGTTTGAGATGGCTGCAATGCATTATTGTATTTTGTGATGGTGGGATAAAATAATAATCCCCAAAAAATATATAAAGAGCAATGCATTAAAGTCCCACTGAGACTGTTCCCGTTGCCGAAGATGAATGGAGAGGCTGATATGACTTATCTTTGCCTCAGTTGGCCTGGCTCCCCTGCTGATTGCCTCATTGCAGGTCTCATCTCACATGCTATAAATACACCTCTGCGAAATCCCTCTGCTCTCTCCCTCGTGCTTGTTTATCTGTTTCTTACATTGTGCTTTTGCTTCATTTTTTCCCTTCGAATGTTTTTTTATTATCCGTCTCATCACTGTGCTAATATGTTCATTAAATTACTATCCCCATGTTTGGATACTGTGTACTTTCACATGACAAGTCAGATTTTATTGCTCACCTAGGTCATGTTCTCACTCCCAACTCCCAAATGCATGCTTGGTCATAACCTATTCCTGTCACTTTAAAATGCGCTGGGTACCCCTTTAACCTCTTTTTTTGACATACAAGGTACAACCCCAATTCCGAAATAGTTGGGACGAAGTGTCAATTGTGAATAAAATCAAAATGCAATGACTTTCAGATCACATGAGCCAATATGTTATTTACAACAGAACCCGTGAAGGCTTGCATAAAAAAAAATTGTGGAATACTTTAAAAACAATGTTCCTCAATGTCAAATTGCAAAGGCTTTGAAGGCCTCATCATCGACAGTGCAAAACATCATCAAAAGATTCAGGGAAACTGGAAAAATCTCTGTGCGTAAGGGACAAGGCCGAAGACCTTTACTGGATGCCTGTGATCTTTGGGCCCTCAGACGCCACTGCATCACTCACCTGCATGATTCTGTCATTGACATTACTAAATGGGCCCAGGAATACTTAAAGAAACCACTGTCTGTTACCACAGTCTGCCGTGCCATCCACAGATGCCACCTAAAACTCTATCATGCAAAAAGGAAGCCATTGTTGAGCATGATCCAGAAGCGCCCCCGTGTTCTGCGGGCCAAGGCTCATTTAAAATGGACTGTAGCGAAGTGGCAAAGTGTCCTGTGGTCAGACGAGTCCAAATTTGACATTCTTGTTGGAAATCATGGGTGTTGTGTCCTCCGGGCTAAAAAGGAGAAAGACCATCCCTCCTGTTATCAGCATTCAGTTCAAAAGCCAGCATCTCTGATGGTATGGGGATGCATTAGTGCATATAGTGTGGGACAATTGCATGTTTTTTTAAAAAACATCATGAATGCTGAAAGGTATATAAAGGTTTTAGAGCAACATATGCTCCTCCCCAGACGACATCTTTTCTAAGGAAGGCCTTGTGTATTTCAGCAGGACAATGCAAAACCACATACTGCAGCTATTACAACAGCATGGCTTCGTAGTAGAAGAGTCCGTATGCTGAACTAGCCTGCCTGCAGTCCTGATCTTTCACCTATTGAGAACATTTGGCGCATAATTAAACAAAAAGTCCATCAAAGGAGACCCAAAACTCTCCAGCAGCTGGAAGCCTGTATTAAACAAGAGTGGGATCAAATTCCAATGGCTAAACTCAAGAAATTTGTCTCCTCAATGCCCACGCCTCCACTCTGTGTTAAAAAGAAGAGGAGATGCTACACCATGGCAAACAGGCCCCTATTCCAAAATTTTTGAGACCTGTAGCAGCCATCAAATTTGAAATGAGCTCATTTTGTGGATTAAATTGTAAAATTTCTCAGTTTCAACATTTTCTATTTTATCTCTGTTCTATTTTGAATAAAATACTGGCTGGTGTGATTTGAAAGTCATTGCGTTTTGATCTTATTCCCAATTTACACTTTCTCCCAACTATTTTGGAATTGGGGTTGTAGTTAGATTGACTTTGGTACCCCTCTAGCATCATTTTTGATGTGCAGGGTAGTCCAATAGACCTCAGGCAATCATGCTTTTTAAAAGGTTTGGGTTCAGGATTAGGGAGGGGAGATCATGGTTTTGGAAAAGCATTCAGGGATAGGGAAAGCTAATCATGTTTTTCAAAAGGTAAAGGTTGGAGTTCAAGGTAAGGGGAAGGCAAGCTGCGCTTTTAAAAGACAGTCATCACTTGCAGTTGCAAATGACGAACTGGTTAGTAATGAGGATTGCACATTTATCACCTGTGGGGAAGTCTGCGGTCTTCTTGGCTGGGAGTGAAGGAGTGAAAATGGGTTGCCTAGGTATAGGACTGTAATATTATTTCAGCATCCATTCAAAGGCATGACATTTTCTGAATTTTGCAGTATGTGTGTTCAATTAGTTCTCCAAATGCATTTTGCTGGTGACCTTGATATCTGCATCTCATTCACCATTGGACTGACACACTCTGTTATTCAATTTGCGTCATGCATATTTCATGCCCATAGACTTTTGAAATTCTGGCACTGAATTGTTGATTGAGCCAGCAAGGGGAGACACAATGCTGATACACACATATCAGGATTTGTTGTACTAAATTTAAGTCATTCTCAGTGTTTTTCTAAACAAAATCACTAGTGCTGTGAGGGGAAGGGGGCAGGGGAGGACATGCTACAGAAGACTGGTAACTTTCAACAAACTATTGAAAATAGTTTTTAAAAAATGGGAATAATGGAGCCTTGAATAGTTCTGTCAGGTCCCACCAGTCAGTTACTCCAGCTGCATCAGCTGAGACTCAGCTGACTGATACTATTACAATCAATCACTTCCTATAACAAATGTTTTTTTTTGAAATGGCCTTCTTTTAAAGATAAGGTCTCTTCCTTCAACAAGCATGTAGCAAGTCAGCCTTTCCATATTCATACCTGCTTCTGCTTATCTGAAACCCCTCTACCACACTAACTCCTCCCTCATGTTTATTTGATAATCCTTAATCTGCAGCACAGTGCTGCTGTGAATAGCACTGCTCTCTCTCAGCAAGACGGCCCCCAGTTAAAATCAACCAGAGCCTTTCTGTGCAGCATTTGAATGTTCCGTGGCTTCATGGAGTTACCCTGGGTACTCCAGTTACCTCAAACAGTCAAAACATGCAATCAGTCTACTCTTTATCATCTCAAAATGACAGCTTTGCATTGCTGCTGGATCTGTTCTCCATACCCTTGTGAAGGGTTTGGCGGCACTTTATTTTTTTTTGTAAACATAAAATGTGAAGGCTTCAAACCATCGGGAAATGATTGAAATGCAGCTTCTACGATGAAATTAAACAGTGCATGTCTGTGTTTTGGCAGTTTCTCTCCTGCCTATGGATGATGTAATTTTTGCCTCATTGTACCAAGACCTTTCACGAGTACTTGACTTAGTTTGCAACCAAGTGCGCGGTGGTGATGATGGGTACCAGAACTTCCAAGGCTGTGGCCATGATTCTCCACCTGAAAAAAAAAACTTGTCCCCTGAAATTGGGGAAAACCATCTCTGCTGAAAGTATCTTTGGGTCTTATTCACAATAGAGGGAAAAAAAGGATTGAGAGTCATGGAGTTACTGCGGCAGTACCAGATGCCAGTAAGGTGAAGAGGGATTTACCAGTCTTCCAATTTAACGGTCGATGTTCGTCCACAACCACAGTGGTGATGTAGGTTCAATGATTTCTTTTCAAGTGTTGGCATATCTCTTGTCAAAAAGATAGTTGATGTAAAGGTTAGTCTACATGATTATTTTTTTCTTTTTCATCTATTAGTAATTTTGATCAGCCTGACCATATCATGTCTTTAAAATCCGCCCTGGATCATGACAGAATCTATGCCATGCAAATGAAAAAAGTTATGACTTCTATCATTGAGGCTTTATAATAAATTTTAGCATCATCCATGGAAATTGGGATCTTAACTCCTGAGCTAAAAATAGCCAATAGGCCTATTTCACATTTCCGGGTCTGTAAAACGAATGTGGGCGCCTTGTTTTTCCGGATAGCATCTGTAGCTGTTGCTCAAGTACAGGACTGGTCTGCATGGGGCCAGGACAATTCTTTAAATGCCTTCTTTCACTCCACTAATGTGGTTATAATTGTTTCTTAGATGTTCGGTGGACAAGAGATGCAAGTTATTTTTTGCGCAGTTCATTTATGATTACGATGGTTAATGATAGTAAAATACAGATAGTGGTGGCTAACAGGTAGCAGCTACATAACTAAGTCAGTAGCAAGTAACTTTGATCCTAATCAATTTATTTACAACATTTTAACCTCAGACAACGTTGTTTTTCGGATTTAGTTTTAGATTTATTTTTAAACTTAAAGTAAGTTGTTTGTCTATTGTGTCATTTGATCCTGTGAAACGTCTATTGCTGGCTGTCCGTTTAACCTGCGGTTTGTTTACATTAACGTTTCCTGCCAGAATGTCCATTATGCAGCTATGGGAGACCTTGGTAGCTATACCTGTCTGGTTTGTTGCCTGCAAAAGAAGAGTGCCCCGGCTTGGCTAAGCTTACCGATAACTAGCTATAATTTCACAACGACAGGCATAGCGTAGAAAGCTGTAGTTAGCGTGGCCGCGTCACATAGCCAACATTTTGTCTTTCATATTCAGTTGTGAAACCTTGCTTTACTAACTGCCAATGAAACTTATATATTCTGACAAATGCGTTTGTGTGTTTCTGTTTGCCATTGTATTACTGCCTAGTCTCAACCTTGTAGCAGGCCAGGTGTTCGTAAGAGCCAGGTGCTAAAGATCTCTTGGAAAGAGCAAGGAACCACGTCAGCTCGAGGCAGTGTTGGCGCCAGAACTGAAACCTAAAACTGGGACACAGCATCCCTTTAAAACAATTATTAGCCCTGACTTGTGCTCAATCGTTTTCTAAATTAGCAATACATTCTAATTGTATTATGTTACCACCCCCCCCAACAGATTTTTTCCTGTCGCTCAAAAACGTTAACAGATGTAATCTAATGCTTCTAGTTAATTGTTTATTCAGCCTTTGTGCTCATTTTCATGAAAAAACGATGAGGGTACCTCACCCCCCGGGGGTGGGGTAGGCCGTCGAAGGGTAGGGGGGGTGGTTGCCACCAGCGTTAATTTTTAATTTTTTTTTTTTTCAATAAATGTGGCATCTCCAATCCCACCCGAATCTGGAATGCCCAATTGGGGAACTATGTACAACACTTGCTCGTATGCGACCCCTTGTTGCCAATTCAAGAGAGTGCAGACAGTTCGCGGCTCTCCTCCGAAGCATGCGCCCGTCAGCCACCGCTTCTTATACACTCATTGGTTGAATCATCGCAAGTTCAGAGCGAGGGCGGAGGATACCCCAACATGAACAAGCTTAGAATCTTCCTGACGAGCGCCTGTCTTGGCCAACAGGAGGCGCCTAAGCAACGAACAACGGAACCATGTTATATTACCCTTCCTGGCAGACCCTTCCCAATTTGCGTCCCTGTAGCGCAATGACCAATTGTGCGCTACGCTGAAAAAGCTTCCGACCACTGCCGGTTGGTACGACCGGGGCTCGAACCCGCGTCGTGATAGTCACTTCTGCTTTGCAGTGCGATGCTTTAACCAGCATCAATTTTTTGCCTGTTTTTGATACAAAATATGCTTACAAATTGGTTGCAAATAGTATGCTATTATTATGTTTCATGCTTAATGAACTTTGTAGACCACACCGATTGTCATCCTTATTGATTTATTGATGTAGCTTGTCCTTGTATTAGTAAATCTTGGAATTACATTGACCAGCAGTGACCAGTAACCTTGAAGTGATCTTCACCTGATAATATTAGATGTGCATGACCGACATACTTTAACTTGTGTGTTTGACTGGTTACTATACGATTTTTATACTGTGCTATAGGCCTATTATTATACAAGTTCATAGAATTGTTCATAAAGTTGTTCTCATAATTCATTGATAAACCTTTTATGCAAGTGTGTTCTATCATAGGGAAAAACAAAGTAAAGAAAATGTGAAAAATGTTCAGAAAACTATTTGTTTTCCTTTTGTGTCTGTTTTTCCCAAAATGAGTTATTTATGACATCATAATGTCAAATTTATGTTACTCATGAGTTTATAACATTTGTAATAATACTAAAATATTAATTGTAGTATCAGTAGTTAGTTACTATTAGTAGTTAGTAGAGGTTACAGAAAGTTACTTATTTTCAGCTAAAACTAATAAAAATATTTAAAAAAACATGGATTTTTGTCATTTTGATGTTTTTTCCTAATATGGTGTTGAAATGTGTTTTATTCGTACTTGATCTGAAGAGAGGACATCTGTAGCTGTACACTGATACCAAACAAGATGATGTTTATCGCTTAATTTTGAAATAATTGGGGGGGTGGTGGTAACCCCCCCACCCCGGTCGGAGTTGTAGTAGAAAAACCCTTGGTTGGACGAGGGTTAAAGATCCCATGACAGTCATCGATAAGAGTAGGAGGTTCCCCGGGGTCATGGCTAAAGTCCCAACCTGGCTCTTTTGACCTGCCACGTAATCATCCCCTGATCTAATTGGCTGTGCAAATTGCCCTCTCCCTCCACAGCTCAACCCCCAGGGCTCCCTTGAAAAAGAGATTTCAATCTCAGCGGGACTTCCATGGTTAAAGAAGTGTTAAATAAAATAAAAAAATACAAGGGTATAGCAGAGGGGGGAGCACATGGGAGCAGTGCTCCCCCACTTCTCAAAATATAAAAAAAGAAAAAAAAATATCTGACTTGATCTCCTTACTGACAGACTGACAGCTTGCCAACCTATCAGATTCATGAGATTGTCCTCTTACGAGGCAGTGTGAGTTTTCATGAGATTTCATGATGGGGTGTGCAAGCTGTCAATCTGTGTTGGGCAATACTCTTCCAGAGACAGTATCGAATTTGTCGACTACAGTGCATCAGAATCAAAAGCAGTCTGCAAGATCACTAATATATCTAAACTTAAGCAATCACCACTTGCTTTTTTTTTTTTTTTTTTTAATAAATTTGGCATCTCCAATCCCACCCGAATCTGGAATGCCTAACTGAGGAACTATGTACAAGCCTTGCTCGTATGCGACCCCTTGTGGCCAATTCAGGAGAGAGGGACGCTTCACGGCTCTCCTCCAAAGCACGTGCCCATCAATACTGCTTCTTTACACTCATTGGTTGAATCCTCGCAAGTTCAGAACGAGGGCGGAGGATACCCCAACATGAACAAGCTTAGAATCTTCCTGACAAGTGCCCGGCTGGCCAACAGGAGGCGCTTGAGCAAGGAACAAAGCAACCATTTTTTTTTATTATTTCTCTTCCCGGCAGCCCCTTCCCAATTTGCATCCCTGTAGCGCAATGGCCAATTGTGCGCTACTTCTGAAAAAGCTGCCGACCACTGCCGGTTGGTAAGACCGGGGCTCAAACCTGCGCCATGATAGTCACCTCTGCTCCGCAATGCGGTGCTTTAACTGAGTGAGCTCTTAAAATCACCACTCTTAAAATTCCTAAATAAAAGAACTTGAACTGAACAATTTCCAACACCAGTTGCTATCAAAGTAGCTGCCAATGAGCCAAGCTAGCCAATGTAATTGATGATGACAAAGGTGGAAACTAACATTTTTTACGCACTGCAAGCTAGCTAGTTGTTACAACGAACATTATGGGAGTGCTATACATCAGAGACAGTCTGTTGGCCTAGCCGCTGAGCTTATTTACAAGCCCCAATTCCAATGAAGTTGGGACATTGTGTAAAATGCGAATAAAAACAGAATACAATGATTTGCAAATCCTTTTCGACCTATATTCAATTGAGTACACTACACAGACAAGATATTTAATGTTCAAACTGATAAACTTTATTGTTTTTTTGGAAATATTCACTCATTTTGAATTTGATGCATACGACACTTTCCAAAAAAACTGGGACAGGGGCAAAAAAAGACTGGGTAAGTAGAGGAATGCTCAAAAAACACCTGTTCGGAACATTCCAAAGGTGAACAAGTTAATTGGAAACAGGTGAGTGTCATGATTAGGTGTAAAAGGAGCATCCCCGAAAGGCTCAGTCGTTCACAAGCAAGGAGCCAGGTTCACCACTTTGTGAACAACTGTGTGAACAAATAGTCCATCATTTTAAGAACAATGTTTCTCAACCAGCAATTGCAAGGAATTGTGGGATTTCATCATCTATAATCCATAATATCATCAAAAGATTCAGAGAATCCAGAAAAATCTCTACATGTAAGCGGCAAAGCCGAAAAACAATATTGAAAGCCCGTGACTGTCGGTCCCTAAGGCGGCACTGCATTAAAAACCGACATCATTCTGTAAAGGATATTAACCATGTGGGCGCAGGAACACTTCGGAAAACCATTGTCAGTTAAGACAGTTCGTCGCTACATCTACAAGTGCAAGTTAAAACTCTACTATGCAAAGCGAAAGCCACATATTAACAACACTCAGAAATGCCACTGGCTTCTCTGGGCCCGTGCTCATCTAAGATGGACTGACGCAAAGTGGAAAAGTGTGCTGTGGTCTGACGAGTTCACATTTCAAATTGTTTTTGGAAATCATGGATGTTGTGTCCTCTGGACTAATGAGGAAACATAACATAACATGAGTTGGGCTGAACTAGGCTAGCCAGTCTCTTTTTACTATCGTGAATATATCACTTCAGATACTCAATGACTCAATGGTATCTAGCTTTAAGTCAAGCCTGCTCTTGAAAATTCCCAAGGTTTCTGCCTCAGCAATATGGTCAGGCAAGCTATTCCACATTGAAATTACTTTCTGGGAGAGCTGCCGGGTAGCTCACTCGGTTAAGGCACTGCATTGTAGTGCAGAAGTGACTATCATATCGCGGGTTCGAGCCCCTGTCGTACCAACCGGCAGTGGTCGGCAGCTTTTTCAGAGTAGCGCACAATTGGCTATAGCGCTACAGGATTTCAAATTGGGGAGGGACTGCCGGGAAAGGGAAATAAAATAAAAATAGCTTTGTTCGTTGCTCAAGCGCCTCCTGTTGGCCAGACGGGTGCTTGTCAGGAAGATTCTAAGCCTGTTCATGTCTGGGTATCCTCCGCCCTCATTCTGAACTTGCGAAGATTCAACCAACGAGAGTATGAGAAGCAGTGGCTGACAGGCACGTGCTTCGGAGGAGAGCCGTGAACTGTCTTCACTCTCCTGAATTGGCAACAAGGGGTCGCAAACGATCAACACTTGTACATATTTTACCAATTAGGCATTCCAGATTGGGGTGGGATTGGAGATGCCAAATTTTTATTTTAAAAAAAAAGGAAATTACTCTCTGGGGGAAAAAATTTTCCTAATATCAGTGCTAAATTTACCCTTGGTCAACTTTCATTTGTGACCCAGAGTGCTACTAACAAAACTCGGCCGAAGGAATCCTACATAATTCACTTTGTTAATTCTTTTAACATATTTAAAAACCTCAATCAGATCACCCCTATATCTCCTTTTCCTAAGACTAAAGAGCTTAAGGATCTTCAGCCTCTTCTCACAGCTTTCATCTTTTATACCTAGAATTAGCTTACTGGCTTTTCTCTGAACCTTTTCTAGAGCCTCTATAGAGTACTAAAGTGATGAAATCACAGCTACTAAGCTTCTGGTGTCGGAAGTAAAATCCCTATGGGAATTTATAATAGGGTTTGGACACTTTCTGGCATTGCTCGAACTCATATTAATTTTATGAGCCGCCTCGCTCTGAGATTAGCCAATGGGGTATACAGATGCAAATGATCACATGAAATTTGTTGTTTATTTCCAAAAATTATATGCTTTTGCACTTGTAGTCCAGTTTGTAGTCCGCTTCTGCGAACTACATATCCATTGCATAAGGGGGCGAGTGACCCGTGATTTGTTCCCATCCAATGGGGTACCTCAGTTTCAGCAAACGTTCTCAATGTTCAACAACGGTAGCCGATTAGTGCCAATATTGTAGTTGTCTATGTCCGTGCATCTGCTACCTCATAGGGGGCCACCATTAGCTAGCTACATGCCTAGAAATGAATGAATCATGATGAGGTATTTTGCCATTTAGCTAGCTAGCATTTAGCTACGCTAACGAACCACTTAGCTAGCCAGCTAATGAGCTTATTACATCTTGAGCACATTGCTAAATTGATAGAAACAGTAAATGGTTAGTTTAATGTCACATACTGTCATTTAGCAAACTAGCTAGCATTAAAACTCACGGACTATAAATGGCTTAGCAAGCAAAATCGCTAGTTCGCTAGCCTAGCTAGCGAGCTAGTTAAGTCTATAAAAATGGTGAACAGCCATTATTTGGCTACTTAGCTAGCATCGAGCCGGGAACGTTTCGGGAGTTGGCATTTACATATTGCCACCTAATATGACATTAGTCAGCCGAAGTTGGTAAACTAGCTTGCTGGCTAAGTTAGCCAGCTAAAAGTCCGTTTGCTTGCTCGGCTTGCCTCACATGGTGAATATTAATCGCTAAAAACAGTGAATTGCGATTATTTCAGCACTTAACTAGTGTTAGATGAGCAAGCAGACCTGAATTGGCTACGTAGCTCGGTCAGTTATGCGTTGACAAAGTGGATTAGCTCGTTCGGTAGCTAGCTAGTGAGTTTTTAACCAAACAAATGATGGCCAAAGATGCTTGACTATTATGGTAAATTGGCAGTAATTGTAAAACTTGAAATCTAGCAAGTAAATATATGTAGAGCGTAGAGTGGCTGAGGAATTCACAGTCTCACCAAGCTAAGGAAACAAATAGCTATGGCAGTTGGCAAGGTGCATGTAATTTGGAACGAATTTTAAACTCGTTCTGCCTGGGAATAAGGAGGATCATGGGACATGTAGTTTTTAGACTAAAAAAAGGATTAGCATGGTGGCGAAAAATTTTAATGATTTAAATTATAGCTGACTCTGGTCTAGAAAAACAACATTTTTTGTTACTCAGAAATATGATGTGAAATCTTGAAATCGGTGGAGGCTGGAAAACAACAGTGCTTCAAAAGTGAACTGAAAAAACATCTATAGGTAAAATGAATGGGAAATTCTACTTCCAACACCAGCGTGACATCATCACTTTAGTACTCTTTATCTTTCTTAAAGTATGGTCCCCAGAACTGTACACAATACTCCAAATGTGTTCTGACGAATGTGTTGTACAAGAGAAGAATGACCTCCTTGGATTTACACTCAATACTTTTGGCTATATATCCCAGCATCTGATTGGCCTTTTTATCTGCTACAGCACGATGACTAGAACTTGAGAGGGTTTGGTCAACAATCACTCCCAGATCTTTTTCATGTGGAGCGCATTCCAGTTTTAAACCTCCCATGAAGTAATCCTGTCTAATGTTTTTATTACCTACATGTAGAACTGTTCATTTTGCTTCATTAAATTTAATTTGCGCTGCCGGGTTAGCACACTCGGTTAAGGCGCCGCATTTGCGAGCAGTAGTGACTACCACGGCGTGGGTTCGATCCCCAGTTGTACTAATCAGGAGTGGTCGGCAGCTTTTTCAGGGCAGTGCACGATTGACTATAGCGCTGTGGGTATGCAAATTGGGAAGGGACTGCCTGGAAAGGGTATTAAAAATTACCTTGTTTGTTGCTCAAGCGCCTCCTGTTGGCCAGCCGGGCGCTCGTCAGTGAGATTCTATTTATTTTTTTTATATTATTTAACCTTTATTTATACGGAGGAACCCATTGAGACCTCAGTCTCATTTGCGATGATGCCCTGTTAACAACACAAAACAGAATACAATACAATACATTCTAAGCTTACTCATATTTGGGTATCCTCCGCCCTTGTTCTGAACCTGCGAAAGTTTCGAACAATGAGTGTAAAGATGCAGGGGCTGACAGGCGCGTGCTTCAGAGGAGAGCCTTGAGCTGTCTCTCTCTCCTGAACTGGCAGCAAGGGGTTGCATACGAGCAAGCCTTGTACATAGTTTTCGAATTAGGCATGCCAGATTCGGGTGGGATTGGAGATGCCAAACTTAAAAAAAATAAAATAAAAAATTAGTTTGCCACATATCTGCCCAATTCTGGATTCTATCCAAATCATCCTGAATCACTTTAGTGGACTCAAAACTATTTGCCAAACCTCCTAATTTAGAATCATCCGCAAATTTAACTAATTTGCTTTCAATATTCCTATCAAGGTCATTAATGTAGATGAGGAACAGCAGGGGTCCCAACGCCAATCCCTTAGGGATGCAACTCCCCACCATACCTAGCGTGTTCTGTCCAGTAACCAGTTTTGAATCCACTCCAGAATACCTCCTGTAACTCCAATGGAGCTCATTTAAAAAATTAGTCTCTTATGCAGTGCTGTATCGAAAGCTTTCTGAAAATCCAGGTATATGATGTCATAAGTCTTGGTGGCCTCTTCAAAAAATTCCATAAGATTTGTCAGGCATGACCTTCCCTTACGGAAACCATGTTGGCTATCCCTCAAGATATTATTACGTTCAAGAAATAATTCCAGCTCGTCGTCTTGTTCACATTTTCCCTCTGTTGTTGTTTCTTGTTTATCTGTACTTAGGGAACAGACCCACTAGTTCCTCTGCTCTATTAAGCTATCCACTTTTCAACCAAGACGTGCCTGCATTTATTTTTCTACTTACAAAAGTATGGTGGTATACAGCGAACTCTGAAAAATCCCACATTATTGGCGAGCCAGCCCAAATCCATTGTTCTTGTTCAGTTTTTCCAAAAAAAAAAAAAAACCCCAAGGAGGTTGATTACGGCGGCATCTTTTTGATACTGGACCGCATGGAAATGAACTTCTCTTTTTATGTCGATGCAGCGATCAAAAGAGGAATACAGCGAGGGGAATACATTTGAAATCCACTCACCAACCCCAACTGAGGAAAAACGGACTTGAAGGCACGAACAAACCACGTACATTTGGAGTATGAAATATTTATGCACGTAATATTGTAGAGGAATGGTTATGAAAATTGTGTAATGTTTTAAAATACAAGTGGCTAGAATTGACTGTGCATGTGTGTGGTGTTCTACACAGGGACTTTTTTCATTGTATGAGGAGTTTAAGAATGACTAAGCATGATTGGAAATCGTGTCCGCCGGATATTATGCCAAGCATTGCAAGGAGAATTTTTATAATGTACCGCAGGAAGTGGATGTTGTTGAGTATCTGCAAACTGCATGTAAAAAACGCAATGAAACTGAGAAAACCAAGAAAAGGCGACAGGCTAACTGTGTTATGGCTATGGTCCAAACAATTAAGTTACTTAAGGAGAAAGTCATACAGATTCCCAAATTGCGAAGTAACTTTAAGAGTTTGGAAAGCAATCTGGAGATAAACTCCAAGGAGTTGGAGACCTCTATTGCCGAAGGCATGGTACATGCCACGTCTCTTTTGGAATTTCGAAAGGAAATTAGTCAGTTGAGGGAGAAGATAGACTCTTTCAAGATGAACTGCGCCTCGCCTGGAAAGTAAACGAGAGCAGGCGGCTGCAGCGGGGGGCGGTGACAACAAGCTGCAATCAAGTCGGACAGTTTCCAGCAGCCTTGAGAGAATATTTAGGAAGTCACAGAAATACGTACATCCTATTCACCAGAGGTGTCCCCCTTTAAAAATCCTCACATCCCACTCACCAGAAATATTTGCGCTGCTAAATACTTCAATAATTCAAACTATGCAGTGTTAATATACAATATACTATATTCAGTTCATGATCTGTGACATGAATCCCAATTAAACGTCACCATCAGCCACACGTTTTCTGAAACCAGACTAAACCGTCAAATCTGACAAATAAAGTCAAACTCTCTCCCATTCAACAAAAGTAGAGAGTGTATATAAATCGTCATATTGTTGAGCCAACCTCTAAACCAACCAGCTGTTAGATCAGGTTAGAGCCGGGCGGTGCAGTCGGTGGAGAGCAACTGCAGCGCCTGGCTCTAAAAACTGCGGCCGCCTCGCTGTCGCGAGTTTATCGCCGTCCACTTTTGTGATACGTCAGAGGAAGGCGGGATGAAGTCGAACACAAAACTAACTGGCATGCATTGTGCGCCGATCGCCGGTGGTCGAATCTGCACAGACCTGGCTCATCTTGAACGAGCCTATTGATTGTCACACCTGCGGAACTGGCCAAAACTCAGGAACGGCTACGGGATGCGCAAATAGCATATAGAGAGTTATGGAATGTGTCCGGGGAAAATAAGGATCGGGCCATTGTTCAGAAGTTAAAATTGAAGAAGGTAGAAATGTTGCAGCAAAAGCAAACAAATTTGGCAATGAAACAGCGAATGGCAGCTCTTGGTTTGGGATCTTCAGTGGAGCACATCATCATCAGATGATGATGATTGGGAACTTGGACAAGCAGCGGCAGCTCCCTTGTTAGATGTGGCTGTGCAAGATTGTGATCATGAAAGTTTTGATGAGGAACTGGAATTGCATCCAGAATGTAGCACATCTATCGCTGACTCGCTTCACTCTAATTGCCGAAAAATGGTCCCAAGAAATGCTAGACCTCCGAAAGCTACTAAATCAGTCAAGACAAAAAGTGCTAAAATTGCTCTAATCACTCGCAGAGTACATACTACTGGGACACATAATCCCGTGAAAGGCGCAATCATGTGTGAATATGAGGACCAAGAAATGCGCTGTGATCTAACTCTGTCAGAATTGAGTACGCTGTAGCAACAACTTCCCAAGTGGGATGGAGTTAGCGACCCAACTGTGGTTGTTGGAAAGGTGCAAGCGCTACAGCGGATGCACTCGCTAACAGGTAAAGACTGTTGTAAATTATGACAATCGGTGCTTCCTCCATCAGTTTCGATTCCGTTTTAATTTGTGAGGGGTCATGGAAGCCCTGTTGTTTTTCCCAATCATGAGACAAGGTTAATATAAATGTGGGAGGCTGTTGGTTATCTAGTGGTTGCAGACATGACCAAAATCCTTGAGTTTGTACCTAAGGAGGGCCAGCATCCGATTGACTTTCTTAGAACATTTGTGTCTACAATCGGAACAGAGGTGGAGGGCTGACTGGCGATGACCCGATTTTCTGGAGTTTGGTCATCAATAAATACAAAGATCACGTGTCCCCTACTTGCCAACATTTATTGTTACAATTTAATAGGGAATTGAGTGCACAGCCAATCAGACAGCACATAGGATCCAAGATTGTTTAACGGCATGGAATGAGTCTCAAATCATTGAGTCCCACAACAAGTCAAAGAAAAAGATTGCCGTGTTGTCATCTAATAGGGACCAGGTCAGTTGTTTTAACTGCGGGAAGCTAGGCCACATTCAGAAGGAGTGAAGGAGTCCCCATGTGTGTGGCAATTACAAGCGTGTTGGCCATTCCAAGCGACAGTGCTGGTCAAAAGGAGGGGGGAAGGAAGGAAAAGGACTAAAACAGTTGGGTGTACAGCAGCCTCAGACAGAACAGTCTCAGTATGAGGGCTCTCCCACATTTACAGATCTACTGTCTGCAGTCAAGGTTATGGGGCACCTACTACTACAGCTCATGTCTTGTGGGAACAGGTGTTCTCGCAACTGGAATTTTCAAAATGACTAGGAAGTGACAATAATGCATAATTCATTTCCAGAATAATGAAGCACCTTTTGGCGCTTTTCCACTATGCGGTACCAGCTCTACTGAACTCTACTCTACTCGCCTTTTTTGCTTTTCCATTTGGAAAAAGTACCTAGTACTTGGTACCTGGTACCACCTTTTCTGGTACCTGCTCTCCTGGGGTAAAAAAAAAAAAACGACCAGGTACTAGTAGGTACTAAAATGTGACGTGACAACACCGCAGCCCACTGATTGGTCAGGCAGAATCGTCACTGCGAAAGACAATTCCGTAGTCGACCTCGGGACATCTCATTTGAGTTAGACAGACGAGTGTAAAGATTTGTGTAGTTATTATGATCATCTACCATAACTATAATAAAGGGCAAATTCAGCGTTGTGGCTGAGAAACTGGCCTCACGTGCCATCATTGAAAAAAGTCTTCAAATTGTGCTGTTTTTGAAACTTCAGGTAACTTGTTCAATTTACTGTGCGTTGCTTAACCTTACAAACATGGTTTCACTTGTTCCCCAAAGCTGAAAATTCATGAAATGCGTTTTAAGAAAATCTCGCAGAAAAATAACTTCATGGGTGTTGATGAATCATTTTGCTCTTAAAGTTATCACAGATGAGATGACGCATCATAAAGCGATGAATTCTGATTCTCTGCCGTCTCCTGCGATTTGCGCATTTGCACCATGGAACTCTGCTCTGCAATGATCACTTAAATATGCCATGCTTTAACAATCCGTTTGTTTTGCCGTCAATTTCAGAGTGAAATGTACATTTGTTCTCTATGCCTTTGACAGATATCATTGCATTGCTTTGTTAGGTGGTACGCATTTTAACGTGCAACTGAATCGGACACGACACCGGCTGCTATCCCTATGCATCAGGACAATGTCAAACAGAATATACAATTCAACATTTGCCGGACTTTAGTGCCATAAAATGGTCATGGTAGTGCACATCCCCTGATGTGAACACATAAACCTTTAACAAAATTGACAAAATAAATGTAAAGTTGAGATAACTGCAGCTATATGTGTGTCATGTTGAGGATTGCATCTCGGCAGTTTCGTGCTGCGCCGCTATGACGACCAGCTACACTAAGGCAGTACTATCCTCTAATGGAAAATGACCCCCCAGAAAAGTACCTAGTACGTAGGTGGGTGGAGTAGAGTAGAGTAGAGCTGGTACTGTGGTGGAAATTTTTATTTATTCCGGTAAGAAACACTCAGAGACAGAGAGAGTAAAATAGGATCCAGTCTTTATTTTATGCATATAGGGCCCAAGTTACATGCAGAACAAGGACAAAGGGATTCCCCTTTGCTTGGATATTTGTTTGAGCACAATGTCTTAAGTGAACGCCCCTGTGGCAAATTTCCCCCAATAGTTCATTACTCACCTCCTTTCTACAGGTACTTCTTATCCACCCCCCCCTGCTCGAAACTGATTTACACAGAAGTCTCTTCTTTCAACATTCCACAGCTAGAGGAACGCATCCCACGTACTTCTTGTTGCTGTCAGCACACCTGTCCCAGCAGAGAGGATACTCCCCCCGCAGTTATCTCACTCGGAGGCCTTATCTCAAAGCCTCGTAGGATCCCAAGGAACAGACAGCTCTGCGAGTACACTCAGGGCCTCGGAGGATCCCAAGGCTCAGAAGGCGGCAAGCACATTTCATTACACTTCTGCTTACGCACAAGCTAGATTACAAGGATAAGCAATTACGCACAACCTAGGTTACAAGGATAGGCAATTTATAACTAAATTTCTCTCACGTTTCCCCCCTTTTTATAATTGATTATCCACTAACATGCCACTTCTCTCGATTTTCAGCATGTGCTTCATTCACAGGAAATGTTTTACTCTTTATTCTACTGTTCAAACAGGTTCCCGTATTTCTATACATCATTGTATGGCTCCTTCGGCTTCTCAGGCGGAGCATGTCCTTCGTCGATGTAACGTAAACATCTGATACTGTGGGTTAGCATTCAACATTTTTCGATCTCAATCCTCTAATTATTGGAATCCCACAGCAACAGCAAAAGAGCAGTACAGCGAATCCTGCTGTTATGAGGCTCAGTACAGATGTTATTGCTGCTTTTCACCCCCCAGAAATGAGCCATGCCACCAGGTACTATCATGTACATAGTCATTCTGTTGTGTATTTGCTAGTTCTTTTAAGCGTTGCCAGGCTTGATCTATTTCTCCTCCCTCCTCATCATTTGCTGGTATGTAGGTGCAACATTCCTATTATCTGACACACTCCCCCCTGCGCTGCCGTCAACGGTTCTAGTACCATCTGATTTTGCAGTGTCATCAATCGTAAGGCAGTCAACTCTCGCTGTATGCTTCTAGATATATTACGGGTTTCGTTTATGAGTGCGCTTAGACGATAGTTTACAGCTTTCATTCGCATCATTACCTTTCCAACTCCCAGATGTGGGAACAGGGAGAGGGCGATCTCGTCCCCTGTTGACCACAACTTTGCATCTGCTGGAACATTGGTTCCCCAGATAGAATTGTGGCACTGCTGCATCTCGTCTCCGTCGTGTGGTCTTATTAGCCGCACTCACAATGTACGTGTGATCGTGTAAGTGTACATAAGCACATACCCCTCCCCAGTTTGGTGGTAATGTTACATATATTCGATGTCCATACAACTAATACCAACTGTCAACAGCTCTCGTCCCGTTCCAATGCGGTGCCTGTGGGTTACATACCGAACCATTTGGACTGTCTCCTTGACCAGAGAAAACAAACTTGTCAGTTATGCTCGGATATCCACAGAAAATCATTCGTTTCCCCTGACACCCCTGGGTTACTCCCACAAATTCTGTGCCATTTCCTTTAACACATCGCCAAAAACTGCCCCGGACTATAATGGACTACCATAAGCGGGATATTAGAACTTATATTTCCCAATTTCAGATATCCATCTTTGTCGGTGCAATATTTTAAACCAGAGTTCATAATAGGTCGAGCGGGGGTGTGCTGGGATCCATTGATGTCAATGTACTACAAGCAGTAGACACTACAATAGCGCACTTAACTGTACTATTCAGACTTAGCGTGGGCGATGCGACTTGTAACACCTCTACCCTGGGTGTAAATATAGAGGCTGGTAGGTGTGTGCACACATAACATACAGTGCGGTTTACAGAATGTGCTGTTCTATTAGCATATCTCCACCATGAGTTAGTAGCATATATGTGTGTGGGATTTCCTGATTCAGGTAGATGGTTATCTGCCCCCACATACCTTCTTGCCCTAGGCGAGGTTGGCATATGGCCTGCACTTACCATGCATGTTCCTATGATCAACAGACACAGGGAGAAGTGAGTCATCTTGTGAACCAGTCCGGAGTCTCTACTGACTTGGAGCATAAATAAGTTCTTCACCAGGTTTGAGACTGACGAGCTCTATATGCCACACCCCCCTTGGTAGCTGGACTCCCTCCAAGTCCATCCTGACCTATTCAGATGCACCCACAGGCCAGTTGGAGGAGGTACTACCTTGCAGTGTGACTGATGTATCCATGTTTCTCTCTCCTATACCCTCACTGCAGTTGTTGTGGTCAAGAGCACTTGATATGGATCTTTCCAAGTCGGTTCACTCCACTTCTGCTGTTTACCGACGCTCTGCACCAGGATCCAATCTCCGGGCTTAATCTGTCCCGGTGACAGCTCTACTACCGATCTAGGTGGAAGCACATTTCGAATCTCATTCTTCTTAGTTAACATTCTATTCATATATTCTGTCATAGTAGCTTCTTCTATTTGTGTTCTCTGCAATACATGTGGTAATTCAAATGGTTTCCCATGTACTACTTCATAAGGTAACAGCCCCAATCCCCACTGTGGTGTTATTCCCATGCTGGTTAGTGCCAATGGCAGACATGCAACCTGATTCCATTTAGTTTCTGCCATGGCTTTGCGCAATTTTGCTTTCAGGGTTCCATTATTTCTTTCCACTAATCCTGCTGATTGCGGATGATATGTACAATGCTTTTTCAATTCTATTCCTAATTCTGCTCCTAGGCGGGTCAATACTTCATTCCTAAATTCTGGCCCATTATCACTATACAACAGAGGGGAACCCTCAGGGTTCAGAGAAGACCTAAAAAAATCTGGCCAAAAAAATAGGAATAAATAAAAAATAATTATTATTTTTTAAATTTCTATCTCATTTAATTTAATACAATACATTTAATACATTTTCTCTCATCTATGTTCTAAAGTTAATCTTACTGTCAAGTTCACATCAGCAATGAAAGGGTTACTGTCCTGAAAACATGATCGGCTGGCTCATTAATTGGTTAGGACTTCATGAATCTGGGGGAAGGCCAAGCTATGCATAAAGCTATGTGTCTTGGTTTGGAGAGTGAGGGGCAAATTGACCAATCATGGTTTGATTTTAAGTGGGTGGGAGAAAAACAAAAGATTGTAGGCCTTCGTGAAGTCCGAACATCGTAATCTCGGCAGAGTGATGAGAGCGGGTGAGAGACAGAGTTAAATGGCGGAAGACGAGAGCGACGTTGTGGCTAGCTTGATACCATCGCCTTTTTCAAGGCGACCTTTCACAGAAAAACTTCAAATAATAAAAAACGGAAGACCAACTCCAGAACTGGAATTAAAAGAAAACGTTAAGAAAGTGGAAAGGCATTTCAAGACGGAAAATTATCAGCGCTATCCGTGGACGACGGGCTGTAAGAGAGCACCAAAGGTGTATAAAGTAGGCCTACTCAAAAAAAAAACTTAGTAAAAGTAGAAGTACCATAACTGAAAGTTACTTTGGTAAAAGTTGAAGTCACCCATAAGAAAATTACTGGAGTCTTAAAGTAGCTCACATTAAATGTACTTATCTTGTGAAAAAATATACTTAAGTATCAAAAGTGCAAGTACGAGTACAAAGTATTTTTCATAGTATGCATAGAAAGAAGCAAAACAACCACACATTCGCTCTCATTTATCAAACGTGCGTACACCTAAAAAATGGGTGCACGCCAAATCTCCCGCAAGGATCGGCATTTATCAATCTGAACGTGAGCGAACGATCCGCAAAAATCTCACGCCAGGTCTGACCAGGCATACGCAGATTTGAAACCAGCGAACAACATGCAGGAACGAGTGCAGCTGTCAAAATGAGTAATAAAGCATATGCAGCGATGCAGATGTCATGCTGTTGTTGCTCTTATTAGTAAAATGAATAAATAGGCTAAATAAATAAATAAATAGGCTAAATTAATAAATGAATAAATAAGACACCTGTGTTGAGAAATTAATTCAACTTATATTTTGAGACAACCTGCTTGTCAGGCCAGACAGCTGACAATTAGAATCAATTTTATTAAGCGCAATGCGTGGCTTGGCACTGTCAGATATGCAGTGTGGTATGTCAGATGCTCATCCAGTCAGATATATAGCCTACTGAACAACAAAAGAAACGCAAGTTAATTAAAGGCAGACTGGAAAATAAGTTTGCGCCAGTTGATGACCATTCCAGTGCCGCTTAGAAAGTGCCGCTTAAAATAAGTTTGGCCTAGAAAACATTTTTAGCTTTGTACACACTTGAAATAAGTGTGGGCAATGGAGAAATGTGCATCTTGGCCACACTTATAAGTGCTTCTGACGCAAATTTCGATAAATTTTTGTGCTTGGACGCACTTAAATAAGTGCGAATAGTCACTTCGATTTATTAATGAATGAAACCTCTACTGTACTCCGGTTTTCCACCCCAACGGTGTTTACCGCAACAGCAATAGTTTTCCAAACTGCAGCCTTCTTGGCTCTCTTTATGCCACTCTTAAGGCTTCCAAATAAAATTATTTTGTTTTTCTGCACCTCGGATGTGATAATTTATATTACCTCCTCAGTGAAGTTCTTTCTTCTTTGCCGTCTTTCGAGAGTCTATGTCTTAAAGTGGGCAGGTCTATGCCTCCAGGAGCATGAATTTATAGGGGCGTGTCATGTAAATTACGATGGTTTCAGCTGCCAGATTTATCAACACCACGCCAGTTCTACACCGAAATCAGCGACGTTCACACTTTTAGTAAATCAGACGTGACTCCTGGCGAACGCTGCTATTTACACCAGAATCTACACCAGATCCTATGCAAGTTTGATAAATGAGGGCCATTGTCCTCTCCTTGTTCTCTTTAATCAACTTTCAGGTGAATGAAAGTATTCAAAAAACAAACAGGCAGTCTCTGCTTTATATTCTTCTTCATCTTCTTCTTTGAGTTTACTGGCATTTTAAAAAACCACTATAATTGACTACAATTAATAGTAGAATGACATAGGATCAATATAATGTCGAATTTTTGCTTCAGAAAACTGATTTTTCTTTACTACTAATTCAGATACCATTGACTGACTGTAGCTGAAGTGGTTGCTACAGAGGACAACGATTGTTTCTTTAGCAAGAGATAATTTTTTTTAAACTGCTAGATAGATAACATGGGCAAGTACATTGAGCAGTTTGCACATCAGGCATAGCTGAGGAGTTAAATTCAGGCAATTCCTGAAAAACAGGGATTGGAGTGAACTCGTCCATATTCTAAACCGAGCTCGGCTTGCTTGTGAATATTCACTAACTGATCTGGGGGTGCCATCTAGTGATAGAATATTGTAACTGCGTACATAAATTTACAGCTCCATGTCTGCTGGCGGACATACCTACACAAAGACACCCTGCCGAGCACCGTTGTTCTTCTCGAACACGCCAAATCCAGATAATCCTTAAATGATGAATTACATTCTTATTTTAATTTGTAACAAAGTGGCCAGACTCAAAGTAACGAAGTATACTTTTTATGTTGTAAATGTAGTAGAGTATAAGTAAAAGTCCTGGTTAAAAAAAACTTAAGTACAAATCCTCAAAATAACTCAACCCTTTCAATTCATCACAATGTTGCTTTTTTTCCGTGGTGACGTCTTTTCTCGGCGGTGATGGCTGAGGTGAAGGCTCAGCTGTAGTGCTCACGGTTCGCCACTGCTATTCAATGCCTTTAGTATTCCCCACCTGGGAATAATTTCTCTACTCAGAATTTTTGCTACTGTGATTGCATCTATAGATTTGACTGGGAAGGCTTCTACCCATTTAGAGAAGGGTCATATTAATACTAACGCATACCTCTTCCCTTTGCATGGTGTTAGATGTATAAAATCCTTCATCCATGTATGGAATGGCTCCGGGGGTGTAGGGATTGCTCCTTTCTGTACTACTAGACCTCCCCGTGTGTTATGACTTTGTCATGTTGGGCATTTCTCAGAAAGATTTTTAAGATAGGCGGTGAGTCCAATGGTATATTAACTTTGATCTATTAACCCTGGCATCCCCCCTTTGATACATGGCATTGCCCATATCCCAAATCTGCAGCCATATGAAAGAGAGATTTCGGCAATATAGGCTTACCATTGGGTCCCATCCACCCTTTTTCAGTGTGTTACGCTCCATGTGACGTCCATTAACATTTTTCTTGTGGGGGAGCGGCATCTTGCTCCACTCGTAGCAGGTCCTGCGAGATTGAGTCTTCAAATTGGAGTAGTAGCCCCACAAGAGTGTGTTTGGCTACTGGCTTTGCTTCTTTGTCTGCTAAGGCGTTAGCCAAACTAATTGGGTCAACATGTTTGGTATGAGCCTGCACTTTGATCATGGCCTATTCCTTAGGTAATTGGAGTGCTTGTAGCAGCTGCAATATCAGCTGGGCATGGGTTATGGGTTTCCCTGCGGAGGTAACCGTGCCCCGATTACGCCATTGTCCAGCGAAGACATGGCAGGTGGAATGAGCATATTGAGAATCAGTATATATGTTTGCTCGCTGATCTTTAGCCAGCTGACATGCTTTAGTGAGCGCTATCAGCTCTGCTGCTTGTGCAGAGTGAGTGGGCGGCAGGGGGCCACTATCAACACAGCTATCATAAGTACAGACAGCATATCCAACACATGGGTTGCCTTTGTCATCTTGTGACGCCGAACCATCAACAAAGTATTCAATATCAGGATGTTATAGAGGGATGTCCTTGAGACCAGTACGCGCAGAGGTAATATATAAGACGTCTTTTAACACGTCAGCCTAATCAACAATAAATTTAGAATAAGAAAAATAATACGTGATCACATTATTAGTGGACTTTTTTCAATTTTATGGTGGTACCACGTTTTGAATTTAGTCTTGTGTTAATACTCCGAATTGGATTTTTCCAAATCCATTTCAGAAGGTAAACTTTTTAGTTGCAAACCCGCAGTTGAATCCTTAGCTCGCCAACTTATCATTTTCACTCTAGGTTATTTTCATCTCTTCTCTTCTGCAGTGAGCACTCTGTGAAAAGTTCCAAGAGGAGTTAGATACAAACAACAATGAACAAAAACTCAATTTTGTTGCTTTTCCACTTGCTTGGGTCCTTTCCTGTAAAAGTTAAATAAACAGGGGAAAGGTTATTAGCCACTCAAGTTTCTTTGCCATGTAGAACCAGTGGTTGACACTTAGTTCCTTTTCAAAACGGAGAAAAGATCCTTCATTAATCATTCATTGCATTTCCTTGGTCAGGAAAGCTTTCACTCACCTTTTTTAAATCACAATGCATACAAAGTGTTTTTTTTTTTTTTCAATGAATTATGATTGAGGAATCCACCTCAGTCTAGGGTTCCGCTCAACGCATGGAGGAGATGCACAGTCAGGGCTTATTAGCTCCAGCCATTGTGACAATTCCCCATGTCATCAGCAGAACCGGGTGGAGTTGCTTTAGACTGTGTTACAATATGCTTTTTTTATAAATTCAAGAACATGGATAAATATTCAACTGTGATACAGTTTTTCATGGGATCCAAACACATAAAGGTAAATAGTCATGACAAATTTGGTCAGCTCAGTCTGTTTCTGTTAACACTCAAGATTCAAGTTCACTGAGATTTTTTTTTTATTGTTTTATAAATCTAGTATGCACCATTAAATGTCAAACTATATTTTTTATTTATTGGTACTTCTCTGATCATTTTACCCTATTTTTTTACCTTCAAATAGCAATTGAAATTTTACAATACTTGGAACAGAAAACTCTGTATCAATTAAATTTGGCACACAGTCTCTTACTGTATACAGTGTTCGGCAGTGGTTACTTTAGAAAATTTTGAACAATTTGTGTTATTCCTTTTCTTTCTCAGCATTATTTTCTCTTCATTTACTTCCCAGAGATATGCTTCTAGCACACCGATCTCACACAGTCTAATTATTTACAGAAAACTGCTTAGATTTTCTAGCTCTTTAGAACCAGGCAATGTATTTCTTTCTCGTACATTAATCATTTTCCCCGATCCTCAGTTTTTACTCAAAGCAATTCAATTAGCCACAACATTAGAAACACTTGTCCACATTTGTGTAATTGACGTTCAATTGTTACTTCCTCTAAACTTCCCTCTGTTTATAGTTGCTGATCGTTCAAGGAGGGTATAGATTTGTTTAGTGAAGAAATAGGCACTTTTATTTAGTTTCATAAGGAATAACTATTCTTGTTCACTTCTGTAACTTTGTCATTTTACAACTCCACTGCCATTAAAATGGCTAAACTCCTGCAAATTTGCGCTGCTATTATACCCACTTTTCTTGGAAATTTCACTTTTTACCAATTCTGCAATTACTGTTAGAATTCCATAAAATGCTGTAAATATAGACCAGGGGTCACCAACTCTGTTCCTGGAGAGCTACCATGTGAGGTATCGTTCAGGAACCAGTCGCGATAACCAGAAATAGCAAAAAATGTGATTTTATTAGCGAGGGGGTAAACCCCCGCAGGACCGAAGGCAAAAGTACAAAGTCCACAATCCAAAATCACAATCCTAGGGGCAGAATCCAGAGTCGAAAAACCAGGGCAGCAATACAGAAATCGTGGTCAGACAAAAAAAGTTTCGATACACAGGAGCAGATATTAAAGCCAAATCAGAGCCAAAAAGAGGTAGTCGGGCGGTCCAGTCAGAAAGGTAACACAATGAGTACAAGGCGAGAAACAAAAGCAGCACAGGTAAACACGAGAAACGTTCTGACGGGGAACTGCAGTGAGAAGACAGCTTAAATACACTCAAGGGAAGTCACATGCTATGATTAGGATCAGGTGAAGAGGATCAAACTAATTACGTGGGAGCAAAACATGAGGGAGAACCTAACCGCATGAAATTGGCAAAAGCCAAAACGCGGACAGGGATCACGAGACAACCTATGACAAGACATACAGCTCCGGTTAGGGAGTTCTAACGTGCACAGATAAGAGGCAGGACAGAGTGGAACAGGTGCGGAGGATCCGCTGAATTGCAGCAAAGACTAAGTGAAGGCAAGAGGCGGAGACTAGAACAGGGCGAGTGCTGAGAGCTTGTTAATCAATTAGTAAGTGCAGCTATACAATCCCTGGTGCTCGTTAGTAAGTTAGTATTATATACAATGTTAGTCTGGGTTAGTAACTTAATAAAACAACAAACTGTTAGTATTGGTTAGTAAAATAGAAAAGAGAGGCAAAGGAAGAAAACAAGATTGGAAGGAATGTTTGAAGCCCAGAAACCATGAAATCACCTAAACATGTGACACGCAGGACTGGGGAGAAGCTGTAGCTTACAAAAGACCAGACAGGGGAGACAAAGTGCAAAGAAGGGCATGGCAAAACATGGACCGGACTATAAAAGAAAAGTGGAATGGGAATGGCAAAAACGAAAACATGGCAAAATACAAAAACTAAACAGAACATGGCAAAACCTAACAGACATGATCATAAACATAACAGGGAATAGGGAAAACATAACAAGCATGGCAGAAACATAATAAACATGGCAGAATCAAGGCAGACATGGCAGAACCAGAACAGACAGAGCAGAATCATGACAGTACCCCCCCACGAAACACCTCCAGGCGTTTCAACCAGCTGGTCTGGAGTGCGTAGCATGATAATCAGTGATTAATGATTTGTCGAGGATGTAGCGGGAAGGGACCCAGCTGCGGTGCTCCGGACCGTAGCCCTCCCAGTCGACGAGGTACTGGAATCCGCGATCCTCGTCGACGGCAGTCCAGCAATGTCCGCACAGTGTAGGCCTCGCCTCCGTCGATGATGCGGGTGGGTGGTGGGGGATCAGGGCCAGAAGACAGGGGGTGGGTAACAACAGGCTTAATCTGGGACACATGAAAGGTAGGGTGAATACGGCGCATAGAAAGGGGCAGACGGAGGCGAACAGCAGTGGAGCTAAACACTTTCTCTATGGTGAAAGGGCCTAGGAATCTAGGGAACAGTTTCCCACCACTCCCCCTCAAGGGAATGTCCCTGGAGGACAGCCAAACGCGCTGCCCAGGTCGGTAGGATGGGGCAGCGATGCGTCTCTTATCTGCTCGGGCTTTCATCCGGGCAACCGACCTGAGCAGCGCCTCCCGAGTGGTCCTCCAGGTACGCCTGCAGCGGCGCACAAACGCACGGGCTGACGGAACTGCAACCTCCTCCTCCTGGCAGGGAAACAAGGGTGGTTGGTAACCAAGGCAGGCTTTGAAAGGGGAAAGTCCGGAGACTGCAGAGGTGTGGCTATTTATAGCGTATTCGGCCCAGGGGAGTTGATGGCTCCAGGAGGAGGGGTTCTTGAGACAGAGGCATCATAACACAGTCTCTATGCACTGGTTGGCCCGCTCGGTCTGGCCGTTGGTTTGGGGGTGAAAACCTGATGATAGACTAACAGATGTGCCTAGTGATTTGCAAAAAAAACAAAAAGATTTCCAAAACTTGGCTGTGAACTGTGGACCGCGATCGAAGTGATGTCAGTGGGGATTCCGTGTAATCTAATGACGTGTTGGATGATGAGGGTGGCTGTTTCTTGGGCAGTGGGAAGCTTAGTGAGGGGAACAAAATGAACAGCTTTGGAGAACCTGTCGACTATAGTGAGGATGGTAGTGAAGTGATTGGAAGGGGGAAGACCGGTGATGAAATCAAGTGCTATGTGTGACCAAGGGCGTCTGGAGGAGGGTAAGGGTTGTAAAAGGCCGTGAGGGGTTGGTGTGATACCTTTGCTTGGGCACAGACCGAGCAGGCAGAAACATAACCTTGGGCGTCTTTTGTTGATGCCGGCCACCAGAAGCGACGGGTTATGAAATCTAGGGTGCGCGATCCCAGGATGGCAAGAGGTTGAGGCGTGCCCCCAGTCGAGGACTCGGGCGCAGACTAGCAGGCACAAACAGACAGTGATCAGGACAGGCAATAGGGGCAGCAGAATCGTCTTGGGCATTTCTCACCTCCGTTTCAATGTCCATAGCCACAGCGTTGACAAAAGTCTCCTTGGGGAGGATGGTGTCTGGACTGGGTTGGTCTTTGTCAGTCTCAAAGCAGCGTGAGAGAGCGTCAGGTTTGGTGTTCTTACTGCCGGGGCGATATGCGAGGTGAAAATTGAAACGTGAGAAAAATAAAGCCCACCTGGCCTGTCGGGGATTCAACCTCTTGGCAGACTGGAGGTACTCCAGGTTCTTATGGTCAGTCCATACCAGGAACAGAAGTTCAGCCCCCTCAAGCCATTGCCTCCACTCCTCCAATGCCAACTTGACGGCCAACAGCTCACGGTTGCCAATGTCGTAGTTCCTTTCTGCGGCACTTAGGCGGCGGGAGAAGTAAGCACAGGGGTGAATCTTACTGTCCTTGGGAGACCTCTGTGAGAGGACGGCCCCTACTCCCACGTTTGAGGCGTCCACCTCCACCATGAACTGGAGAGAGGGGTCAGGGATGGTTAGAATGGGGGCAGAAGTAAACCGGGTCTTGAGCTCTTGGAAGGCTTGATCAGCTTCTTTGGACCATCGGAATTGGATCTTACTAGAAGTTAAAGCGGTGAGGGGAGCAGCCACAGAACTGTAATTACGGATGAACCGTCTGTAAAAATTAGCAAATCCCAGAAAGCGTTGTAATGACTTACGATCAGGGGGCTTGGGCCAGTTGGTGACAGCTTCCACCTTGACCGGGTCCATCTGGATGGTGTCTGGCGAGATGATGTACCCCAGGAAGGATGTGGTTTGGACTGAGAACTCACATTTTTCAGCCTTGACGAAGAGCCGGTTTTCAAGGAGACGTTTGAGAACAAGGCGCACATGATGAACATGGTCCTCCTCTGACTTGGAAAAAATCAAAATGTCGTCAAGGTAAACAAATACAAACTTATTAATCATGTCTCGGAGAACATCGTTTACAAGATTCTGGAAGACTGCTGGGGCGTTAGAAAGTCCAAAGGGTAAGACCAAATACTCCCAGTGACCAGTAGGGGTGTTAAAAGCAGTCTTCCACTCGTCCCCTTCACGGATACGAACTAGGTGATATGCATTACGTAGATCTAGCTTGGTGAAGACTTTCGCCCCCTGGAGGAGGTCGAATGCAGTGTTCATAAGGGGTAAAGGATATCTATTTTTGATGGTAATGTCATTCAGGCCCCGGTAGTCGATACAAGGCCGCAAGGACCCATCCTTTTTCCCCACAAAAAAAAAATCCCGCTCCAGCAGGAGAAGAGGAGGGCGAATTATACCTGCAGCAAGCGATTCGCTGAGGTATTTTTCCATAGCCAGGGTCTCAGGGCGTGACAGTGAATACAGGCGACCTCTAGGGGGCATAGTGCCAGGCTTGAGTTCTATTGCACAATCATATGGTCTGTGTGGGGGTCGGCTGGTGGCACAAGACTTAGAGAATACTTCCTTAAGATCTAGGTATTCAGGGGGAACCTTCTCCAGGTTCGGGATATCTTCAGGCGGGTGAACAGGAACATGAACCAGGGCGTCATTGAGACAGGTCTGAGCACAACCAGGACTCCAGCCTTTAATCTCGTGCCTACCCCAGTCAATTTCAGGGAGGTGTTTAGCCATCCAGGGGTGTCCGAGGACGACTGGGGCATGTGGAGACTGAATGAGGTAGAACTTGATGGTCTCCTGATGATTGCCAGAGATCCGTAGCTTGATAGGGCTGGTGACGTGAGAGATGTGGGTAATGCTTTGGCCGCTGATTGAACTGGCAACACGATCAGGAAAGATCTGTTAGATGGGGATGGCCCACTTCTGGGCTAATTCCTGATCAATGAAGTTCTCTTCGGCCCCCGAGTCAATCAGGGCGGTGGTCTTCCTTCCTCCCCCAGCCCACTCTAGGGAGACAGGAAAGCAGGTGCGGCTTCTTGAGGACTGATCCATAGGGGTAACGCCCACTAACGCTCCTCTGCCGCCTTTTACTGGGCACCGGGAGATGTAGTGTCCTCCCTTGCCACAGTAAAAACAAGCCCGCTCCCTACGCCGGCGTTCCCTCTCCTCGCTGGTGACTTTAGTTCGGCCCAACTGCATGGGTTCCGAATCGAGGAGAGGCTTAGATGTATCAGATAGAGGTAGGGAAGGCATAGTCACCGGTGGCTTGGGAGTACTGGCTCTGATGGCGGATCGTCTACGTTCCTCCAGGCGGGAGTCAATGCGGATTGCCATCTCAATAATCCGCTCCAGACTCTCGGGCAGGTCTCGTGGAAGTAGCTCATCTTTAATACGTCCGGAAAGCCCAAAGATGAAGGCGTCATATAGGGCTCGCTCCTGCCATCCGCTATTAGTGGCTAAGGTCTGGAATTCGATGGCGTAGTCTGACACAGAACGACCCCCCTGGCGAATGCGAAGAATCTCCCTCCCAGCCTCGTGCCCGTGTCTGGAGCGGTCGAACACCCGCTTCATCTCCTCTCCCAGCAGATCAGAAGACTGGGCACAAGGAAGCCCCGCCTCCCAGGCAGAGGTAGCCCACTGCTTAGCCCTCCCCGTGAGCTGCGTTATGATGTAGGCAACGCGAGCTTGCTCGGTGGGGAACGTGGAGGGCTGTAGGCTAAAGATTAGCTTGCACTGGGTAAGGAAGGCTCGGCAGGATCCCGGGTCACCATCGTACTTCTCGGGGGGAGGTAGACGTGGCTCGTGAATCGGGAGCGGAGGAGCAGAAGCGGGACCAGGCACGGGGGCAGACATGGCGGTGGTAGGCTGTTGGGGAGTGCGGATGGTTTGAGCATTCTGCAAAGAGCGGGTGAGGTCGGCCATCTGGTGCGTCATGGCTTGCATGTGCTGCATCATCGCCCGTAGCTGGCGTTGCTGTAGCTCCAGCTGAGCGCCCTGTTCCTCTACTGCCACCTGCAGAGGCTGGTTACTCGCTGGCTCCATGCTGGTCAGAACATACAGTGAGGTATCGTTCAGGAACCAGTCGCGATAACCAGAAATAGCAAAAAATGTGATTTTATTAGCGAGGGGGTAAACCCCCGCAAGACCGAAGGCAAAAGTACAAAGTCCACAATCCAAAATCACAATCCTAGGGTCAGAATCCAGAGTCGAAAAACCAGGGCAGCAATACAGAAATCGTGGTCAGACAAAAAAGGGTTCGATACACAGGAGCAGATATTAAAAGCCAAATCAGAGCCAAAAAGAGGTAGTCGGGCGGTCCAGTCAGAAAGGTAACACAATGAGTACAAGGCGAGAAACAAAAAGCAGCACAGGTAAACACGAGAAACGTTCTGACGGGGAACTGCAGTGAGAAGCCAGCTTAAATACACTCAAGGGAAGTCACATGCTATGATTAGGATCAGGTGAAGAGGATCAGACTAATTACGTGGGAGCAAAACATGAGGGAGAACCTAACCACATGAAATTGGCAAAAGCCAAAACGCGGACAGGGATCACGAGACAACCTATGACAAGACATACAGCTCCGGTTAGGGAGTTCTAACGTGCACAGATAAGAGGCAGGACAGAGTGGAACAGGTGCGGAGGATCCGCTGAATTGCAGCAAAGACTAAGTGAAGGCAAGAGGCGGAGACTAGAACAGGGCGAGTGCTGAGAGCTTGTTAATCAATTAGTAAGTGCAGCTATACAATCCCTGGTGCTCGTTAGTAAGTTAGTATTATATACAATGTTAGTCTGGGTTAGTAACTTAATAAAACAACAAACTGTTAGTATTGGTTAGTAAAATAGAAAAGAGAGGCAAAGGAAGAAAACAAGATTGGAAGGAATGTTTGAAGCCCAGAAACCATGAAATCACCTAAACATGTGACACGCAGGACTGGGGAGAAGTTGTAGCTTACAAAAGACCAGACAGGGGAGACAAAGTGCAAAGAAGGGCATGGCAAAACATGGACTGGACTTAACAGAAAAGTGGAATAGGAATGGCAAAAACAAAAACATGGCAAAATACAAAAACTAAACAGAACATGGCAAAACCTAACAGACATGATCATAAACATAACAGGGAATAGGGAAAACATAACAAGCATGGCAGAAACATAATAAACATGGCAGAATCAAGGCAGACATGGCAGAACCAGAACAGACAGAGCAGAATCATGACATACCATCCTGTAGGTTTCTGCTCTTCCTCTTATTCAGCACACCTGATTCAACTAATTAGCTACTAAACAAGATCACAAGCTGGGCAATTGAGTGACTAATTAGTTGAATCAGGTGTGCTGAATTGGAGATAGAGCAAACACCTACAGGATGGTAGCCCTCCAGGAACAGAGTTGGTGACACCTGATATAGACTAATCATCGGGCACCTTAAATTATTCTTGAACGAATTGTTAGTATCTTGATGAATGCTAATTTTATTGTAGGCATCTATATAAGGCCCTTCATGGAATAGAATGACAACTGTATTCAATCTAACAAAGAGAAAACTAACAAATATGCCAGCCATGCAGTTGTTTGCAGACTCTCACAGAGTTAGGTTCATTCACATTGATTTCCACACACACAATGTGAGCTCAGAATACATACACACACATGCACACGCACACCTCAGTGCACTTTCCTTTTTTACATTCATTCACATTAGAAAATATCCAAGGTTCTAATTTTCTTATGACCCGACACCATTTCTGCTTCGGTAACATATGCAGACAACGCTCTATTTCAATAGCATTCAATCGGTAACTTGTTATAAATGGTTCAAACCAGGCACAGAACGCCTGGTATCCCTTTTGTGGATGGGAACACCCTTCCATAGCTGCGCGCATATTTCCGGCCGTCCTTGCACAATACACCCACCGCGTTTCGCCATTACCCGCGGACACTTCTCTTTGTGGGGCCAACAGTCCCATAGATTCATCTTCATCCTCATCTCTACTACCACCGGACATATGAGTGCGCTGTATCTCGTATGAGTTTACTCGTATGGGAAGGCTTCAGCTGCCCACTAAACCCAAAATCCTTTACCCATAATGATTCCCACTTCCCTGGACCATTATGCCGAAATTCTACACACTCCCCATTCGCGGTCAAAACCATATCCTCCTTTACTTTACTGTTGGCCTTTCCCATTCTTAGTTTTACTTTCTCTGTCTCATATTAGTAAAACCGAATTTTACTAATTCCGAAAATTCTGTCACTCACCTGCTCCTCCTCTCCCTTATGGAGAACCTCCCTCCTGGCCTCACTATACGCTCAAAGAGCCTTGACTTGCTCCGAGCTGAGGACTTTTGTTCATTTCGCAGACGGCCCGTGCCAGTTTTCAGTCGGTGCCGATTCTCCAGGGAGTGCAGGTGAGATACTGGAATCCTGGACGAGCCCCCAAATGTGGTGGAAATTTTTATTTATTCCTGTAAGAAACACTCAGAGACAGAGATAATAAAATAGGATCCAGTCTTTATTATATGCATATAGGGTCCAAGTTGCATGCAGAACAAGGACAAAGGGATTCCCCTTTGCTTGGATATTTGTACGAGCACAATGTCTTAAGTGTACCTCCCCGTGGCAAACTTCCCCCAATAGTTCATTACTTGCCTCCTTCCTACAGGTACTTCTAATCCACTCCCCCTGCTCGAAACTGATTTACACAGAAGTTTCTTCTTTCAGCATTCCACAGCTAGAGGAATGCATCCCATGTACTTCTGGTTGCTATCAGCACACCAGTCCCAGCGGAGAAGAGACTCCCCCTGCAGTTATCTCACTCCGAGGCCTTGTCTCAAGGCCTCGTAGGATCACAAGGAACACACAGCTCTGCCAGTACACTCAGGGCCTCGGAGGATCCCAAGGCTCAGAAGGCGGCAAGGACACCTCATCACACTCTGCTTTCGCACAAGCTAGATTACAAGGATAAGCAATTACGCACAAACTAGGTTACAAGGATAAGCAATTTATAACTAAATTTCTCTCACAGGTACCACGTAGTGGAAAAGTGCCATTAGTTCTTTCTGACAGCAATATTCGCAATTGTTCACAATCAAATTTTAAGGTATTTGAGAGGTCATGGACAAACTTGGAAACAAATTTGAAATCGGCGATACAAGTAGTAGGGCAGACCAAAACAGTATTTATGGTATCATGGGGATCAGTATAAAATGTGCAATAAATATAAATTGGAAACCAATGCCAATGTGAAGAAATAGTTAAACTACATAAGAAAATACATTCGCACTTGGTCTTTTTCTCTTGTACAGAATAAATCGAAATGATGGCTTTGCCCCTGATGCCCTGCAGCAGCCTCTGGACATCAGCACCAAGTGGGATGTTCCTGTGAATTTCATGGCCTGCACATAGTGTAAAGCAAGGACAGTATTGCTGGCTGCAGTTTGGACATCAGACTTAAGGGAAAAATGGTGAAGCATCAGCTACACAAAACACATGCAATGTTTCAGGTGAACTATGTGACAACGCACCATTGAGGATTTAAAAAATAATAACAAATAGATAAATGAAGAAAAAAGGAAGAAGACTGAATGAACACATTGTTACATTGTAATAATGCAATGATGCTAAGGTGCAGGTTAACACGGAGAGATGGGTCATGAAGGCAGAAACAACATATTTCACTGGCAGGGCTGGACTGGGACAAAAAAAACGGCCCAGGCATTTTCGGCCGTGGTGGCCCAACCTGATCGTGACGTGACGGCCTCCCATACGCAGACACTTTGCTGTCACCAAAAGTTTAAATTAAGCTCAGTCGTAGCCTACATGCCCTGGAACTCCACACAGAAAGGCCCCAGGCCGGAATTGAACCCACAGCCTTCTTGCTGTGTGGTGGCAGTGCTAATCACTGCACCACCATGGCAAAGAAGTTATTATTATTATTAATAATAATATTATTCATATATTTACATGAATAAATGTGAAAAAGGAATGTGACTTTGGGGCCATTTATAATTTTTCAATAAGACCATTGCACTATTTGGATTGATTCATACATAACCTTTTTAAATAACGTTACATATCTTACAGACTCAACAGGGCATAGAATAGCTCACTAGCTTCAGAACCGCAGTACTCGCTGGTTGCAAGTTTAATGGCAGGTGATTCTGAACATCAAGACAGGGTTTTAAATAGGAAAATTTTTAAGTCTTCCTTGCTGTATTCCAGGACAAATTTTATTTGCCACCGTAAAACAAAGAATCATCAAATAGTAGGTTATCGGCAGCTGGTCCATCAGTGGGGACCTTCTGTAAGCTCAAGCAAATTTTAACCGAATACATACTTGCGATAGCCTATTAATTCAACGTCAGTCTTTACCGCTTTCCGTGTCCCCCTCCAAATGAAAACTGCTTGCTACATGAGGATCATCGTGGCCAAACAGCTGTTTAATTTTTTTAGCGTTTGAAAGCCTGAGGCTCCAATGTCTGTTTACTTTATTCTCGAAGCTTTTCCGTCTCTCTGCTGCTTTCTGACATTTTTGTCTGATGTTGTAGTCTTTTTTTTTCTTTTTTGTCTGATGTCGTAGGCGAAACACGTTTTTAGACTGTTAACGCAACTGGGGACAAGCAAAGCCACTGATCAAACTAATTTCCCAGCAAGCCTGCCTTCTCAAACTTTTAGGACGAAAGCAACAATATTAAATAAACTGTACATGGCTTAAGCCTATGCATTGTTTTTTTTTATCTGCAAGAATACAGTTTTTCGGTAATTCCTATATCATAAAACAAATATATAAATAGATACTGAAAAATGGCCAAGATGCAAGATAACAGGAATAGTGCAGTAGAAGAATAAAAAGTGGTATATAAGGCATGTATCACCTAAAAATCAAAATGAGGATAATCTCAGGGCGAGTTCCCCGTATAACGTATTGTAAAGGGAGATATACAGTACCTACGTATTGGTATTCTCGATATGATATGGGGGTGGTGATCTGGGTCAGATCCTCTATGGGTACCCTCTGTTGCCTAGTAGTATATTGCCATGGGAAGATAACAGGTGCTGAACATAGATAGGGCTATTCCACAGGACTGTAGGATCATGGAGAGACCCAGGGTAACTGACAAATGCATCTAAGAAATTTCCAAGAGGGGCTACAGATTTTCTGCATTTTATTTGACAGATAAATCTTTCTATTACTGTTGCACTGTCTTGTGGTCCTTACAGGTGGCTTTATTAATGAATGGCTTCCACAGCCTTCCAGAATGCAGTGTCCTGCCCGCTAGCAGATCCCTACACCATTGGCTTCCACATTCCCTAAATTGGGGAGTTTGATAATTCTTGGAAAGAAGCCCATCATGTTGTGCATGGCATGAACCAATCTGTGTACTGCGCTGTGCGGGATAGCAAACATTTCTGACACAACTCTTTGATGCCCTACCAACGAGCTTGTGCACAAGTATTGAAACTGTTTCCCCAGCCATGATGCATCATACTAGGTAGCATCCTATTGAGCATGTGGATTACCCTCTTGTTCTTCTTCTATACTGCAATGTTTCTCTCTAAAGATTAATATTTCAAGTGAATAAAGACTTTCCTGAAGTTCCTAAAGTCTGTCTTTGTTTTTTCATGACACCTAGTGGTTCCAATCAGAGACTAATTGTCAATTTCAAATATTTACGTGGTAGAGAAAATCACTAAATTATAAAACTGTCAAAGACACTGATGAATATATGTATTATTAGTCGTGGGAACTGCATAGTTTTTAATTCCAGTTTTTTCGTATCAGTTTAAGCATATTTGAAAACGTAGGCTGATGTCTACTACTGTAAACAAGTATTGACCTGACAACCGACATCAGTGCTGACGAGCGTGGATGTCCTACAGAGCACTGCCCTTGCTCAGCTCTCCAACTGGCTGGCCTCCGTCGTGTCCATTTAGCATGATTTATCTCAGCCACCGAACCTTTTTTTTCCATTTCCAAAAAAACATAAATAAAAACAAAACGAGCATAGTGACAGAAAAATACCGGTTCCACATTTGATGATAATCTGCTGGTTAACTGCTGGAAAATAACGTAAACTAACACTGGTGTTTAGAAAGCAAGGATATCACTTTATTATGTTGCTTGTTTATTGAATATCGGGAGAAGCACAGAATATTCGTCTATTATCTTCCGATTGATGAATGGAATGAAAATGAGAATTCAACGCAAGTCCTAAACTACATCAGCTAACTAATTATATACATCTACGTTTACGAAATAATTTAACGAACGCGAAACTACATGTTCTTCAGTTTTACTGGAGCGTCAACAACAACAAACAAGCATTCAGACAATTCATAGTCTCGCCCAACAGCCCGAAATTTATGTCATGCCGTGAGGTCAGCCCAAGGTGTTTACATGTGAAAGATGATTGAAATCAGTCAAGTGGTTCTGGAGATATCTACCCGGAAACACACAGACAGACAGACAGACTCACAAGGTGATTACAATAGTCTCGCAAACCCCTACGGGGGCTCGACTAAATAAAAATGTTAATGGTAACAGGTCAAATGTCTCCACGAAGTGTGAGTGCGTTCCACAATGCTCACAAAGTTCCGTGCTACCACACTTCCACACTCCCGAGTCTACACTTCCTTGCTACGACTGGAGTGCGCACTCGGAAGCACCGTAGTGCAGAGCACTCAAGTGTGCGGTTTGAGACGCAGCTCCTGTTTCGCACCAAGCTACACTGTTGAGATGGGGATCACTCATATACTTACCCCTAATGCCAATAGCTATGTTTCCATCCACTTGTCAATCGAATTATCTGAAGTTCGCCAAAAATATTCATGCGAATAAAGGCAGTGAAAATGCATTACCACCTAACAGCATTAAAGCGAATAAAAAGTTGTGCGTAATGACGTCACTTGCTGCTTTGCGATCAAATCGGTGTATCGAATAGATTTCTGACATTTTAAGCTGTTTCCATTCATTTTCGCACCGCATCATAGAACCTTCGAGTGAACAGAAGTAGTGTGGTAGCCAACAGAATTAACTAGTTAGCAATAATGGATCGCGTCTCCCAACAAATGATGATAATTGCACAAGTTGTAATAGTGCTCATGTGCCAGCTATTAGCAACATGCAAACCATTATCAGAAAACAGCGCAACGACATCGAAACACCGTCACGATGCAGTCGCAGATTTATTCGCAAATACCGTTTCCATCAGCAGTTATCGCATAAACCTTTTACCGATCAAGAAGAAAAATCCGATGAGATCAACCGTATAAACTTAATGTCGATATCTTGAAAATCAAGTCAAATTTCACCGGCATTTTTTATTCCATAAGGCATTTTTTATTCAGCATGATGCATGACCTTATTTAATTTAATTTGTGTGTGCAGGTATCCATAAGAACATGTGGATGGAAAACAAAAGTGGCTGTCGTGGTGAATTGAGATCAATGAATGCTGGCCATGCAGGATGATACCTGGTGTGCTATTTAATTTAATTTGTGTGTGCAGGTATCCATGCCTCAGTATGGAAGACATCTCTTCATAGAGAGTGATTTTCATTTTTAACATGCAATGCTCAAAACAAATCATTTGTGTAGTTTCTCTCGCGTCTGTCTACCTAGGTCCGTTTCGTTCGACTTGGTCTCAATTGGATATTTCGTTCTCTGGATAGAGGCGTAGCAATGAATGAGGAGACCGTGGTAGCATGGGTTTAACACCCTGGGTGGCCACAGCCCTTTATTTATTGATGCACTGCACACAATGGCAATGGCCCCTCCTCCAAGCGGCATGCCCTTATATACTGTACAGGCTCCTCTGGGGGCAGTAGTAGTAAGAACATCCTTATACAGGACCACGACATCTCCCTTTTTTCTCGAAAAGCCTAATGGCCTACTTATAAAACAAACAAGCAACAGTATGTGACAGGAAAACATCAAAAGAAACCTTCACACATACCAGGGACTGCATCTGATAGAAAATAAAATCCATTCACTTTTTAACATGTCTTAATTGTATGCAAACCCGAATTCACTCCCTGTTCTATACCCTACCTATTTCATCATTTGTAAGGACCCTCCGTCACACACGTAGTCTTTGAGCCAGACAGGAGGATTTCTCTCGCCATCTGTCTACCTAGGTCCGTTTTCGTTTTCCGCCTTTGGGATATTTCATCTGGATAGAGTGTCAAGTGCGCAGCGTTCCATCTTTACCGTCAAACACGCATATGTACTAGGCCCTATATGTTTGTGGACCGACAGTGGGTCTGTGAATCTAGCATCTGCCTTCTGTATGTGCATGGGTTTACGAATCGGACCCTGTCACCCTGTGTGAAGCCTGGAACTTTGGAACTCCTTTTTATTGTCCGTATATTCCTTCATTGCGTTGCCTCTCCTTGACAGTCTCAAGACGTCGTCATGTGTACTCTCTCTTTTAGGTGGAAGAATGTTCAATTTCGGCATTTTTCCTTCCCGAAGAAGTTCGAAAGGAGACACCCGTAGTTGGGTCGGCGTAGCTCTGTGTAGTCGTGGAGAAAGGACGTCAACTCCTTTTTTCCATGGCATTTGACGCTTCTCCGCGTTTTGGATACATTCTTTCACACTCCTATTCAGGCGTTCCCACAGCATTGGCTTGGGGATAATATACACTAGACCAAATATGCTTAATTCCTCTCTCCTCAAGGAACTGCGAGAATGCATATGAACAAAACTGAGGCCCGTTGTCACTCACAAGGGCTGTCGGATTCCTTCTCTAGCGAATACAATACTCAGGAAAGATATGACAACATCAGTAGTTACATTGGATGTGAAAGCTATTTCTGGCCATTTTGAAAAAATAATCTACAAAGCGTAATGGCAAAACGACAGTCATATGCACCCTTCTCAAACGGGCCTATAATGTCTATGGCAACTTTTTTGAAAAGGCGCATCAGGCAGTTCAACAGGCTGTAACGGTGCAGGGCTGGTTCTGGCCGTTTTATCGCTATTCTGGCAAGCAACACATGAAGTTATGACAGAATGCACCTCCTTGTCAATACCTGGCCACCAGTATAACTCACGGCGTTGCTTGGCCTATCCCTGGATGCCCTTCCGTGAGCTAAACAGATCAATCTGGGGCGAATTGCACGGCGCAAAGGCGATTCCTCTAATCACATATGCATTCTCCATCGAAAGTTCATCTCGGACAGGGAAGTTCAAACCCTGCTGAATTTGGGCACGTAGTTTAATCAACTCTGGGCACGTATCACATGCAGCTTCCAAGTCGGCTAAAGGTACAGCGGTCAGCATGGGAGACAACTCTGCAATAATCTCCGGTTCTGGCTCTACAGCGTCATGTGCCATAGGCACCGGCAGTCTTGATAGGCAATCAGCTATGAAATTGATCTTACCGGGCGATGCACGCTACATCATACTGGTAACAGAGTAGCCTAGATGACCAACGCGCTATTCTCATGCCCGCCCTGTTTAATCCTTTTGTGGCAAGTAACGTAGTCAGTGCCTGATGGTCGGTAACCAATGAAAAACGTCGCCCCCACAAATACGTCCTCCACCTTTCAACTGCCCAAACACAGGCCAAAGCTTCTTTTTCAACTGTAGAATATTTCCTCTCGGCAGGTGAGGGTGCGGGGTCGCAAACAACTCTGCGGTTCTGGCTCTAATATGGGCAGCTTGATAGGCAGTATTGTCAGGGTGTATCTGTGTTAAGACTGCCCCCAGGCCATAGTCGGAGGCGTCGGTGCCACGGTCGGTAGGCAGGGCGGGGTCGAACAGTGCCAGTGCTGCGCTACCAGCTAGAACACTCTTTAACGAGTTGAAACTCTTTTCTGCCTCAGCAGTCCAGACGAACGTAGTATCTGTCCCTGACCGCAGAAGTTCTCTGAGTGGCTCGACAATAGTGGCATAATTAGAAATAAATTTAGAAAACCAACTGGCAAGGCCAAGGAAGGAGCGTAAGGCAACCCTATCATGCGGGACAGGTGCGTCTCTTAAGGCAGTGACAGAATCAGGATTTGGGTGCAGTCCGTCTTTCGAGATTACCTGACCCAGGAACTGGATACTGGTCTGATTGAATTTACATTTCTGCATGTTTAGCTGGAGACCAGCATCGGCAAGGCGATGTAGGACACCGCGTAGGTTGACGTCATGCTCTTTTTTATCCTTACCGTAGATTACGACATCGTCAAGATAATTTTGACAACCTGGTTGTCCCTCTAGTATCGTTTTCATCATTTTCTGGAATGCACTTGGCGCGGAGGCCAGCCCGAACGGAACTCGACAAAACCTAAAGAGTCCCTCATGTGTAATAAACGTGGTAAGGTCTCTGCTATTTAAATGTAGAGGTAACTGGTGGTAGGCTGAGGCAAGGTCAATCTGAGAAAACACGGTAGCACCCCTCATTTCTGTGAATAAATCCTCCATGTGCGGCAATGGATAGGTATCCATAATGACTGCTTTATTTGGCTCTCTTAAATCCACGCACATGCGGATCCCCCTGATTTTCTACGACTAACCACAATCGGGGATACCCAGGGTGATGCATCTACTTTTTCAATCACCCCGGACTGTAGTAGCCTGCGTATTTCAGATGACACCTCATCTCGGACGCTTAGCGGTAGTCTACGTAATTTCTGTTGTACTGGTGTCACTTTTTCATCGACTTTTACTTCATGAATGAACCCTTTTACGCAACCCAGTGGCACAATTGTAACAGGTGTGGAGCGCGTCTCTAGCACTGGTGCGCTCTTAGTTACCACCGAATCTCCTATTATATGGCAGTTCAGCGACCGAATCGAATCCATCCCTAACAGTGGGGACCCACTTTTAACTATGTAGAAAAGTGCGCCGGGGTCGGACACACCGTCATGTGAGACCAAGGCAGGAAGACAGCCAATCACTGGCAGGGGCTCTCGGGAGTATGTAACTAGTCTAATTTTAGGCTCAATCAATTCACAATCAGCAAAGTATTTAAGATATAATGGTTCTGGCAATATGGACACACTGGAGCCGGTATCCACAATTAAATCAACATTACATGCGTGGCCTATCGGTGCTTCGATGTCAACTGTACAGTGTATTTTACCACCCAAGTTGTCATTTTCTGTGTATAAAACGGTCAACTCAGTTATAACAACCTCCCTCACTTCCCTTGAATTTGCCCTGCAGACCTTGGCAAAATGACCTCTTTTACCACAGACATTACATGTCGCAGTAGCAGCTGGACACGTAGGGGCATTGGCAAGGTGGTTTACAGAGTCACAGTGAAAACAGCGGCGCTGTCGAGTCCCCGAAGCTGGAGCAGGACCAGAGGCAGTCTCAGAGGTCTCTGCAGACATGTTCGCTTTCTGGCGGCGGCGCTGCGTTCTTGCCGCGACTTCTTGAACTGGAACCTCAGGTGCAACAGGACTCTGGGTCCCGTTCAGCAAAGCAGCACTTTGGACGGCGGACTCAACCTGGCAAGCTAAAGTAGTGGCAGTTTCCAATGTAAGTCTGTCCTCCAGTAAAAGTCTTGTCTTTTATAGCATTCAGAGAAACACGTTCGATCAGTTGATCCCGTATCATTTCCGATTCCATTTGTCCGAACTCGCATGGGGCAGCTAACTCACGCAATGCTGCAACAAACTGCGTCACAGTTTCATCAGGTCTCTGTGCACGTTGTCTGAATCGATGGCGAGCAGTAACAGGATTCATTTTGGGGGAGAAATGTTTCTCCAGAGCTGTCATGGCCTCTGCAAAAGTAGTACCGATGTTCGGCAACGTGTAAAACAGTCTCTGGCCCTCATTTCCGAGACAGTGAAGGAGCACAGCTCTTAGCCTAGCATCAGGCCATGCGTCCCCTGACGCATTTATTACAATCAGGTAATTATCGAAGATTTTCTTCCACGTGATAAACGGAATTGCAGGCTCACCCACATTCGGAAGAAAAGGCGCTGGCATGAGCACCGAAACCGACATCGTCGCCAAGTTGTAGTGTCGTGGTCGACCGAGACGTAGCAATGAATGAGGAGACCGTGGTAGCTAACATGGGTGGCCACAGCCTTCTTTATTGATGCACTGCACACAATGGCGCCTTCCTCCAAGCGGCATGCCCTTATATACTGTACAGGCGCCCTCTGGGGGCAGTAGTAGTAAGAACATCCTTATACAGGACACAACAAAAAGCAAAGATGATTGGCCCAGGCAGAGGCCACAGTCCTGAGGCAATATGGATAGTCTGCTGAAAACTGCACATTTTGAAAATTGAAACTCCAGGCGATTATCGTATTCCCGGGAATCTGATTCAGTGTTTCAGGTGACGTAATCAGGAAAAAGCAGTTGGAGAGTGCCACTGATAGCAAGGAAAACTTTGGGATGGCTCAAAAATAACCTCTTGATATTTTGTTGTTTAATCTGTTCTTTTTACCACTTATACTCCACACACAATTTGGTGTAAAACTTTATTTTTGTTAAATTCTTATTGGTGCACCCCTTTAATTAAAAAAAGTAGGGAATGTTGGAAAATATCGGAGCCAGTAGCAGATAGGCCCTCTGAAGTGTTTCACCTTGTGGTGGGCCAATACACAACCTCGTTTGGCCCCTCTGATTCTCGTATATACTTCTTTGATCACTTTTTTTGTGTGATGACCTCATCATCCTTCAGCCCTGTGGAACCTCATCACCCTTTAGCCCACTCCCCAATTTCCCCACGCCTTGTTTGTCTCCCGCCACCTCTTATCATTCTAGGCAACTTACCATTTGTTCCTTTGCATCCTTTGAATCACAAGCTATAAGTGTTCACATTTTCCCTCAGTTGTTGGTTCTTGTTCATCTGTAATTTGGGAACAGACCCACTAGTTCCTCTACTCTATTAAACTATCCACTTCACAACCAAGAGGTGCCTGCATTTATTTTTCTACTTACAAAAGTACGGAGGAATACAGCAAACTCTTAAAAATCCTACAACCTCGATTCACTAATCTGAATGCCTCTCTCGTTTTGCCCCTCTGCACGCTGTTTGGTTACTCTGGTTAGCTAGAGTGTTCCCTGCTGGATCTCCTGATCCTTCTACCAGGATGCTTCTTTGTTATTTTTCTTTTATATTTTCCCTTTGTTATTTTTGAAGGTGCTACTGGGTGGAAACTTGTTTCAATTAAGGGTACACTATTTGCTCTCTCAGTCTTCAGTCCTGAACTGAGCATTTGGGAGTTAAGTGTTTAAAAGCTGCCCCGTGCCCGCCAAACCTTTGAAGACTGGCTGGAGGATTAGTTTAGCTTTGGTTAAGCAGTATAGGGACCGGAGCTTCTATTCAGTTTGCAGTTTTGTGTCTTTTGCAGTTTTCCCCACCTGTTCCTACCTCATTCATCTACCTGCTGCCACCTCACCTAGACTGGGTCGTAACACTTGAAAAGAATAGGTTGGTTTCGCCTGCAGTAAGGTTATGCAATCTCTTGGGATCCTCAGAAAAATACAGCCCCACCTCCAAAAAAGTTTTTAATTGCGTAAATTGTACAAACCCCAATTCCATTGAAGTTGTGATGTTGCGTAAAACGTATATAAAAACAGAAAACAATGACAGTGCAAATCTCATAAACCCATATTTTATTCACAATGGAACACAGACAACATATCAGATGTTAAAAGTGAGACATTTTACCATTTCATGAAAAATATTAGCTCATTTTGAATTTGATGGCAGCAACACATCTTAAAAAAGTTGGGAAAGGGCTGTGTTTACCATTGTGTAACATCCCCTCTTCTTTTAACAACAGTCTGTAAACGTCTGGGAAATGAGGAGATCAGTTGCTAGAGTTTTGGGAGCGGAATGTTGTCCCACTCTTGTCAGATGTAGGATTCTAGCTGCTCAAAAGTCCTGGGTCTTGTTTGCCGGATTTTTAGTTTTCTGATGCGCCAAATGTTTGATATTGGTTAAAAGTCTGGACTGCAGGCAGGCCATTTCAGTGCCCGGACTCTTCTACTGTGAAGCCATGCTGTTGTGATGGATGCTGAATGCGGTTTAGCATTCTTTCTGAAATATGCAAGACTTTCCCTAAAAGAAACGGTGCCTGGATGTGACAATATGTTGTTGTAAAACCTCTATATACATGTCAGCATTGATAGTGCCTTTTCAGATCTGTAAGCTGCTCACACCATAGGCACTAATGCAACCCCAGATCATCAGAGATGCAGGCTTTTGAACTGCGCGCTGATAACAAGCTGGATGGTCCATCTCCTCTTAAGACCACAAAACACGGCATCTGTGGTTTCCAAAAAGAATTTCAAATTTTGATTAATCTGACCACAGAACAGTTCTCCATTCTGCCTCAGTTCATTTTAAATTAACTTTGGCGCAGAGAAGACGGCGGTGTTTCTGGATGGTGTTCTCATATGGCTTCTTCTTTGCATGATACAGCTTTAGCTTGGATTTGTAGAGTTTACGGCAAACTGTGTTCACAGACAATGATTTCTGGAAGTGTTCCTGAGCTCATGCAGTGTATTCCAGAATCATGCCTGTTTTTAATGCAGTACCACCTGAGGGCCCGAAGATCACAAGCATCCAATATTGACCTTCGGCTTTGTCCCTAGTGCACAGAGATTTCTGCAGATTTTCTGAATCTTTTGATGATATGTACTGTAGATGGTGGGACATTCAAAGTCTTCTGAATTTTACATTGAGGAACATGTTTCTGAAATTGTTCCACAATTATTAGGTGCAGTTTTTCACAGATTGGTGAACATCTGCCCATCTTTACTTCTGAGAGACTCTGCCTCTCTAAATGCTCTCTTTATACCCAGTCATGTTACTGACCTGTTGCCAATTAACCTAATTAGTTGCAAAATGCTTCTCCAGCTGTTTTTTATTAGTACCACTTACTTTTCCAGCCTTTTGTTGCCCTTGTCCCCACTTTTTTGAGACATGTTGCTGCCATCTAATTCAAAATGAGCTAATATTTTTCATGAAATGGTAAAATGTCCCACTTTTAACATCTGATATGTTGTCTATGCTCTATTGTGAATAAAATGTGGATTTTTGAGATTTCCAAATCATTGTATTCTGTTTTTATTCACGTTTTACACAACGTCCCAACTTCATCAGAATTGGGGTTTGTAAATAAAAAGCAAATGCAATGATTGGAAAATCTTTTAAACTTTTTACCATCTGACCAAAAATAGCGGAAAGACAACATACCTGAAATTGTATTGTTTTTCTGAAAAATAAATGGTCATTTTGAATTTGATGTCAGCAGTATATTTCATAAAAGTTGGAACAGGGGCACGTTTACCACTGAATTGCATCACCTCTTCTTTTAACAACATTCTGTGAGTGTTTGGGAATTGAGGGAACCAACTGCTGTAGTTTTGAAAGCATAAGGTTTTCACTGGATTTCAGTGCTCAACAATTTGCGGCCTTCTTTCTTTCATAATGCACCAAATTTATCGATGGTTGCCAGGTCCGGACTATAGGCAGGCCACTTCGTCGGCTGAGATTTAGAAGGTCCATCTGCATATTTTCCCAAAACTGAGTTTTATAGGTCAAATACTTTCAAAGTTAACAAGGTCTAGTTTGACCACTTGATCTGCTGATACATGCAGTGGATAGCTGTCAAAGGTCAATGTTACAAAGGTTCAACTTCATATTTCCTGCTTCTCCTAAGTATCAGAAAGGTCTATGTACTGCTGGCCAATCGTAGGACAGCATCTAGGTCATGTGATAGCAAAACCTGCAACATTCTGTAATGATTTGCAAAGCAAAATTCTATGGTTACTTTATTTTGAAAAGTTTCAATTAGCTCACTGTGTTCTACACAATTTCTATAATGTACTTTCTTTAATCTCAACACACCCTTATCCAAATCAATCATACTACAAAATCTGCTAAAACACCACAAGAGGGAGGGGCAATGGCTGCCCCCAGAAATATGTCCATCAAACGCTATTAGTTGCAACAAGTTTACAACAGTTCACAATAAATTATGTGTTATACTAGGCCACCAAAAAAAGTACCTTAAGAATCTTGCATACAATGAATGGAAAAGGAAGAGGCGCTGTACCCACCGTGGGAGAAGTTGCCTTTCTTGGGTGAAAAGACCAGCACATCACACGTGCTCCTGATTCAGGTGCCTAATCACACACGCGCAGAGAAGAAAATACAGGCACACAAACATGCACTATAAAATAAAGTGAATTTAGCTAATGGTGAGGTGCAAGTTACCACTACAGTTACAGGAGTGCTCGGGGACCCAGATCCAGTGACCCGCCCTTTGGGGACAGCTCTGATGCTTCCTGTCTGAGAAAAGGCAAACAAATGGAATTATATAAAATCAGGCTTGCAACTAAAGCCGAGAGAGAAGCTCAGGGCAGCCATTACCACTCCCTTGCTTCATTACTACAAAGAAACTACAAAACGCGAAACAAGAGAGAACAAACAAAAAAACCAAACAAAAACCTCCCCAGGGCCACTCTCACTGGGCCTGCTCAAAAATAAGATAAATAAATTAAACAAAGACAAAGTGTTTTGTTACGCTAATATCACAATAAGCAAAGCAGCAGAGGCAATTGATGAACGCTGACCTGGATTAAAACATTAAAATACGTTAAATATTGCATCAACTCCGCACATACAAAAAAACAACTTGTCTCTGTAACAGCATATCCCCCGTAATAATGCAGATGGCAAGACAGCATACATCGCCCGTAATAATGCGGGTGGCAAGACAGCATTTATCCTTTTTAATAATGCAGATAGCGAGAAACATTTACATCTGCGTGCCCTTTACACATTACCCACTTGAAAAGGTTGCATTCACTCTCTGTCCACCAACACGGATCTATATCAGAGCAATCTGAAACACAAAATGCACTTAGTCAACAAGAAACAATGCAAAGTAATTCAGGTCGTAAATGTCAAGAATTAACAAAAGATGCAAAAGATACCTATGGTAGGAAAAACCATACGACCAGGAAGTGCTGGGGGAGAGCGCAACTCGACTGGATCTGTTAGACATTTCGGTTGAGTTCACGCAGACTAAACATACAATTGAAATCATCGTTAAACTGACATACCTTTCCGACAGTGGCAGATGGGGACCAAAGAACAAACAAAAAGAAAGCCAAATCCTGCAATGTTATCCGATGAGCGCTTTATATACAAACGGCTGGGGAATTGGTAATTAGTAATCAGCTACTAGAGAATCAAATGCTGGGGGGGGGTGTCGTGGCAGAGAAGAGACAATGATTGCTTGCAAAAGAACATTTCCAAAACTGGCAATATCTGCCGGTTACATATGCCGCCTGACAAAATAGAATTGTACCTACATAGTTCAAGATTTTCAATTGTGATTTTGTCAAAAACCTCAGAAGTGGAGATAGACCTTGTTAATTCTCAACTGATGAGTTTAGCAGCCAGACTCTTTTACTGCGGAGACAGGTTGTTGTAATACTTCCATGATGTGCTGTTTGGTTTTGCTGAAAAAAAAACGAGGCCTTGTCTGAAATAGCCTTTTGGATGGCAGTATATTGTGCTCCAAAACCTGTCTAAATTGTTCAGCACTAATGCTGTCTTCACATACATGCAATTTACCCATGCCATGTGCACTATTGCTCCCCCATATTATCATGGATGCTGGCTTTTGAACTTTGCGTTGATAATAAGCTGAATGGTCCCACTTCTTTTTACCCTGGAGAACAGAATGTCCATGATTTCTAAAAAGAACTTCAAATTGTTATTGGTCAGGCCACAGGACAGATTTCTATTTTGCCTCAGCCCATCTCAAATGAGCTAGAGCCCAGAGAAGGCAGCAGCAACTCTGAATCTTGTTTGCATAGGGTTTAAATTTTACATGGCATGTTATTATCATTTACATTTACAGAGTTTTAACTTGCATTTGTGGGTGTAGCGACAAACTGTATCCACTGACAGTGGTTTTAATAAGTGGGCTTGAGCTTATGCAGTGATTTCCATCACAGAATCCTTTCTGTTTTTAACCCCTTCCACCCGAGACTTGCCACCGGAGAGATTATAGCCTTACCCTCACCTCCCCTCACAGCGCATTGCTTCTCTGCTTTCTCATTTACGCTTTCTAATTAGTTACCAAGTGTTAATTCGTTCAGTTCAGTGGATTACTGCAGAATTACTGTCCTTTTCTCCCAAGCTTGCATAATTATTCAACGCAATAATTTTCAAGCATTTTCCAATATACCTTAATGATGACATAAAACATCAGTGTCTTTCAAAGCTTCTGAATTCCTATAGCTCTCAGAACGGTAAATTTTTTTTCTGCGTCAGTGTTCGATCGGATTGAAATGTCTCAGCAAACATTTTTACCCCTCAGCCAAATTTTGGCCAGAGGGGTATTGTCGTCACTTGCGTGTCTGTCTGTCTGTCTGTCTGTCACCTGTCCATGACTTTGTCCGGGTCAGTACTCAGCAACTAATGATCGCAGCTTCACCAAATTTGGTGTGGTAACTCCCTATGACCCATATGACATCAAGTTTTTTCCTGGATTTGACCTTAGCGCTGTGACCTTCATCGTGGAAATCTTGTCCAGCCAAGTACAAAGTAACTATTGGTCGTAGCTTCGTCAAATTTGGTATGGTACCTCGCTGTGACCCATAGATGTGCAACATCAGGTTTTTGGCTGGATTTGACCTTTGACCTTAGCGCTGTGACCTTGATACAGGAAATCTTGTCCAGACCAGCACTCAGTAACTATTGATCATAGCTTCACCAAATTTGATATGGTAACTTCGCTGTGACCCATAGATGTGCAACATCAGGTTTTTGGCTGGATTTGACCTTTGATCTTAGCGCTGTGACCTTGATGCAGGAAATCTTGTCCAGACCAGCACTCAGTAACTATTGATTATAGCTTCACCAAATTTGGTATGGTAACTCACTGTGACCCATAGATGTGCAATGCCAGGGTTTTGGCTGGTTTTGACCTTTGAACTTAGCGCTGTGACTTTCACCGTGGAAATCTTGTCCGGCCCAGTACTCAGTAACTATTGATGGCAGCTTCGTCAATTTTGGTATGGTAACTCTCAATGACCCATAGATGTGCGCAGGCCGAGGGATATTCAGCAATGTGTTATGTTTAAAAATGTGGTTTTGCTGACTCAGGTCCGCATGATAAGTTTGCTTATGTAAAAATAAAATTCTGTTTACAACCAGTGATTTTACCATAATGCAGGTAAACTCTCAGCCTGTTTCCGATTAAGAGTTGGGCAGTTAATTGAATTAATATATTGAGTAAATACGTTACCAATATGCTGCATTGCCATTAATGATTAAGACATATAGCTTTGTGTCAAAGAGGAAGGATACTGTATGAGATTGCATGGATAGCAATTAGTTGAAATTTCTCAAAATTCCATCTTGAAGTAGAATGTTATACAGTAAATGCTGCTGAAGATGGTATTTAGATAAGGTTTATGTTTAATTTCTAATGAACTAATTTGACAATTGTTGTTCATACAATCTCATATTGTAGCATTCCCACAACTTCACCAGAAGCTGGACCATAAAAACCTCATCAATGATTTTGCTACCATGAAATTTGGACTCATGGTATGCATTTGAATTTATTTTAAATGCATGCCATGCATCAAACTTTCACCATGCACTAATAAAAAATGTAGTACATTATTCAATTACCAACGTTTTGACGTAAGAAGCGTTTGTATTTTAGTGAATTATTATTGCATCTCGGCCACCAGCATACAACTACGCTTCCCCGCAAATGTAGCCTATTCCTTTGAATGCTGAAAACATTTTAAGCGCAATCTTAAATAAATTATGTTGCACTGCTCAAATGAATGACTAAAATGGGAGATGGAATTCAGCAAGCCCTATTTTTACATTGAGAACTGTTATTGGAATATTGTTGAACTATTCGTTCATGCTGTCTTTCACAGAGTGGTGAAGCTCTCGCCATTTTAACTTTTGAGAGACGTTTTACAACAAATCAGGTTACTGATCAGTTACCAATTAATCTGATTGGCGGTGAGATGTTCCACCAGGTGTATTTTTTTTTCATCATACAAATTTTCAGTTTTTTTCTTGCCCCTGTCCCAGTTTGTTTCTAACATAAAATTCAAAATGAGGAAATATATTTCAAAAAACAATCACATTTTCCCATTTCAACATTTGATATGTTGTCTTGGTTAGGGCTGTAACCGATTCTCTGATCGGTAACCAATCTACCGCCGATCATACAATGATCGAAAAATTCGAGCCGATTGCCGATCTAGCAAAAAGATAAGAAGAATCGGTAAGTGATCCAACCAGAGTCCAATCAACTACAGTAATTGGCCGCTGAACTGTGGCTGGCTTACAGCTTTATTTATCTACACGTAGTAAATTCACGGCAGTGCTCAAACTAAATGTAGTTTGCGGCTCTGCTGTCCTTAATAAGGTCACAGAAACTGCACCGCAGACAACACGCAACACCAATTAAACCGGTCTAGCCTAAAAGTGATCTATTTGTTTCTAAAAGTCGATGAAATTGGATGAGAGGAAGAGAATACTGATAAACGAAATGCGTACCCGGGGGTAGGAAGATGGAAGGAAAGGCTTGAATTCCAATACACAATAAATTTATAACTTTGCAAATTTCCTTGCCATTTTGACTGACTTATTTTTTTAGAAGTCATCATTTAAAACCAGGTTCAAACATCTGTCAAACTGTTAAACAGTTAATGACAATGAAAATGTGTCAAGCTTTAAGCGGTTGAAACTTTTTGAAAGGTAAATGATATTGGTGCGCCTGTTTAACGTTGAAACTGAAAAGTGTTTATTCCTGATTAAGGTTGCTTCCGTGCTCAGTTTCAATTATTGATGTCTTTGAAATGTCCAATTTCTTAATAATATTCCTTTTGTCATCAGATTGAATGTAATATCCGCAGATTGATAATGATCTTTATATCTTTTGTGATTCCCGCCCGCAAAATGTTTTTTGGGGCATTTTGTTACACGAAGAATTTGCTTAAGTGAGACGTGTTTCCCACTTAAGTAGGCAAGTTAAGGGGGATGCCTTACTACTATTATCCCACGAAGCCACAGTAAGGAACCTCTTGAGTCATTCTTTAATGGCATTGCCACGTTTCGTTATTCGTTTGTAATTTCAAGGCATCTTTCTGAAATACAAAAACATAGAAAGTCATTCAGTGAGGTAATTTGATCTTGCCCAAGTTGTTACAGGTTTTGGGGCAAGTTCTTACTGTAACAACTTGGGTGTATCAACTAGTCCATCAGCAACCCTTCGCTATTGTCCCAGCATTTTGAAATGTTCCAGTGCAATCTTTACATGGGTGTGTCATGACACAGTGGCTAATGTCTTCCTCTCTCATAATCCAGAAAATCTCGGGTATGTATCAATTACACTTGATGTGAATCGAAATCTCCCAAACACCAAGAAAGTTACTTTTTCGAGCATTTTTCTGAAACACTAACCTGCGACTTTAGACGTACGTCCTTCTGTCACATAAAGATGCCGGTCACCTTCGCAGAGCAGCAGGAAAAATTAGAGCGCCGTCTGTCTTTTATTATCGGAACAATTTAGAATGTAACGACATGGACGTGTAACAACTAGACCCAGTCTCCCCTAATTGCGCGCAAACTTATTTTCCTGTCTGTCTTAACTTGCATTTCTTTTGTTGCTCAGTATATTAAGCACTGCATTTGTTTTTGCAAGAAGCAAAGAAATAAAAAAAAAAATGCAAGTTTGAGTTGTCCTTATTTTATTCAAGAAGATACAAGTGCAATCTCTTTTCGCATTCCAAGCTGATGCAAATACCTTATTTCAGGATAATTCCACAGACTTTCATTTTCACAGTTTAAAACATTAGTTGTTCTTTCGTGAGGTCTTTTGACTTGGAATGAATTGAACATATGAACAGCTGATCATTCATTACAGCAAATTAGCAGACTTTCCAACATGTATTGTGAAGAATTAAAAACTCTCCAGAGAATTATTCCTTATTTTTTACTTTGAAGAGCCCACTCGTGGTAGAAACTGACTGTGGCTTTAATGAATGAAGTCGTGGTTGTTTCTTTACGCAATAAAACAAAAAAATAATGAAAACTGGCGTTTGCAAAATAATAAACAAAACGAAGAGCTACGCAATTTGTTCTGAACTGAGAGTGTGTCGAGCAATATGCGGGCTGAGAATTGTGTTGAAATAAACTAGAGATTACACAGAGAAACGGAACGCTCATACAAATATTTGTCCGGAAATGAGAAAACATCCAAATGTGGTCGGATAACTCTCTCCTAATGGAGAAATCTTCTCAGTGTTTGCGCTTCAATATCCACTGTCTCTTCAAGGAACGGACATGCCATGTCCAACACCTCCTCAGTCTGCAGTCTCAGGAGGAGAAAAACTCTGAGTTACTTGAAGAAAACCTGCCAGCAAGCAGGTTAGCTTCACAGAGTATGTTGCCGTGGTAACTGATTCAGAGTTAGACTGAACTTGCATTGTGAACTGGAAAACTCAGAGTTTCCTGCAACTCTCAGCTAACAAACTCAGGGTTACCACTAACCCCGCTTTCTGAAACGGGGCCCTGAAGTGCGGCGGCGGGTGCAGCAGATCAAAGATAAACAGAAAGCAACAACGTATAGCCCCGAGGGAATTAATGTTGCCTACAAGGTACTGAGCGACGTTTTTTAATCGCTGTTTAGGGTCAGGTAAGGTTAGGCAACAGGCTTGCTAGCTCATTGCATGCGTGTGAGGAAAAAAATACATAGAAAAACAAAGGGGGAAAATGCCGATTTTTTTTAATCTGATTTCCGATCCGATCTTGATCCCCGGTGGCAGTTTGCCGATCCGATGAATCGATCCGATCCTTGCTCCAACTTGCAGCTCTAGTCTTGGTACTATTTTCAATTAAATATAGGGTTTAAATGATTTGCAAATCATTGCGTTGTTTTTATTTACATTTTACGCAGCTTCCCAGCTTTTTTGGAAATGGGGTCGTACATGTGCATAAGGCATGGATTTTTTTATAAATTCATGCTATCGTCTATCCAAATTTAACCCCTTTGCACAAAAGCCAAGTCTGGCAATTAATGTATTACCCTATTTATGGATTTATAATTCAAGATTTGAGCTTCATAGAGAGGGGAGAAATAACGTAAATAAAAGAAACACTCGTTTCATTTAGAATACCATATTATTTCCATTTATTTTCATAATTTTAGTTCAGAATAAGGGCCGCAAACACAAAACATAACGCGTTGCTGAATACCCCTCAGCCTGTGCACATCTATGGGTCACAGAGACTTATCATACCAAAATTTACAAAGCTGCCCTCAATAGTTACTGAGTACTGGGCTGGACAAGATTTCCACGGTGAAGGTCACAGCGCTAAGTTCAAAGGTCAAATCCAAGAAAAAACATGATGTTGCACATCTATGGGTCCTAGTGAGTTACCATACCAAATTTGGTGAAGCTGCGATCATTAGTTGCTGAGTACTGACCCGGACAAAGTCATGGACAGACGACAGACGACAAACAGAAAGACAGACACGCAGCTGACGACAATACCCCTCTGGCCAAAATTTGGCCAAGGGGTAAAAATCTTCATGAAAATTCAGCATTGAAATAGAAAAAAAATTGAAATATTGAGAATTGAAAAATGGCCAGGAGTGAACCCTTAAAGTATCTAAATTTTTCTGACCCTACCCCTCCAAAACTTAATCATTCATATGCAGTTGACAAATGACCTTAAGAAGGACTCACAGGTTCCTATGAACCCTTCTGAAGGTCATTGCCAACTAAAAACAGACAAAATTGACCTTTTTGACCTTTTGAAGCTTCAAATCTGAAATACTGCTTTGTGTATTTTGCACCTTGTGTGACTATAGCAGTGATTAGCATTTTAACGGTTAAAGCAATACATTTCTTGGATCAGAAACTCCTTGACCACAAGTTTGATACATCTGAGCGTGATATTCAAAATTACCAACTGTCTATGAATCAAATAAGATAGCTATCCAAGTGTAGCCTGGTAAAACCAGACTCTGCTATTTCACTTTGCTTCATACACTGTTATGGTTCTGCCTCATGTGTGTTGTCTTAGTGCTTATTTGTGCTTGTGCTTTACTTTCCTTTTATTTTTCAGCTTTCATTCCTGCTGTCTGACGTTCGATTCTCTCTTGCCCAAACTCCAGTGGTGTCGTTTGGCAGCCTTCAGCATGCCTGCGTCTCGTTGTCCAATCACGTTTCCTCTTTTGGTTTCGGCTGTGGTACTTCATTCATTGCTTCCACCTGTGCTTAATTCTGGGTCTCGCTAAACTGAATTGCTTCCACCTGTGCTTAATTCTGGGTCTCGCTAAAGTGAATGCGTTAGTACGGTTAGTAATTATCCTCTGATAGGATAATTACTAACCGTACTAACCAGCACTTATTTGAGGGTGATTGGAAATATTTCGTCACGTAGTACTTTTGTATTAACCTTAATTAACTCATTAGCGAGTGCAAGCGTTTCTAGCTTCTGTAATTCCTGCCTAAGCTTTCGCTGATTAACTGCGTTTAAAGCTATGCTTTCCTTTGCTTCTCTCGTGGTGCTTTATACTTGTCACGTTTAGATTACCTCAATCTAAACCGTCTTGTTTGATTGATTGTCTCAGCGTCTTGTCTCGAGTCATTATTGTTAACCCGGTTCTCTAATTGTTTCATTAATCCCAGGTGTTTCTGTTTCCATTCGAGATTGCGTTCCGAGTCCCCGCCTCCTTCCGTGTCTATATCTGTGGGCAGGAGAGAAGAGACGTCAGACGGAACTTTGTTAGACTCTGCTCTGCATGGTGATTTCCCAGCTCCTTGTGCCTTCCGAGTATTTCCTTTGTATGATTCCCGAGTCTTGTTTTTTGCTGCGCCCACGTCTTGTCTGCCCCTTGTTTAAGTCTCCCAGTGTGTCCGTCAGTCTAGTTAGGTCCAGTTTTTGTTTTTCTAGTTTTAGCCACTCTTTGAGTGAGTACCTTTGTTTCCCCCTGCCTTTGGCAGTGTACCTTAGTTTTCCCAATCGTTCAGTGCATGTGCACTGTTTTGTTTCTGGCTTGTCTGTCCAATTTTCTCCTAGTGTTGTGTTTCAATAAACACTTCAGTTCCTGCATCTGGTGTTCACCTGTCTATTTCTTAACAATACACAGAGCCTGGGCAGTCGTCATTGACAAGTGTTTACTTCCTGGTGGGTGGGCGCTTGTCTGAAGTTTAAAATCACTGGTGTACCCGTAAACTAATCACTAACGTTTGGCAATGACGTATGTTATGCGCCGGCCCAGCCACCTAGTACTTCTGCTGTAAACACAGTCCTTCATACCAGGAATGCAGCGAAAACAAACTAATCAGAACATTAAAGTTAAAACTGTACTCATACATATGCCCATCTACCAAATTTAGCGTTCACTCATTCACTTAAAAGAACCAAAGGTGTTCTTTCTGTTTTCCTTACAAGAAACCAACTGAGCTATCGTTTTTCCTGCAGATACTGCTGCTGTTAAAAAAACGTAAGAGACCCGAAACCAACGGCAGAATCGGCGAGAATAACGCATTATTTACATCAGGACGAAATCTGCTTTGACACGAAAACTGAACCGTTAACCATACACTTGCGCTAACATCATACCGAGCTCGCTATCTAACTTTATAGCAACGCAGTTTGGCTCTAAGCATTTGGCTGTCTCAGACAGCCATTTCATTCATGGATAATGACAACATAACACTGAGACAGCGTATAGGTCTTGTGACACGAACAAAAACACGGCTTTTAAAAAGTTTGCTGCTAACTTAAATAGTGTGAAATTCGCGGGCAATGTAACACTAGAAGCTACAAGCTAGCTGAGGTGGTTCAGCTGTCTCTCACAGAGATGAACAGGGTGCCTATTTCATGATGGCTATTAAGTAGATATGACAATCTGTAGGGAGTAGCGCTACAACATCATTTCCTTTCAAAAAACTAACCAAACATTCATTTTATTGTGGCTATAAGTCGCTGATACCCGGGATTTTCTCCACGACAGAGCAAATGGCCTCCCGTGTATCTATGTCCGTAGCCATTGTTCATTTCGGAGACTACAATTTCAAACTCGGAGCAGCTGCTACATCATGGCTCTCGGCCATGCCTTCTGTTCGCTGGTTGGTCCGGCGTACTTTCTGCCGAGGTAAACAAGGCAGAGCTCCGAGTGACCAGACTGAGCACTGAAGCAAAATGAAATTAAGAAGTACGAAGGCTGGCGGTGTCAGACTAATCCAAGTGGCTCCTCGAATCACTTTCCAGTTGGCTCTCCAAGCAACTTTCCATGTGGCTCAGCTAACTGCGCTCAGTGAAATCATAAAAAATTAATATTTTTACCACGAATCAATGGTTTTGACTCTTGATGCTCAATATGATTTAATGACTTTCAAGTGGGAATTGGCATGAGTCCACCAATATAGGCCATGATGGACATCAATAGTCTCCATGAAGCTCTCCAAACCCCAAAAAAAAGCTTTTTTTCCATTAAAAAGCATTAAAATTTGTCAGTTTTTCACCGGAGGCCTTTAGCCATTACACACTCATAAAATGTAGCTTATTTTACCATCAGAATGTTTATTTGCGAGGAAATAGTGTGCTGTTACGACATCCCATGATGTGGACAAGGGGTTGGACTTTAGGAGGCATGCAGAATTGCAAACCATAATACCTACACATCAAAAATATAGACTTCCTCAGGATGATAGGCCTCCTCCTCCAATGAGTCAAGAGTTGGTTCAGGCTCAGAAATCCCTCCAGTACTGTCCGCTTTGGACTCACCCCCAGTGTTGATATCTGTAAGATGGCTATAAAGCTTTTTTATCTTGTAAATATGAAGTGAACACTTACTCAGTTTGCGTGTTTCCATGCGCTCAAGTAATTCAAATGCACGAAGTTGAGAAGATGCAACATTTATTGCTGTTACATAGGGGTTTATACACTTTTTCTGGAGGCCCAATTAATTACTTTTAATTATCATCAGAGAGGTCAAGCTGTCCTCTCTTTGATAAAGCACAAGTGAATCAACTGATAATTATTGAGAAAAGAGTAATGGTGGCGTCAACTACAGCTGTATGTTTGCGCAACATAATACCTGCAGTTACTAATCAGTCAAAATTTTCTGGAAGAGACTGTTTGCGGTGAGAACTGATCACTCAATGCTGTGAAGAGTGTATCTAAGCATAAATCAATTGTAGGTAATTTGTTTATTTAATATCTAATGGCTATAGAGAAAAGAAGAATAATATAGTATTAATACCACATACATATTTTAGCTGAGAGGTTAAAGAAACTTCCCTGGTAATTATCTATTGATTGACATGTTTCTTGTCCAATTCCAGAGAGTATAAACTTACCACAGTAACTGAAAGACATTAATGGGACCATGAGAAAAGTTTTTTTTTTTTTTTTAAATTTAAGACTTATTTAAGCAGGGGGTCTGACTGAGACCATGTCTCCTTTTCAGCATGGCCCTGCATTACAAACAATTAAAAAACACAGTTTACAAGGACATTTGCAGTACCTAAATAAATAAATAAATAAATAAAATAATAATAATACAATGCCATTATTAAAGGGAAAACATTCATTAAAACAACAACAATTCTCTTGATAAAATGATTTGATCAAAGTTTTAAAATGTCCACAAGGAACCAGTTCATTCAGTTTCTGTTCAGCTTGCCACTGATTCCAGGTGTGTGGGACATTATAATAAAAAGCTGTCTTACCGAGCTCCGTTCTAACACGAGGAACATTCAGACATAATGAGTCCTGTGACTGTATCCCATGGCAACCCACTCGCCGTGTAAGAAGACTAGCTAGATAAAGGGATTTTCAATAAAACACATTTATAGACAAATAAAAACCTGTGGTAGTCTAGCTTTCACTGACCCCCACCCTACTGACTTGTATAAGACACAATGGTGGATGCGGAAGTCAAGACCAGTGATAAATCTAATAGCAGAATGATAAATAGATTCTAAAGGTTTTAAAACAAAAGTAGATGCATTTCTATAAATCACATCACCATAATCAAGCATGGGGAGTATTACTGAGTGCACAATCTTCTTTTTACTTTCTAAATTGAAACAAGCCCTATTTCTGTATGAGAAGCCTGTTTTACTCCTTATCTTTTTGGTTAAATTTTCAATATGTATATAAAAAGTCAGCTTGTCATCCAGCCAAATGTCCATGTATTTATAATGGGGGACATGCTCAATTTGGCTACCCTGCAGGGTACAAATATGAAAATCAAGGGGGTCCTTTTTTCTAGCTTTGGTGAATCCCATGAGCTTGGTTTTGTCCTCATTTAAGACAAGCTTCAACTCAATTAGAGATCTTTGAATAGAGTTAAAATCATGCTGCCGATTAGATGAGTCCTGCTGAACTGAAGAAGCAGTCAAGTTAATGATGGTATAGTCAGCATATAAATGCAGTTTACAATGATCCAAAGATAAGCCAATATTATTAATATAGATAGCGAATAACAAAGGGCCAAGAATTGAACCTTGTGGAACTCCTCCGCTGATTTGAGCACTTCCAGACTGAATGTTTTCAAATGAAATATAGTCCTATCCTCAAGATAGTTTTTAAACCAATTACAAGCAGATTTGTGCAGGCCAATGTCTAATAATCTTTTCAAAAGAAGGACATGATCAACAGTATCAAATGCTTTTGACAGGTCAATGAAAAGGGCTGCACAATGCTGTCTGTTATCTAGTGCTCTTACAATGTCATTTATAACTAAACAAGTAGCAGTAACAGTGTTATGCCCAGACCTGAAACCAGATTGGTGAGTATTCAAAATACAATTTTCAGTTAAAAAAGATTGTAATTGAGAATTAACTAGGACTCCAGAATCTTAGCCAGGCAAGACAACCTGGATATTGGACGGTAATTATTTAAATTACTTGCATCTCCCCCTCTTAATAAAGGGAGAACATTAGCAGTTTTCCATACTTTTCAAATGTTGCTTGTCATAATAGACATATTAAATATATGAGTCAGAGGCTTGGCAATGAGTGGGGCAGAGAGTTTCAAAAGATATGGATCTAAAGGCTCAGTCCCACTGGGCATTTTTTGCCGCAGCGATGTACTCCCGATGGAAATTGATGAACCTCGTGAGGCGTCGGGAACAGGTTTCCCGATGTCCCGGGGAAGCTTCGGGAGCATCGCGCACCATCTGGAACCATCGGGAGAACTGCGAAAAATTTCAATGCTTGCATTGAAATTTTTCCCGATGTGTTCCCAACGTTTTGTCGGGAAAACAGTTTGGGGAGGCCTCGCCGGTGCTCTCCAGATCCACGGGGAAGCATTCTCGGAGCTTCGGCGAAATATTGTTTTCCCTGAGGCATCCCCGAAGCATCGGTGATGTCTCACGGAAGTATCAGGGGACTTTCAGGGATATTTGAATCTTCAGCAAAAGTTCGGCGACCTTTCGGTGACACATTCCCTATGTCGGGGTTGCACCCTCAACTATTCGCCGAAATTTCGGCGACGGTTGAAAGGTGCATTCTTCCCATGGCGCTGATTGGCTGGATTTTGCATTCGTGCGCACTATAAGTACATTTCATATAAGTACATGCCAGAGAGAGAATGATGCTGAGCCCAAAATGTGCATATATTATAGCGTGGCCAAACAAAGTTATTTTATCAATGTTTTGTCCAGGCGCCAGGTCGTCTGTTAGACCAAAATAAATTAGTTGTGCTCAGCTCCACTACAGCATTTTACGGAAAAACTCATCAACAAAACCATGAGAAAGTAAATAACTTGTATTGTACCGACAAAGAAAGAGGCACTTCCGTTTGCTCAAATCATAATATTATTTACATCAAGAGAAAAAATGAACAGGTTAAGGGAAAAAAACACATTTATCCTTGGGAAATAAATAACCCAAATTGCAGGCCCTAGCTTAGACACCTGCAAGAAAACTAAATATGTATATCCAGCCACTCAATAAAAAAAAAAAAAAATTAAAAATAGTTGATTAATTTCTAAAGGAAAAGATCAGGCCGCTGCAGTACAGATTATAACACCCAGATGCACTTGCCAGACGCAAGTCGCGGTCAGCTAAATAAAGCAATGCCCGACAGCCTTCTTGTCATTGAACGAACTTCAATTATATATCAAAATTGAGAGAAAAAATTAAGGAAACGAAATCATAAAAATAAAAGCAAGAGGGGGAATATGAGAGGGGGAAACGATGTTCAAAGTAACTTGGGGCAGGAGTAAGTGAAGTGAATGTGAGTGATAAAAAAAAGAAAGTTTTCATTCAACGATATCAGTTCTTGTGGTTGGATGAGTTACAGGGAGTGCACAGGGAGGTTAGAGGATTTTTCAGTAAAAAAAAAGTTCTTTCCCAAACCCTGCTTGGCGTCTCGTACTGCATTCCCATCCAAACTGTTCGATAATTAGGCCTATAGAGGCTGGTTGCACCTTATAGTTCGCTACAATATATACCTCCCCAATAACCCTTCCCCGAGGCACCTGGGATGGTTCGCAAGTACTCACCGATGCATCCCTTAATCTACGGGAATATTCCCTGTTTCAAATTCAGGGAAGCTCCGTGGCAAGGTACCCCAGAGCTTTCCCGAGCATTGGGAGCCATCCCCGATGTTTCACGGGCATTGTTCGGGGGACATTCCTAGAAGCTTTGTGACCATAGCCGAAGCATCAGTGAACGTTCACCGGACCTTTTCCGATGCCTAATAAGTGCAATTTCTAATGCGACTACTCCTTTTTTTTGGCAAAACATCGGGAGCATCGGGAGCCATCAGGAGAAAATTTGTCTATTTCCACATCGCCGATGATTTTTCCCCAGTGGGACCTAGGCATAACAAGTCATCCCTTGTAGACTTATTTACATTAATTTCATTAAGAGCTTCAAGAACTTCGTCAGTTGAAATGCAATGTAAAGAAAATACAGTATCATTATTTAACAAATAAGAGGTTGTAGGACAGGTAGATAGATCAGAGGCGCACTGCTTATCGTTGGTCTGCTCAGAGATCTTGGGTCTGCTACTTTGTTCATCTCAAAAAGATAGTCTGCTGAAACAAAATGCTGATTAACAGCATTACTTATTTCAACTTTACCACTAATTCGAATTAAAAACAACTTGCAACAGAACAGAAGAAGAGGAACTTGAACTTTCCAGCATTTTTACAGTTTTCCAGAATTGTGTGGGATTTCTACCAGCATCTGCAAGAGATTTTAAGTAAAAATCTGATTTTGCCTGTCTAACTGACACTGTGCATTTGTTCCTAAGCTGTCTAAAATAAAGGCAATCTTGGGGTAAGTAGGTTGATCTAGTTTGAGCCCATGCTTTGTTCCTGTCTCTGAACAGTTGCGAGAGCTCCAACGAATACCATGGAATCACTCTGTCCTTGATTCTCAGCGATTTTAAAGGAGCATGCTTGTCTGCCACAGAGTTAAATATAAAGGAGAAAAATTCAAGTGCAAGCTCTGTTTCAGGAATAGCAGAGACACGATGAAAATCACAATTATACAAGTCATGGAGGAAGCCTTGAGCATCAAACTTTTTATAATTTCTCTTTTTAACTATACGAGGCTTGAACCTTTGGAGTTTTGTTGTTCTTACGCATGCAATGGGACAATGATCGCTGAGATCACATGCAAAAACTGCATTAGCCAAATACTTGTGAGGATTATTTGTAATAATAACATCAATTAGAGATTTTCCTGGATCTTTTAAGTTTGGTGTGTGGGCTCTGAAATTAGCTGGAACAGATTTAGTTGAATATATATTCTTCAAATCATCAGATACAGAAGTGAGCCAGTCCAAGTTTAAATCCACAAGAATAACTAATTCAGAATTCAGGTAGGGTACAAGTAAGTCAAATAATGCATTCACAGAAATCTTAGATGAACATGGCGGCTGGTAGACTCCCGATATATAAAAATGTGAATTAGCATTCAATATCAATTAATGACTAAAACCTCAAATTGTTTCTCAACAGAATGACTGATGATACAGATAGCCCTTAGAGTATTTTTTACATAAATGGCTACACCACCACCTCTTCCTTTTCTATCACATCTGAAAATATTAAAACCATCCACTTTAACAGAATCATCTGAGATCGAGTTATTCAGCCATGTCTCTGATACAGCAAAAACTTTGGGATTTGTGTCTATAACCCATATTTTTATCATGTCCAATTTAGGAACTAAACTCCTCACATTTAAGTGCTATAGACCAAGCCCATTTCGTTTGTGAAAATCAAAAGGAGTTTTTAAACCTTCGCGTAACGGCAAGTTAGGTTGTATACGCTTAACCTTGCGCATGGTTGAGCAGCTGAAAATGACGCGATTTCATAGAAAAAAAAGACTTCCAAAACCGGCCTGAAGTGCTCACTTACATTTACAGGATTTAAATAAGATACTGACATGGTCAATGAGAATTATTCCGAATGAAACAGGACTTGAGGTTCCTTCTCCCAGGTAGATCCATGTCTCTGGAGAAGGGATTCAAGTCGAACTTTTCCTCATTGAATCCCTCCTTGAGAGACATGTATCTACCTGGTAGAAGTCCTCAAGTCCTGTTTCATTCGGAATGATTCTCATTGACTCATTGATCTCATTAATTCTCATAGCTGACTGCCTGTTTTTTATTCTAGGTTTACCATAGCCATGATGATCACAGAGCTTGTTTGCCACATTGGTGAGTAATAGTAACCGTCAGTCTTTGCTAATAATACTGCATGTGGTGGCATTTTGCTCAATCTGGCTTTTTGTTTTAAAATTTATAACGTATTCAACCAAATTGAATGCCAAGGTTTTGGCTTGTTTAAAATTCGAGCAGCTTCAAGCACTTTGGTAGACCCCCTGCTACGTTTGTTGCACCATTCTGGTCTATCTCGGGTGGCATATTGCCTGCTTTTTCCTGATAGTGGAATGTCTGCTTTGTTAGAATAAAGTATATTTCAGAAATTACTGTGTTAGTGAGTTATACTTGTTCCTTATGGGGCGTGGAAAGTGTTTGCAGGGTGAATGTTCTGACTGTTATACAAGTTCATAAGTTCCTTTAATGAATATGCGGCTGGTTTGTGGGACTCTGAAGGACAAAATTCATAACTTTATCATGGAGAAAAGGCATGTTTTGGGTTTGGAGAAGTTACTGGTGACCATTGATGTCCATCCGCACCTATATTGATAAACTCATGCTAAATTTAGCCAGAAAATCATTAATTCATATTGAATTTCATGCGTCAAAGGTTGATTTGTGTTAAAATATGATTACTTTATGATCTGACAGTGTGCCATTTTGAGGACTCTGAGAGTTTGGGGAGCCACCTAGAGAGCTGTCTTATTTGGATCATAGAGTAGATCATTTTGAATTTCATGGTTAGATGAGCAACACTTGTGGTCAAGGAGTTTTTGATCCCAGAAATGTAGTGTTTTATCTCTCAGCCATTTTTCAATTCTCAGTATTATTTTTTTTTTCAATTTCAATGCTGAGTTTTCATGAAGATTTTTTATGTTTGAAGCCCTTTTTCTCAACTAAACTCATGAAAATAAATTGAAATACGATGGAATAATAAATGCTACGAGCGCCTTGTCTCAGTTGAGTGATATTCTTTCTCTGTATGAAGTTCAAATCTTGAATTATAAAGTCTTAAATTGGATAATACACAAATAGCCAGATTTGGCTTCTGCGCAAAGGGGTTAAGCGCTTATGGCCCAGATCCTGGCTCTGCAGTGTCAGATTTTACTGACTGGTGTAGGTCATCCTTTTTAGATATTAATATGTCTACGACTAAAGAAATTATCTTTGATTTCCAGAAAAATCCTAATGTCATCTCTTCTGTGGTAATAAATTGTCAGGCTATTGAAGTAGTACATCAGTACAAGTATCAGGGCACTGTCATCGATGACAAGCTGTCTTTGGAGCATTATGTGGGCATTGTGTGCAGGAAGGCTCATCAGCGAATGCACTTTTATTATAAGCTCTGTGATTTTAGTGTTGACAGCACTTTTATGAGAATAATTTATTGTTTTTTTATTGAATCTGTTCTTACCTTTTCTTTTATCTGTTGGTATGGGCTACCGACCTTCAAGAATCAGAACAGACTGAAGGGTATAACGAGAGTGTGCAGTAAAATAGCAGGCACTGCCTCAGGGGACCTCCCTAACATACACAAGGTGAAGTCCCTGGATAAGGCAAATCTATTCTAGCCAATCCCAGTCACCCCCTGTATGGTGAGTTTACATTGCGCCTGTCTTGCCGCAGATTTGCCGTACGAAGATGCAGGATGAATAGACACAAAACTCATTTGTCCCTGCTGTCACTAGCCTTTGAAACTTGTGTGTGTGTGTAATGTTTTTATTATTACTTATCTTTTTTTTTGCATTGTCCATCATTGTTGTGATTGCTGTTGTTATCTGTTGTCTGTGCAACAAATGGCCTTTTAAACTTATATGTGCAATGTTTTTATCATTATTTATCCTTCTTTTGTATTTTCCTCCTTTTTTATTGTGATTTCTGTTTTGTCTGCTGGCTGTGCAACAACTTACCCCTTGGGGATAATAAAGAAACCTTGAACTCGATGTAACAAACAATGCAATATACCTGGCGAGCTCAGAGCAGAGCTTATCTCCAAATAAAAGTGGGAGGCCTCAGAATGCTCATTAGCTATGTGTTGGAAGATCGAATGTCAGTCTTTTCTGAAAGACTCATTCATTTTAAAGATTCATTTTTTAAAATAACACTTTCCCTATTCTCCAATAATGAAGGTGACACAAGAGAAAGAACAAAGATTGGTGAAAAACTTGAAAAAAACACAACTAACTGGCTATATGTTTTGGAATGTGAACATGTAGTTCATATTATAGTATAATTGTGAGAGTGGCTCATAATGGGTAATAGTTGTTTTTTCAGCTGTCGGGAATAGCTCTCTTGGTAAGAGTAACCCCATGTAAATATGCCACAAAAATGATCTGGCTTTGCTCAGCAGTTGTGGCTCTTTCGTATCACCAATTTGACATTTGGCAACACAGCGTTTCACTGTTTCAAATTTGGCATTGTTTTCCCAGTGCATTTAGGCTGTTTTTCAGTTTTAAAACCTTGTAAATGATCAGAAAAATGGGGTGCATATATTGGCAAAAGGTGCCAAAATGTTGAAACTTTAGTTTTGAAAGGTTGAATATTTATTTTGAAACTTTAGTGGATGTGCATTTGCACTTGCACAGTGGACTGTTTTTTCAACTTCCACTCTATTGCCATTTTATTCTATGATTACTTTATTTTGTTGTTAATTAGCTAACCCGCGGAGGATGGGCTTCCCCACTATAGCTGGGTTCCTCCTGAGATTTCTTCCCACTGGGGAGTTTTCTGTTTGAGGATTTTTCTCTCTCCTGGGAGTTTTTTGCCTCATTTGCTGTAGTGGGGAGTAGGCCGGGCACTGCCCTTTTAATTTACTTCATCTCTCACTACAAAGCGTCTTTGTGACAGTCTATCTGAGAAAAGCGCTATACAAATAAATTGAACTGAATTGAATTTTCGGAGATTCACCTTCACAGTCGTTGCAAATCTGGCAGTACTCTCTCACAGATCTGAAACTCTGAAAACAGCATTTCGTAACTCGGAAACAGACGGTCTGAAAAAACAGCCAGGATTCTTCTTCTTCTATCGAGTCTAATGGCAGCAGAGAACCATTTCAGTATATTACCGCCTCCCTGTGAATGACTTTTACACAGATTCCAGGATGACTTCCATACTCCCTGTCAGTTCACTAACTGTTGGAAGAAACAACAAGGAGTCTGTATTAGGGCTTCATGCATATGTGATCCTATCTGTCCTTGACGGGGTAAGTTGAATAGGCCTTGCTTGCAACCGTTTGATTGACATGAGGGCATGTACATTCCCAATGAACTCTTCAGAAAATTTCACAACAGCAATTTGCTCTTTCCCACTTACGTAGCTCTGCAGAATCAATTTCTCACCATCAGAACTCCACTCTCAGTGTCCCACTATCAGCACTTGTGCTGGGACCTATTTGCTTGGCCTCTGGGATTGACTTGTTCCCCCCAGATGCTTTGGACTGCAATGCTCCTGTGATCTGGAAAAACCTAGTACATTTGTCACTTTTGGGAGAAACTGAGTTTGACCCTCATTTGCGGTAATTAAGAGTGGAGATAATCTTAATACAATAGCTATTGTGTAATTTAAACTGTCAAAATCAGATTTCTATAATTTCTTCCAGTTAGAAAAAGTCCAGAATCCAAAGGTTTTAGTCCAGTTGCGAGAATCCTTGCTACTGATAAATTCACTAGGTTTTTCCAGATCACAGGAGAATGTGTGTCTGGCCTACAAACAAGGTTAAAAAAAAAAGTACAGAGGGAGTGCATATCTGATCTTTAAGGCATAAATTTTAGCCAAATGCACCCTTAAAGTATTAAGTCATGTTTGGGTACTAATCTACAAATTGTAGGTTACTGAGCACACTTTCCCAGTGGGGTGCTAACCCAGTGACAAACAATTTTTAGGCACTTTTTGTATTTTAATTTCCCTGAGAATTGCTCAAACAGGCTTGAACCCCTGATCCTCCTATTTATGAAGGAAATCATAAATTTTCCATCAAAAACACACCCTTTCTTATATCTTTATTGAGAGGATATCCCTCATCAAGACACGACTAATACATAGACTTCTCTTATTCCCTCTTGCTGAGGATGAATATTCAATCAATTCCATTGCGCATTGACTAACTAGGCAATTTGTCTCCTCATAGTCATTGTGGGTGTCCTGTTCAACACAGTAATAATTCTTCAATTCTTCAAAACAATGCCACAGCATGTTCATCTGCTCTGAAGGAGGTAAATAGAAACATTTCACAGGGGAAAAATATGATGATAGTGAGAGCTGAAGGCCAGGCACGCAGTATTGGACATATTATAACATGCAGGAAGTGGCATGCCAGCCATGTCAAAGACGCAAATGTGTCACCCGCGGATAAAGAACATGCACTCATAAGTCACACCCTGTTACAGTCTGATTAGTGTTTTTGCAAGTGACAGGGACAAGACACTTGTCTTTATGAAAAACATTATGGCAGGCCTGTGGGGTGTAACGGGCTGAGTAACAATTACATATATTGGCTTTTGAAAGAGCAGAGTTGCAGACTAAAATAAATATTCCCAGAGGGGTGTTTTGTTTTTTGTGCAGGGAAAACTAGGTCATCCAGTTTCAAAGTGCCAGCATGCTTAGCTATGCATTGCTGGAAGGAACATGGTAATGCCAGCTTAGCTGTTCTTTCAGCTGAGATTTCTCTTTGCGGTTTCACATGAGAGGGAACCTGCATAAAATGTGACTCCTCGCAACAGTGTTTCCCAACATAAGTTGGACGTGATTTGCACAAATTTCATCTATTACTAACTCCCCCTCCAAATACTAAATTAACCTATCCTTGTTTGACAGGAGTCAAAAATTCATATGTGAGAAAATCTTCTAGAACAGCTCCGAACCGATAAATTTCCAAAACTACATAGCACTGAGCCTTCTCAAACCAGACTAGCTTTGTCAAGCTGGTTTTATTGTTTTTAACACGTCTGGTTGGTTGACCAATTGTTCATCGACAGTTTGCAAGTCCACCACATACAAAGGAGATAGGGAACACTTTTTAAATAACAAGAAACTAACATGCAGGAAACACGACCTAGAATAACAAGCCACTTAGAAAAAAATATTTGACATTACCCTGAGCAAATTTGAGAGATATGAATGCATCAAGTAAAAATTTACATTTCATGACACTTTTTGATTTTGAGATGTAGGGCCTATTTTAACGATCTAACCACAAGGTCTGAGGCACGTGGCACGAGTGCATTTTGGGTGTGTCCAAATCCATTTTCGCCAGCATAATGGTGCGTTATCTGGCTGCAAAGTAACGTGCATGGTTCAAAGGGGTTGGACTTCATTTCCTAATTAATCATAGGCATGTTTTGGCTGTAACATGAAATAAACCAATGAGAGTGTCATCTTCCATTCACTTTAAAAAACAGATGCCCTTGCACCTTGGTGAATTGCTGTTAAAAAGGCGTATTTGCCCGGTGCCAATAAAAAAACTGTACTCTGCAAAGGAAAAGCTCTGCAAAGCGCGCAAGCAAACCATCACTGAAAGTATGAAAACCTGAACACAGTGACTTCCTAAAATGTAATAAAAAACATTTTTTCCAATATTGTTCAATATCCATATATTATTCTTATCCAGATGTTAAAAATCCTCATGGTGAATTCCCAGGGCTGCATTTGAACTTCACATTACAACATATGAATAAAATAAGCAAACAAAAAAAAGATACAAATTCAGGGTCATGGGTAAAAAAATAATCATGCGCTTGTGTGAGAACAACTAAAAGAAATTAAAAAGAGTAACGAAAACAGGCAGCAAGAAAGAGACAAAAATAATGTTACTTTGAAAACACTAACTTAACCTTTTGAATAATATCCGACAGGAGTGAAAAGAGCTTGGTTGACGATTGAAGGTCAAGTCAGATATATGGAAGTGATTCCGATTAATTGTAAACGGTGACAACAATGTCACCCATTGCTTTTGCTGCAACAAAAAAGGGCTGCTTTTTAAACCCACTTTGCTTGGCAGCCAAACTGTAAATAATGAAAAAGACATTTTAAATGAAATGCGGAGTCTTATATTTGATTATAAAGTGGGACAGATGGGCTGCAGGCACTGAATTAATGAATCAGGTTTGACTCAAAATTTATTTTTCAGATAATTGTGGATGACATGTTGTCCCATGAACGACTTATCCAAAGATCTGAAGTGCATTTTCTGGACTTCAAACATTCGTTGTGTAACAGTTTGTGTTTTGTGTGATGGCACATAAGTCTACCCACTGTTTGAGACATGATATACCATGTAGTTAATATATAGGTTAACCATCATCCCTTAACAGCCACCCCTCCAGGAGGGATCTTCTGGACATCAACAGGAATTACAGAGCTCAGAAGTATCAAGGAGTTGTGGCTTTATCCGGAATAATTTGCGAATACTGACATGTGTAACCTCACATTTTGAATTGCAAATTACCTGATGGAACAGGTCCCCTTACCATTTAAAAAGCCTGCATCACAGTATGTTCTGATGTACGGATGTCAGTCACTCTAACCATTCTGACATGCATTTTTTAAATATCTTGAGAATAATGTTTCACATTGTAATCTTTGTTTTTAATCGTTTGCATGAGCGCTCATGAGCAACCATGGGTGCTCAGATTTGCACAATGACATTTGCCATTAATGTGAACTGGGCGCTGGACGGGATAATGACGACTGCGCGGGTACATAAACTAGCAAAGACACTTGTGTCACTCTTTGCACCAGTTTGCCCCAGATGTAAGAGAGCGCCCAAAGGGTGTTAAAGTAGGGTACTTTTTACTTGGTCTGCAATATCGGCTTACTTCTTACATGAAACAAATTGGTGAATCACTCTAATTTTTTGACGTCAAGTACTTTATAGGTACATGCAACAAACTAGAGCAAAAAGTCAAAAAAGTCATGAAATGTCAAGTTTTACTTAATGCATTCACAGATGCTTTTAAAAATGTGATCGGAGGAATAGAACCAAACAAACATCATGTCAACAATATGACAATAATGGCCTGTCAGTTGACTGTCCCAACATGGCTATTTCCATAAAATTGGAGCTCAGTGTGTGACATAGGGGTCAAATTTAAAATTTTAATTCAAAAGGCTGTTTTTAGTAACTTTAATATCTGAATTTTCTAGGAAAAAATGAAATGTTCATTATAATCACAATTCACCTCAGTGGGGCTAGTTCAAAGTAATGGTATATCTCAGATTTCACGTGTAATGCAAAGTCTTTTGGCACTCCCCTGGTTACAAAGGATTTTTGTTTGTAAGGTTTTTTGATGGTTTTATGTTCCATATTAATACCCTTTTACATTGTATAACTTTAAATTTCATTCACAGGCAAGGAAAAACCAGAAACGCCAGGCAATATTTCAATCATACCTCATTCATTATTCTATAAAATTTGCAATTTTGACTGGTTTGCTGGTAAAACCTCTGTAAACACAAGAATTCTTATTACACTTGATAATAATCAATCAATCAATCAATCTTGGATACAATATAGATACCACTTAACCCTTTTATTTATCTTTTGGGGCAACTCCCAACTCCCTGCCCCTGCTCCTTCATGGCCAAATTATTTCATTTTCTGGGGGAAAATGAGCTGACAAACTCCTTTTCTCTGTTTTTGTTTCTTAGTTTTTTGCCTTCATGCAGCTAGTTATTTCCTTGTTAAATTAATCCTCAAGCAACTAATAACAAGGTACAAAATATTTTCTCAATGGTTTATTATTGTGTCTTTTGTAATGTAGACATGATGAACATTTTCACCAAAGAGTAAAAATTAAACATGCAAATATCAATTTTTTTCATACATCAAATTACTAGGGAATGTTGAGCCTACATACTTCAATCAAAGTGAATTTGAGGGAGAGAGAGGTATGCTAAGAAATAAGAAGAGTGAGTATTGCATTAATTTTACGGGGGACACTGATTGATAGTGTGTAATAAAAATTTAGACCTATTTGAAATTAAGCAGTAAAATTCAATACATCGGGGATGCATCGTTGTCCGTGGCAAAACCACACAGGAATACTGTAAAGCTGTCTATCCTAAAGATCAAAACCGTCTTTGTTGAAAGTGATCGAGTAAAAAGTTTATGCAAACCTGGAAGAGAGCACTCAGAAACATCTTCTGTGTCAAAACATTACCGTCAACAAAGCGAAGATAAAAAAAATGAAACAAATAAAATGCTTGATTTGCAGAACATAGCTAAATTGGTTTGTTGCTTTAGTTATTTTAACTCCAGTGAATTGCACTCTAAGACCGTAAATCACAATATATCACAAGCATAAGTTTAATTCTTTGAAAGCCTCAAAAATTCTTGGCTTACCTTCTATCCGTGGCTGTTCTAGGCAAAACACCAACGACATAAGGCCAGGACACCAACTTTTAATTGTTGTATTTCGGTGCGCAAACAAGATTGCTTGTAAACAACCTCCTGCTAGTCGCATGATGTTCATCTAGGGCCGTTATGCTCTCATATTTTTATTCATAAATTTACCGGAGGTCTACTAACCATACCCATGAATACACACACACGACATATAAATAAGCAAACCAGCGAGACCCGTAAAAACAAATCAAGGCACATTTGCATTTGATCTACGATTATTTTGGTCATGAAGTTCCCCAGAGTATGCTCTAGCATGACCTGGTTTCAGATGACCTGTTAGAATAAAAAGCACCTTCACAAAATATGGTTGATTTGGATCAAGGTGATTAGTGGTGGTCGGTAAAAACTAGTATGAAAGAACCCTTCTATATTGACTGAGGAGAGGGAAACTTTCATGCATGTTAATTTTTTTTCTGGCCAAAAAGAACCTCAGCATTGTTTCTTATCAGTGTTGTTGCAGTGAGGAGACTTGTATTAGGCCAATTATGTTTGAAGCAGATGATTGGCTGTTCAGACCATCATAAAAAAGAGACTGCAAACTCATGACAAGTAATGTGTAGATTTAGAATTAATGCTAGTTCCAGAAGAATTTCCTTCCCCGGTTACGCTGCCTTGCTTCATTGTAACCTAATTACAAGTATTTCCAAATGAAAACTTGCTTTTTTTAAATTATGGGCTTACAGTAGACCCAGATAGTGTGGTAAACTCAAATGATTTACAGTCTTAGTCTTAGTGAACTTTATTATCCCCATAAGGGGCAATTTGTTGTACAGCCAGCAGAAAAACAGCACAGCAATACAAACAGACAAAAACAATAACATGCACATTCACCACAAAGTAATAATAAATAAATAAATAAATAAATACAGTGCACTAATGTTTTAGGGAAACCGATCAACACAACATATTAATGAGGCCAATTGTCATTGGTACAAAAGAGTTTTTAAATCTGTTCGTTCTGACCTTTGCTACCATGTACCTGCGACCAGAAGGCATTAGCCTGTATTGGCAGGCCAGCGGGTGACTGGGGTCAGTCAGGATGCTTTCTGCTTTCCTGATAGCCCTGGCTCCATACAGGACAGAGAGCTCCTCAAAATTTGTCCCCGCAATTCTGCCACACATCCTCACTATTCCGTTAAGCCTGTTCTTGTCTTTCACAGTGAGGGACCCAAACCAGCAAATAAAAGAGAAGGTTAAAACAGACAGAAACCTATTACCTCCAAAAAATTGTGTAAGCCAACTTAATTGCATTGTGTGGACATTACGTAAATAAAATGTAATGGGCGGTGATAGGACGCCAGGTGCTGCGACCAGTGAGAGAGAGAACTGAGAGCAGCCTAGATAAGAGACAAACACAAAAGAGGAACACACCTCCCGGAAAAGTTTGCGCTTCCAAGGACGAATAAAAGTCCGCAACATGGAAGCAGTGCGAGAGAGAATAAACAACAAGAGAGAAGAGAGAAAATTTCTAAAAGAAGCAATTCCTAACAATAAATGGAATATCACAAATCACTAGGAAATCTGACTAGAGATTTTCTCCGGCCGAAGTGCTAGAAACAAACAGACACTCTAGCGATAGGCGTGGCGAACCCCCGGCCATATATATATAGAGTCTGGAAAACTCTGCCCCAGCTCAATCAGCCACTGGGCCAGGAATTCGATGGAAAAGAAATCCAATATCGTCCCGGACGATAGAACAAAGAAAGGTCCAACAAACAAACGCACGCCTAAACCATGACAGGACCCCCCCCTAAGGGATGGCACCAGAAGTTCCCCAAGGAACTCAGAGATGAGGCTGGGATTGAGAATATCACAAGAAGGGACCCAGCACCGCTCCTCAGGCCCATATCCCTCCCAGTCCACCAAAAATTGGGCTCCGCGACCCACACGCCTCTCGGCCAAAATGCGACACAAAGTATAAACCGGGCCCCCCTCAATTATCCGTGGCGGCGGCGGAGGCTTGTCAACCGGAGCCAGGACGCTAGTGCTAACTGGTTTTAGCCTTGAGACATTAAACGAGGGGTGGATACGCAAGAACTTAGGGAGTTTTAACCTGGCAGTAACAGGGTTGATCCTTTGCACTATTTTAAAAGGGCCAATGAAGCGAGGAGTCAACTTTCGTGACTCCACCTTTAAGGGAAGGTCCCGAGTAGAAAGCCAAACTCTTTGGCCAACCCGATAAGATGGGGCCAACCGACGCCTCCTATCGGCAGCGGTCTTCTGTCTCTGCCTTGATTGCAACAAAGAGGACCGGACCCTGGCCCAGACAGAGCGACAGCGTCGAATAAAATAATTGACAGAGGGGACTTCAGAATCCTTTTCAGTCTCAGGAAAAAGGGGGGGTTGATAGCCCAACTGAGCCTGAAATGGTGAGAGGCCTGTGGAGGAGTTGTCCAGAGAATTATGGGAATATTCAGCCCTAGCTAAAAAACGACTCCATGATGATGGATTATCAGCCACTAAACATCGAAGGGTATTCTCCAGAGACTGGTTGGTCCACTTTGTCTGACCATTAGTCTCTGGATGAATGCCAGAAGAAAGGCTCACAGTGGCCCCCAACAGACTGCAAAAGGCCCGCCAGAACTTAGCCGTGAATTGAGGGCCCCTGTCCGAAACCACATCTTACGGGAGACTATGCAGGCGGAAAACATGGTCCACAACAAGAATGGCCGTCTCCCGCGCCGAAGACAACTTCGGCAGGGCGATAAAATGGGCGGCCTTAGAGAAACGGTCAACCACGACCAAAATGACAGTGTTGCCCTCAGAATTAGGCAAACCCGTAATAAAATCAAGAGCGATATGGCTCCACGGGCGTTTAGGAATGGGTAACGGCCGCAAAAAACCAGAGGGAGGGAGGTGGGAAGTCTTAGTTCTAGCGCAGACGCCGCACGCTGCTACAAACTCCCGGATATCTTCCATCATGCTGGGCCACCAAAAATGTCGGGCCAAGAACTGTTTGGTCCGATGAACCCCTGGGTGACCCACCAGATGGGAAGAGTGCCCCCACTAGAGAACCTGGGCGCATACCGAAGGCGGAACAAACAAACAACCAGGTGGTTCCCCACCAGGACCGGGATCGAACCTTAAGGCCCCCCCGCACATCAGCCTCAACGTCCCACTGAACGGGAGCCACAATCTGATCAGTCGGGATAACCGGTTCCGGCATAGGGTCGTGACCAGAGCGGTCGTAAATCCGCGACAAGGCATCAGGCTTGGTGTTTTTAGACCCCGGGTGGTAGATTAACGTAAAGTTAAAGCCATTAAAAAATAATGACCACCGCGCCTGCCGGGAATTACGTCGCTTAGTCTGTTGAATGTATTGGAGATTTTTATGATCCATCCAAACCACAAACGGATGCTCAGCCCCTTCCAACCAATGGCGCAATTCCTCTAATGCCAGCTTAACGGCTAGCAACTCTTGGTCACCAATACTGTAATTCCGTCCGGCCGCCAACAATGACTGGGAGAAGTAGGCGCACGGGTGTAGCTTATTGTCTAGAAGGAGGCGCTGGGACAAAATGGCACCCACCCCAACTTCAGAGGCATCTACCTTCACAACGAACGGGAGGGAGGGATCGGGCAAAACAAGAATGGGCTCTGAGCTAAAACATTTCTTTAACTCCTGAAAAGCAGCCTCAGCTGCTGGGGACCAATCAAACGGCGAGGAGGAATTCTTCTTGGTAAGCGCAATAATGGGGGCAGCTACTGCGCTAAAATTATGGATAAACCTCCTATAAAAATTGGCAAAAACCGTTGCACCTCCTTAACGTTTTGAGGGGCAGGCCAATTCCTGACCGCTGCCAGCTTAACGAGGTCCATATGGACCGACCCCTCCGACACAATGAAACCAAGAAACGAGACAGTCTTGACGTGAAAAACACATTTCTCAGCCTTGACAAAAAGCTTAGCATTAAGAAAGGCCTCAAGCACACGTCTGACGTGTTGTTTATGCTCTGAGAGCGTTGAAGAAAAAATCAGAATGTCGTCAAGATAAACGAAGACGAATTTCTCCAACATCTCTCGGAGGACGTCATTAACGAGTGCTTGAAACACCGAGGGGGCGTTAACCAATCCGAACGGTATGACCAAATATTCCTAGTGCCTGTCAGGCGTATTAAATGCCGTTTTCCATTCGTCCCCCTCCCGAATGCGAACTAAGTTATAAGCATTTCGTAGATCTAGCTTGGTAAAAAATGACACCTCCTGCAGACGTTCAAATGTGGAATTCATCAACGGAAGGGGGTATCGGTTTTTAATGGTGATCTTATTCAAACCCCTATAATCAATACAGGGTCTCAGACCGCCGTCTTTATTTCCCACAAAAAAAACCCCGCTCCGGCAGGAGACGTGGATGGCCGAATAAAACCATTAGCAAGAGCCTCCTGTACTGTGTACTGTAATGGGTGGTGATAGGACTCCAGGTGCCGCGACGAGTGAGAGAGAGAACTGAGAGCAGCCCAGATAAGAGACAAACACAAAAGAGGTACACACCTCCGGGAAAAGCTCGTGCTTCCAAGGACGAATAAAAGTCCGCAACACGGAAGCAGTGCAAGAGAGAATAAACGACAAGAGAGAAGAGAGAAAATTTCTAAAAGAAGCAATTCCTAAAAATAAATGGAATATCACATATCACTAGGAAATCAGACTAGAGATTTTCTCCGGCCGAAGTGCTAGAAACAAACGGACACTCTAGCGATAGGCGTGGCAAACCCCCGGCCATATATATAGAGTCCGGAAAACTCCGCCCCAGCTCAATCAGCCACTGGGCCAGGAATTCGATGGAAAAGGAATCCGATATCATCCCAGACGATAGAACAAAGAAAGGTCCAACAAACATACGCACGCCTAAACCATGACATAAAATAAGGTAAAAAATTTTGGAAAGTTATTTTTACCATGTTTTTAAGTGCTGTGAACAAAGATCATAAACTTGGATTACACAATTTTTTTATGGTAATCTGTCTCCACACAACAATTGAGTATGCCAGGCTATGTGGGTTTACAGTTTACGGTCTATGCTGTGTGAAAAGGTTTAAAAATGGATGCTTAATTACCAGCCAATCAAGCCTTAGCAATGATACGTTACAGCTAAATTATGTAAAGCCAACATTAATTGCCAGTTATGCTTTTTTCTGATTGTTGATAATTATTTCTAAGTTCATATTTTCAATTTGTTTGCCTTTTCAAAGTCTCACTTTTTTATGAGCGTTCATCGCTAACAACTGTGGGTCTAAGGATGGCAAGGCTTTGCAGTGGACCACAGTGCTGCCCAACAGCAAGAAGGCTGTGGGTTGGCCTGAGCATGGATGTGCAAGCATATTGGGCTGATCGGAAACCTTAAGTTGCCAGTTGGTATGTGTATGTTCAGGCTTTTGGTGGGCCATTGGTTGCCTGTCACAAATAGAGCAAGGAAAATAACTATGACTATGTGGAAAAACACAGCCAGTGTATGAGGTGGTACATATTTTTGGCTGCAATTGCACTGTTGTCAGCTTTAGTCTCACAGGAGCCAATTAAACGCAGAGGTGACGAGCAATCTAAAAGAAGCCAATCAATCCGGGAGGTGAAATGATAAAATGGGGTAAATTGATACAACATTCTTAAAGCACAGGATAACATAAGTTTGGTATGAGTCTATCATGCCCTGGCACCCAGAGGTGTAAAAAGGGTGCCAGGGCAAGGAGTGGATGAAGACCCAAGTGCAGGGACATAGATTTTGTCAAATAATAAAAGTTAATACAACAAAAATAAATACAAAACTTGAAGGAGAACTGAAAGGGAACGCACGCAACAAAAAGGGGGCACAGACTATGGCTACCTGCTCTTGAAAGGAGAAACTAAGCTCTAAATACAACAGGGAATCTTAATTAAAGTGTCACTGCGCGGAAGGACTATGCAAAATGCGGCAAGGGGTGGGTCAGCAAAAAAAAAATTTTTTTGGTGGATATATGTGTCTGACCTAGCTTACTTATAATGTGCAGTGTGAGGGGTTTATCTCCAGTGATTACAGAATAATTTGCTAGAAATAGAATTTTGGCGTTCATTTAAGCTCTATTTCACGGATTTCAATGAGCAAGAGAAAATTAACTCTTGACGAAAATGGTCCAACTTGGGAAACTACATTTTGGTGGGTGGATTCCCTATAGGAAGGCCTATGTTTCCTCTGAAAACCAATGAAAAATATTACCTAATGGGGGAGGTATAGGTGAGAATGTTACCCCTACCCCAAATCACTGATTTTGAGATGACCATGTTCCCAGCCCAATAACTTGCCTTCTGCAGGGAGTTGGATTTTGGGACTCATACAGGATTAGAGCCATTACTTGAATTACTGGAAACCGAAAATAAAAAATCGCGAACGTTTACCGTTTGCGAGTGAGACCAGAATTTGTCGAACTAGTGTTATGGTGCTGCCCCCTATTGTCACTTCCTCAACCTACAGTATAAAGAACGGACTAGGGGGCTGCCGTTGTTCATGAGCTGCCATTTTGTTGTTGTTGCTGTTGTTCTGTAGCATACGACTGCACCAATCCAAGTTGATAGCCCCCTATTGGGGAACTGTGAAACTACAAAAAATAGCTAATAACAAGAGTTTTAAAAGTCTCGTGTAAAAATACGAAAATAGCTGGCAAAATTTTTCTTTTTTCAATATAAAAGCATAGGCATCTACCTATTTCTTGGCAAAGATTCATTTATCAACACCCTACAGAAGGTAAGATATCGACCAAGAAAAATGGCATATAATTTCACAGTGTCAAACTTGGCCTCTTTAGGGGGCTCTGGGCCAGCACTACTAGCCTGACTCCGCCAGCCTTCGTACTTCTGCTTAATTTCATTTCGCTTCAGTACTTAGTCTGGTCACTCGGGGCTCTGCCTCGTTTACCTCAGCAGAAAGTACGCTGGACCAACCAACGAACAGAAGGCGTGGCCGAGAGCCATGATGTAGCAGCTGCGCCGAGTTTGAAATTGTAGTCTCCGAAATCAACAATGGCCACGGACATAGATACACGGGAGGCCATTTGCTCTGTCGTGGAGAAAATCCCGCGTATCAGTGACTTATAGCCACAACAAGATGATTGTTTGGTTAGTTTTTTTAATGGAAATGATGTTGTAGCGCTACTCCCTACAGATTGTCATATCTACTTAATAGCCATCATGAAACATATGAAATAGGCACCCTGTTCATCTCTGTGAGAGACTGCCGAAGCACCTCAGCTAGCTTGTAGCTTCTAGTGTTACATTGCCTGCGAATTTCACACTATTTAAGTTAGCAGTGAACTTTTTAAAAGCCGTGTTTTTGTTCGTGTCACAAGACCTATTCGCTGTCTCAGTGTTATGTTGTCATTATCCATGAATGAAATGGCTGTCGCTTAGAGCCAAACTGTGTTGCTATAAAGTTAGATAGCGAGCTCGGTATGATGTTAGCACAAGTATGGTTAACGGTTCAGTTTTCCTATCAACGCAGATTTCGTCCTGATGTAAATAATGCGTTATTCTTGCCGATTCTGCCGTTGGTTTCGGGTCTCTTACGGTTTTTTTTAACAGCAGCAGTATCTGCAGGAAAAACGATAGCTCAACAGTTTGTTTCTTGTAAGGAGAACAGAAAGAGCACCTTTGGTTCTTTTAAGTGAATGAGTGAAGGCTAAAATTGGGTAGATGGGCATATGTATGGGTACAGTATTAACTTTAATGTGCTGATCAGTTTGTTTTCACTGCATTCCTGGTATAAAGGACTGTATTTACAGCGGAAGTACTAGGCGGCTGAGCTGGCGCATAACATACGTCATCGCCAAACGTTAGTGATTAGTTTACGGGTACACCAATGATTTTAAACTTCAGACAAGCGCCTACCCACCAGGAAGTAAACACTTGTCAATGACGACTGCCCAGACTCTGTGTACGAAGCAAAGCGAAGTAGCAGAGTCTGGTTTTACCAGGCTACAGCACTACCAGAAGCACGAAAAAATTACTGATAGCAGGGAAAAAATCTTCAACATGTCCACTTTCATTCTACAATTGGGAAAAGTCTGTTCTTTTTGTAGTTGCAGTGAAAAAAGTTGAAACATTATCAGTATATTTTTGGGGGGAAACAGCTGCTCATAACAAGTGAAAAACAAAAATGGCCCCTTCTCCTACCCTACATGATCATTTGACGAATGCCTCTAACAGTCACCTCCATGCCTCAGGGCCAACCTATGGTCAATATACAGAACGGATCCACAGACCCCCCCCACCTTGCCGCTTTTTGCAGATTTTGCACAGTGGACCCGTGGAGTGACTGTTAACTCCCTAAAGCCCAACATCCCCCAGGCGGTAACGCTGCTGTTACGGGATTTTCAAGTGATATGCTGTGAGTCTCTGACCCTTAAACGTATAATTGCTTTCAAGCTGACCCTGTTTAAGATCGCTTGAACGATGATCACACAATTTATTAACTGAATAATCAAAACCAACATATCGAGGGCTGACTGCAATAAACAGTTATGTCCAATGTAAAACATCTGGACATAACTGTTTATTGCAGTCAGCCCTGGATATAAGCCTATGATTAGTGAGAAAGTATTAAGAAATGACAGATCACTGAAAGGTAACATTAGGTGAATTTCCATTTCCCTTATAAATGTGCAAAATCTAAATTGTGAAATAAAAAACTGGTAATGGAAACACATGAATTTCGAAAAACTTCACAAATATCGCTATAAAGTTTTTATGCTCTCATGAGGTGGTTTTTCAGACGTGTTGATATTGCAATATTTCGCAAAAGTGAAATGGAAACACCTTTTTCCGCATTTAAGTCACACTCCCTACACCAGTAGCGGTCCATTGGCAGTAACAATGGCCTTTGGACGCCTCACCTTTCAATACTTAATAACCTAAACCACTCGCATTTTACTTTTCCCAATTAGCAACACTTGTTCAGACTAATTGCCTGAATGGCAGTCAAATTTATCTTCAATAGCATTGTTATACATTGCACCACAAAGTTATCAGGTGACTTAAAATTTCAATATGTTTTTACAAATTCTGCCCTCATGTAGCTCAAGAAACGGCTCAGATTTGCGTTAATTGGTTTGCGAGGCTCATTAAGCAATATGCCTTGAGAATCCGTTCTATATTCTGGATGTAGTCACAGCTAAAGGGAGTTGTTAGGCATGATGCACGACTAAGTGACAATTCTGAGGATGGCAAAATAAATGCTATAAAGTCAGCGAAAGTTCTGGATTTTTTGCATTTATATTGCCATCTTTACAATGCCAAATCAATAACAGAAATTTAGGCAATAGGCATTCACTTTTTATTAAGATTTCTTTTTATAGGTCATGTTTTGGTCTTGGTTGTTAAGTCGATAAATTGTTTGATTGTTAATCAGGCGAACTTAAACAAGAACAGCTTGAGGGCAATTTAGCGGTAAAGGGTAAAATTACTGAAGGTCCTCTGAATATCTGACAGCACGCTTCTGCCCAATATGCAACAGTCTCTAACTCAGTCCAAGACCATCCATCTTCAGTTGAAAAGCGTATCGCGATACGAGAGTTTACAAGAATTATGAGGTTTATTTGCAAAATGTCATCTAATGGAAACTCTTCCAATTGGCAATTGTGCTTTGTTAAATTTTTAGAAATATCTCTTATTTTGCGCAAAACTGGAATGGAATCACAGCTACTGACAACAGACTACATCGTGATATTGTATGGATGGAAAAAGAAAATTAAATAATCAATGAAAATTTTATAAATCCCGCATTTTCCCTGAATTACATCTCCCGTTCTAGGATTTTTTTGACAGTGCAACCTAATTTATTTTAAGATTGCACTTAGTCACAATGTTTTCAGTGTTCAAAAGAAGAGGTTGCATTTGCAGGGAAGCGTAGCTGCACACTGGCTGCCGCACGAGGCAAAAATAATTAATTTATTGAATGATGCGAATCCTGGTGATTGAATCATTTAATTCATTGGATATTAGTGTATTGTGAAAGTTCGATGCATGGCATGCATTTAAAATCATTGATTATGCATGCCACGCGTCACTTTTCAACGTAACGAAGTCAGTCTTTGCAGTTCGGGTTCTGGAAAAGTTGTGGGAAGGCTATAATATGAGATTGTATAAATGGTAATTATCTAATTCAACAAAATGTAAACCTTATCTAAATACCATCTTCAGCAGCATTTACTACATAACACTCAACTTCAAGATGGAATTTCGGGAAATTTCACTTAATTGCCATCCATGCAATCTCATATTGTAGTCCTCCTTGTTTTTTTTTTCCCCACTACCCCCCCCAATCGTCGACGGTCATCATTGAGATAATCCTGAGAGGGAAGGGTATGGGGAAAAGGTTTTAACGGCAGGAAGATAATCCATATCAAACGAAATTTGATTAAACAACCTTGTAACGAACAAACTGCTAAATGATTTGGAAGAGAAAAAAATGCATCAAGACATCAAACAACAATGAAAAAAAACAAAGACAGCAGGAGAAAAAAAAGAATATAGTCCAAGGAAAAGAAAAAAAACAACAAAAAGGCAGTCAAGACAGAGACAAGGAATATTAACCATTACAATTAAGAAAATGAATAGTATTCACAATAGTTGTTAAAACAAAGGGGAGAAGAAAGACAGGGAGAAAAAAGAAAAAAAAGGAAAAAATGTGTAAGCACATTTATTTTTTAAAAAAAGGAATTATGCAATATTAAGTTAAGTTAGTGTGGGGAGTATGGGAATAATTCTAAATGGCCGGTGAGATCTGTTGTATCCATATTTTTTTTTTTTTTTTTAGTGAGTGCAGGCATTAATTAACTGGCAGCAAGATAATATCATGAAAGTATGAAAATTGTTTATGAAATTGTTGCATGTTTTTTTGTTGAGCTGAATAGTGTTCCATTGACAATTTTTTTGCTAACAGGTCTAACCATTGAGATATTTTCAGCTGTTTTTTGTTTTTACAATTTAGCAGTATGGTTTTCTTGGCGGTAGTTAGAGCTACTAGTAGAGGTGCTGCGATTTGTGTTGGAATTGAGTTAATTTCACCTAATATGCAGATGCATGGGGTTGATGGGATGCTGCATTTAAATTGTGCAAATAGTTTGGTGATGACCTCTTCCCAAAAGTGTTGTACAGGTTAGCAGATCCACCCAGCATGGAAGTAGTGATCTGTATTATTGAGTTTACACTGAGTGCACATTTTGACAATTTATTATATCTTTTCAAGGGACAACGTTACAGAAATGAAACCTGAATATATTCTAAAGTATTCATTGCACAATATGTGCAGCAGTGTAGATTTACTGCACTGTCCAAATAAATGAACAAACAGTCACTATTTCCAAAATGGGTGGCAACAAAAGTGAGTACACTTAACCATCAACAAGCGAAATTGTGTCCATAATGTCAATATTTAGTGTGACCACCATTGTAGTCCAGCATTGCCTTGATTCTCTGAGGCATAGAATTCACCAGAGCTGCACAGGTTGTTGCTGGGATCCTCCTCCACTCCTCCATGACAACATCACGGAGCTGGTGGATGTTGGACACCTGCTGCTCCTCCACCTTCCTCTTGAGGATGCCCCACAGGTGCTCAATGGGATTCAGGTCTGGAGACATACTTGGCCACGCCATCATCTTTACCTTCAGCTTCTTCAGGAAGACAGTTGCCAACTTGGAGGTGAGTTTCAGGTCCTTATCATGTTGGAAAACTGCTGTGTGGCCCAGTTTCTGAAGGGAGGGCATCATGTTCTGCTTCAGAATGTCACGTTACATGTTGAAATTCATTATTCCATCAATGAAGCACTCATGCAGCCCCAGACCATGATGCTGCCAGCACCATGTTTGACTCCTCACCAGGGCGCCGCCACACATGCTGGACACCATCTGAGCCGAAGAAGTTTATCATGGTCTCGTCGGACCACAGAACATTGTTCCAGTAGTTCATGTTCTTGGACTGGTTGTCTTCAGAAAACTGTTTTCAGGCTTTCTTGAGGGCTAGCTACAGAAGAGGCGTCCGTCTCGGCTGACGGCCATGCAGACCGACTTGGTGCAGTGCACGGCATATGGTCTAAGCACTGACAGGCTGTTCTCCCACTGCTGCAACCTCGTAAGCAATGCAGCCAGCACTCCTGCATCTGTTTTCTGAAGCCAACTTGTGCACCTAACGCGGAGCACAAGGACTCAACCTCTTTGGTCGACCGTGACGAGGCCTGTTCCGAGTAGAACCTGTCTTGGAAAACCTTGGCCACCATGCTGTAGCTCAGTTCCCTGGTTTCACAGATCTTCTTGTAGCTTAGACCATCTTTGTGGAGAGCAGCAATTCTCTTTTTCAGATCCTCAGAGAGTTCTTTCCCATAAGATGCCATGTTGACCATTCAGTGACCAGAATGAGAGCATTGCACCCAAAGCACCACAATTTAAACCTTTAACACCTGTTACACAACCTCATATGGCCCAGTCAAACAGACAAAAGCATGAACATGATGAATAAGACACATTCCATCGCTTGGTTGACCATTACCAATTGGGGCGTGTACTCACTTTTGTTGCCACCCATTTTGGAAATAGTGACTGTTTGTTCAGTTATTTGGACAGTGCAGTAAATCTACACAGCTACGCATATTGTACAATGACTATTCTACAATATATTCAAGTTTCATTTCTGTAACATTGTCCCTTGAAAAGATATAATAAATTAATTGTCAAAATGTGAGGGGTGTACTCACTTTTGTGAGACACTGTAAATGATCTCCGACGGCACGTCACTTAATTTTAGTGGCATTTAAACTTACCTTGTGTAGAAACGAATGTCGTCATAGGATCCTTTGTAATCCGAAGGAAGCCTGGATTTTCAGTTCCTCCAGCTCTCTGTTCAGCAACTCAATTTGTTCTTTTAGCTGTTTTCAGACACTGCCATGTCCATACCTGCAGGTTCAGGGACAGAACAGTAATCGTGGTCCACCACTACAGCAGCAGCACACTCCATAGATTGCTCATCATCAGAGGGCACCTGCTGAGGCTCCTGTCTGTCAATTCGGTCCCACACACTGGGTCTCGGTGGGGGATTTTGAAGTTGTTCCATTTGAACAACTTTGGGACAGCTCCATTCTTCAAACGTCTCTTCCCACCAACTGACTTTGCCTCAGAAATATCCTTGGGAAGAAAGTTATGGCTGCACACTTTGCTGTGTGAAGTCACAACAAACCGATCCCGCCGAATTAACACAAGCTATCGTCTCCTCAGGGCTTCATCACTCAGAAAAGCATGAAAACTGAGGCCACCGCTATAAGTCGACGATGCTATACACTACGGGACACAGCAGTGTTCGTGGTACTTCTTCTCTTGTTTTTGAGAAGTAAATCTCTTGTTAGGTTTGCTCATTGTTTATGCCGCTATCCTCTCGCTGACAGTAGACAGGAACTAAACCGGAAGGCACTTAACCATATCATCGAATGACGGACGTGACGTAACAGCCTATTATGCATAGAGCGAATTAAAAGCTCCCCAACAAATGAAAATTAAGAGAAGGAAGAAAATGAATAAGATCTGCTTACAGATTATTTGGAAATAAGGATGAAGTGTCAATAGGGAAAATTTTTAAAGAAGGAATTCACCATTATTCCACACTTTATCAGAAGAATGGTTAATCATCTTATTTTTAGTTTTGCTATTTGAGAGTAATCACTGGAGAGTGAGCTGTCTTTGAATTTGCTGGCGCCCTAAAAATACTGGCAACTCCTGTTGATGAAATATCGATGAAAAATTTGGTAGAAAGACCAGAACTTTCAATTTGAAGAGCAAATAGCATTTTGGATCTTTGGACTGACAGATCCTTAAAGGGACTATGTCAGCTGGGGCACATGCGTAGTAGAGTCCAGTTGATAAACATTTTCAGTGCGATATCAAGGGAGCAGAAATACAAACCCCAAGCTTATCAGTACGTGTTTAAAGCGTACTTTCGTTGCTGTTTTAAATACAAAAGATGGCCTGCAAATGCGAAATTGCTAGAGCAACTGCATTTATCTTTGCCGAAACCCACGAAGAATAAATTATACTATCCATCCATATTTCTTTGGGCAAAAACACATTGAAAGTGTGAAGTAAGGTAAACCGGTAAATTCGTGGTGGAGTTTCAATCTGTTTGCATCCTGTGCATCCTTGAGAAATTTGGGGACATTTTTATCAAGCAACTGTCTTTAATGTTCACAGAACCTGTTTGTTGCAACGTTTTGTCTGACATGCAGCTGTCATAGATCCTTTTGCGAGCGCTTCCAGTTCAACGGTCGCCATGGGACAACATAATCAATGCAGGCTGATTTAAAAGCAATAATAATGCAACAAAAACCCAAACTTATGACAAACTGACGCTACGAATAGGCTCTACGATCAATAAAGATAGTTTTTTGGTAAAAATTTCAATAAACTTCTCAAGGATGAACGCGATATAAACAGATTGAAACGCTTACACCTTACATCTCCTATGAACTTGAAATAGTTAGCCTAACGTTTTCAAGTTTTTCGCTTCGTCGTGCGCATGCGTCCTGGTTGACATAGTCCCTTTAAGTTCAGTGTAAAGGAAATGCAGCGTCCAAATTAATCTGTGACCTCTCCATTCACAGCACTTTGAGATAGAACAAGTTGTGTCATTTCATGTGACCAGCAGGATTCTGTAGCTTTTTACAAAAGCTAGTCCTCTGCCATTTCTCCCAAGTGCAGGTCTGTCAAAAGCCTTTAGTTGTGACAGTCAAGTCAACGGCTGGCATGCCAGCTGGTATTTACTTTAAAGATGAAACTGGGGACACAAGTAGGAGAAAAGCAAAGTGAGTGTAATCCTTCGGGCTGCAGGGAACAGAAAACTGACTACAGCAGAGGAATGTAAACATGCATCTTAGGCTATGTTCAGACAGCAGGCAAATATGGCCCAAATCTGATTTTTTTGCCCATATGTGACCTGTATCCGATCTGTTAAAGACAGTTTGAACAGCAGATTTTTTTAAATCCGACTCAGGCCACTTTCATATGTGGTCCTAAATCCGATATGTATCTGATATTTTGCAATTCGACTGCTGTCTGAATGGCCAGGTCGTATTTATCCGACCTTTACGTGATTGAAATGCGACAAACGTCACAAATCTGCGTCCCAGGAGGAGGAGCGGCGGGAAAAACAATAACAACAACAGCTATGGCGGAGGAGTGGAAAGTGGACAGTGGAGGGAGAGCGAGGTCTTAGAATTAATAAATATTTGGGGTGACAATTCAATGCAGGCAAAACTCGAGGGATCATATAGAAACCGTGCTGTCTTTGAATGTATTTCCACAGAAATGCGTGAGCCACACATGCGCCGAGACAAGATGCTTCCATATTTACTTCCGTAAACAAACTGCATGCCTGCGTGGTCACGTATTACCTCAGGGCCTCTTTTGCGCATGCGGGTCACTTCAGGGTCGCATTCAGTTCATACTCAAAACTGATAGAAGTAGCATATAATGTGTAATATGAACGAGCACACAAAAAAATCTGAATTGTGCATCAAGACCTGCTGTCTGAACGTAGCTTCAAACTCACACCGAATGCGTGAGAGTTGACTGGTATGCGTTATAAATAAAAACTTGCCACACCTGATAATGTTAAAGAGTTTTCGGAGTTTCTGTAATGCTAATTTAAATGAATGATTGAAAACAGGTTGTGACCAATCATTAATTTGAAGGGATTGTTTTGAGCCTCCCCAATTGCCAGTTCACGAGCTGCCACTGGTGGAAATAGCACATTACAGCAGAAGCCATGTTGCTGACACACCAGGTTGCTAGGGCATGCGCATGCATGATATTATATTAATATTAAATTATAATCCTCTTTCTCACCTATAAAACCCTCCAAAGTATATTTGTGCCCCCTTTTAAAATCATTCTGGCATATAAAAAGCCGAGAAAAGTGGAGCTTGGATACGATATTCTTTTCATTTATAGGTAGTTGACAAGATTTTACTAGATACTCGGACTAGTTTGAGGACAAGTTTATTAGTCCGCTGTAATTTTTACTAGTGAGCGGACTACCAGGAATTTCGAACCCTGGTGGTTTATAAACAATGAGACAATATTATCTGTAATGGTATTATTCCCGCCAGATGCCAAAAGCAATCCGGCGGGCACTTAGACCATGGGCCAAGAAAAAAGGAGAAACTCAAATGCCAAGACCGGAGTAAATAAACTGAATTTAATTAAAACAAAATCCAAAAACAGCAGGTTTAAAAATAACAGGGAGCAGCAAACAATCGGAGTAAGGAGAAAGGAAAGGAAAAATGTAGCAGCCAGCCTGTATACTCTGCTAACACCTCCACCTTAATGGACTCCACCTGTGGCCCATTAAGGTGGAGGTGAAAGAGTGAGAAAGGGGAGGGGCTGTAAGGACCAAACCCTTACAATTATCATCATGCAATTTTATTGCAGCTGTGTTTCTGAATGTTAGGTTCCCTTTTAAACTGAAATACTCTGCCATGAAATGAAAAAAAGGAAGCAAGTCCACTTTTCATTGAAACTGAGATAAGTGTACAATTGCAATGAGGTAAGTAAGTCCTATCTTTTGGTATATTTGTTTATGCAAAATCACTTGGGCAATTCCGAGGTATTGTCAACCAAATGTCCCCTCCGTGACAGAAACTAAAATGATCCTCAAATGGAAATACAGGGAAAAATTGAGCTTTTTCCACCCAAATATAGTATTGTACTATTGCACCCATAAATTGTAAAAAAATACTTTTTAATACATCAACAGAATTTTGTTTGTGGGACGGTTTAGTGTCTCGTCACAGAGGGGACATTTTGTTAATATACCTTGGGATCGCCCACTTGTAGTTAGCCCACAATTAACATGACAAAAAAAAGCAAGTTCAACAAAGTATCACTTTTGCAGTGACAGAAAGAAGCAAGTCCAAAACCAATGAAATCGACTCTTACAAAACTTTCAACCAATCAGATTTGAGGTCACAAATACTCCAAGGACTCCATTGTTTCACACTATGAAGTGGCATGGTTTCTTTGATGCATCCAAATGCCAAGTTTTGCAGATGTTTTCGAACAGTCGAAGGACAGGTACTCCGTACCTTTCTGTAATGGATCAATTATTATGATGATGTAACCTCTATCATCGACTTTTAATAACCTGGCTTAAAAATGATCTGAAAGGACAATTAATTCCAGTTCAGGACAGGCCAAGGGGAATTCCAGGCAACAAAAAGCAGGATAGTGTAGATAGACTATGTCCGCTGATGCCAAAAAACAGATCCACATTCTGGCAAAACCTGCCGACTAAGTACAGATGTGCCGGACTTAATTGACACCCAGTAGTTCCAAAATGGTCGAGAAAATAACTTCAGAAGTTCTTCATTGTGTTTTCTCAAGGCAATTTCCAGTTGAACACGTCCTTTTTTAAAGTTCAGGGTTACGATTTGCTCAAATATATTTTATTAAAAAGGTCCCCAGAGTTTGTAGCCAGCCTCAAAGTACAATGTGGGAGGACCAATTTATAAGTCAGACAATAGTCCCTATTGTTAGCAAACACAAGATTTTTACCTATTAAATGTAAATAACATGATTGACAATTGAATACCTGAATATGAGAAGGGCCCAAGTCCATAATTTGGCCAATTTGAGTTAAACATAAAAAATTGTTATTTAGACATAGGACTACATGTACGAATGATGGCCCAAGTCCACTCTCTTAGTACTACTACAGCCTGCTAGAAAACTGGCATGTATGAAAGATAGGCCCAACTCCAGGACTTGGGTCTTTGTTGTACACATACAGATAGCACCCTTTGTTGACGAATGTCCATGCCACACATGTTCAATATGGAAGATTTTCAGAATGATCTCAATGATGATGAAATTCTTGGAAAAAAAATGTAAAAATGAGAAAGAATGGAAGGCAAATTAGAGGAAAAGTTTGAGAGCAGAGGGTAAGGAGTATATTAGCACAAGTGGGAAAGTTGTAGCAGCCAGAACAACAGGAACAAAATGCCTGTAAGTGAATTTAAATACAGTACATAAAGTTATTCAGAATGAAGTGCCAATATGTTTTGTGTGTATTTTCAATAATAAATTATCGACATACTGTTTATTTTCACTTAAACAAGGAAAATATGATCAAAAACTCAATAAGCCAATGTTTTCCTACAATATGATTATAAGAAGGGCCCAAATCCATCGCATTAAATGCGTCCCTGCGGTGCAACTGAAGTGCGTATAATCATGTATTCAGATTCAGATTCAGAAAGCTTTATTTATCCCCAAATGACAATTCAGTTTCTACAGTCCCGACTTAACATAAACAGAACAAGCAAACAACACATTCTTCCTATACACAGTAACAGAGGAGGCAATAAATGTAAGGTGGCGTTCAGGAACCAGTCGCGAGAATCCAGCAATGCAGTTGAAGTGATTTTATTGAGCGAGGGGGTAAACCCCCGCGGGCAGAAGGCAACAGTACAAAGTCCACAATCCAAAAATCACAATCCAAGGGGCAGAATCCAAGTCGAAAAACCAGGGCAGCAATAACAGTAATCGTAGTCGGGCAGAAAAAGGGTTCGATAACAGATGCAGACAAAAATACCAAATCAGAGCCAAAAATCGAAAGTCGGATGGTCCAGTCAGAAAAGCAACACTATGAGTACAAGGCGAAAACAAGAGCAGCACAGGTAAACTAGGGAAGCGTTCTGACAAGGATCTGCTGTGAAAAGACTGCTTAAATACACACAAGGGAAGTCACATGCTATGATTAGGATCAGGTGAAGAGGATCAGACTAATTACGTGGGAGCAAACACGAGGGAGAACCTAACCACATGAAATTGGCAAAAGCCAAAACGCGGACAGGGATCACGAGACAACCTATGACAAAACATACAGCTCCGGTCAGGGAGTTCTAACGTGCACAGATAATGAGAAGCAGAACAGAGTTGAGCAGGTGCGGAGGATCCGCTGAATTGCTGCAAAGATTAAGTGAAGGCAAGAGGCGGAGTCTAGAACAGGGCGAGCTGAGAGCTTGTTAATCAATTAGTAAGGTGCAGCTATACAATCCCTGGTGCTCATTAGTAAGTTAGTATTATATACAATGTTAGTCTTGGTTAGTATCTTTAACAAAACAACAAACTGTTAGTACTGGTTAGTAAAATAGAAAAGCAAGGCGAAGGAAGCAAACGAGACTAGAAGGAATGGTTGGAAACCCAGAAACCATGAAATCACCTAAACATGTGACACGCAGTACTTGGGGAGAAGCTGTAGCTCAACACAAGACCAGACAGGGGAGACAAAGTGCAATGCAGGGCATGAGCAAAGACATGGACCGGAATCTAACAGAAATGTGGATAATGGTAGGGAATACAAAACATGGCAACAGCGAAAACATGGCAAAGGTCTAAACTAAACAGAACATGAGCAAAAACAGAACAGGTCATGGCAGAAACAGAACAAAACATGGCAGAAACAGAACAGGTCATGGCAGATTCATAACAATAAATGACCAGCGGGGAGATAAAAAAAAACAAACCCAACTTAAGGAATACAAACAGACAGCTGTATGAGTGCAGAGTGCTTAAGAGAGATCATAAGAAATACAAGACTGACTAAAAGAAATAGCAACAGCTGTATATAGTGCTTGAGTATATTGCACAATAATGTTGCTCTGAGTAGAGTAGAGTAAAGTGCCAGGGAATATTGCACGCGGAATATAAACTTATACAAGAGCCCTAAAGGGTTAGTGCAAAAAACTGTGCCAGGCACCAAGAACAAAAAGAGATCTACTCTGCATTCAGCAACTTGATGGCAGAGGGAATGATCGAGCTGGAGTAGCGGTTTGTCTTTCTGGGTGTAACGCCGCCCTGAGGTCATAAGTGTAAATTCATTTGATAGAGCATGCTCGCTGTTGATGATGTTTTTTGCTTTCTGGAGGACCCGACGCTCCCAGAGAGAGTTTAGATCAGTCAGCTGCACTCCAATAATTTTTGAACAGACTTTGACGACACTGACAAGACATTTTTTGTCTTTTCACAGACAAACCACCAAACCAGCACACAAAAGAAAAAGTTAACAGGCTTTCAATATATGACAGGTACACAGTACACAGGATTGGTTTCGACACATTAAAGGAGTTCAACTTCCGCAATAAGTGGGTTCTTTGCAGACCCTTTTTAACAATTGCCTCTGAGTTTACATCAAATCTGAGACATGAGTCAAATATAGTACCCAGATATTTGTAAGTATCCACTATGTCAACATCTTCACCATGAATAAAACTAGCCACAGCAATAGTCTTGTTTTTCCTAAAAACAGCCAAAAGTTCCTTGGTCTTAGAAACATTTAAATCAAGGAAACAGTCATCACACCACTTAACAAAGTCAGGAAGAGCGCAGCCGTGGTCCGACTCCGCCCCCTGGAGGAGTGATAAAAGAGCAGTGTCAGCTGAGAATTTCACAAGAAAGCTGCCTTCTTTACAAGACCTGCAGCTGTCAGTGTACAGAATAAAGAGCAGTGGTTAGAGGACACAACCTTGCGGAGAACCTGTGTTTGAAACCAATACTTTAGACCTGGCACCACTAACTAAGACCTGTTGTGGTCTGTTTGTTAAAAAGTTTAAGATCAGAGATAGGAGCCGGTGAGGTAAATTAAAATATGAAGCAAGCCTCTCGATCAGGATGTGAGGTTGCAGCTTATTGAAGGCTGAAGTGAAATCAGTAAAAAAAAGTCTGACATGAGCTTTTGGTTTTTCCAGGTGTTTCAAAGCTTTGTCCAGAATAAAAAGTTTAGCGTCTTCTACCCACTTGTTTGTTTGGTATGCAAACTGAAGTGGGTCTAGTTTGCCCTCCGCACGGGAGAACACTTCTTCCTTTAAGATTTTCTCAAAATTTTTCATTACGAGGGAAGTGAGTGCTACATGTCTAAATTCATTTAAATCTCTGGGATTTTTAGTCTTGGGGATAGGAATTATGGTAGAAGATTTCCACATAGTGGGCAGCTGGCAGCTGTCAACACACATTTGGAAAAGCTTGGTAAAAATCACACAAAGTTGGTCAGCACAGTGGTACAGAATGCGGCCACAAATGGCATCAGGGCCAAAAGCTTTCCTTTTCTTAGTTTTCTTAAATAAAACATTGACCTGGTCCTGAGATATTAGTATTTCTTTGTGGGGTACCAGGGAGTACCTGAGATATAAGTCATATCTTTCAAACAGTGGTTAGCACTGTCGCCTCACAGCAAGGAGGTCGTGGGTTCGATTCTGGCCTTGGGGCCTTTCTGTGTGGAGTTTGCATGTTCTCCCTGTGTTCGCGTGGGTTTTCTCCGGGTACTCCGGTTTCCCCCACCCACAAAAACATGCATCATAGGAACACTCCAGCCAGTACCCCTGACCAAGGAACTGGCTTTAGAACTGGAGTTGGTCCCCGGGCGCTGCTCTGTGGCTGCCCACTGCTCCCAACTATAGGATGGGTCAAATGCAGAAGACCCCACTGGGTTCAATAAAGTGTATCTTAATCTTAACCTTAATCTTGAACCTTGAAAAAAATAGGTTAAAGGTATTTGGCATGTCCCCCTCCTCAACCCCATTTATGCTGATAGGCTGTTTCAGGTTATCATCCTGCTTATTGAGGGAGGCCATAGACTTAATCCCCCGCCAGTCTGACCTCAGGTCTTGATTTAAGTACTCGTTCTCAATCGTATCCTTATACTTGGCCTTTGCTTTCTCTATTTCAGCTTTAACTTCTTTAGAAGCAACCTTTTTCTCCTGAGGGTTCCCACTACAGAAGATCTTTTTCTTTCTGTTCATAGCAGATTTAAGATCAATGGTTACTCAAGGTACTATGCCATTTTACATTTAGATCTGAATACATGAGTTGTCATATAAACAGCAATACCATCAATGAGGTCGTTGCAAGTCACGTAGGTGGTCACATGATCCCCAAAGCAAAATGTACACAGAGGTTGATCGCAGCATAGTGAAAATGGGGAAATCTTGTGCTGCTGTTGCTTGCACCAATAATAATGCCATTCAGTTGTCTGGAAAATACGGCAAAATAAGTTTCCATCAATTTCCACAAAATAATGAAGCCCTTTTGAAAGATTGGCTTGTTAAATTAAGAAGAATTGACCGTGAAAAGCCTTATAAACCAACAAAACATTCAGTTCTTTGCTCAGAGCACTTCGAGAAAAGCTGCTTCACGTACCAGAAGTTCACAAGTAAGTCAACGGTTTTGTTGCAATGAAAACTGGTTTTAAAGTGAAGATTTAAAGAAATTAGTGGAAAATATATATATATTCAATACAAATATTAACCTTAAGCCTGAACGCCCCTGTAACGGGGGCAATGAATTTGCATAATAAGCATGTTTCCTAATAGCAACCTCATCATGCGGCATATCCTCTTAAAGCAAAGAAACTTGGCAAAAAGTTAGGGATGACCATTTTTACCTAAATCGAACATAATTCAAGTAGGCTACCAAGCAAGTAAATAAGCATCTAGCAAAACATTAAATAAAATAAGATTAAATAATCAGTGCTCTATCGCAAGCATTTCTACTCAATTTGTGATATGCATACAAACGATATTTCCAATGAAAAAGGGCAGTCCACAGATTCCAAGGATATAAGCCTTGTCATTTTAAATTGACACCACACTCAAAGAACAGCAGGCATACACTTTAAATGCTACAGAGATGAGCAAAAAATTTTCTTTCCTTTGAAATTTTGTCATAAAAGCTGTTTGTCGGTAAATCTGCGCTTGCTATTGTTTTAGCCAGTCTAACTGAGAGTCCTCTCGCCATTATGCTATGCACTGGAAGACCTCAGAGTATAATCACTTAAATGGTTTGTTTTTTGTACTTTCGCTATAATTGACCGCTAAATATTCAACCGTTGTTTTCAAAGCCGGTTTATGACTTAGAATCCTTGTTAATATCCGGTTATACATGCGACATTTCAGAGAGCAAGGAAATACATTTTTTTGTATAAATAAATAATAATTAATCGATGCATTCCCATCCCATCAAAGCCATCTTCCTGAGTTACTTCGGGGATCACATGACTTACACTACGGTTTCTGCATCCAGTGCAACACCTCCATTAATAATTCAACAAAATATGATGGTTTTTAAAAATTTTCTCAAAACACTATGCTGGGGCCCTTCTCATATTCAGGTATTCACTTTGAAATAACAAACTTTTTGCTTGCAGACAATGGACCTGCTTCCTCTCTCAAATTCTCATGTCAGTGATCAAGGTATCGTTTTACAACGACAAAAGGAAGCATTCAGTCACGCTAACCATGCCCTGGTAAGCATGACTGGTTATGGACTATCATGATGAAATAGCGGCACACATGAAGTAATGATCACCCCCATATCAAACTTCTATTTCCAATGGTTTAGGAGGGCAAAAGAAAGAACAAGTTTTTGTAATTTTCTCAAGACTTTACTTTCGTGACTTGCTTCCTTTTGTCATTTCACGGCTGTACTGGAGGCAAACTGAATAAATGCCATAAAAGGGAAGGTGGTAAAGTTGGCAGGATACATGAGCTTATATTATTACATTAGGGAGGCCATAGACTTAATCCCCCGCCAGTCTGACCTCAGGTCTTGATTTAAGTACTCGTTCTCAATCGTATCCTTATACTTGGCCTTTGCTTTCGCTATTTCAACTTTAACTTCTTTAGAAGCAACCTTTTTCTCCTGAGGGTTCCCACTACAGAAGATCTTTTTCTTTCTGTTTATAGCAGATTTAAGATCAATGGTTACCCAAGGTACTATGCCATTTTACATTTAGATCTGAATACATGAGTTGTCATATAAACAGCAATACCATCAATGAGGTCGGGGAAAACAAGTACTGTATGCATCAATATTTTTCTCAATAAATGTGTTTCTAATGGGGCTATTGACATGAAATTTTCACCACATGTCCGTCAAAACTCAAGTAATCTACACATACAGAAATCAAAACAAATATGTCCATATATTAAGTTATGTGTAAAAAAGTGGAATGACGCAGGGCATAAGTATTGAAAACATGAAGAAAAAGGAAAAAACCCGTGCAAAAAGGCATTAAGAAATCTGCCAAAAAATAACCAGTTCACCACATGTCCGTCCAAAAATCAAGTAATCTACACATACAGAAATCAAATATGTCCATTATTAAGTTATGTGTAAAAAATCCTGCCCCTATCATGTGCAAATTGATGTCAGCTGGTTTAAATCTGTCAATTTAGATGGCCTATAAAAATTGATGTCAGCTGGTTTAGTCCAAATTGTCACCTATAAAAAGGTTTCTCATGACGGGTGTCACTGCCATCTCCACTGCCCTCCACCCCTTAGCGCCTTGCCAGGGTCGACAGAAAGTTCAGCTCCAACAAACCACGCAGACGACGTTTTCCAGTTCACTCTTTTATGGTGTGAAGTAGGGTAAAACTGAGAAATAAAAATACACCACCATTCAGAATTACGTTTAACAGAACGTTCGGCAAAGTTAGCCAAGCCGCTAAGTTAGTTTGCTAACATAGAACATTGATAAAGAGTGGTACAAATTTATTCACGACTTTAACGGAGTTAACATTACTCTCGTTACATTAATAATAGTTCCATAAACATACGGTTTCACATTCACGTACTAACGATGCTTTGAAGGACCAACTTGCGGTGAAGAGGAACATAAAAATGGAGACAAATGTGCACCATGCTTTCAGCTCTCGCAGTAACGTTGTCCTTTTGTCAACTGAATATGACGTCATCATTGGTAGCCTAACAAGGCAGTAGCTACACTTGCCAGTAGATGGTCTCAGAAGACCATGACCATTCTTAGAAACACAGAACTACATTGGAATACAGGGAAAACGTGTACCAGAACACTCCCCGCCTGATACCCAGGGGGTTTCACTTAATTCTTTTTCTTTTAAGCTTGCACTTTTTTCGACATTAATAAACTCTTTGCAAATTGTAAAACATCTTTCAAATACTCAAGATAACTTCCTCATTGTAGAAAACATGTTCAAAACACTGCATTCATTTATCATTTTGATATTCAGAGAACTTTGCATTACAAAGAAATACATTCAAACAGTATATTCACTAATCTGAGGAGATAAGCAACACCAGTTCATTCACAGGTCTGAGAAGCAGTTTTGTCCCATCCTTTCTGGACACCTTCAGTTGAACCTTACGTATCTGTCCATCTTTGCTGGGGTACAAAGCTGTGATGATGCCTAAAAGCCAATGATTGCGCTTGTAATGAATGTCCTTGAGAAGCACGACACTTCCCCCTTTGAGGTTAGGTTGGTTGAATGACTATTTCCTGTGGGGCTGCAGTGTCGCCAGGTACTGTTTCCGCCACCTGTCCCAGAATGTGTCAGACAGGCTTTGAACTCTGCGCCACTGCTGTTTGAACAAGTCTTTAGGCCCGAACTCTCCTGCCGGAGGTGGGCAAAAGCCTGTCTTTTGAGTCAACAGTGCTGCGGGTGTGAGAATGAAGGGGTCAGTGGGGTCAGTGGATACAGGCACAAGTGGGTGGCTGTTCACAATGGCAGTGACCTCAGCTAAAAAGGTCGTGAGCACCTCATGAGTGAGTTTGGAGGATCCCATCTGCAAGAGCATTGAGTCCAGTATGCAGCGTGTGATGCCGATCATTCTCTCCCAAACTCCTCCCATGTGAGAGGAGTGTGGAGTGTTAAATGTCCATGTACAGCCGTGTTCGGAGAGGAATCGCTCCATTACTTTCTCGTCAGCATTTGAGGGGATTTCGAGGTCTTTAGAGGCCCCAATGAAATTTGTGCCCTTATCAGAGCGGAGGTGTCTGACTGGTCCCCGGATAGCCAGGAACCTTCTGAATGCATTAATGAAGCTAGAAGAGTCCAAGGACTTGATCACCTCGATGTGGATGGCTCTGACGGACAGGCAAGTGAAGAGAACTGCCCACCTCTTACTCTCAGGGTGTCCTCCCCTCATGCGGCATGCAACGACAGCCCAGGGCCCAAAAATATCCATGTTGACGTTAGTGAAGGGCGGCTCTGTGCTGAGTCTGTCTGGCGGCAGGTCGGCCATCTTTTGAAATTCACACTTTCCTCTGAGCTTACGACACACAACACATTCAAAGATCATTCTGGTTACACATCTTTTGCCACCTACCATCCAGTAGCCGGCAGGTCGGAGGGCCCCCTCAGTGAAATGGCGTCCTTGGTGTTGTGTCAGTTCATGAAAGTGACGCACAATGAGGACGGATACATGGTGGCGTCTAGGTAAGATGAGTGGTCTTTTCTCGTCAGCTCCCAGGTCAGCTGCAGCCAGACATCCCCCTACCCGCAGCAGGCCTTCTTGGTCACCATATGGATCCAGGGACCATAGCGGACTGTGTTTTGAAATGGGTGACCCCAAGGCAAGGCACTCCAGCTCTTTCTCGAAGGCTTCTTGCTGAACTGTTCTGATGATGGCTGCTGCGCTCTGATTCTGAATGCCCGCTGTCAGAGGTATGCGGCAGTGATGCCATCCCCGACACTTCCCACTGTCCTTTTCCCCTTTGAAGCACTGAGCAATGTGGATCACAGCACCGACAGCCTGCGTGAGAGAGCTCCAGCGTGAGAAACGGTTGAAGCGCTGTGAGTCAAGACGCTTGACTACCGATGTGGCCAGTGTTGTCACTTGTGGCCGTATCTCAGGATCTTGCTCTGGCTCTAACAGCTCAAATGTCTGCCCAGAGGCGGCCATTTCTACAGGCTTGGATAAGAATGCTGGTCCAGTGAACCATATTGTGTTTTGCAACTGGTTGGCTGGGATAGACCATGTTGCGATGTCTGCAGGATTGTGTTGTGTGTGAACATACCTCCACTGGTGTGGCTGCGTGCTGCATCTGATCCTTTGAACACGGTTACTGACATACACATAGAATCTTCTTTTTTCATTGAAAATGTATCCAAGTACAATCTTACTTTCCGTGTAGAACATGACTGCATCGAATGTGATGTCAATTTCAGACATGATTGTCTCTGCCAGATTCACCGCCATGATCGCTCCACACAGCTCCAAGCGGGGTATAGTGTGTTCTGGGCATGGCGCCAGTCTGGCTTTGCTTGAGATCAGCCCAGTGTGGCATGCTCCATCTGAGTGTACAGTCTTTATGTAGGCAACTGCAGCAACTGCCCTTTCTGAAGCATATAAAAAGACACATAGCTCTGTCCGCTCAGCAGATGACAATGACTCTCGTGTGTAGGCGCTGGGGATTCTTAGGTTTTGTAGCTCCCGAAGAGAACCTCTCCAGTTGTCCCACAACTTTTCTCTTTCTGCGGGCAGGGGGGAATCCCAGTCAGGAGAGTCAGTGGTGAGTTCTCGGAGGAGAGCTTTACCTTGAATTGTCACCGGAGAGACAAACCCGAGAGGATCATATAAGCTGTTCACTGTGGAGAGGACTCCTCGTCGTGTGAATGGCTTCCTCTCATCCTGCACACGATATGTGAAACAGTCTGAGTTTAGGTCCCAGTACAGTCCAAGGCTCCGTTGCACTGGTAGGTCGTCAGCGGCTAGGTCTAAGTCTTTTAGGTCTGTGGCCCTGTCTTCACAGGGGAAAGCCTCCATGATCTCTTTGCTGTTTGAGGCCAGCTTGTGCAGCCTGAGGTTGGACCGTGCCAGCATACTTTGAGTCCTCTTAAGTAGACTGACTGCTCTGCTGTTGGAAGGGATTTCAGTCCATCGTCTACATAAAAGTCACGGGCCACAAATAGCTGTGCATCTTCCCCGTACTTAGTCTGGCCCTCCTGGGCGGCACGCCTGAGACAGTAAATGGCCACTGCCGGGGAGGGGCTGTTTCCGAAAACGTGAACATTCATGCGAAACTCTGAGATTTCTTTCTCGGGGTTGTTGTCTCTGAACCAAAGGAACCTGAGAAAGTTGCGGTCCTCTGGCCGGACTTTGAAGCAGTGGAACATTTGCTGGATGTCCACAGAGAGGGCAACAGGTTCTCTTCTGAAGCGGAGGAGGACCCCCATGAGGCTGTTTTAGAGGTCTGGTCCGGTTAAGAGTGCTTGGTTAAGAGACAGTCCTTTATGCTGTGCGCTGGAGTCGAACACAACTCTTATTTGAGAGGTTTTTTTTGGGTGATACACGCCAAAGCAAGGCATGTACCAGTGTTCCTCTCCAGGATTCAGTGGAGGGGCTTCCTCGGTATGTCCACTCTGAATCATCTTTTCCATGAACATGATGAACTGTTCTTTCATTTCAGGTTTTCTTTTGAGAGAGCGTTGAAGTGACTTGAGGCGCTCCAGTGCTTGTGCGTGGTTGTCTGGCAGCTGTGGTCGGGGAGCTCTGAAAGGCAGAGGAGCCACCCAGCTGTTTCCCTCGTCCTTGTAGACTCAACGATCCATGATGCTCAGGAACTGCATGTTCTCTATGGAGAGGGCCTCTGTGTCGTCGTCTTTTGTTGTCTGAAACACATCACAGCTCAAAGTGTTCTGCATTCATTTCATGGGAGTGTCCCTGTGTGGGAGCAGGCTTGAGGGAGGCTGCGTGTCGCAGTATCTCTCTTTCACAGTGAAACTGTGTGGGCATGGCTGAAAGAGAGAGGGGCGCCCATTTTTCAGCACATTGGTGTAATAAGTGTTGACCATGGCTGGTTTGAGCACGTCTCCAAGGCACACGTCACCCACAATCACCCAACCCAGATCCAGCTTCTGGGCAAAGGGTGCGCTGTGTGGGCCGTTCATTTGTCTTCGCACTTTTTGGGCTCTGATAATGTCTCTACCTAACAAGAGTGCAATAGGAGCCTGTGGATCGAGCTTGGGGAAGTGCTTGGCCAGCTGTTTCAAGTGCACATAGCCTAAGGCAGCCTCGGGGATGGGGATCTCTGTGCGGTTGTTTGGAATCTCGTTGCACTCGATCAGTGGTGGCAGCGTGAGCGAGACACTGCAATCAACAGACTCCACTATGTAGCCACGTGCCTGTCTGCCCTCGGCCTCTATTGTCCCTGCACATGTTTTCAGGCAGTATGGCGAGTAGAGACCTGAGATGTTGAACATATTGAAGAACTCTGAGCGTGCAAGTGATCTGTTGCTCTGATTGTCTAATATGGCATACATACGGAGTGCAGCGTCAGGACGGTTGGCCCGGATACACCCTCACCAGGCATATTCTTGAGCAGGAGCGTCCTGAGGTGTCCTTCCCACACACCTCCGTGCATGAGGTTGAGACTGTAGTCTCCCTGCCGTGTGCCGGTGCCGGGCCTTCAGAGATGTTAGCCCTCGGGGCTGGGCCGGGGTGAAGTGCTGCGACGTGCGTCTTACTTCCACACTCTGTGCAGCTTATGTCAGCATCACAGTCCTTTGCCAGGTGTATGCAATACAACACATAGCATACTCCATGTTTCTTTAAGAGTATCTTTCTTTCCTTTGTCAGTTTTCCTCTAAATCCATGGCTTTTGGAAAGAGGATGGGGTTTGTTGTGCAGCAGACAATGTTTCGCTGGGTCCTCTATGCTGGTGGGCTTACGTGTAGCTGGGGTGTCAGGCAGCGTGAGTGAGGAGTTGAGGGATACTTCTGTAGCGAGCACAGTTACTGCCCTCTGGCTGTCAGGTTTAAACAAAGGCCTACTCTGATTAGAGAGTTCGTTACTGAATACTGTGAGCATGAAGCTGGGGTCATTTCTCATCTTTGCCTGTTGACACACAAAGTTAACAAAGAAACTAAATGGGGGATAGAGAACCCCATGGTCTTCCTTGAAATTAAAGCCTAGTGTAAGCCACTTCTCTTGCAGGAAAAATGGCAGTTTCTGCACAATGGGGTTGACCCCACAGGGTGTATCTAAGTAACTAAGTCCAATCAAGTCCCCATCAGCTTTAGCAGCTTGTACTTCCATCAGCAAGTCCCCTAGTTCTCTAATTTGCAGCCATCTTTGTTCTGGATCTTGGGGAAACTTTCCAGCCTCTTGAACAAAGCGTTCTTGATGACCTCTGGTGCGCCATAATACTCTTTGAGCCGGTCCCATATGACTCTGAGTCCACGGTCTGGGTGGTTCATGTGCACAGTTCTTATCCTTCTGGCATGTTCAGCTGAGTCTCTGCCTAGCCATTTCACCAGAAGATCTAGCTGCTCGCTGGCTGAAAGGTTAAGATCTCTGATAGCATTTGTAAAGGATGCTTTCCAAGCCCTGAAACACTCAGGTCACTGAACTGCACAAGTCCAGAGGAGATAAGTTCACGCCGGACCATGAACCTGACTAGGTTTTACATGCTCTGATTATTATCTACCTGGCTATGCACAAGGTCTCCTTGCTGGTAAACAGCAGTGGGCAGCAGGTGGGAATGCTCAGACAGTCTGTAAAGCGCACTGCCTTTGTTGCCTAAAGGCTGTCCTGAATAGCCTGAGTTAATATGGGGCATATGCATGTAGGTGATGCTGCTGTAGCCATGTCCTAAAGGCTGACCTGAATAGCTTGAGTTAGGCTGGGGCAGAGGGCCATGGTCAATGTATTGTGACTATGGCACAAACCGTCTATCTATGGAAACATTTTGGGATTGACTGGGCTGTGCATAGGGGGGCCTACAGACCTGCTGAGGGGGTAAATGACTAATGGGTGTGGAGGCTGTGTGGAAAGGAGCAACAGTATGGGCATATTCTGAGGTCTCTTTGTCCGGTACGCCACCAGGGGTCCTTCCGCTGTCCATGGCCGGGGTGCACTTGGTGACGTAGTCCTTTGTGTGCACCTCAGAGTCGTCGGTGGGCACGTCGATGTTGGAAAAATCCTTCTTGGAACCCTCTTCCTCTTCCGCTGCTGCCTCTAAGACCTCTGCTTTAGCCGCTGCAGCTCTTCTCTCAAGCCTCACTCTGCCTAACGACATTTTTAGGCGAGTCCTCTGGAGCTGCATAGAGGCTTCCAATTCCGCTTGCTTTAGCCTAAGCTCATTTTCCTCTGTAGCGAACGCTGCCTCAGCCCTAGCCGCCTCAGCTTCTGTGCGTGCCTGCATAGCGGCTATCTTACTAGCTGATGAGTGCGATGATTTTCTCGAAAAACAAGACGTGTTCGATCGGGTTTTAAGCGATCCTATGGATGAGTCTTTTCCTGACATCTTGTAGGAGTAATCCTGCTTACTTGATGTGATAATCCAATCAGATGAGTTGGTTCCGTAGTTCGGGTGCCTAGCTCATGCCTTGTGTCCCGTCCTCGCAAAGATCAGCCCGCCAGAAGACGTTGTTTTACTGTACTGCCCTTCACCCCTTAGCGCCTTGCCAGGGTCGACAGAAAGTTCAACTCCTCTCCAACAAACCACGCAGATGACGTTTTCCAGTTCACTCTTTATGATGTGAAGTAGGGTAAAACTGAGAAATAAAAATACACCACCATTCAGAATCGTGTTTAACAGAACGTTCGGCAAAGTTAGCCAAGCCGCTAACTTAGTTCGCTAACGTACAACATTAATAAAGAGTGGTACAAATTTATTCACGACTTTAACGAAGTTAACATTACTCTCGTTACATTAATAATAGTTCCATAAACATACGGTTTCACATTCACGTACCAACGATGCTTTGAAGGACCAACTTGCGGCAAAGAAGAACATAAAAACGGAGACAAATGTGCACCATGCTTTCAGCTCTCACAGTGACGTTGTCCTTTTGTCAACTGAATATGACGTCATCATTGGTAGCCTAACAAGGCAGTAGCTACACTTGCCAGTAGATGGTCTCAGAAGACCATGACCATTCTTAGAAACACAGAACTACATTGGAATACAGGGGAAACGTGTCCCAGAACAACGGGTAAAAGCAAAGAGCATCTCAAGACCTTTGCACCTTACTGTTGCAAAACATATTGATGGCAGTGGTTACAGATATATTTCTAAACTTCTCAATGTTCCAATGAGCACCATGGGGCGAGCCTGTCCTCTAACAAAATACGACCGCAAAGGCCGTTTGTCAAGCAGCTCATTATGACCTAAAGTTACGTTTAGGAGTTAAGCGACCTCTAGCCATTATTTAAATAACTACAATCTGGTTTCCATCATCAGCATCGCCATAGGCGCCATTTGTAGGGGGGGGCATTGGATCTCCTGCACCTCCAAAGTTAAGGTTGGGGGTGCAGAAACCCTGCAATATTAAAACGCAAGTTTTTGTAGTCGGTCTGCCCCGTTCAGTCAAGCAACTGATTAAGGTAATACGGGACCTTTTTTTAAAAAAAAAAATAAGGCTAATGCAAGCTGTTTACGATTGCAGTTGCAGGTTTAGAAGCTGAATCCATATTGGAATTAATATTCATGTCCAGAAAATGTGTGTCCTTGATTCGTTGTCGTGGCCAACTCTAAAAAAATCTGATAGTGAATAACACATCGTCTTTAGCTGCTGTTGTAGCCAAGCAACTCAGGAAGATTGTAACAGAATGTGGGCAACCGTACTGCAATTTAATGAGCAGGGGTTATGTTTCCCAAAAGCGTAGCTATTTGCTAACTTTCAACAACTTCCATAGTCCGGTTCAAACCAAGGTTTTAGGAAACGTACCCCTGAATGGTTACTTTCTATGTACCTTGGTTCGTTTTAATGCTTTCGCGTACGTGAATACGTTAATAATATGCAATCGCCTTCATAAAAAGTGTTCCCCACTTCCATATGAGCGCAGGCACGAAAAACGGTACAATTTCATTTTTCCCAGAAATGTAGATAAATAAATAGGTTTTTCAACATGATAATTTAGATGTGTGCTTTATATGAAGATAAGGTAAATTTTGGCGGGATTCATTGGTTTTTGGTAATGCAGTAGACAAATTAAGGTTAAAAAACAGGCTTTTTTTAACATAAATGTGTAAAAAAAATTAGACCTAAAATAATAAGTAAACAGTTCCTTAATTGGCAATAATAAAATACACACCCTAATTTTTTTTTACAGGAGTGTTCTGTTTTTCGTGTCTTCGCTCAAATGTTTTCATCGAGGGACAGCGCTCTATCGCAAGTAGGATTAATTACTTGTATCTGGACCTCATTTTCATCGTCCAGCTGGATACATATTGGAATTGAATTGTGACGTTGGCTTCAGAATTTCCCTTGCTGAGATTAAACACAGTAAAATATAAAGTACCCTAATTAATTAACATAATTTTATATTTCTGGAAAATGACATGCGGGCTATATCATGCAATTATATTTCTTAAACTAGTTCATGAAAAAGAGCCCATTGATATTGACAACTTGTCTTTTGTTACCCTGTCTGTATTATGTTTATGAAGCAACAGCTGATTGAATGAATAAGCCTACTGCCAACTTTCGTGAAATATTCTGGACTTGAATATTAATGACAATATGGATTCAGCTTCTAAACCTGCAACTGCAATCGTATAAGGCTTGTATTAGCCTCATTAAAAAAGGTCCCACTTTGCCTTAATCAGTAGCTTATGTTTCAGTTTAGCGCTGAGGTTACATTGGCTTTTAACTTGCAGCTTGGGATTTCATTTTCATAGTCGAGATAGGGTGTACAATTAACCATGCGTCTGCAGCGTGCGGCACTATTTAAACACAGCAGATGCATGGATGATGGAAGATATGTAGCCTATAGTGTTGTAGTAGGAGTAGCGTTAAGAGACAGCGGCCTTGGCCGATGAACCACGCATTGCATGCATAATTATTGTGTGCGCATATTGCGTGCGTCTTGAAGCAGGCTGGAAAAAAATGCGACACATGAGTATCCTATAGGCTGAGGCAATGTTTAAGGTCCCGTTTGCAATTTCAAATCCCAGGCTAAATAAATGACTGAAAACAGTTTAGTCTACGTCCATAAATGCAGGGATGGAAAATGGATGCTCCCTCCGACATTCAATTCGTGTATGCCTTCATACATCGCATCCACTCAGCCAATTAATGTTATTTCACAGACCACAACCAGATTTAACATTAAACAAATAAAGTAGCCTACTGATATTTTCTAAATAAACCTTTTAACATTCTAAAAGGCTAGACTTTGGACAAGGCAGCCTACCATTGAGAATACAGCAGCCTGAAAAAAAATATTGTGACCCCCCAAGGTTGACCTAAAGTTGGCGCCACTGGGCGTCACTGTCAGTAAATCCCTAACCTAAACCTAATCCTAAACCTAATCCATCAGTCCTCTGATGAAGCAGAACATACTGCGAAACGTTAGGACTAAAAGGAGTGTGTTAAACTTGAGCGGACGCAGCATTTTGCTTTTAAATTTGTTTTTAAATGTTTTTAAAGGTCCTATTTTGTTTAAATAAAGTACTCTTTCAACTCATGAAGATAAACACCAAGAGGAAGGGAGAAGAAAACAACCCACCAACAAACATGAGATACTGGGAATCCTCATGAGAAACTTTGTTTTTGAAAGGTTTTTTCATAGTGAGTACTCACAGAAGACCTTTTAAAAGGATTCACAAGTAGTGGAGAACATCCTGTTTGCTGGAAAAACCAACAAAAACCACTCTCAAAAAACTTCAAGAAAAACATCTCCTGGCCTGCTGTTCCCTTATACCAAACTCCTGGCTGGAGGTTGGGATGGGTAAGACCCAGATCCTGGGCTAACAATTGTTTCGGTTTGGATGTCCTCTTTGAATTTAACCACTGGTGTTTTTGTGCTTTTACAGTTCATGAGTTTTAAACAATGGCCTATTTGCAAAATAGATATACTGTGTTGGAGATATTGGAAACTGAAAAGGGGTTACAAACTCAGGAAAAAACCAATCTGACCTAACTACTTTGCATACAAATAGACAAGTAACCAAGCTTTATTTTAAATTAATCCAGGCTGTTCACCATGAAGAAACTGTAGAGGTCTCATTACAAACACAAGAGTTTCCTAAAGGTATGTCTAAACAAGTGAACAAACTTACTCAATTTATCAAGCCATCTTGTCCAAATTTTAAAACGACAGAAAAGGTGAAAGAAAATACATACAACTGGATGCTGACAAACGTGCACTTTGCAAAGCCATTACAAAGAGTTGAAGAGAGAACTATTGGGATCAATTTCTACATTTGAACAAACACAATGGGCAAAAAACAGATTTAAATACAAATTAAAGGAAACAACAATTGCCAAAACCTTAAATATATTACATGATTGGATTAACAAAGAAGAAGTAAATGGTCCCGGTAAGAACACGTTTGCCAGCTCAACCAGGTCGGGTTAATGATCCTGCAGAGGTCCTGACTAACATTGCAGCCGCTTTTCCACAGATCCCAGAATTCGTTCCGGCTCCAGCCGCTACTCACCTTGAAGCCCCGTGTGGGGACAATCTCTGCAGAACTAAAACCATTAGTGCAGAAGTACATCAACCGACCCCACAAGGTAAAATTTTACAACAATTAAAGCAGAAAAACTTGCTACATGATAAAAGAACAAATGGTATTCATAGTAACGTTAGGGGTGTAAATAATATTGATGACATTCTTCCTTTGAAGCCAGATCCAACCACGGGGGCTGAAGGTTGGGGAACCAGTGGAGAGGAGGGTGGTATGGTGATGAACGGGCAATCTAAAGGGATTAATCATTCCCTGACAAAAGCCCTATCTGAACCTTCCCTCTCTCTCCCTTCCCTTAACCCAGCCCCCTCAATTCCGGTTAATACAACAGAGCAACAGTGCTTTCAGGTTCCAAGGAGACATCCAAATACAAATAGGAAAATGTTAGAATGGTCTATAACAATAACAAAACCAATAATCTTCATTGGAGATTCCAACCTGTCCAGAATTCCTTATTTCAATCATCCAGATATTCAGATTGATAGTTTCCCAGGAGCTAATTTCCTACACATTGCTAGGGTTCTGCAGAGATTGTCCCCTAATCCTAATACTCACAAGGTCATATTGGCAGTAGGTCTTAATAACAAAGAGCAACAATTTGAAAAAACCAGCAAGAAACAATTACAGGAGCTGTGGAGGGCAGCTGTACGTACCTTTCCTAATGCCACCATTTACACTCCCCTCATCAATTTTTCCAATCTTTTACCAAAGCACCAACAGGATAATTTGAAGAGATTGAATTCCTTCATTTTCCAACACGGTAACCCTTTGCAGGAAATAAATTCCCTCAGGTTCAAGGTGGAATCGGACCGCATTCACTGGACCAGAGAAACAGCGTTACAAATATTGGATTACTGGCTTGACCAGTTAAACTTTTAATGGAGGTGACGTGCTCAGGTCCTCATACCAAGCACGCCAATAATATCATTAACCTTTCTAAAACTTTCCATCTTTCAGGTCCACAGGAGACATTACTGACCAAGGGACTCACTTTTGTCCCGAAGCCGAGGAGAGCTGACCTGAAGGAACTCAGAGGGGATGTCCATGCTTTCAATAGAAAATTAAAAATTCTAGATTATTTTTAATATGTACATTTAACGGAACATTTACCATTCATAGCTACTTCTACATGGGAGCCACCATTAGAGGGCATCAGTATACCCATCCAGAGGCTAATTAAGCAGAATAATAAATCCTTCACTCAACTTCCTTCAGAAATTTCAAAATCGGACAACTTGACATTGGCAGAACGTAGGGCCCTACAGGAACTACGCAAAAACAAGGATATTGTCATTAAACCAGCAGATAAGGGCTCCAGCATAGTAATAATGGATAAACAACAATACATGCTCAAAGCCAAAAGACAACTAAACAATGCCAATCATTACAAACCACTCATGGAGTCTTTACAACAAGAAACAAGAATCATGGTAATCTCAATATTACAAAAATTGAAAGAATCAGGCTTCATTAATCAAAAACAACATAACTATTTTATTGGCCCAGATTCACCTAGACTCAGACAGTTTTATCTTTTACCTAAAATACATAAAGATCCAGCAACGTGAACTATCCCCTCTGAGGTCCCCCAGGGAAGACCTATTGTTTCTGACTGTGGGAGTGAAACATATCATACTGCCGAATATATAGATCATTTTTTAAATCCCATTTCTCAGACCCACAACAGTTATTTTAAAGATACGTATGACTTTATAGCAAAAGTTACCAATAAGCTCTTCCCAGCAACAGCTTTCCTCTTCACTATTGATGTTGAGAGCCTGTATACAAACATCAGTACTGAGGTGGGGCTACAGGCGGTGAGGCGTTGTTTTGACAGGCACCCAAACCCGCTCTGCCCGGATACACTCATTCTACAACTTTTGGAAATAAACTTGAACAGAAATGATTTTGAATTTGATTCTTCAATCTACCTACAGATACAAGGCACGGCAATGGGTAAGAAATTTGCCCCTGCTTATGCCAACATATACATGGCGGAGTGGGAGGGTACCCTGTTCGAGAAATGTCCCCACCTTCCCTTCATGTACCTTAGATATTTGGACGACGTCTTTGGAGTCTGGCACCATGGTGAGGCCGCGTTCAAGGTGTTCCTCAATCTGGCAAACACACATCACCAACACATTAAGATTAAAACTATTACAAATTTCACACAAATAGACTTCTTGGATACAACTGTCTTTTTTGAACAGGCAGAGGGAGGCCAAAAGAGTATTCACACCAAGGTCTTCTTTAAACCTACGGATACACATTGTCTATTACACAAATGGAGTTATCATCCTCGCCATACATTCAAGGGTCTCATCAAATCACAATTAATCCGGTTTTTTTCGAATATGCTCCCTTCCAGAGCATTTTGAGCAAGCCACACAAACTTTGTTTCAGGCTCTTCGTTTTCGAGGATATTCTAAACGATTTTTACCATACATCAAGGCAGAAACATTTAGGGAGCTGACTGAGGGCAGGCCTGGGGTGTTGCCAAACTCTGGAGATCTTTTGCCCCTAATTACCACCTACTCGGACAAGTCCAAGGACTCTCAACTCAGTATTGAAGGGGAATTTTGAGAGAGCACAAAATAACCATTCACCTTTGAAGCAATATAGGTTAGTGTCTGCATAAAGGAAGAACCCCAGTCTCAGAGACATGTTGGCCAGATCTAAGTTCTCCTCGGCCCCAGTGGCTGATCCCCCTATATGGGCAATACACTTTCAGCCCATCAGGTATCTGTGGACTAGAGAAAGGGGATATCCCATTATTCAAAAAATTTCTCTCCATACAAACAATGTGATATACATAATCACTTGTAAACATTGTAATAAACAATATATTGGGGAAATCAAATATAATTTGGAAACCAGACTGAAGCAACATTTGTACAATATTCAAAAGCAAAGATTGAGCACTCTTCTCGTAACGCATTTCGGTAGGTTTGGTATTAACCATTTTAGTATTGCAGGCCTGGAGACGAGGAGGACGTGGTCAATGGGACAGAGGAAACGCAGGGAAGGGTTTTGGATTTGTAAATTGCAAACACAGTATCCGAATGGCTTTAATCAATAAGGCACGATATAATAAAGGTATAAGGACCCATGATAGGAAATATGTCACCAGAGTCAAGGTTATGTGTTTCTGGTTTATTGGTTTCAATATTTGGTTTCTTTTGTATGTGTAAGAGTGTATATATAATATTCTCAGTCAAAAAAGAAACTTCACACTCATAAATTTCTAAATATTTTCTTGGAACTTAATACAAGAGATATTATTATTATTATTAGGGGTAAATGCGTTGTCAAAGACATCATGACACACAGCAACTCCGACGTGCACAAGCATGCAGCACGTGCGAGCATACATCAAGGTAAAAGCATGTTTCCTCATGTTCCTAGTCACGTGACCTTATGAGACACGTGCAATTGAGCCCACGTTAGCACGGTAGAGTGACATCTCAGAAAAACAAGTTCTTACAGTCAATTATCCGTTGATTTGCAATGCCACGACTGTCAAACATTCAACGTGAACATGCCATTGGCATGCTGAATACGGGAACGTCGGTCACTGACGTTGCCAGGGTTATGGGATGCAGTCGACGGACTATCCATGATCTTCGGACACGCTCCAACAAACTGGCACCACAGCAGACCGACCTCGCTCGGGTAGACCACGGTTACGACACAAGCAGAAGACCGACAAATCGCTTTACGCCATTTGCGTAATCGATTTCTCACTGCAACGCCCACTAGGAATGAATTGTTTAAGAGGTCGGTGACTGCCCAAACCATACGTAATCGCCCTCGCACTGCTCGTCTCCATGCACATCGCCATAACGTGGACTAATTTTAACCCAGTTACACCGACGTCAAGGGCTTCTCTGGGCATAACGACATCTGAGATGGACTCAGCGTGATTGGAATAGGGTCGTTTTAGTGACGAATCCAGATTCACTTTTGCACTTCGCTGATGGGAGAGTTAGAGTTTGGAGGAGATGCGGTGAACACAACGCCCAGTGTTGTGTGCAGGAAGTGGACCGTTTTGGGGGCGGTAGTGTTATGGTTTGGGGTGCCTTTAATGGTCCTGCCCGCTCCCGACTGATGGTCGCTCAAGGAAACCTAACTGCTGCAGGATACAGAGATCAAGTGCTCATTCCAGAGCTTTTGCCATTCATGGCAGCTCATGGCCCAGGTCTGACATTCCAACACGATAATGCCAGACCTCATACGCCAATTTAACGCGGAATTTTCTTAGGAATGCTGGCATCAATGTCATGGAGTGGCCCTCAAGGTCTCCCGACCTTAATCCCATAGAACATGTATGGGATGTGTTGGGCAGAAGACTCCGTCAAGTAAGGAACCCTCCACAGAATTTGCAGGATCTTGGTGCCATGTTGGTTCAATTATGGCGACGCATCCCCCAAGCTGTGTTCAAACGCATCATTCAATCCATGAGGAGACGTTGTGTCGCAGTTGTGAACGCTCATGGAGGGCATACGCGCTATTGACATGCTTTCATCAAGTTGTAACTTACCATTTTTACTCTTTTACATTTCCGTAGCATTTCCGGTGGAACTGGTTACATTATGAACATGATTTTTATGGTACACCGTCCTTAATGGGTACAGAATGGAATTAAATCATTATTTAAAACCACTTTTTTGTATGTTCAACTTATCGACCTCCAAACGAGCGTGAAGTTTCTTTTTTGACTGAGTATATATGGAATATAGATTTTTTGGATTATTAAAATTAATATTGCTCAGGAGTAACCCAGGGCACTGTGAGGGATGGGTAGGATCCATGGTAAGTCACTAAATATGAATATACTAAAAAGTATATATAAAGTGTGTGATTTACATTTTGCATGTGATGCAATGTGTACACGAACACTCCAAACATAACAGTTGGTTGACAAAATTATACTACTTATTTTTCAGCACTTGGGGATATATCCCCCCATCCTCTTTAATTTTGGGACCGTTTCCATGCACCACTCCCATTAATCATAGGGCTCTATGAATTGATAGGAACCAGCGGTTAAATATTAATATTTTATATGGACTGATATTTATATAATCTTACCAGCAAAGGTATCTAAATTTTTTTGTCATAATTTTTGTTTATTGTCCTTTGAGTATGGTCCTCTGCAGAAAATATACTACATTTTTTATTTTTTATATATTCATATCTAATAGAAGATGTTTGACAATAAAATATGAATTTGATACAATACAGAGCTTGGTGAAGTGAGGGAACAGTCCACGGCAATGATCATTCAAGTCTAACACTATGAATATGAGTGAAACGTGTGATGTATTTAATATATGTGGATATTTATTTTGCATGATGGAATATTCTCGAGTAGAATGACCGTTCCAAACAAAATGGTATACGGAGAGAATTAACACTTACCCTAAGCACTTTGAGTTTTATCCTTATTGATTCATGCAAGGCACTGTACCCATACATTACATAGCTCTATAAATTGATGGCAATACAACTGTAATACACTATACTAATAATAAGAACAATAATATAACTAATGTAGATATTTATGTATTTCTATTATTTTGATCAACAAATGCACTTATGTTGTCTCAGCACAAATTGTCTTTATGTGATGTTTTGTGATCCAGGTGTTATCTCCAAGGGTAGAGTGACATTCTGGAAAAAAAAAAAAAAAATGGGGACAAATGCTTACAATGGGAATTTACCTTTGGGCCTATTATGTCTAATCCAAAGCCGAACCCAGGCTCAGATCCTAGTCCACATAATTCCACTCGTTCCCTTTTTCTATTTTTGAGATTATAGTACAGTGGTGGAAAAACCGGGGGAACCCGTCTCTTCGTTTCCAGAGCTTCTGGTCCACCTGGAGCCTGAGGGAATCCGTACATAAATGGTTTTATTTAAAGTATTCCATAGGCTAGTCAGTGTGCCCGTGCCCTAAAGGACTATAGTCCATAATTAAAACTAATAACATTAATCTAACCCTTACCCTAACCCTAATCCTTGCCCAAACTGTTATTTTAAGTGTAAATATGACTAAAACTGTATCTGGAACTCAAACTGTAACTCTAACAGTACCTTCCTGCTGTCAGTTGGGGCGCAATTTTAGGAAACACTCCTATGGGTCAAAAATCAGAGAAAATGAGAATAAACAACCTATTTGAGTGTATGGTTGGAGGACAGGTTGGTTGGGGCTGTAGTCCCCCAGTGGAAAGAACATAATTTCACCATAAACCAGCCACGACCAGGTGCTCCTTGCAAGATTTCTTTTTTTTTTTTTTTTTTTTGGGAATTTTTCCTTTATTCGATAGTTATACAGTGTAGAGAGACAAGAAGGTTGGGGAAAAGAATGGGGGAAGACATGCAGCAAATGACCCAAGCCGGATTCGAACCCAGGTCGCTGCGGGAAGGACACAGCCTTTATGGTACGTGCACTTCGACCGATGAGCCACCAGGGCGCCCGCAAGATTTCTGACAGAGGAGTCAAAGAATAATCAGAAGAGTTCCCAAGAGCCAAGGACCACTCGCGGAGAGCTTCAGAAAGACCTGGAATTTGCAGGTACAGTTGTTTCAAAGAAAACAATAAGTAATGCACTCAACCGGTACGGCCTCTATGCACGCTTGCCGCACAAGACGCCATTGCTGAAGAAAAAGCATGCTGAAGCTTGTTTAAAGTTTGCTGCACAACATATGGACAAGCCTGTGAAATACTGGGAGAATATAGTCTGGTCAGATGAGACCAAAATTTAACTCTTTGGATATCATAGCACATACTATGTTTGGAGGACAAACGGCACTGCACGTCACCCCCAAAACACCATACCAACAGTGAAGTTTGGAGGTGGGAACAACATGGTGTGGGGCTGTTTTTCAGAATATGGTACTGGCAGACTTCATATAATTGAAGGAAGGATGAATGGAGAAATGTACCAAGACAGTCTTGATAAGAAACCGCTGCCATCTACCAGGATGTTGAAGATGTAACGAGAGTGGACATTTCAGCAAGACAATGATCCTATGACAAAACACAAACTTTGACCATGTAAAAAATACACCTTATAGTATGACTTTCTAAAACAGACTTTTGCACCATGTGTAAGAAGCACAGGGCTATCTATGAAGGTTCATTTGTGTCTTTATTATTCAATCAAAAAAAAGTTGCTTCAACCAAAAAACATATTTTCAATTAAAAAAAAAACATTTTCAATCCACGAAAAAAAGTGTTTGAATGCAAAAATAACACTGAGACCCAAAAAATTGCATTTGAACCCAGTTTTCTTTGATTGAAAAGGTTTTTTTTTGATTGAAGTGAGTTTGATTGACAATATTTTTTTTGGTTGAAGCAACTTTTTTTTGTTCCATATTATGGGTAGGACATTTGTGTCTTTTAATATTCAATCCCAAAAAAATATCACTTCAATCAAAAAATGTTTTCAATCAAAGAAAAAAAGTGTTCACATGAATTTTTTTGGGTCTCAATTTTATTTTTGCATTCAAACACTTTTTTTCCTTGATTGAAGTGAAAGAAGTTTTAGTCTTTTTTTTTTCAATTGAAGTGAAAAAAGTTTTGAAGTCTTTTTTTTTGATTGAAGTGAAAAAAGTTTCGAAGTCGTCTTTTTTTTTTCGATTGAATCATTATGACACAAATATCCCGCAGTGGGCGGATGCTTCCCCATTGGTCAGACATGTTTGAGTGACAAGTGTCTACACCAATGACGTTTGAAATAGGAATCTCTTTCTAGAACAAGGAAGTCGCCATTTGCAATGTACAGGTATGCGGTCAAAATCCATCTTCCGTCCTTTCGATATGCACAAACTTTTTAAACAACGGCGGCGGATGGAATAGCGCACAACAGTAAGTTGTAATTACCGATACATTACTGATGTTTGAATGTAGTTTCAAGTGTGTCCATTCGTAGTTTAAACTCCAAACCCGTGGGCGACATATAGAGCCCACTTGAATGTAAGGTCTCAAACCTCGCTAACTGGGAAGCCTCAAAGATGACCGCGGTGCTAGCGCTCAGGCTTCCCCACTGAGAGCAGCCTCTCTCGGATGGTCCCTTTGAAATTCATCGCTGAACACCACATATGTCTGTAGTGGTTAGATATTAAATGTACTTCGTTTGTGGTACATCTAATGCAGTGGGGGCGACCCCCTCCTGGAATGTTTTTTTATATTACATCACCTGCAGTCATATAATTTGCCTTAAAATAGATTTAATTGAGGGTATTTGTGGGTATCAAAGCGTCAAAGTGTCAGCAGCATCAACAACGGAGAAACGTAAGGTGCCACCGGCGGGTGAAAAGGAGCCCCGAGCTTAGCTTTGGAAATAAATTTATCAATAGGACGGCTGCTTCTCCTAACCTGGACTGTGTGTGTAACAGTTTATGCAAACACAGAACATTATAACATTAGATCCCGACCGATGCTGTCGCACGAAATTTGAAACATGTTCAGTCCTCTTCAAAAAGGACCATACCAACAAGTTTTGAAATATAGGCCGTGAGTTAGACAGGTTTATAGTGCACCCTCCCTCCCCCCTCCCCTCCCCTAACAGAGCCAACCTTCACAAAAAAAAAAATTTGATCATGCTGAATGTGAATTTGAATAACACTGAAAATTTTGGGATGCACTACCCATTTCAGTCCCACGAATAGCTGCCCATTGAAAAAAAAAAATTCATTTCAATACAATTGAAACACATTACAGATCTATGCATAGATCATGGTATGGAGGAAATTTGGGACATGTCTCAATACATGTTAAATCATTTATGGACTCTTAGAAAACCTGTTAACTTAAGGGTACAGGCCAAAATGTAAAACCTGTCCACTTCATTCATTTATATTCAATACCGTGCGTGACAGAAGATAGAAGACAGGATTGGTATCAATTAATGTTCCCACATCTAAAGGGTCTACACTTAAGTGTATAGTATAAATTGTTTAAGATTTAACACACATTGAGACATCTCCCAATTTCCTCCATACTATGGACTATGCATAGTTCTGTATACATATTAATTGTATTGAAACATTGCTTTCAATGAGCTATTCATGGGGTTGAAATAGATAATGCATCCTATGTCAATGTTAACAGTCAAATTCATATTCAGCTTAGCCTGAGGGAAAAAAAAATGTTGGTTTGGTTTGTTTCGAAAACCTATCTAGCTTGCCGCCCATTGCTCAATATTAGTTTACACTCACACAGACAAGCAACTTTGCATGTATGAATATGATATCATTCCTTGACAGTGATAAGAACAAAAAAGACCTAAAAACAATTGGTCTGCTTCTCACAGGAATACCGACTGTGGAAGAACAAATATTTTTAAAAAAGCACAGCATCCGATGCAACATCGCCACATCCAGTAAACAACAAACAACTACTGAACTATTATTACATATGAAAGATGTAGTGGGGACTGGGGTGAAGGAATTTTTCATGTGAGATGAAATGGGAGTGGTGGGCCCTCTTTCTGCCATCCTGAGTGTGTGTGTATGTGTTCTGCAAAGCACTGAAACAATCAATGGAGACTCACTCAGTCAGTCACTGACTGTGCAGCAGAGTGCAGAGGCGTCTTACTTTGGGGGTCGTCTTTCTTCTATCAAGTTCCATTAAGACTTTCTGAAAAAACTCGAAAGTGAATTTCAGTTCTTTAGGATATTTGAGGTTCAGCACATATGTCAGTCCAAATAGCATTGCTACAGCAGCTGCAGTTGAAGGCACGTTACTGAGGACCTCTGTGCCCTCAATGAGAACCCTGGTGTCTATCCCGCTGATTAAGATGGCCATTGGCTGCTCCAGTCCATCACCTGGCATATCCTGGTGAGACAATACATAGTAATGAATAAGAGTGCTGACCAGACTCAGCTGAGTGTGTGAGAGACACCCCTGCTTATTCTGCATTTGCTGAACTGAGTGAGTGTGTAACCCCTGTTGTGTGAGCATAAATGAGTACACCACTGCTTGTTTCCTAAAACAGAAAAAGCTTACTGCAACATGTTCAACAACATGTTCAACAGTAAAGAAAAAAAGTTTTTCTTTTTCTGAAGTGTATGTAAATATCTGGTGTCAGCTGTATATGACACCCCTGCTTGTTGTATGTGTATTTGTGAGATACGAACGTACAGGTAGGGCAAAAAAAATTTTAATATTGTCAAAAAGTTCATTAATTTCAATTCAAAAATTGTGAGAACTTGTATATTATACATATTCATTACACATAAAGTGAAATATTTCAAGTAATTATTTGTGTAAATTTTGATGATTGCAGCTTACAGATATTAAAAACCCCAAATTCAGTATCTCAGAAAATTTGAATATCACAATGAACTAATAAAAAACAAGGATCTGTAATACAGAAATGTATTCCTTAAGAAAAGTATGTTCATGGTTGGGCCTCCTTTTGCATGAATTGCTGCATCAGTGTGGTGTGGCATGAAGGCAATCTGCATCCTTCCCTCTAATAATAAACTTTATGGAGATACTGAAGTCATTCATCCAGCAGGGCTTGGCACCTGCCCATACTCCCAAAAGTACCAATAGTTGGTTTCATGACCATAGAATTACTGTGCTTAACTGGCTAGCAGACTTGCCTGAACTGAAACCCATAGGGAATCTATGTGTCAAGAGGAAGATGAGTGGCACGAGATCCAACAATGCAGATGAGCTGAAAGCTCCTATTAAAGCAACCGGGGCATCCATAACACTTCAGCAGTGCCACATGCAGATTGCCTCCTTATAACACCACACTGATACAGCAATTCATGCAAAAGCAGGCCCAACCAGGTATTTAGTGCATATACGTGAACATATTTTTCAGAAGGCTGACATTTCTGTATTAAAAATCCTTGTTTTTATATTAGTTGCATGATATTCTAATTTTCTGAAATACTGAATTTGGGGTTTTCATTAGCTATAAGCCGCAATCAACAGAATTAACACAAATAATTGCTTGAAATATTTCACTTTATGTGTAATGAATCTATATAATGTATGAGTTTCACTTTTTACCTTGATTTACTGAAATTAATGAACTTTGATGACATTCAAATTTTTTGAGCCCTACGAGTATGAACAGTAAGTAAGTAAGTATGTGTTTGTGCGTGGATGGCTGAGCAATGCACGTACCTGAATTTCCTTGATGAGATGGTGAACAGATTCACCAAAGTAGATGACTAAAAATTTAAGTACAGATTCCCTCCTTGTGCTGATGTCCACGACCTGAACAAAATGCATTCATTAAAATTACGAGCTCTTATTTTTACCACTCAAGGAGAAATCCGGTGTGAAACAGACAAAAAGTATATAGAAACATGATTATATGTCATAGTTTGTGTATGTGCTTTTTGCTTTCTTTGTTACTCTCGTCCCTGACGACATCGAATTCTTTCTCCATCGGATTTTTTCACCCAGCTGGCTGATTATTACGGGGCGGTGCTTCTCCGGAGTCTATATAAGCCGGAGGTCCGCCACGCCTCCTTTGCTGGAGTGTCTGCTTTGTAGCTGTTCGCCTCAGCTGAATATATTTGTAGTCAGGGTTAGTTTGACTCTTATATTCTCTGTTTTTCCTGGGAAGCTCTGCTTCTTTAGGTATTTTCATGCACTATTGTTTGCTGCCTTCTTTTCTCGTTTGTTGAGATTTATTTTTCTCCATTAGGCTCGCCTTGTTTCTGGCATTTAGTCGTCTCGTGTTTTCAGAACGCGAGCCTTACTCCTTCCATTACCTCTATCACTTTCTGCTGAGCTAGGCTCCGTGCTTGGTACACCTCTGCCGGCCGCCGCATCTGAACTCCTCTCTACCAGCCTTTACATTATAATGTCATGTCTGCCTTTGAAGACCGCATTTAGCCTATATGTGCAAAAGGCTCACAATGCCAGTGTTAGTGGCATCATGCTAGGTGCTATAAATCGCTTTTTTTAAACCATAAACAAGGCTCAAAGTAGCCCCACCCTTCGTTGATAGTATAATGAGGGTTCTAACATTTAAAACAAGGCATTGAGATCTTTGTAAGTGTAAGTTTATTAAAAAGACTGTTTGAACAGACAGTACCTTGCCTTCTCCAGTAGGGGAAGTATGTTTCAATATACTTTTGGTCCATTTCACACCGGTCAGTATACTTTTGGTCTATTTCACATTCTAGCCTAAACTGGGAACAGACCTCCCGACTTCTTCAGTCTTTCACAATTAGAACGAGATTGAGCCAGCCAAATCTCACTCATTGTGATACAACTGGGAGTTAGTTATGAGCACAAATGATTGAGTTGTCAGGGTTTTAATGTCATAGTTGGTATCATAGCGACCATAGAACGGACCGGTTAAGATAATATCAAACATGTTTGATTCAGTCTGACTCAAGTCGTAATTGTACATATCTCATCTAAAGTCTGCAGAATCCTGCCAGTCCTTTCCTTTGTGACGCAACCCTTATTACATATTATCTGCACAAGTTTCGTGGAATGCCTGTCCAGCTGCTGTATGAATTTTGTCTCCAAGGGCACTGTCGTGATTCTCATGAACTCAGCATTGATCTTAAAAATGAAAACAGCAGAAAATACAGATTGGGATTAATAATTGATTAAACTATTTAAATCAGTGGCAAAGCTGTTATCAAATTACTCAAAAATCTGTTATGAATACCAAATGAACAAGAATCAGCATAGTTTTGCACCAAAACTGACCTCTTCCATTTGAAAAAGTACTGGCGGGGCGCCCCGGTGGCTCATCGGTCTAAGCGCGCGTACCATAAAGGCTGTGTCCTTCCCGCAGCAACCTGGGCTCGATTCCGGCTCAGGTCATTTGCTGCATGTCTTCCCCCATTCTTCTCCCAAACCTTCCTGTCTCTCCACACTGTATAACCGTCAAATAAAGGAAAATTCCAAAAAAAAAAAAATCTGAAAAAGTGCTGGCCACCTCTCGACAACATTTGCAATGCTCAGCTGCTCATGCACTATCTCTTGCCTCCGGTAACCAAACGTCTTGGCCATCTTCTCTTTAACAGTTTGCCCATTATTTCTTATCTGAAGTTCAGACAAAAGAGAAACTCTTTCTCGTTCCAGGCTTTCAGGAGTCTCATCACTTGGTAAGTGTGGAAAATAGTTCACCTCTGCTCTTTTAGGCCTCTTCAAATTTTTTGCAGGGTAGGAGTCCTCCCGAGATTTGGATTTAATAGAATTCAGGGAGAGCTCAGCTGATGTACCATGTGCCTTAAGCAGAGTGCGGTAGTTTGCCATCTTAACTCTAATTTGTTGTTGCCAGCCACAACCCTCCCCAAAGGGCCCTTGTTGAGTTAAGCAGGGGTGTTTTCTAATCCATGCATCTGCAACATCTTTGCATTCGGAACCTGTTGGATAGGCTTTGTAGCTGTAGATGGCCTCCGCTAGCTTTTCCAAAATGTCGGAAAGCATTTTGGTGCCAACTATAAGTGTAGTTTGGTTGTTAGCAAACTCAATATTTGCTCTTTGCAATTGACACTCAGTGTCATACGAAAAGAGTGGGATTGGGAAGGCCTTTGGCCACTGCTCTTTTCTTAAAGAGTCTGTGTGGCTGGGCAGAGCAGTGTGGCTGGGCAGAGCAGGGTGGCTGGGCAGTGCAGTGTCACTAGGCAATGCAGACAGCAAGCTGGGGCAGTCTTCACCGTCCGTAACAGGTTACAGACAACAGTTGTGCCTTCCGGGTCTAGCTGAATCACTTTTATAACTGTGAGGTCCTTAATCACAGATGTTGAGGTCACGTTAATAAACATGTCTCCGAAGTCAGTGTCTTTGTATTGTAACCGTATATGGCCTACTAGTCCACATGTAGTCTTCACATCCTCAATGAGGTCTTCCACAGTATCAGGAATGTGCAGCTCCATTCTCATGCAATCATTTTCACTGACGATGACCAGCAAGCGCACAGGTGCTATTTCCGCCATGGTGTCCTGAGAAAAATTAGAAAAGTAATGACAGTAGATAGAATAGAGACAGAAAAACAGAATGAGAGAGAGGAAAATGGGGAGAGAAAGACCATAACATCTTTAGACATTTAGACAATCAGCACAAAGTAAAACCTAAACTTATAGGCCTGTTCAAATATCAAAACGCGACAACAGGCTATAGAACACATGTAAGGACAGTGATTTCCCAATTAGGCAGCTTGCCACATGCATCTCAATGTTGTCAACACTGGACTAATGTCAAATGTTATACATGTAAAATGGGTGCATGAAACTTTAGTCCTGAATTACCCTTTGCATTTGGACTCAAGAATTTTGTGTCGCATTTTAAGGGATCCATGCAAAGATGTAAAACCACTTGATAAATTCTGACCTTAAACATGTATCTATCTTTTCAGAGTAATGAGCCTCATTCTCCCAAGTGTGTTGTCCACCAATGGGTATGGATCGTTCAGCTCATTTGGATGAAGGAGTTTTATTTCCTTTCTGGGACATGTCTTCAGTTCATAAGCTCTATAGTGTTCCCAGAGCCATGCAGCCAGCTTCATGACAATGAAAAACAGCGTATCCTGGACAACAACCATTTGTATAATCTCAGCGAATTCAGGCATCCCTGCCAATGAGCCATGTGGAACAATCATCCCGTTCCTGTAGTTGAGGCCGTTGTAAGATTCATTTTGAGTCAAGAACACTGCATCCAAGTCTGTGTATCTCTGCCTAATGGCAAATGCAATATCCTCTTTCAAAACATCAAGGGGAACTGATGAACCATGTACTATTTGTAAAGGCGATTTGGGTATGCTGCAGATGTAAAGCTGATGCGCCATGGCAAATTGATGCCTTTCTGCTGAAGAAAGCAGCACATTTTTGAAACAGCCTGTGTGTTGCACTACTCTTTTGAAGAAACTTTGCTTCGAAGCGTATGGTCCATAGTTCAACTAAAGGTCCAAACTCACAGATTAACTGAGGGTAGTGCTGTAAAAAATGATGTTTCGGCAAGAAGTCTGAGTCAGGGAAAACCTCCTTAAATCTGACTCGGTGTTCAGTGATCTTAAAGCTCAAGTATGCAATGGATTCCTCAGTTTGCACAGGAGGAACAACAAGGTCCACAGTGTCCTTCAAATCTGAGAGTAGTTGCCAGGCTGGTTCTCCTGCAGGCACAGTCTGTCCGATTAATATTGGAAGAATATTGGCAGTTACCCCCAACTGTTTTCCTGGAAGCCAACGTCAATGGAACAGCATGGGGGCGATTTGTTTTATCAGTCCATTGGTGAGGAAAATCACTTATTACCCTATTCAGATATGACAAAGTAAAATATTTTTTTGAAATGAAAACAGTTAAACATAGGGCAATTTCAAAAGGAACTATTCCCTCAAAAAAGTCATGGGCGATGTCGGGGGGAAACCAGTAGTTACATCAAAGTTAAGTTTTTCTGACAGAACACATTTAGCCTTGACACCACAATAGCTGTCCAAACAATTGTCTTTAATGGTCTTAAGATGAATGTCTGTGTGAATGTCTTCAGTTCTCAGAGGGAAATTAACAGCTGCAACTTTCTGACAGTCTAACCTATTAGCCGTATAAAATCTGCAAAAGTAACTGCTAGAAAAGCTCTCCACAAACCCAGCAATACCATGCGCCCCAAGATTGTCTGCCACAACACACTGCACTGTACCCTTTAAAGTTTTCCCCAACTTATCAAGAAACACTCCATGCTGTTCTAAGGTTATGAGATCATTGATCAAAGGATATAATATTTTGTCATAACCGTAAGCTTTGACATCATTGCTGTTGATCAGAGCTGCTAGATTAATGCTGGATAAAGAGGAGTGGTAGCCATGGGGCAGATTGCCTAGAGTCCAATACAATGTACAGATTTTGAAATTTGTAACCCTCTTGGTACCTCACGAAAAAAACACAGTACAATACAATGCACAGACTTCATGTTTTTTTCGTGAGGTACCAAGAGGGTTACAAATTTCAAAATCATCAATATACAAGATCAGTGAAATTGCACATTCTTTGGAGAGAATACTATTTCTTTTACAGTTACTTGATTCCCAAAATGATCTGTACACACGTTTCCCACCCTCTTCTGTTGGAAATTTCTCTTTCAAATTTACTGCCTTACTGAGTATATTTTCACAATTTAGCAGTTGCTGCAGGTATTTTAGTAAAGGGACATACTGAAAAGACTTTCTGTTCTGATGATCTAATATATATTCTACTGGTTCTTGTTATGTCCAGAGGACGATATGATGGACGCATTAATAGCGCAAATAATCGGGGAAACTGAACTGTTTGCAAGTGAAATTGGTGTTAATTGTGAAACATAAAATTACAATAACAGAAACAACGGGTCAGTACAAGGCACGGGTGTGGGGAAAACAAGGTCAACAAGACACCGCCAAATAAAAGAAAAGAACAAAACCATAAAAACCGCTAATAAAATAAAAATCAACTAACTACTAGATCACAGAAAAGAAAAATACCTACCTATACTAACAGACTCAAAACAAACAACAAAGGGTGGCAGGTGTCTAACTAGTGCGCTAACAAAAAACATTCTACGTGAGTGCAAGTGTACAGGGCGCCCATCTAACATAGACCAACATTGCATCCCACACCCCAGTGCATAACAAATGAAAAATTATAATAAAACGATGACCCAAAGCACAAAATACGAATTTGCTACACCACAGAACACAAAATGAACGAGCGCTCCCGAAGACTGGGAAGGGACGCGCTAAATAAACCAGGATCCAACGGGGCAACGGAGGATTAGACAAGATGGAATTGGGTGGAATTTCGGGGCGGAGGGAGACGACAGATTCGGAGGGCGTTGACTAGGCGATTGACAGCGGAATGGGAGAATCATGGAGAGTGAATACCGGAATGGGACACCTGCGGGAAAAATGAGACACAAAAGAACACACACACAGAATACCGCAGGCAGTACGGGGTTCCCGTAAAACCACCACCCCTAAAACAAACCTAAAGGGTTTGTAAGTTGGTGAAAATATAAACAATAATCGGTTATAATTCAACATTTTCAAGCTTGTGATAAGGCATCTGCAACCACATTTTGCACCCCTTTTTTATGTTTTATTTCCAAAGTATAATTTTGTTAAATTAGTGACCGGCGCATCAAGCGCTGATTATGATTGTACATACAATTTAAAAAGACCAGTGGATTGTGGTCTTAAAAACCGTAAGCGGAGAAGAACTAGAGCCGACGTACACTTCGAAATGTTACAATGCAAGGAGCAAGGCGAGCGCTTCCTTCTCAGTTGTTGAATAGTTCTGCTGGTGTTTTAAAAACTTACGCAAGTAAAAACAGACGGGGTGATCAATTCCGTCTGGATCCTCTTGCAGAAGGACCGTGCCGACACCCAGAGTACTTGCACCGACTTCTAGTTTAAAAGGAACAGAAAAGTTTGGAGCAACAAGAACAGGTGCACTACACAATAATGCCTTAACATTTTTGAATGCCTTTTGACAGTCTTCAGTCCATGTAAATGGACTGGAGGGTTTCAGGAGGTTGGTGAGAGGATCAGTGACAGTGGAAAAATTCCTGCAGAAACTCCGATAATACCCAGCCATTCCAAGGAACCTACGAAGTTCTTGCCTGGTTGTAGGTACTGGGTAGGCAGTAATCGCTGTTATTTTTGCCTGTACCGGACGAACCTGACCTTGACCGACTTGTTTACCCAAAAAGGTGAGGGTAGCCTTCCCGAACTTGCACTTGGCCAAATTCAGGGTTAGTGAAGCCTCTGCAGGTCTGCTAAAAACAGTATCAAGCGTGTCCAGCTGTTCTTGCCAAGTTTTGGAATAAACCACAACATTGTCCGAGTTAGCCTTACAGTTCGGAATATTCGATAACACAGTATTTACTAAATGTTGAAAAGTTGCTGGGGCATTACACATTCCGAATGCCATTACGGTACACTGGAGGATATTATCTGGAGTGAAAAATGCGGAAATTTCAGACGCGCGAGGAGTCAAAGGAACTTGCCAATATCCTTTTAGTAAGTCTAGTTTTGACACAAACACAGCAGAGCCAAGACTGTCAATGCAGTCTTCCATTCGAGGAAGCGGATATGAGTCAGGGACAGTCACGGCGTTAACCTTCCTAAAATTCGTGCAGAACCTATGCGTTCCATCGGGCTTCGGAACCAACAAGCACGGTGAACTCCAGGGACTTGCGCTAGGCTTCGCCAAGCCATTGTCACACAAATACTGAACTTCTTGCCTCATTATTTCCCGTTTGATAGCATTTATTCTATACGGATGCTGTCGAATGGCAGAGGTGTTGTTCACATTTATATCACGTTTAGTGACATTAGTCTGCGTCGGAGTATCATTAAACACAGAGGGATACTTACGCATTAGCCGAATAATGTCCTCTCTCTGAGATTTAGACAGGTTGGAGAGATGTTGAGGTAAAATTTTTAAAACTTCGGAATTTCCTAATCTTGCGCATTGCTGGGGTGCATTTCTAAGCACCACGCCGTCCTCGTCTGGACCAGATGCGGACACCTTCGCAACAGAAACACATGGAGAGATTACATCCACAGGTTGGGAAGCGCTTTGGCCGCTATACAATTTGAGCATATTAACATGACAAACGCGAGTTTGCCTTTTACGATCGGGTGTGCGAACAACATAGTCAACCTCACCAAGCTTTTTTTCTATCTCATAGGGGCCAGAAAAACGAGCAGACAGAGAGGAACCAGGGACTGGCAGCAAAACCAACACCTTGTCACCAGGGAGAAAAGAGCGAGGAACAGCTTTTGCGTCATATTGCTGTTTCATAGTGTCCTGTGACAATGAAAGATGCTTTTTAGCTAGTTCCCAAGCATGATGCAAACGTTCCCGAACTGAGAAACATAATCTAAAAACGTTAACCTTTGAAGGTGACGCTAAAAACTTTTCTTTTGAGCACTTTTAACGGGCCCCTTACAGTGTGCCCGAATACTAGTTGTGCTGGACTGAAGCCAAGTGATTCTTGTCTAGCCTCTCGAAGCACAAAAAGAGCAAAAGGGACTCCCTCATCCCAGTCATTTCCTGCCTCAACACAGTATTTCCGCAAAACGGACTTGAGAGTTTGATGCCAGCGCTCGAGTGCACCTTGTGATTCAGGGTGGTATGCGCTTGACACCTTGTGCGTAATGGAGAGGGACTGCAGAATTTGCTTAAAAATTTTGGAGAGGAAATTTGTTCCTTGGTCCGTCTGCACAGTTTTAGGCAATCTAAATGTAGAAAAAAATTTTGTTAATGCTTTTACCACGGCTTTGGATGTTATATTACGCAGGGGGATTGCTTCTGGATACCGAGTAGCTGAACACATTATAGTGAGGAAAAATTGGTTTCCAGATTTTGTTTTCGGAAGGGGACCAACACAATCAACAATAACGTGTTCAAACGGTTCGCCCATTACCGGAATTGGCTGAAGTGGTGCTGGCGGAACCACTTGATTTGGCTTCCCTTCTACTTGGCAGACGTGACAAGATTTACAATATTGGGCTACCGAAGACTTCATTCCAGGCTAAAAAAAGTGCTTTAGCAGCCGTTCATAGGTTTTTCTTACCCCAACATGGCCAGACCATGGGCTATCATGAGCGAGTGCCAACACATGGTGGCGGTACACTTCAGGAAGGACTATTTGGAACGCCACACCCCACTCCGAGTCAATGGCAGTGGCAGGGGTCCACTTTCGCAACAGCAAATCGTCATCTAAAAAATATGCAACTCCTTTTTCTTTAAGTTCTTCAGAGGCAACGACAGACGAAAACAATTTGACTAAGGAATGGTCACTTTTCTGCGCAGCAATAAGCTGCTCACGGGTGACAGGGATTTTTAATGTATCTTCAAAAATAGGCTTAACCTTGTCGAGTTCTGGAGTAATGTGGCCAACAGCAGGGACAGACATATCAGACAACAATGGAGCTAAAATTGAATCGGACAAATCAAGCAGTTCTCCTCTTTTTCGAGCCTGAGCTCGAGTTAAAGCACATACAGGAAAAACATCAGAGCACACCGGATCTGATGGCTGTGGAGGATCAATAACTTCTAAAACAGGGTGCACTTTCTCCCCAGCAATATCATTCCCCAAAATAAATGTTACGCCTGACAAAGGTAAAGCGTCCCGCACAGCAATTTTGAAAAACCCAGAGGCCAATCTAGACTGCAAATGAACTCTATGCAAGGGCACAGGGACGAAACCCATTTCAATTCCTTGAACAATTACACTGGCCCCACAAGAAGAACTGCCAGAGAAGGGTAATTCGCCCGCAAGAATGAAAGATTGTGCGGCACCAGTATCTCGTAAGATGCGGACCGGCTTTTGATCTTTCGGTTCCCCATTTAATGACACCAAGCCATCACATACAAAGGGCTGATAACAAGCCTCAATTTCATCCAAAGGTTTTTCAGACACTGTTTTAACGAAACTAACGGATTTGGGTTGGCTGGCATTCTTGCCATCTTGCTTTCTTTTAAGGGTCAAACAATCGGCTATGACATGGCTAACTTTATGGCAATAGAAACACTCTCGCGTTTCATCACTTTTAAGAGGCGTTGTCTTCACATTTCCTTTACTACAATTGCAAGATTCTACAGATTTTTCACTACGAGAATTTACGAACAAGTTTTTGTGCGTTAATACAAATTCGTCCACCATCACAGCCGCCTTTGAATAGGAAGCTGTTTTTTGTTCATTTAAATAAACCACCACGCGTTCAGGCAAACACCTCTTCAACTCCTCCAACAACATCAACTCACGCAAGGAATGAAAATTGGTGGCTTCTGTGGCTGAACACCATTTATCAAAAAAGAATTTCTTTTTTCTCTGGCGAACTCTACATATGTTTGAGAGGAGCTTTTCTTATAATTTGGAAATTTTTGTCTGTACGCCTCGGTACCAATTCATAGGCGCCAGAACACCATCGCTTTCACCTTTTCATATTCCATACTGTCCTGCAGTGATAAAGATGAGACAACAGTTTGTGCTTTGCCAAAAATCTACTCTGCAGCAAAGTAGCCCACACGGGTTTAGGCCACTGAAGGGCAATGGCAACGCTGCTCAAAATGCAGTAAAATAGGCATCTACTTTGGACTCCCGAAATGGGGAACCAGAGCTACTTATCGGCTGATGTCAACAGGTGCCGGGTTAACATGGGTGGAAGGGTTCATTCAGACATCCCTGAGAGCGGTACTGGACTGGCTTTGGCACTGGCGTTCTCCAACTCCAGCTGCCTCAACCTGACTGCAGTCTCTGCTTCTAATTCAAGTTTACGCACGGCTAGTTTATATTCAAACTCTCGTGCCTTTAGCCTTTTTTTCTCTTTCCACCTCCAGTCGCCAAGAAGGCGGATTTTTTTTACCGTGCATCAGTAGGGGAAGACACGGACTGGCAGGCGAGAAAGGGTCAAACTTGGGTAACGTAGCAGGGTTTCTCTCCACAGTCCCCGTGACAGCAGACTCACTCACAGCTTGCGGTGACCCTGGCAGATCTTCAACCGCACCCCTGTTAGAGACCTGCGTCTCACCAGATATACCACCAGCCGAATCTGGCTCATGTTCCAGCACACCCATCTCCACCAATGACGTCAGCAATACTAATTTAATTTCTTTTTTAGCCAAAGACCTAGATATGGTAATACCAAAATGATCCGAAATAGTCAACAAGTCTGCCTTACGACAGAATTACAAATTCCGACAGGAAGGAGCAGCCAAAAATTGCTGCAAATTAAATGCCATTTTGGAAAAAGCACAAACAAAAGCCTCTTACCTCTGCACAGTGGAATAATAACTATGCAGTTTCCTGTTTCCCCAAGATGGTGGTGCTATTGCTCCCGGACGAGCCCCCACTTGTTACGTCCAGAGGACGATATGATGGACGCATTAATAGCGCAAATAAATAATCGGGGAAACGGAACTGTTTGCCAGTGAAATTGGTGTTAATTGTGATACATAAAATTACAATAACAGAAACAATGGGCCAGTACAAGGCACGGGTGTGGGGAAAACAATAAGGTCAACAAGACACCGCCAAATAAAAGAAAAGAACAAAACCATAAACACCGCTAATAAAATAAAAATCAACTAACTACTAGATCACAGAAAAGAAAAATACCTACCTATACTAACGGACTCAAAACAAACAACAAAGGGTGGCAGGTGTCTAACTAATGCGCAACAAAAAAAATTCTACGTGAGTGCAAGTGTACAGGGCGCCCATCTAACATAGACCAACATTGCATCCCACACCCCGGTGCGTAACGAATGAAAAATTATAATAATAACAATGACCCAAAGCACAAAATACGAATTTGCTACACCACAGAACACAAAATGAACGAGCGCTCCCGAAGACTGGGAAGGGACGCGCTAAATAAACCAGGATCCAACGGGGCAACGGAGGATTGGACAAGATGGAATTGGGTGGAATTTCGGGGCGGAGGGAGACGAAGGATTCGGAGGGCGTTGACCAGGCAATTGACAGCGGAATGGGAGAATCATGGAGAGTGAATACCGGAATGGGACACCTGCGGGAAAAACAGGACACAGAAGAACACACACACGCAGAATACCGCAGGCAGTACGGGGTTCCCGTAGCAGTTCCACAACATTGAAGTTTCTCCCGTAGTATGCCTTGCGTTTCCAGTGCTTGACAGTGGACCATGGTTCACTGGTCCCTGAACTTCACAATTTTTATTATTTTTTTTCAAAAAGTCACGAATAGTCTTTTGGGTGAAAGGCACAGAGTCTGTACCGATAATATACTGCAGCTCCTCCAGAAGTTCATTCACAGCTGCACTTGGCACAAGATAAGAATGTTCTAATTTAGGCAATACTGAGGCCAATTTCAGTTCAATGACTTTTGGGGATTCTGTTTCTTCTGGTACAACAGTATGCTCTTCAAATGTTAGATCTTCATATGGTACATCATCTACCAGCTCAGCATCACCTTTTTTAAAAGACTCCAAAAGAGGGCTATCAACAGATCCATGAATAGCTTCAGGTTTGAAATCTCTAATTGTGTAGGGGGTGTGTTTTCTCCATCTATGCGTGTAGAACGCTCCATATAGATTTGTTTGGTAAGAGCAACCATTAAACATACAACTGACCAGTTCGTGGTTTCTCAAATGTTTGCCAATGTGTTGAAAATACTCAGTTTCAGATGCAAGTTGACGGTTGTTGCAGAGATGACATTTAAAGGTTGAAAAACGACATCTTTGGGATTGTTCAGCTGGATGGAACTTGCTCAGATGGGAAATAAGAGCCCTCCATGTCTTGCATGTCTTGCCACAACTATAGGCCAATCTCGAAGCTATGCATTTTAGCAAAGGTTTTCGAAAGGCTTGTTAGCGATCAATTAAAAGATTTCCTTGAGAGGAATGAAATTCTCTCGAGACATCAATCTGGCTTTAGAAAAAAGCACAGCACTGTTTCAGCGGTTCTTAAGGTCTTAAATGACATTATGGAAGCGCTTGACCTAAGGAAATTGTGTGTAGCCATATTTATAGATTTATCAAAGGCATTTGATATGGTAGATCACAATATCCTGGTTGACACATTATACAAAATCGGCTTATCGGAGCATTCAGTTTCCTGGTTCAAAAACTATCTAATGGATCGTTCACAGTGTGTTCAGATGACTGGGTCCTCATCGAAATTCCTGACGGTTTCAAAAGGGGTACCTCAAGGTTCGGTGTTGGGACCTATTCTATTTTCCATATACATTAATGATCTTTGTAATGACCTGTCTGACGCCTTGTATCATTTTTATGCGGATGATATGATCATTTATTGTTTTGCACCATGTGCTGTGCAAGCCTTTGCCCTTTTACAGTCTGCTTTTGACGTAGTTCAGTCACGTCTGCAAAGGTTAAAGCTGATGTTAAACATAGATAAGACAAAGGCTATGATGTTCTCTAGAGCTACTGTCCCATCACAAAATCTCTCTATCTTAAGTTGCCAGGGAACAGCTATTGAGCTGGTTTCGTCTTATTGGTATATGGGCTTCCATATTGATCAACACCTCTCTTTTAAATCCCATATATCAAGTCTGATCTCTAAATTAACGATAAAACTGGGCTTTTATTTTAGGAACAGATCTTGTTTCTCCCATAGAGCTAGGAAATATCTTGTATCTGCAACTTTTCTCCCACTACTTGATTATGGTGACATACTGTATATGCATGCTTCAGCTACCTGTTTACGCTCCCTGGATTCTGTGTACCACTGTGCATTGCGGTTTGTCACTGGTTGTACTAATCTGACCCATCATTGCACTTTGTACCAAAAATCAGAATGGTCATCCTTGTCTAACAGGAGATACACACATTGGATGACTTTCATTTACAAAGCTCTCCTTGGTGTGGTCCCGTCCTATCTAGGCAATTATTTAATTAGGAACCAAGGCCACTATGGCTTAAGATCGTCAGACTTCTTTACACTCAATGTCCCCTGAGTGTTCACGGAAATGGGGAAAAGGGCATTTCGCTATGCTGCTCCCTTTTCATGGAATTCCTTGCAGACTGCCTGGAAATTGCCTGGACTGATCCCGTTTGACAGCTTTGTTAAAATTCTCAAGGATAAGGAACTTTAAAGCATTGGGGTTTGTCACTGCTTTTAAATTTGATTTGATTTTACTTCTTGTTTGTATGATACTGTATGAATGATTGTAATTGTGTAAATGTGCTGCCTCTTGGCCAGGTCGCTTTTGTAAAAGAGATTTTTTATCTCAATGAGCTCACCTGGTTAAATAAAGGTCTAATAATAATAATAAAAAAAAATTTACACAGGCAATGCTCAAAAATACAGGGGTAGGCATGCCCCCGACCATAACGATGGCGAAGTCTGATGTGCTTCAGTACTTCATTTCTTCTTAAAAAACAGTCCCCACAGTCTTTGCATTTCCACATTAATGGATAACTGAGGACACATGACACAGAAATGCAAGAGGTATCTTTAGTTTGCGGATTGGAGCATAACTCAAATTTCAAATCTGTTAGGATGTGGTGGTAAACGGCCAAATTCACCAGCACATAATCAATTAGGCCTAGTTCTTCCCAGTCCAATATGAAATTGTCATCAGAAACTAACAAACTAATTTCCTCATTCACAAATTTAAACATTAAGGCCATCCTTAGCATTACTTTTATTTGCCGTACACTTAACCCGACCGACTCAATTAGGTCCGACCCAAAATAAAATAAATCACTGCATGGTCATGCCTCTAAATAGTGCGAATGTGATTACAAGTGGGAAGGGCATAAAACACCTTGTGTGTGTACGGTGCTGTTTAGCCTGGATTTACATGCAGCTAATTTTAGCATGACGGCTCACTTTCAAGCTGCCCCTGCAAGCTTACTGACTGGCATCTTTTCATCACAGAAGTAGCATTACGTTAGGCCTGTCATGTACAAGGAAGAGACGCAACTAATCAGTGCAATCAGTATTGAATGTCATGCAGGAGCTAGCCTTTAGATAGACGCACACACTGACCCGCCACTGTGATTACTGATAAATAATAAATAATAACCCCCCCCCCTCGATTCTGATGTTACAGCAAACAAACTTAGCCTATTTCTAAGGATGGCCTTCAACATATTTTAACACATATAACAATCAGCCTTGATTCAACATTCTTACCAGTCCAATTGGAAATTGACACCTCGAATGCCACCATGACATGGCAAAAAGAACTTACCAGTGTCAGCAAGACTGGACAGACAACCAAAACCGCCAGGCACCAGGAACTAGGCCTACTAAGCAGGAGTTTCCCTAAAATTCAAACATTAAACAGCTTTAGTTTTTAAGTTTTAAAGTGTAAATTCATTTCCTCAAATTAATTTCCTCCTTCACAAATTTAAAACATACAACAAAATCCACGTTCATATTGGCATTGAGCATTTTCCACGCAGATTGTAGCCTGTCCGTCCCGAGCGGAGCCAGTAGGAAAAAGTTAAACTCTGAGCGGAAAAATCCGCATGCACGTCACTCACATATTGAGGTTATTCATTTAATTTTTGGCAGAGAAATGCAATATATTGCAAACCTTGGTCATGATTACAACTTTTTTTACAACATTCAGAGCGAGAAATTATTTCTTTCCTTTCATAATATCCGTTCAATCAGTCTATATAATATTTAGTTCAATTACGAAGACTTCAGATTTAAGAAAAGGAGATTTATTAACAATGCAATGACATGGAATAAATTCAGTATTTGGCGATGACTCCGTCCTCGAGGACCCTCAAGCGAGGTGGGGCGCTGATCTGCCTGGGTAGCAGGCAGGGGCGAAGCCATCCCCCGTTGGACAGAAGGGTCATACGGATGAAGTAGATGTTGAAGAGGCCGGAGTCGGAAGTTGGTGGTGGTGGGGAGGCGGTGGGCGATGCGGAATCTGTGCAACAGCAGACAGGGACACGTCAGAAGCATATATAAAGAAGACCAACGGCGCCGACTGGGTAAGCGCAATTGCTTGAGAATCCTACGTCTCGTGATTGAACTTTCGTTTACACTCCCATTTCTTCAGTCTGCGACCGTTAGTAAAAATGATGCTACCTAGTGGCCGCATGTATTTACGTCGCTGTGAACACAAGGCGATCTGGAATCTTCCATGAACTTGATTACGATTGCACAATATCTTAAACATTCAATAATTCGCCAGAATCGCATGGAATTGTGCAAAATAACATTACATCCACATGTTAGTATAGGATAGAAGTAAACCAATGTACATTTAAACCGCTTAGGAGCAGTAAATTATTACTGCTTAACTGCTGCTTAATATTACATATTAAGTAAATTAAGTAAATTGTTACTGCTGCTTAATATTACATATTAAGGTGAAAGTAACCGAAAGTAATCTTTGTTAGGTAGAAATCTTAACCATAATATTCTGAACAGCATTACAACTTATAATCCTACAGACAGTATCGACAAAGATTTGAGATTTAAACATCGCCCCTCACATCTGATAAATTACGCACACGAGGCACACAAAGTCTCATTCTGCTGCATCTAACCTCAGACCCTGGAACCACTAGTTACCCTGGATGTAACTCCAGTTCTATGAGTACGTGCGTAGCCCTCTAACGGGCTTCGCTATTGGTTTGCCTGAGAAAGAAAATTGAACTCACCTGCTCCGTAGGAGCGGGTAGCATACTCACCTCCTATAAAGCCTCGGTGCTGCCAATGCTCATCAACTCAGCATCTCACACTCGGGGCCAGCTGGGCAGGTTGTTAGAGGGCTACGCACGTACTCATAGAACTGGAATTACATCCAGGGTAACTAGTAGTTCTATTTCGTACGTGCTCCGCCCTCTAAAGGGCTTCGCTATTGGTTTACACCTAAGGCGAAGGCCATTAGGGATGGATGTACTCCCAGATGGACCCCGACCACACAGTTCCATTCAAAACCAAGAGAAACCCGTCCACACACTGGGGCGAATACCACCAGACTGCGTACCCCGCCCCAGGTGGTGGCAAAGTAGCACCCAAACCATAAGCTGGTGCTGGGAGGGGACCCTTCCTTATCGGGCCCCCTGCCAGAATGAATGGAAGGGCTTGATAGCTGTCATTTCCCAATAAGAAACCTCACACCCCTTGGCGAGCACTGCCAGAGTGCATCGCGTCAGGCTGCAGCGCAACAGAAACCAGCCGCCACTTGGAAGGAGACTCCCTTTGATAGAGTCCCCCCCCCAGCATGAATAGGGGGGGGCTTGTTCACTGGTATCCCCCCCTGGCGGCCTTTCACTCACAGGCGGGCACCGCCTGAGCGCCTCGCCTCAGGCTGTGGCACCAACATTAACAACTGACGAGTTGCCACTGGAAGGGAACCCCCTCCCCAATGGGGTCTCCCTCCCAACGCTTGGGAGAGGGCTCTGTCACTTTCCCATGACACACACTTACACCTGTGGGCGGGGCACCCCCGGAGCGCCTCGCCTCAGGTTGGCCATGATCCACTACTAGTTAATGCTGGAAGGGGACCCCTCCGATAGGCTGAATGTGCGACTATGCTAGCTGTCATATCCCTGAGATATGACCGCGCAAAAGTCGATGTCGACGACCAAGAGGCCGCCCTGCAGATATCCTCTACAGATACGCCCTTAAACAGTGCCGTAGAGGATGCAATGCCCCGGGTAGAATGTGCGGTCAGTCCTGCTGGGGCCATAAGACCCGCCGCCGAATAGGCCCTGCAGATCGCATCACAGATCCAGCGGGCGAGACGTTGTGCTGACAAAGGGGCCCCCTGAGCCCATTCGCCATAACTCACAAACAGCTGATCCCCCTTCCTGAGGCATGCGGTTTGCTCCAAGTAAGAACTGAGCGCGCGCACTGGGCACAGCCTGTGCATCTTTTCCTGCTCGCTGGTGGTGTGAGGAGGTGGGCAGAAGGCCTGTAGTCGAAGGACCGATGACTTGAACGCAGTGGTGATGACATTCGGCCGGAACAACGGGTTTGGACGTAGCTCCACTGACCCCTGATCCTGTCTTAGGGTCAGACAAGACGGGTGTACAGAGAGAGCGCTCAGCTCACTTACCCTCCTTGCCGACGCCAAGGCTAAGAGGAGGGCCGTCTTAATAGATAGCATGTGCAGGTCTGCCTGGTCCAGGGGTTCAAAGGGCAGTCCTGCCAGACCGTCCAATACTGTGTCCAGGTCCCATTGCGGAATTACATTGGGGGCTTAATTCTGCGACCTCCTCTCAAAAAACGCTTCACGAGGGGGTGACTCCTGGCCGTGAAGCGGTCAAACCCGTCGTGTCCAGCCGCCACTGCTGCAGCAAACACCCCCAGAGTGGAAGCTGCGCGGCCCCCCTCGAAGAGTGCCTGAAGGAAATCCAGCACTTCCTGAAGGGGGCATGAACGCGAGTCTAGGCCTCTCACCTGACACCAGCTAACAAACATCCGCCAACGGGCCGCATAAGCCTTGGATAGGCCGTGGCACATGCACATTGAATTGTGGACACCACCGCTTCTGGCAGGCCCAATTCGCTCAACCTCACCCTTTCAATTTCCAGGCTATGAGGGGGTGGGCGAGAGTGGCATCTGACGCCCGCCACATGGTCGAGGGAAGGTCCGGAATCCGCCACGGGCCTGCCACCTGGCGTTCGGCTTCATTGATGCCACCACAATTATGGACAGCCGCTGCTCCCGCACCCTGTGGAGCAGTGGCATCAGTAGCTGCCGGGGTGGAAACGCATAAAGCAGGCCGGCCGGCCACACCGGATGAGCCAACGCATCCACCCCCAGGGGAGGATTGTCGGTAGGCCTCAGGGAGAACCAAAGAGGGCACAAAGCGTTCTCCTCCTGCTTATAAACAAATCCACCACTGGTCGACCGAACAGTTTCCAAATCTGCTCGGCCGTCGCCGGTGGGATGCTCCAATCCTCCTTGGGCAGGGCTCCCCTGGATAGCCCGTCTGCTTGGGTGTTGAGGATGGAAGGGTTTTGAGTTTTGGTTTAGACCCGAAGTTTGATCGTGTGCTACCCCCGCGGGTAGAACAATGCAAACCCTGCCGGCGGTTAGCTAGCCAATGTCTCATAAACAAGCTATTCGCCGGCGAATTCCCAATTCGAGGATCCGAGTTTAGTGGATGCGAAGAGAATACACTAGCCTCACGCACCGTGTCTCTCTCGCTAAACCCCTCCACCGAAGGAAGAGCTATTCCGCTTCCTCCGGTAGGTTGTACCAAATTACCTTGTGTGCTAACACCTGAAACAGCCAGCGTATCAGTGTGTGCAGTACAAGAACAAGATGACCCAGAGGCCTCATACTGGTAACGTTTTTTATTATAAAACTTTTCAGATGTTGAACAACCAGACACCGCACCCCTGGTGCGGCCCTGGCGTGCTGCTGCTGTGGACGTCGCGGCTCAGGATCCGGCTGGTTCGAACCCAGGGATGACCGGTCGTCAGACGACCTGCAACGGCGGCGACTTGGCGGTGGTTGGGAAAACCGGGGCCTGCAGGGCTGCTGTTGAGGGCATAGGTGTGACCCTAGCTGCTCCGATGCTTTTCGGGCAGCCTCCAATCGGTCCACCATCATCTGGATGTCCGGACCGAAGAGTGAGCCAGTGGTGATGGGCGCATTGATAAGCGCCCGCTTCTCCTTCTCCTTTAGTGAGGACAGCCCAAGCCAGAGGTGACGGTGCCCCACCCGCACGGTGCCCATACTTCGCCCCCCAACAATAGCAAATGCCTGAGACATGCGTAGCATGGCCGCCGCCGTCATATGCATCTCAAGAATCTCCTCTGGAGACAGCTCCACTTTCTGGTGGGTCAGCCGATCCACTGAGCCAGCGAGGAAGGCCATGTTGTTAGCCAGCGCTACCACCTGAGCCGTGCTAGCATAACATCGGTCAAAAAGGCTCGCCGTCATCCTGTCCCTCTCGGACGGGAGCAGCGGCCGACCGCCTGGCCACATGGAAGCAGTTGGAAGAAGACACCACCTCACTGCATCTTCAATGGCTGGGACGCCCACGTCCCACTCCCAATCTTCCACGGTCGAGTACGGCGCATAAGACATCGCCGGGGACTTGGCAGCTATTGGATTCTTCTAGTCGCGCTGGGCATAGCCAAAGATGGGTGCCATCCTAGGACACACCACCTTGGGGCGCGGTCTTGACTTTAGTTGGGCCAGCAGACCAATGGTGAAGTCGTCAGCTTGAGCACTGGAGGAGGGCTGTGGTGGTAGGGGCATCTCCATCCGCTCCGCCGCCGACTGGAACAATCCGGGGAGGTCGTCCAGTGGATAGCGGTGCTCTGGGGGCAGCTCATCGTCCCTGAAGGGGGTCGTCGGATCTTCCTCATACACACGACATCATCCTCCTCATCGTACTCGTCCCAAGGTTTGGAGCGGACCGCTGCCACCGGCTCTCGGACTGGCCCTGAGCCTGCCCGGAGGATGCGTGCAGCCCGCACATACTGCTGCCATCGCTCGCGCTCCTCCCGGGGGAGCGCTGCACAGGCAGCACAGGAACCAGCCTCCTCATAGTGATGTATGCCCAGGCAGACGAAACAGTCATTGTGCTGGTCCTCGGACGCCATAGGGGAGGCACACTGCTGACAAACTTATCCATATCGAAAAACTCCACGATACAAGACGTGATGACGAGTCCAATCTCTCTCAAGGCTGAGTGAAAAAGGGAGATGAGCATTGGCAGCACCGAGGCTTTATAGGAGGTGAGTATGCTACCCACTCCTATGGAGCAGGGGAGTTCAATTTTCTTTCTCAGGCACCGAGGCGGGGCCTCGGAGGGGTAAACCAATAGCAAAGCCCGTTAGAGGGCGGAGCACGTACTCATAGAACGTTCTGGCGACCTTTCTAACAGTATCCGAACCTTAAGTTAACTTTAACACTAGCATGTTCCTTGCTGTAAAATGGCGCCATGTTAACGCTATACCGCTAATGTCAAAATTAACGTTAAATACTCCTAATCTGCGTGTCTGTTCATTAAAATGATATGACGGTGAAGAATAGTGGGTTGGCAAATTATAATACCCTTAATGCAATTCAAGTATTTAAATGCTGAAGGAGTCTCCTCATTATATTATGCTAGCTAGGTCGCGCTAGCCTGCAAACACGTTAGCGGTCACTGCCATTAGCTTACCTGGCTATCAGTAAAACGGTGCCAAGGAAGTCTCAACTGGTCACCTTATAAAAATTATAGTGTGAGTACTGAAATAAAGGGCAAGGATATCGTAGACATGCAATTTTGGTTAATTCCTCCCTTACCTGACGAACGTGTCATGTTCAGCCGACCACAACCGTCCACTTCGTGCCTTCTTTTTACCAGAACCTTCTCTCGAGCTTTCATGTGTGCGCATGTTTCATGTGGACACATAAAATTACAAAATGTAATTTTACTTTACAATCTAATAATTTTAGGCTATTGGAATGAAAAAATATACATCAATTGAAAAACAGCAATGTTTTACGGTACTTTTTACAGTGTATATACATTAAATTGACATTTTCATATATTTTTCTCTTCCAAAAGTCCTTTTCCACATGTTAATTTATTTCTAGTCTTATACTCCAGCTGCAACAATTACAAACCTTTCTAATACAATTAAGGTACACATACAAGTCATCGTAAACCAATACAGGTATAATAAACATAAAACATAATGCAAAGCCATCTATCAAAAATAATCAGGATAACAACCAAACAAACAAATAACAAATAAAGAGAATAAATGAACAAACTGTAAATACCGACATAAAATTAGTTTAGGCAATAACAGTAATAAGAATATAATTTTTTTAAAAAGAAGAAAGGTGGAGAAAAAAATAAATAGTTGAAATAAATAAATAAACTAATTAGTCTACAGTAAGTCATGCTTTCAGTATGCACTCTGACACTGTATTATTGCGTTAACAGTGGCATTACTGGCCGCCATTTCTTTATAAATTTTGGCATCTGAAGTCATAAAGAAAAAGTTATTTTTTCCATTTCACATTACTCTAAAATCTTCTGAATCCAAGCATTATATGATGGAGGTTCAGGTTTCAACCATCTTATTGTGATACACTTGATGGCCGCCGCCAACATGATTTGAAGTAAATTAGTCTTTTCTCTGCCCACAACACCTTCTGGGAGCACACCAAGAAGAACTACCACAGGGTCCTTGGGTATCTCATGATGAAAGACTTCCTTGAGGGCATCAAATATATTCTTTCAGTATTCATTCAATTTTGGGCAGGACCAAAGAATATGGGTGTGGTTACCCGTGTGCTGTCCACACTTTCTCCAGCATATATCTGAGCCTGTTTGATTCCATTTTACTGTAACTAGTGGGGTTCTGAAATATCCTGTTATAATTTTCCACCTAAACTCTCTCCAGGTATTAGAATTAGTCACCAAATGCACTTCTTCACATATCTATTCCCACGTTTCTGGAGGTATAGTTGTACCAATTTCAGTCTCCCACTTATGTTTTATATATGACATGTTATTTGAATCCATAGATAAAAATGTAGCGTATACTTTGGAGATTATTCTTTTACTATTATGGGTGGACTGTATCTCTTGAAGAAAAAGCTCCATTTGAGATGGATTTTTAACTTTATCAAGTTCCTGATGTGTTGTCAGAAAGTGCCTCAGTTGTAAGTATCTATAAAAATCAGATAGGGGAAGTTTGAATTCAAGTCTCATTTGTTCAAAAGATTTTAACTCTTTAAGAACAGTTTTAAGAACAGTTGATGCAAGTATCTAGACCATATTTGGACCACTTTTTGAGCCCTGCATCTCCATGAGATGGTACAAAATCTTTGAGGTAACCCACCTCAGCCAAAGGTGATATTTTCTTTGAAAGCTTGAAAAAATCCTGTATAGTTTTCCATATTTTTAATGTCATTTTTGTCCATTCGCTCATTTTAATCTTCTTTCACGGCAAATCAACAAAGGGCAACACATTAATTGGCAGTGAGCAGCAGCTCTTTTCAATATTAAGCCATCGTGTAAATGTATGATCCTCCATCCATGAGATCAAAGGCCTCAATTGTGCAGCCCAGAAATAATACTTTAGATTAGGGAGTCCCAACCCCCCCTGAATTTTAGATAGTTGTATAGTTTTAAAATGAGTTCTTGGGTGTTTCCCCTGCCAGATATATTTAGAAATTAATTTATTCAGTCTATCAAATGCTGATTTTGGTACCTCCATAGACAAGATCTGGAACAGATATAGAAGCTTTGGCAAGATATTCATACAAACTGATTCAACACGGCCAAGCATAGCCAGCGGAAGAGCTAACCACCGCTCCAAGTCCTCACTGATATTCGAAATAATCCTCTTTTAATTCATATCGTATAACTGTTCTAGGTTATTTGGGATAGCAATACCTAAATACACCATACTCTTATTTCATTTAAACCTACTTTTTCTTCTAAACTGTTCTGAAATTTGACCACTGATGTCCATAGCTTCAGTTTTTTCTATGTTCACTTTATAACCTGAAATGAAGCCATAGTGTGAGATAAGGTTTTTTAGGTGTGGGATTGTTGTTTCAGGTTCTGTCAAGAAGAGTAACACGTCGTCCACGTATAGCGACATTTTATGTTCTTCTTCATTAATTTTGATACCTTTCACTAAAATATCATCCCTAATGAGCTGAGCCAATGGTTCGATGCTAATTGCAAACAACAGTGGTGACAATGAGCACCCCTGTCTACACCCTCGTTCCAGTGCAAAACTTTGAGATCGATATCCATTAACTCTAAGGGAAGCAAGTGGATTAGAGTATAGTGTTTGTACCCACTTTATAAAACTAGGTCCAAATTTAAACCGTTCCAAAGTTCGAAATAAATACTGCCAGGAAACACGGTCGAATGCCTTATATGCATCTAGTGACAGCAACAAGGCCTTCCCCCCTTTAGACTTTAATTTTATATAACTTATTACATTTAATGCCCTGCGAAGATTGTCCCCATAATACCTTCCATTATAAAACCAGTCTGGTCTGGTTGTATAATATGATTGATAATTTTATTCACCCTTTTTGATAATATGGAAGTTAGTATGCGCAGATCACTATTTAACAATGAAATGGGTCTGTATGACTGACATTTTACTGGGTCTTTACCCTCCTTATGTAGAACCACGACATTTGCTTCTCTCCAAGATGGAGCCATTAAACCAGAATCCAACAAATAGTGGTATGCTTTTAGAAGAAGTGGTGATATTACTTCTTTTAACTCTTTATAAAATTCATTAATAAACCTGTCTGGACCAGGGCTTTTATTATTTTTCAACTTTGTAATTGTTTCCTTTATCTCGAGTAGTCGAATTGGTTCATCTAGCGGTTTTGTCATTGAATCTGTCAATTCAGCCAATTTTATGTCTTTTAAAAACTCAGACAGGGCAGTGTCATTTGTGCGTGTGTCTGAGTTTTTATAGAGGGATTTATAAAATTCTGTGAAGGATTCTGCAATTTCATTAGGCTTAGTAAGTATTTTCATCAGCTTTTATTTTCTGCACAGTGTTTGAGGATTGTTGCTTTCTTAACCTTATTGCCAAGAGTCAACTTGCTCTGTCACCATGATCATAATATTTTTGCCAGAGAAATCTTGAATCGCCTTCAATCTTTTCACCAATCAAACAGTTATATTCTCTTCGGGCATCTTTTAATTTATTTAGTAGTGTGGGGCCATGAGTTTGCTTATGCTGTAGTTCCAAATTCTGAATTATTTGATCTAGTTCTAGTTGTCTTGCTTCACTTTTTTTCTTCTTGTTGGTGGTAAAAGAGATGATTCTACCTCGGAGGTAGGCTTTTGCACAGTCCCATAATGTAAGGGGTGAAACATCTGCAGTGTCATTTGTGTCCATATAAAATTTTAGCTCTGCCATAATAAAGGAAATAGCCTAAATTCTTTGTCATTAAGGAGAGAGGCATTCAGCCGCCACTGCTTGGAAGTTGGTCTATTTCCTATATCCCACAGTAATTCCACTGGTGAGTGGCCTGAAAGGGTCATTGGTAAAATCTTTATATTAGCTATCCTATATAGTTCAGACTTGGGAGTGAAAAAAGAGATCTATTCTGGAGTAAGAGGCATGTCTATCAGAGTAAAAGGTAAAGTCTCTGCTACTTGGATGTTTACACCTCCATGCATCCACAAGACCCATCTCAGAGGATTGATATTTCAGCATTTTACTCATTCGGGAAAGTGGGGTGTTGGAGGGTGGTTGCCTATCATTATATTGTGACATGCAATTAAAGTCTCCTCCCATAAGTAATATTCCAACACTGTGCTGTACCAACATATCAAACACTCTTCTAATAAACCCTGGCTCATCTTCATTAGGTCCATACACATTCATGAGAGATTTCTGTCCCATCAATAATGCCATTTAATAAAATGTATTTTCCCTCAGTATCTTTATGAACTGCTGTCAAAGTAAAATTTATTTGTCTATGTATTAGGATCACTACCCCCTTCTTTCTTCCAGATGGATGAGAGGAAAAATAAACTTTATCCGCCAATGATTTCTTTAACTTCTCATGCTCAGTGTCCGACAAGTGAGTTTCCTGCAGGAATGCAATCTCACATTTTAACTGTCTTAACTGGCGCAAAATCTTTTTCTTCTTCATGGGGCCGTGTAGGCCCTTTACATTATAGCTCACAACTTTTATAGACTTCATTGTATGTTAATCAGGGATGGAGGAGTATGGTCAGTATATATGCCACTTGCCTGCCTACTTTGGTACATATTTAAAATACAATGTGTATAATACAGAGTGCATAAGCTGACAGAAAAAAGGTGAATACGAAAGAACAAAGAAGGAAGAGAAGGGGAATAGAATGGCAGCTGAATATTACAAAATAAACAACCAGATCCCAGGGCAACAAAGGGACCTGCATAGAGTGAGTAAGAGAGAACACTCTTTACACTCTGGAACAAACTATTAGTCCAGTTCTCCATTTCAGGGACCAAGTCCCAAAGTGCACAGGAAACAGGCAGTGCTAGAAACAGTCTGATGAGTATCAAATCGAACTACGCACGCCAATGATTACCTATGCATAAAACAAGACGGGAGCAGAGAAAAAAATGAATGAGAACAATACTCCCCTCACAGGCTCCCACAGAGCTAACGTGACGACAGTCAATAAAGGATATTACCAGCAACAGCATAATGATTTTTAGTAAACAGTAGAATAGCAGACTGCAGTACTTATCATTCAGACCGCCTGATCTCCGGGGTATGATGCCGTATGCCCGACATCCGTTCATGTGTCCACAGCAAATTTCTTTCTCACATAATCCATCGCCTCAGATGCGTTCAGGAACTCTTTTTCGTCTCCATTATATGTGATCCGGAGTTTGGCCGGATAGATCAGCCCATACCGAACTCCTTGCCTTCCCCGAAGCGCTTTCCTGACATCGTTAAATGCCGCTCTAGCCCTGGCGACACTGGTGGTATAGTCGGGGAATACAGCGATGTGGTTTCCGTTGTAGCTGAGCGGAGCCCGGTCTCTGGCCTTCCTTAAGATCTCTACACAGTCTCTGTCATAGTGCATCTTTGCGATGATGACCCAGGGTTTCTCACCTGGTTTTCTCGGTCCGATGCTGCGGTGTGAGCGGTCTATTTTCACTTCTTTGTCCAGTTGTAGCAGCTCTTTCAAACGCTTTGACACCGCTCCAGGTGTGCTCGTCCCAGGTTGTTCGGGGACCCCACGATATGAATATTTCCTCTTCGCATCCACCCCTCCATGTCCTCACACTTTCCTTTCAGCTGCTCCACTTGAGTTTTAAGCATAGTTACACAGTAGCCTGTAAGGTTGCCGTTTCGTCGGACCATGCTGACATCCCCCCTTCCATATCCTTGATGCAATGTTTCAATGACTCTATTTCAGCCCGGGTAGCACTTGCATTGTTTGAAATTTCAGCCCGTACAGCTTGCAACTCATTTCTTAAAACGTCAAAAGTTTCTGCCAGTGCATCTTTTAACTCTTTTTTAATTGCTAATGAGATGCCGGCCCTCAAAGAGGAAACAACGTCCATTTTAATTGCATCAGTGTCCATGTTCTTTAGGTTGTCTAGGCTCAGTAGCTGATCGATTAGCGTTACCTGAGTCACTCTGCCATGAGGCTTTAGGCCTTGCACCGGAAGGACCAGCGTATTTGTACTTGGAAAGATTTGCAGCCATCCACGGTGATGTCACTTGTTTTTTTTTTTTTTGTCTGTAAGACATTGTTACGTGCAGCTGATACTCAAAATTCCAGTGGTCTTTAACTTAAGTGCTGTTGAAGAATTAACTTGACACAGGCCCTGCGGGAGCTCTGCGAAAACATGTCTTACTCCATGTCCTGCTCAACAGCGCTCCCAAAAAGTATGTGTTTAAGGGGGGAAATATTATCGTAAACATATTGACCACACATTGAACATCGCATAAGAAAGGTTTTAATATTTGTTAATGGCATTGCATTAGTTTCCTCTAAGCAAATATGAACAAACTTGCTGTCTCGTGAGCATTTTAAGTTCGATGCACTGAGTAATAATGTCGTGGATGGAACTGGCACGCCATTCTGCCGTTTAGTCTTGTAAATTAGTTAATCAATCCTCAGATTACTAATCAAGCAAAGTAAAAGAGTTATCATTTGTTTAACGGTGAGGATTCTGCCTACCCTAACTGACCTCCGACGGCACGTCACTGGACATATGTGATGTTCAGCGATGAATTTCAAAGGGACTATCCGAGAGAAGCTGCTCTCGGTGGGGAAGCCTGAGCGCTGACACTGCGGTCATCTTTGACACTTCCCAGTTAGCGCAGTTTGAGGCCTTACATTCAAGTGGGCTCTATATGTCGCCCATGGGTTTGGAGTTTAAACTATGAATGGACACACTTGAAACTACATTCAAACATCAGTAATAATATCAGTAATTACAACTTACTGTTGTGCGCTTTTCCATCCATCGCCGTTGTTTGAAAAGTTTGTGCATATCGATAGGACGGAAGACGGATTTTCACCGCATACCTGTAATCTTAAAAAATATTGGGTTGAATATTACCCAAATTGGGTTGTTTCTGCTACCCAGCACTTGGTCAAATATGGACAAACCCAATGCTTGGTTACTTTGACCTAGCATAATGGGTTGTACAATCAACCCAACTGCATGGGTTGATTGTACAACCCAACTTATGGGAAGTTATTACTCTACACTAGGTTAAGATAACTTAAATTTGGGTTTTGTGTTTTAAAATACAATAACGGTGTTTCTGAATTTTTCCTCCCCTATTACAACTCGTATACATTACTACTGACCAAGTAACACAGTGTCTTGCTTATTCTGACCTTTATCTCTTCATCATAGGCAACAGCTGTTTCCCATTCAAGCAGGATAATATTGAACTTGCAAAATTTCTAAACATTCTTGCGTTAACTGCAATCATTAAGGCAGACGAGTTGAAGCATCTTTTCAAATGATCAGTGTATTTTCTTTTTCAATGAAAACAGTACAGCATTATCTATGAAAGCAATCTCCAATCAATTTTCTGGTCAGAAGTCTTAAAACCTAACAGAGTTTTATACAGTACAAGTGGAAGTTTATGTAACATTTGGGGCAAGACGGCCATATAGTATCACGTGGTTAAAATACTGCTCAGGCAGACAAAATGAACAGCCTTAAGATCACACACACAGCTGTTTGTGGAAAGAATGTCCAATAAATTAAAAACTTCACACAGTGAGTCCACAGTATCAAGGAGAGTGGGTTTGCTTAAAGTGGTAATCCATAAGATTTCCGTCTCGTTACTCTCTTAAGTCAGTGTCTATCAGAGAGGGGGGATAAAACAACGATGATTGGCCTATGACCCACTGATGAAAGCACTTGTATTTCATTCTTTGCCAGGTAAAGCAATCAGTGTGTCTATGGCGACATTCCCGCGCTATATTAAAATACAGGCGCACATCTAGTGAGGCTTTTTACGTCAGTAAGCAGTGTTTGGTCTGTCCAGAAGGTAGGAGGAACCGCAAGCCAGCTTGAAGAAAGTATGGAACCCCGGGAGACGCAATGGCAAGGTAGACGTCAAAAGGGATCCAGTAGCGGTACTTTCCCTAACCTGAACCTTGGCTCTATCCCCTAACCCTAAATCTAACTTGTCCCTTACACTATTTGTCAGTTTTACGGATGGAATTAAGGGAGGACCGTTAAAAATGCAGCCTTCCAAGAAGCGGAAAGTACCGCTACTGGATCCCTTGACGTCTTCCCAATGGCAAATACCATACTGTGTCGCAATACTGTGCACAGTAGAAACTAACGTTAGCTGAGTCTCTGAGGCTACTACTGAAACAAATTACAATGTAATTTCAGGAAGTAAACAGGAAAAAAGCTATGCTAACCGCCTCGACAAATCATTTTTATTAAAAAAAAAAAAAAAGTTATAACGTTACCTGTTAACCAACTACCGTTTTCATTATTTACAAGGGGCTCTCAACTTTCACATATTCGGCTTGAGTTTAAACGACATATTCACGTTCCCGTGCTGTAGTCAGAAATTATTCTATCAGACCGTTTATAGAGATTCTCAGGTGGAATTGAAGTCCTTGTGCATTGAAGTTTATCAGTTTCACATGTGTTACGGTGGATTTCGCCACTAGTAATATGAGAATAATTATGATTCTGGAATTTTCACGCGTTTCTTCACTCAGGGGTTGGAAGCAGTGGAATTGCATAAAAATGTTTCAAATGGTCTTATTTCATCTAAACAATTTGAACGATTGTTAAACACACGCATTTCGTTGATTGAATAATTACTGACTACAGCACGGGAATGTAAATGAAGCACAAACTCTCACGGCAAATCCATGAGAGTTGGCAGCCCTTTAAGTTAATCGATTTATAACAGCCTAACATGTTACTGGAATGAGATGCCTCTAATGGATGACTAACATCACATAATTTTTACTATTGAGTTCAACTGCCGTGTCAAAGAGCATCTTTCCCGTCTGCATGAGAGTTGAGGAGGCATGGAACTGGTAAGAGCCGTCAATTTACCGACGTCACACAGACGACACTGTTGGGTCTCGACGAGTTACGGGAAATGAGGTCCAGAAGCGCACCTGCAATTACAGCTTACTGCCAAAGATGTCAATATAAAATAAACCAATTCAAATCTTATGGATTACCACTTTAATTGCCCATCTTCTAAAAACAAATATTTGAGAGCATTGGCTGTGGTCTTTAAGGCCAAGGAAGCAAGGGAAGGGAAATCAACATAAAGAACCACAATATTGAACATTAGACAAATAAATCTGAACAAATAAAAAATCTAAACACAGGGTGTAAACTGCTTCTGAAGATTTCAGCCACATCTTGCGGCATTTCTCAGTGGATGGAGTAGCTCAGTTCTTAAGATGGTCTGATGTTGGATGCAAATGTCCTAGAACTTTCTTTGACCGTCCATGAAATTGTGGTCGATGACCTTTGACCACTTTCCAGTGGATGGAGTGGTTGGGTATGGTCTGGTATTCTGACACCTGATGTGTTTCCACAGCCCTTTGTGTTCCTTCAGCAAAGCTGTAGAAAAAGAGGAAAAATTATCAAGGGATACTGTAGCTCGACTTACTCTGTGTCTCAATAGACAGGTTATGGAGGCAGAAGGAAATGCATTGCTTTATCTAGATTACCTTGTGAATCACAATACACCAGAGTTAGTGCCAGGGCTCGGTGTTATTACCAAAAATAAAATGAAAATGTGTTTAATTACCTCCAAAAAATTGGGTCCATTTTGTTGAATGCTGAGTACGCTCCAAAAATTGTTACCAAAGTATGTCCAAAGACACTGTTTCCTCCTCAGTACTTACACATTCGGCTGACTCATCAGTTGATTTGCATAAATTACACCAATCACTCTAGCTGAGAGAACTACTCGATCTACCCCGACATCCTCGTTTCCTTCCGCATTCCGTATCCCACTGATTAATGTCATGTGTATAAAGTCGCTAAGTCAGTGTAAATTGTTGCTAGATTGTTCTGCCTGACTGAAGTTTCCTAGTCAGCTCATATCGAGTCCTAGTGCTCTCCACCTTCAGTTATCTAGGTAGAAGTAGTGTAACTGATGCAATCAGTGCAATTTAATAGGTACAGGCTCTCCCTGTTCTCTAGATGCCTCCAGAGCAGAGATGGACCCCACTCCCACACAGGCACCAGTGGATGCCTTGTTCTGCTGGCATTGCAAATCATCTTGACCAACCAACAGCTGACCCTGAACAGTTGATGAACACGGTGTAGAATCGCCATTTCTGACGTTGTTTGCTGACAGCCTGAACTGGACTTTCTGACCACTGTTCCAGTCTGTGCTCCTGTCACAAGTTGTCCTTGGTGTTTTCAGCTCATTAAAAACCCTGGAGGAATCTTCTTCTGATCTGCGCTTGGTCTCGCTCATTGGCAAGCTTTGAATAATTTTATGGCTATGCATTTAGTGAAGGTAAAGTGAACTGAATGAAAATATAACATAAGTTTAAAGGAGGACTATCATGGCTGGGAAGGTTGGATGTTATTTCAATATATCATGAAAAAAGCTCTGACGACTTTGTTTTCTTTATTTTGCGATTTCTTTAATTTTTATGAGCGATTTTATGAAACTAGTGGACCGTGCCATTTTCACCAAAGCAGACGAAAATTCACCCTCGATCCGCTTGGGGCGCCCCTAATCGTGACGTCAGTGCGGCTGTCAGCGCCATGAATTTCCATTGTCCTGCAGTACTGCATTGAGATTGTTGAATGACGAGATATTCCAGCTTCCTCTATGGGGCAGACAGACGAGCTTGATTATTACCTTTTTCTATCCGACACAACTTTAATTTAGAGGTGAACTAACATCAGAGGCCATTTGAAATGCTTCCAGAAAGAAAAGTGCGATTTGAAGTCTGCCAATTACCAGCGAGGCTGGACAGCTGCCGTCACCTTGGCATAATTAGCTCACCTAAATCAATTCCCGTGTACTTTGCCTAACTTGTAATCAAGCCATTTATTCAGCCAACTGACCAATCAAAACCAAAATCAAGCCAATAATGATTTAGAAGAGATAATGAGAATCAGACAAACTGAACCAGGCTACCGTGCTAGATTGAAACAATGTCAGTAATCTGAATAAATAGCAGACCTCTGAATTCCACCTCTTGTCAGAAAACTTTCATGTATTATTTAAAGAGATTTCTTAAAAATAAAATCATGTGAAGATGGCCCTGGTTTTTAAGCGTCTAAAAATATACGAAGTAGAAAACATTGTGTGAAGCGCATCAAACGTGAATGTGAGAGAAATTATTTTCACATTGCAAGCAATGGACAAATGCACCGAAGACTGGGCAAGCACGTTCAGGCAAATCTGTGCCGCAAATTTTAAACATTTAATAATTGAACAAGATTCGCATACAACGGCCAAATGTAATAATCAAGCAAACACATTAAGGCAAACTGCGTGCTGAACTAAGCAAATTTAAGGTCTTCAAAATCATCCTCCTCTACTCGACAATTGCTTTCACCCCCTTCCCATTTACTTGGCTCAATTTGCAAACAGTTGATTCGCTAAATGAACAATTTTAAATTGGTTGGTAGTCTAATTTAGATATCCATGTATTCAGACATTTTGACATCGCATGTATCATGCACATGAATGCATGTGGCAGCCGCAGTGACGTTATGATCTCGCAACTTCTCATGCTACTTGTGGCGTTAATGGTGGCCTCCTGGAAACAGCAATTCCAGCTAATTAATGGTCATTTAAAAGAATAGGGGGTATGTATGGACAAAAAAAAAAAAAAAAAAAAAAAAAAACCCCGACCGTGGATATTATGGAGGAGTTAATTACTGTAAGATTAAGTCAAAACGTGTAGGTCAGTAAAGTCCTCCTTTAAATGCAATTACTTGGGAATAACAGTCTGAGATCATGCATGGTGACTGAGACAGCAGTTGTGTAGTTAGATATCTTGGGTCACTTTATGGTTTGGAAACCAGTGTGCAGCATTGCAGGCTGTACTTACATGCTTTAAGTCAGTGAAAGACCTCTTGTTTTCTTCAAAGCTTCAGTCACGTACATCTTCCAATTTCTGTTGTCAAGGGATCATAGCATCACGGTCAGGAGTCTTCAGGGGAGGGACCTTCAACATCTGAATGGATAAATTTGTATCATTTAATGATTAACTTTTTTAAACAAAACTAGCATTGTTATTCCAAACCATTCCACCAGGCAATCTCTCCATGGTGAACAAAAGCTCCTTACCCGACCTTTTCTGGTTCCAGAAAACTGGAGAAGCCATTTCAAAAGTGCATTTATGTCCCAATGTAATGGTCGGCACGGAGGCCAGGAAAACGTGGACTGGACTCAAGTGCAAAGGTGGATTTGGTTGTAGAGTTTATTGTTGTCTTCCGCACAAGCTGGAGACAAGCATATAAATGATACAAACAAAAAGGAAATGAGGTTCCAAACAATTAGCGAACACTGTTGTAATACTATGGCTAAGAGAAAAGCACATTACATATTATAAACAGTAAGCAAAGGAAAAAGGAAACGAGGTTCCTTCTAAATAGGCTATTCTGTGCTAAAACAAAACAGCACAGAAGAGTTATAATTACCAGTTTTAGAATGTTTCGCGAAACGAGTAGAAACAACAGCATAGGTATGCTTTTACGAGACTCAGCAACGAACAATGGTGCTGCTGCAGTTTAAGTAGCCACTGCAGTGCTTCTGTGGCAATGAGGCACAGGTGAATGTGGTGGCTTGATGAGTGCAGCAGCTGATCCGGGTCTTACTCAGGCGGCGTGCTGGCCCTGGCAAGGTGAGACCTTACACCCAATTTATGATGAGCACCCCCTGAAAATGTTTACTTTCCATTATTGCTATATATACAGACAATAGAAGAGAGAGAGCAGATTTCATAGATAAAGCATTTAAATACATTTTTATTCTCAATGAACAATAAAATGGCATAATACAAACTGGAAAGTCACCCAACTTCTGATCACAAATCTTTTTAAAAAATTATGACTTCTCAATCCATCACCATTCAACCAAATTCAGTTGACAAGACTTATAAAAATACTTTAACAGCTTCTCAATTCTCTTCAATTAATCCACTTTCTGTTCATAAATCTGAATTTTTATTTTACAGTTATAGCTTTCTTTCAGCAGTACATCAACATTGCTTATTTATCCAATGCTTTCAATCCCTCAGTAAAGACAAGCCTGAGAATTCCCGAGTCATAATCGATTTCCGTGCCACTAGTGGGAAAATCCACTGTAATGCACGTGAAACCGATTAACTTAATGTAGAATGAATTAACGCGAACTGAAGAAATTCACTCACGGAATTTGATAGAATAATTGCTGACTACGGCACAGGAATGTAAATGCCACTAAGAGGCGAGACTCACGCCTAATGCGTGAGACTTGGCATCTCTGAATAAGTTACCAAGTTAGCTAACATTCAGGTCCTACAAACACACAGCCGACTGAAGACTTTAATGCGCTGGAGCAACTTTGCTTGCTAGCTAACTTAGCTCACAACTTAGCTCCTCAGATAATTGCCGCCTTAACACAATCCCATAATAACGCACAGTTCGATCATTATAAATGTCAAATTAAGCTGGCCAGCCCCATTAAAATCCCCCACTTCAAACAAACCTATGGCAGTAACATAACGTATATGCTGACTAGTCTGACATACGCTAAATGCAGTTGGCCTGACAGGGGATTACTAATCCTTTTTGCAATGGCTTTATTTTCCTTACTGTTACCTGACGTTAGCTTCCATCCGTCCTCATACAAGCAGCAGTAACATCAAGGCAGCGAGCCGTAATTTAGCCAGAATATTAATATTACCGTAATTAATATTAGTGGAACTAACGCTAACTTCAGGACATGCTGGTACATTTAGCTTTCCTTTTCAAACTCGTCACCTTTCTCAGAAGTAAAACAAAGATAAGCTATGGTTACCGTTACCTACTCTAGAGCATGAGCGAGCCAACTGTGGCAGCTTTGATGCTTTTAATCAATGGGAAGGAGCAAACTGAAGCACCTAGCTGGCCAGCTAACCTTGTTGAAAACCTATATTTCCACTACTCCATTACGCAGCAAAAATGAACCCACGTTAAATAATTCGCAGTTAAGTAACTAACATACCCTTATAGAACTCTTTTCTCAGTTCTTAACTTGAAGTTTCAGTAAACGCTAACTGTTATTTTAGCTGGCTAAATAGCTGACGCTATGCAAAGTTAGGAAAAAATTGACGGTGAACTACAGTTTTGTCGATGTAAATTAGTCTAAAGATCGATCTGATGTGTACATAATGCCACTTTATGTTAAGCCTTGCGTCCCTTTTTGCAAAAAATGATGAAAAGAACACAATTGAAATATAAAATTCTTACATGTTTTTCCAGTAACTCTTTCCATTGCTAATTTTTCTTCCATGGGAAACCTCTGAGCGGGAAGCACCAAGTGCGTGAAGAACAGGCACATACTGTCTCTATGACAACCCAACAGTAGGGTTAGACCAAATTATCCAATATTTCAGAAAACAACCCATAAAATTTACCCAACTCAAGCAATCCTATGGTTGAGTTAAAAAATCAACCCATCATTTTTGAGTGTGTACATTGCAAATGGCGACTTCCTTGTTCTAGAAAGAGATTCCTATTTCAAACGACATTGGGGTAGACGCTTGTCACTCAAACATGTTTGACCAATGGGGAAGCATCCGCCCACTGTGGGATATTTGTGTCAAAATGATTCAATCGGAAAAAAAAGAACGACTTCAAAACTTTTTCACGTCAATCGACAAAAAAAGGCTCCAAAACTTTTTTCACTTCAATTAAAAAAAACGACTCCAAAACTTTTTCCAGTTAAATCAAAAAAAAAGACTCCAAAACTTTTTTTTAGTTCAGTCAAAGAAAAAAAGTGTTTGAATGCAAAAATAAAATTGAGACCCAAAGAAATTCATTTGAACACTTGTTTTTTTGATTGAAAACATATTTTTTGATTGAAGTGATATTTTTTGGGATTGAATAATAAAGACACAAATGTCCTACCCATAATATGGAACAAAAAAAAATGCTTCAACCAAACAAAATATTTTCAATCAAATAATAACTCACTTCAATCAAAAAAAACCTTTTCAATCAAAGAAAAACTGTGTTCAAATGCAATTTTTTGGGTCTCAATTTTATTTTTGCATTCAAACACTTTATTTCTTTGATTGAAAATGTATTTATTGATTGAAGTTTTTTGACTGAAAATATGTTTTTTGGTTGAATAATAAAGACACAAATGTACCTTCATAGCTATCGCCCTATGGCATTATCTATCGAGTTTTTGTAATGTTGGCACTTATTGCGTTTTGGAAAAAAACTCTTCATTTCTATTTTTACATATGCCCACTTCGTGTGAATGCAATAGTTTATATGACACGTTCTATACGCTTAAACAAAATATGTTCCACCTTCACTGCAAGCCATTTAGACGCTTAAAAGTAACCAAAATCAAGAGCTATGAATTTTTTTATTTTCAATTAATATATTTCAATTATGAAATAAAATTTTACTGTTCCAAATCTGAGGAACAGATTTACCTGAACGCGTTTGCCGGGTATTTGGTGCATTAAACCATTTCGTACAATGCGAAAATAATTTGTCTCTCCCATTCACATTTAATATGCTTCACAAAAGGTTTTCTACTTTGTGTTTGAGATGCTTAAAAACCAGGGCCATCTTATAAAAGATTTATCAAAAATGAATTCCTTCTAACATGTAAAAATTCCACGATTAGAGGTGGAATACAAAGAACATGTTTTTTACCTTAGTTATTCAGACTATTGGCATTCTTACATTCTAACATGGTAGCCTGCCTAGGTCTGTCTGCTTCTCATTATCACATCTTAATCATTATAGGCTACATATTGGTTTTGATTTCTCAGTAGGCCAAATAAATGGCTTGATTGTTAGTTAGGCAAAGTACACGGGTATAGATTTAAGGTAAGGTATTTATGCCAGGGTGAAGGAAGCTGTCCAACCTCGCTGGTAATTAGCTGACTTCAAAACACAGTTTTATTCCCGGAAGTATTTCAAATGGCCTCTGATGTTTTGTTCAACACCGCATCAGGTATGCATCATAAAGTCTGATTCTGTATTTGTATTTGTTTATGCATTTTTTCCATGATTTTATTATTTTTCTTGAATTTGAAGTTATTTATCCTGCATCAGTTCCATTATTTTCAGCTCACCAGTCACAGTTCATGTACTCACAGTGCACATACTTTCTCTTTTTCTTTCTTCACTCCCACACTCGCTCTCCCCTTTCTGTTTTCTCATTTCACGCACTCATTTCTTTATTTGAAGCCACACCATCCTGCATGCTCTGTTACCTCACTCTCACCTGTTTCCCTTCCTGATTAGCTCTTTCTTCCCTTTATATAACCTGCTTTCCCGCTGAGACAATGCAATTTGTTTCCCAGTTCTTTCTGAGTCTTACCTACGAGCCTTTGTGAGATATTCCTTGAACTTAAGATATAGTTACAGTTATGTTTCTGTCTCTCGTTAACAATTTAGCCCAGTCCGTTGTGTTTTGTGTTTTACCATGTATGATCCCTGCTGGCTTTGAGGCTACTCTTCTGAATTCTCCCTCTAACTTGGCGTACCCTCCATATAGTTTTGATCCCTGGACTGGTTTGGTTTATGAGTTAGATTTCCCTAACTGTCTTTCTTACTGTGTGTTAACGAACCGGGCCGTACTACCAAGTCTTCAATAAAACCCCTGGACTGAAAGTTCACCTGCACCTGAGTTCTTACTTCTCCTCCTGACAAAGAAAATTAAATGAACCTTTGAATATATTTTCTTAGACATAAATTTGGATCAAGAAACCTTTTACTGATACCTGCACCTATTGCAGTTGTCGCACATCCAGAAAACACCTTTAATTCAAATGGATTATTGAGTAATTGGCCTGTTTTTTCCTGTAAATTTGTCAGTTTACTCTGCAGATAAACCTTGTCCAAGAGAGATCTCACTTTTCCCACTTTTTTTTCCTTCAGCTTTAAAATGGTGCAGTTTTTGAATCTCTTCTTTGGCCACATTCTACAAAAAAGAAAATATGTTAAGTCCTTTCAAATGGCTGGTTTTTTTGGGGACTGACTCTATATATCATCAGATGAAAGCAGTGTGCACAAAAAACGCATCTTGTTTGAATCCAGCTAAATGTTTCATTGAGCTGTAGCATCCATTATTCATTATGTCATTACTGACTTGGGCAACTGTGCCATAGAGCTGCATACAAATGAATTCCAGAGACTTACAGCAGCATATTTATTCTTTCAAAAATACTTGCTTGATATGAAAGGTGACTTTGTCTCATTAATTTTCTAAACAGATTATTTCTTAGTTGGTCAGGGAGTGGGAGCAGGACAGGCAGGGCTCACAACATTGGACAACCCTAGTCATGTCTTCTCCAGTGTGTGTGTGGCATGATTTGTGGCTGAGAGGACTAGATAAGCATCCTCATCGATTTTTTTAGTTGCATGGGAAATAGTTCATTATGATGTGTGTTATTTTTATTCTTTTTTGGGGGGTGGGGGGGGTGTTAACATGGACGCGCTCAGCAAAGACTGTTCTTTGCTGCGCTCAAGCGTAACTTTGGTTTATGCAACGGACCTAATGTGCTGTCTTGGGGTTGGTTTGAGCAACTCTTTGAACAGCAATAACTAGGGAAAATTCTTTCACTGAGTTTGATGCAGAATTATCAGATTTGTCTGAAGATCGTGATGTTCAGATGTACCATGAGCCCAAGGTATAAGCAGGTTACCAAAACTCAATATGATGTGAAATGATTTGTAAATGATCAGTAAAGTCATTTTTGGTGCTATTGACTTGGCAAAAGTGGGGACGTATAACTGAAAATTGGTGAGGCACGGACCATTCCTTGACAATAATCAATGGCCTTGACCGTTTCTCAAACATTTTTTAAATGGACTTTTCATAAACTCTGAAGTCAGAAACATCAGGCGTAGCCAGTTCTATTTCATTTTAACTCCTAGAATGGGAGTGGTAGAGGCCAGAGGAAGGCAGTTGGGTTCCTGCAAAGGATATCTTAGACCCATCCCTCATTAAGGACTTTAAAATAACAACACTTAGGTGCAGTGGTGGTCGTAGCGGTGGCGGGGGGATGCAAGTGTTCGAATGAAGATGTTACTGGTGTCGACACATCCTGGTTTTTTCATTGAATGTTGGCCATACCCTAGGGCAAATTTCAGCAAATTGCCTTAGTGTGTCATGGCCGGGAACTTTGCCAAATGTCCCATCGTATACACACGTGGCCGTTGGAAATCTCCATTTCAGAACATATTTTTTGAACAAATATCTTCCTATCTCAGCAGTATGACATCAATTTCATTCACTAGGAAAATATATCAGCTACAATGCACATTGTAGCTGATATATTTTCCTAACGAATGAAATTGATGTCATGTCATGATTATAATCATTGGTGACACTTTGTGGGGCCCCAGAATGGGTGGCCCCTCCCAAAAACTAAAAAATGTTAAAAAATATCATTCTTTGTCATAAAGGAAATTGATATTGTAGGTCTCTCTGGTGGATTCATGATCCCCATGGGGTGGTTTATCAATGCTGAATATTATTTTGAAATCTGTGGTTTGGGCCAGAAAATGCCCTTTAATGGGACTCCACCTTTAATCATCATTGTGTAGAATACAGTTTATCTGCCGCATGCAGTATAACACTAAAAAAGCCGTATTCTTTTCTAGGTTGCTGCCCGTAGGCCAGTAACCTATTGTTGTCACTTTGCGTCTGGCGGCGTAGTAGGCGTCGTCCGTTTATAGCCGTATCTCAAAAATGGTCTAATGAATTTTTTTTTTAAATTTGGGGATGTGATCAAATGGGTCATCAAGTTAATGCCCGAGCAAAAATTCTTTTGATTGAATTGTTCGTTTAGACTTGGCAGCCATTTTTATGTCGAAAATGGCCATTTTTGGCACTTGGGTGCAATTTTCTCAAAAACTGTTTAATGAATTTTTTTTTTTTTTTAATCACAGCAATGGAATCAGTATCGTGACCTGCTTCAACAGTGTTAACGGCGTTTTGATTGAATCGCTCCTTCATAGCGCCACCTAGGCAACGTGTCTGGACTTCTTCATTTTTCGGGGTGTTTTGCCACAAAATGTGTTGCAACTTGCTTATTATTGCATTTATAGTATGGGTATACATTAAGCATGTACAGCATATCATGCTTGCCAAGCTTTGTCGGTTAGTTGAATTTGACCTTGAGCCGAAAGGTCAAGGTCAAATGGCAAAAATGTGATATAACTTGCTTAATATGGCATTTAGAGCTTAGGTATGAATGAGGCACTTATAGGGAATCAGGTATGCCGAACATTGTGAGTCAGTCACATTTGACCTTGGGCCTCAAGGTCAAGGCCAAATGGAAAAAATGTGCTATGACTCTCTTAATATAGCATTTAGAACTTAGGTATGTATGAGGCACTTATAGGGAATCAGGTATGCCAAACATTGTGAGTCAGTCACATTTGACCTTGGGCCTCACGGTCAAGGCCAAATGGCAAAAATGTGCTATAACTTGCTTAATATGACATTTAGAGCTTAGATATGTATGAGGCACCTATAGGGAATCATGTATGTCAAACATTCTCGGTTGTTTGAATTTGACCTTGAGCCTCAAGGTGAAGGTCAAATGGCAAACATGTTTAATAACAGCTTAATATGGCATTTAGAGCTTAGGTATGTGTGAGGCACCTGTAGGGAATCATGTAAGCCAAACATTCTCGGCAAGCTGAATATGACATTGGGCGTCAAGATCAAATGGCAAAAATGTGCTATAACTTGCTGAATATGGCAATTAGAGCTCAGGTATGTTTGGGGCACCTATAGGAAACCATGTATGCTGAACATTCTTAGGAAGTCAGTCAATTTGATGTTGCGCCTCAAGGTCAAGGTTATATGACAAAAATGGCCCATATTTGTTTAATATTGTTTTTAGAGCTTGGGTATGTATTGAGCACTAATAGAAAATCATGTATGCTGGTTGTTTTCGACATATTGGATTTGACCTTGGGCAACAAGGTCCAGGTAATGACAAAAATGGCCTAAAAGTCCTTTAATGTTGGCTTTAGGTCTTCAATATGTATTGGATACTAATGACAAATCATGTATGCTGATCAAACACACCATATTGGATTTGACTTTGGTCTTCAAGGTCAAGGTAATGTGACAAAATCAATCTATTTATTTCCTCGTTTAATAATGTCTTTAGACATTAGTATGTATTAGGCACTAACCCATATATAATTAAAATTTTAACGGGCATTGTAACCGCATGGTCGACCTTTTTTTGTGATCAATTGCTGCAACAAAAACTGGTCAAAATCCATTTTTGGATGTTTGTTCCTATTAGCATCATGGAATAGAAAGAATAATACCAATTAGACCCATTCGGTGGCAGTGTTGTGTAAAAAAAAATAATTGTCTGAAAGCAGAGCAAGAACCAGAAGTGAATTGAGAAGGTGGCGCACTTCACAAATTGACAGCAGACGACAGTGAAAGTTCAGGTTAGAAAAAAATCTAATCGGATTTCATGATGTGGACTTCTTAAAAATTATATTTTTGCTAAATGGCAGAAAAGTGACAGAAAAATGTTGCTGTCTGTCACTCATGAAAAAGTGTGACCGCTCAGTCGAGTTGCCCGATAATGGTAACTAAAACCCCTTTCTCACTGAGCTGTGTTGGCCCGCGGAAGTGTGCGGATGAAACAGTTCTCTTCTTTCGCAGAGAAGAATTGATTCAAAGAACCGTGAATTGATTCGCAGTGGTATGGGACCATTCGCCATCACCGCCGAAATTTGCGAAAAAATTAAACAGGTTTAATTTTTTCGCGGATGTCCGAGCTGGAGCTTTTTAACGCCAGTATTGTGTAGACAATGTGTTGCTTTCGCAAGAATTTGTGTTGGCTTCCTGTTGAATCTGCGGACTGATGCTAGTTACTTTTCTCCTGTTGGGGCTGTAACTGCCGGCAACCTTCAAGGGCCCTTGGCACTCTAGTTAATATTTTGTTCATTTAATCATAATTGTTTTTTCTTTGTGAGGCAAATAGCGGCCTTGCCAGATGTGCGGTTCAGCTTTCTGCCGCTAGATGTCCTCACCTTCCTTCACAATATCCGGGGCGGTCGGCCGTCCAGCTTGTATGAACTGCCATTACATATCAATGGGAGAAATTTTGTTGTTAGCTTCATCGACTTCTCTAGCGTCGTTCGTGTGACAGAGACATCTGATAAGTGAGGTATACATGGATAAAGACTCCAACTATCAACTTCTGGGCAGAAAATGGGAATTTTGGAGTATTAAATGCATTTCTCCGCTGATAAACACCCCCGGGTAGCCCAGGTGCTTTTCCTCTTGACCAAAATCACACCTGCGCATGCATAAATTAACAGAGAGGTAAGATTCAAGAAACTTTATTGATCCTCGAGGGACAATTTTCAAGGCAAGCAGAGCACTTTAATGCGAAGATGTTTCGACCGCGCATGCCCAGTTTGTTTGAGAAGATTATTGGATTCGTGGAGAAAACCTGGATTTATTCGGTGAGTAAAGCAGCTAATCGTCTTAATTTGTTAGCTAATTACTAGAGGAACATTAGAACTATCGGGCAGTGACAATTACTGATTAGGTAAGATGACAATCATTCATCTAAATGCATATTTGATTAATTTAAATCAACGTTATTAAAAATTACTCTCGGTATTGAGTGAAAAAAAGTGGCACTGGGCAGTGAAATAGGCTATAAAAAGCATGTGGCTCAAGCTATTTGCACAGGTGTGCAATTTTGAATAACGTTGATTTAAATTCAGCAAATACGCGTCCAGATGAATGATTGTCATCCTACCTAATCCAGGAGAACAAGCAACACCTGTTAAGTGTGGAGTGCTCTCGGAGTGAACCTTTTGCTAATCATGAAAATGACTGAGAACAGGTCAGGACTAATAATTGTTTAAAATGGATGTTTTGTCCACATTATTTCTCAGTTCTACGGAATTTACCCCATGATTTCATCGCTGTTAGATCGCATATGGAGAGAAACCATGTCTTCAGTTGCCAATTACGATAATAGGAAAACGAGTCAATAAAGGAAAATGATTGAGAACTAGCTAGGACTAATTGCTGTCATAAAGGGACGTGTTTTGGCACACCCGCTGGCTACGCCACTGCTATAGTTAATATCTATTGCAAACAAAGCAATAATATTTTCTGTCCAGGGTGGGAAGCACAAAAAATCGGCGTGTTGAAAGTATTGTTTGGGTGGAGATGATCGCAAAATGGCGCTGATAGACGGCTTTCGCCATGCGGGGACATGGGAACTTCCAGCATTAAAACCGGGCATATAGATAAGGATCCTTCAGTTTTAAGTCACTTCACATTGACAGCTGTTATCTCTAATGTATACTTGGTGATCTTACTATGCTGTGCATTCGAAATTATACCAACAATCCAAGAAATCCTGGGGGGTTCGCTAATAGACAGTGTTCCTCTATATATCTGAATGGGATCCGGACAAACAACGATCTGCCGCACGGGTCTGAACCGCCCCGGATACAGAATTAGCGTCATCTGGCGATCGAGGGTATTGCATCTGGCAAGGCCGCTATTGAATCGAGTGGCCTCTATAGACGCATTTAAAAGTATCCCATACAATAAGAGGGTCTGCTGATTCTATATTATGTGTAAAAAAAATCTATCATAAATTCTTTCATACTTTCTACACGTTTGATCCTCTAGTAACTTTTGATTAAATTTCCAGTATCCCTGTCCTTGTGGGTATTAAGTTAGTTATAAATGAAGTGAAATAAGATGATGATCAGATTTTAGTGGGTCTTCAATTACTGCCTTTTTTGTTTTAGTTAACAAAGAAAAGAAAACAAGGAAATAAATCTGTATGGCTTGCCTGATTCTGTCTTCTCCACGTATATTTATTTAATTCTGGATTCTTTAATCTCCTAACATCAACCAGATCCATTGTATTGATAATTGATGTGATTTCTGTAGAAGCAATAATTTCCCTTACGATCTTTTAAATTATTCTGTACTGTATTAAAGTCTCCAACCATTATGAGATATTTATTTGAGAATTTTGAGGTTTTTATAATGTTGTAAATAGATTCAAAGAAGTGTGGATCATCGTCATTAGGACCATATAAATTAACCAAACATATCTGTTTATCCTTGATAGTCATATTTAAAATGATCCACCTTCCTTGAGGTTCAGATTCTAAAGCTTGGAGAGTATAGTTAAAGTTGTTTTTAACTCATTCCCTACGGAATACTTTTATATAAAATTGTTGCGTTTGTACAGAATACTTTTCTCGAAAATTACACAATATAAAGTACTGAAGTACAGGTGGCCCATGACTGCAATCATCAACTGATTTTGTGTTTGCATCGGACTGCGAATGGTCATCCGCGCCGCTGGCACTGGCTTACCGTAGGGAATGGTAGAATTTGCTGCGCCGTTGGGAGCGGCTTGCCGTAGGGAATGAGTTAAACATGATCATAACTCCCCTCAAATTTTTTAAACCATGTGAAAATAATATTTGCCCACCCCATTCCCTAATCCATATAGTTTCATCTGTCATTACTGATTGAGTTTCTAGTAGACAAAAAATAGCAGTCTTTCTCTTTTAACCAAGTAAATATCTGGTGTCTTTTCCTTTTATCTGTGAGGCCATTGCAGTTTTAATTGGCAAAACAGTTTACATCTATTCCCATTTTTAAAGACTAGGCTTTAAGATTAATAGAGTATGGGTTGCTGGTCAGATATACCACAGAATGCTATCTAAGGATAACAGAAGAGCTAACTATAATCCATGTAGATATAAAAAGTAAAGTAAATTCCTGCCAATATTCAAGTGGCAGTTGGAAAGTATAAACAAAACAAGTGGTGCCAGGCACAACAAACCCTGCCCCTCGCACATACATTGACCTACTTTTCCAAAATTCAATAGGCATCTATTCTGGGTGAGTGGCAATCCCTAAACCCAATTTGGGGTGAATCTGGCCATTTTGCTGCTAAAGTGTTGGCAAACAAATATACACACATACAAACCAAACCAAAAACAATACCTCTTGCCCTACACACATACAAACCAAACCAAAAAACCCTCTTGCCCTCCCCCATTCCATGAAAAAGCATTTACCCCCTTCCTGGGGTAAAAATGTTTCAGATTAACATGATTAGGTAAGAAAAAAACAAAAACAAAACGATCTGCTAACAAAGACGAACAGATAACATATCAACACATGAAGCATTGTTTGTCCCAAATTAAATTTCTTTGGGTAACCCACTATTGTGTCCCATAAGATTATAATTAATAGTCATAAGAAATAAGAAATGAAGGAAGAAAAAGGAAAAGAAAAAAAGTGCCATACAGTGCCATGAAAAAGCATTTACCCCCTTCCTGATTTCTTATTTTTTTGCATATTTGTCACACTTAAATGTTTCAGATCATCAAACAAATCTTAGTATTTGACAAAGATTACTTAAGTAAATCCAAAATGCAGTTTTTAAATGATGATTTCATTTATTAAGGGAAAAGCTAGCCAAACCTACCTGGCCCGGTGTGAAAAAGTAATTGCCCCCCAGACCGAATAACTGGTTATGCCACCCTTGGCAACAACAACTGCAATCAAACATTTGCGATAACTAGCAATTCAGTCCGTCTTCCATGCTTCGGGTGATTTAAATGATTTCTGGTGTTTAATATATTCCTTCAATTCTCGTTTACTTCCTTCGCCTTACTGTTCTGATTACTAACAAGACTAACATTTGTATTTTGCATCATAGTCTACTAACAAAACTAATCCATGTATATATATTACTAACTTACTAATGAGCACTCTAGTTAAATCTGTAAAGTTTGCACCGCTACTAATTAATACTAATTCCCTCTCAGCAATCGCCCTGTTCTAGTCTCCGCCTCTTGCTCAGCTTTACCTGTCTCCCCCTGCGTTTCTGCGAGATCTCTCGCACGTGCTTAATTACTTTCCTGCACTCATTATCTGTGCACTTAGAACTCCTTGACCGGGGCTGTTTAAATGTCATAGGTTGTTTGTGTGATTCCCGTCCGTGTCTTGGCTTTCGCCAATTTTCGTGGTTAGGGTTTCCCTCATGTGATTCTCCCATTGTAATTAGTCTGATCCAGCTCACCTGTTCCCTGCATAGCATGTGACTTCCCTCTCGTCTATTTAAGAGTCTTCACTGCAGTTCTGACTTTGTCAGAACGTTGATCAATATTTCTTTGTGCAGAGCGCCGTGTATGCCATTGAGTATTGTTTTTCTTCGACTGGTTTGTCCGACTTCGATTCTTGCTGTAGCCCTTCTTGTATTGTTTTGTCTTTTTGGATTTTGACCTATTTTTGTATGACCACGATTTCTGTGTTTGGATGCCCTGTGTCTGACCCTTGGCTTTGTTCATCTACTACGACTTTTTGCCCACCGTCTATGTACCTTTGCTCATCTGTCTTCCTGGTTCTGACCCCTGCCTGTCTAGCCGACACTGTTTTTGAATTTTGTATTGTGGCTTGGCAATTCTTGTGTTTTTTGTCTTTGACTCGGACTTCATTAAAGGCATACGTTTTTTGGATTTCCATCTCTTGCGTGTGGTTCCTGAATGCTATGTCACACTCTCCCATGGATGCCATTTTTGCCCGGTCTCTTTCTCATTGTTGAATCATGAACATTGACTTTAACTGAGGCAAATAATGCCTGCAGTTCTTTAGATCAGTGGTTCCCAAAGTCGGTCCTGGGGACCCACTGCGTATGTCGGTTTTTGCTCCAACCACAATTACGATCCCAGAGTTTTAACAAGCTGTTCATTTTTTAATTAGCAGTTGCTTGTCAGATACGAGGGACATTTTACCCCCTTAAACCACATTATGACAGAAATGGCTACGCATTCCATGAAATTTCAAAGCCCAACATTCATATTTTTTATTTTGATGTATTCCACGTAAGCACGACAATCAAAGGTGGCAGTATGTTTCATGTGATCAAATGCAAGACTGCAATCAGTCAGTAATCTGGTGATTAGGGTTCTGAATGCAGGTGCTCAGGTTCTTTCCTGAAACCAATCAAGTGACATTTAACAGGTTTGACTCATCGTTTGCTTTGTCTTTGAATTCTTAATTGCCTAATAATTGTTAGCTTTAATGACCTTGGGTCCACAATTTTATCTACTAGAAGCCCATTTATAGATTCATGTCATCAGTTGCAAATTTCCATTTTTTTATGTTAGAGAAGTAATTTCCAATTTGGCACACTATGAAATGATTTTCATCATGGCCATTTTTGACATGTGGTTTAAAAGGATAAATAATCAGCGTGAACAAGAATAGTGCAATCAAGAGCAATGAGCAACTCATTAGCATTCTAAGATTGGAGCTGTGGTTGACACAAAAACCTGCGTACACAGTGGGTCCCCAGGACCGAGTTTGGGAACCACTGCTTTAGATGATCTGGGTTCTTTTGTGACCTCCTGGATGAGTCGTCGATGTGCCCTTGGAGTAATTTTGGTAGGCCAGCCTCTCCTGGGAAGGTTCAGAACTGTTCCAAGTTTTCTCCATTTGTGGATAATGGCTCTCACTGATTTGCTGGAGTCCCAAAGCCTTAGAAATGGCTTTCTAACCCTTTCCAGACTGATAGATGTCAATATCTTTGTCTCATCTGTTTTTGAATTTCTCTAGTTTGCGGCCTGATGATGCTTTTTAAGATCTTTTAGCCTACTTCACTTTATCTGACAGGTTCTTTTTAAGTGATTTCTTGATTTAACAGGTCTGGCAATAATCAGACCTGGGTGTGGCTAGTAAAATTAAACTAAAAAAATGTGGTTAATCACAGTTCATTCATGATTTAGCAAGCGGGGGCAATTAATTTTTCCACATAGGGCCAGGTAGGTTTGGATAGCTTTTTCCCCTTAATAAATGAAATCATTTAAAAACTGCATTTTTGTATTTACTCAGGTTATCTTTGTCTAATATTAAAATTTGCTTGATCTGAAACATTTAAGTGACAAATATGCAAAAAATAAAATCAGGAAGGGGGCAAATAATTTTTCACGGCAGTGTAAATATCCATTACTATTATTGTCTCCTTAGTTTTAAAAGCAAGGAGGGAAGATGAAGGCCATTGCTGCAATTGAAATGGAAATAACCAAATTAATAATCACAATAAGTTGTAATAACAATTATTATCATCACCATCACTATATCATCGTTATCATTACTATAATAACAACAAATAGAAAATGAGATCGGGTCTCAGCATTTTAACTAATACATCCAAGGTGTAATTGCTGTGTCCCTGTATAACTGATTATTTATCTACAGCTTGTCAACTGATAACCATACTTTAAGGTTTTTGTCCCGGTTCTCTATCATAACGAGAAAAAGCTTCCTTCTGCTTTCCATTATCTCCGGAGGGAATTGGTCATAAATTGAGAAGGGTTTGCCCTTCAATTCTTTTCTCCTATCCAACACAGCTATTTTATTTTTAAAACAAGAGGCTCCTCAGAGCCTGTACTCGGGCCGGGTCTAGGCCTGGGCCAATCATGGAACCGTCTTGGCGCATAGAGCAGGACAATCGCGACCCGAAAAAAAAAAAAAAAAAAAAAAACGGGCGAAACTTAGACTCGTGACCTACCGGCCCGAGTAATAAGTAAATTTGGCCACAACTGGATGAGGTCTGCTGGTAATCGGTTTCCCAAAATGATGAACTCTTTCAAAGTGAACCTCCGCTACTTGCCCGTTCGTCAATCCGAGTTCCTCCTTCATAAATTGTCTGACTTTGTTTTCAATTTCGGTATAACCTTTTTTATCTTCCTTTATACCCATGAGTACCAGATTATTCCTCATACTCCTGCATTTTAGATCAAGGAGCTCATTTTGTCTTTGTCGGTTCTTTTTTTAATTTTTCCGTTGTATTTATCATCGCGTCTACTGTAGCCTTTAGCGCTTTATTTTCTTTCTGTAGATCTTGAATCAGTTCATTATTCAAGCCAACAGCATTTTTCAAATGAGTAATGTCTTCACTCACCAAAGCTTAGGTAACTGACCAATTACTAGCTTTGCATTTGTCTCTTCCAAAGAAGTACTCACAATACCCCCACTGGATTCAGCCGTTTCCGAATCACTTGATCCAAGCTGAGATCTCGTTCTCTTGGGCTCCAGCTGGTTTGGCATAGCTTAGTAATATTTATCTAGAAATTTTCCAAAGGAATAATTTTACCCAGTTTGGAATCCCCAAAGTTTGTGATTACACCCTATTAGATTGCTTAATTTGGGACATTGTGAGCAAACAGCCTCTCACATCTTCAAGACGGGAGCCATCTCACATCCGGGCTTCTTCAGCCGTTGTGAAAATCTTTACAAACTAGCCAGCAAGGATGACGGCCTGTCACTGGCAGCAAGTTATAATGTCAGGATACTCGAAATTCAGAAAACGAGATATATCTTCACTAAAATCTGACTTTTTAAGCATGATTTTATTCATACAGAGAGGTGTGTCATTTACACTCAAATTTAGTACTACATTTTATATCTGTTGCATAATCTGTTGTTTATCATTGTTGAGCAGTTATTGTGAAAGACATTTTGTAACTGTGACAGTTTTTCAGTGTTATCTTGCTCAGTTACATTTGCTTCTTCTTACAGTTCAACTATTCTTTGTTTTTCTTTGTGTGTTTCAAGGATTAAAATAACATTGATCTGAGAAAATGCTATACAAATGACAGTCACTGTCCTTTTCCCTAACATCACCTCAATGTCATGAATTTAAGGTAGTTAGAAGTCTAACAGATACAAAATGTCTGGAGCTTCCACGGGGCTTTGCCCCCCTGGTTCCCCTACTGGGCTCTGCCTTGAACCCAGAGGCCCCCAAACCCCCAGCTAACTTTCAGCTGAAATCATGTTCAACTGTTGTCATCTCTGTATATGTGTTCATTAAAGCAAAGGCTGCAAGTGTTTGTTGGCATATGATAAACTGGAAGTACACTGATTCACTACCCCAGACGCTTGACAGACTGAGAGATGTGGAAGGCAGAAGCCAGCAAGAAAAATATTGTGAGCATGATTCACTACCAGAAAATTAGATGTTTTATGGGCATCTAACATATTAAAGTTGATATACTCTATATGCAGTAGAAAGCATTGCATGAATAGTCTTGGCGTGCGATGACCTTTTTCTTCAATTTTGGGCTAGATTGCCCTCAAACTTCATTTGTGCCATGCATCACCCAGTGTAAAAGGCACCATGAAATAATTACTGATTGGCTGAGCACCCCATGATTTCATTTTATTTTTAAAAAAGGAAATTTCCTCACACTTCATCTTAACTTTTCATCTCAGTGCCTGCGAGTTAAATACCATCTGTTTAATTAATTCAGTCTCTTTTATATTTTGCAAGCATGAAAAATCAAGCGTCAATGCGATCTGTGAAGGCTGTTTCATCAGCTATAAATATATCTTGAAAAGCTTGTTAAAGGTCCACCAAGATTGACTTTCCTAATAAGTTAAAAAAAGTGTCACATAGGGACTGATATGCACAGCAGTGTGTCACATAATTCAGTCCCTGTTTTTAATATGCATGTCTCACAATATTTTATTTAATCATGCAACTGTGCTATCAGCTGTTAATTCTTTTCAGACTGCCACCCATCAGCTGAGCTGTGGCAGGATTTACACTGGAGCAGTCTTTGTTTTTTTTTTTGGCAAGATTCTCAGCTGGGTGTCCTTTGAGTGCAGGTGTCATTCTTAGGCCATATGATGGAAATGACCAGTTGGCCAAAACCCAGTAAACATACAGCCAGCACTGTCATAGCAAGCATTCATGATCTATCAAAAGAGGACCAGTGAACTTCATGTGTACTTTGACTGTAACACTATATAAAAAGACTGGAAATTCCTACATGGTTTAATCAATATGGATGTAAGCACCAGGCAGCCCTCTTTGTCCAATGCATTTCCCATGACTTCCCCCATTTTTAATGTCTTATTGTCACTTCATTGATACAATATGAAAGTTCACTTTTGTACATAGTATTATGCATTAATTAATATGCCCCTCTACGGAAAAATAAATGTATTAAATGAATGCACATTAAGTAGTGGGATAGAATAATAAAATACAATAAATACCGCACAGGCCAGCAGACAGTGCCATTTCTACGTGAGATTATCAGGAGAAATACACGAGAAATACACGAGAATATTGCGACGCCGTGTAAATGTACGAGTCACATATATCGTGCGTAGGAAAAGTACTAGGCGTGACAAGTATACATGTGTATCGCGATAAGTCTCGCATGAAACTGGTGTCGGTAAACAGCATTGTTAGTGAGCGAGATTCAGAATGTCTAACCTCCACTTTTGAGGTTTACTGTCTCATGCGCGTCATATGTAGGCCTATTGATAATACACTCAAAATATTATTTTGTTAAAATTTAAGAAAAACAAATTTCTTACACCTTTGTAACAAATTAATTTGTTGATGCAACAGAATCCGAATTGTTATTCAAACAAAAATCTTAACAAAATTGATTTTGTCCGGTCGTCTTAACAAAATAGATTTGTTACTTTACCGCACGGCCCCAGCGAATTTTCTGTTGTCACTTTTCATTGGCGAGAATCGATCATGTACACCAATTTCAGTGTCGTCTGACTGCGAAGGATCTTGAAATGAGCAGGAACGCAACGGGAAGGGGAGTTTTAACCTATGCCATCTTTTCTCTGTAGGCTATATGTCATCGTTCTTTAAGTTTTAATATTTAGCGACATACACCAACAACGTTATTCTATCTTTATTTTTGTGTCGCAATCTAGATATTTGTGTGTGCAGATGATATTCCTATCCCACCATATTTTATCTTCCGCAAACCAGGTCATTAAACATAAGGAGACTGCCTTGATGCCTGTTTTTGTTCCTTTTAACAGCTGATTGATTTGTCAACAACTTATTGGCATTGGTTAAAAACTCACCTTACTGTTCACTTCTTGCATTACGACTTCACTGTGAAGTAGGCTAATAATAGTACGCACTTAAATTATTTCATCTAGGGGAGAGCTGGTACGAAAGTAACATTTTTCACATGGACGTCCTTTTAAAAGATAACGTTACAGACCGATAAAAATTTTTGGAGCGATTAACTACTTTCATGTGTGCTCTGTCAATATCAGGATGCAAATCATCCCAATATATATTGACTTCAGCATAGTTTGACGTCGAACGGAAGTTGCGCATTGCTGCTTTCAACCCCTCCAGTCGGGACGAAAGTGGCACACAGGCCGGACAAAAGTAACGTGATGAAATTAACTGGAGTCTTTTAAATTACTGTCGTTAAAACAGAAACAAAAACAATCAGACATTTGTTTTAAACATTTTAATTTGCTTCAAATGTTTCAAAAGTAAACGTGAACATGTTTAACGGGATGCAATTGGGCTATTTATAAAAATTATGAAATTACTTTACTCATTATCACAGTTGTGACAGATATAATGAGCTGCACCCTCAGTGCATGCTTCATGTGACCACAGCAGACAAAAGATGCACCGCACCCACACTTTTCCAGGCAAAGATGAGGCAAATGTCTCCCCGCAAACAAGACATTTCTCATCATTGCCCTGAGAAACTCTGGTTGCAGTGTGTCCACTAAACAACGTTTTCTTTGGGCGTTTTGAAGAGGACTGTTTTTTCTGGTCCCTCTGCCAACTCTCCTCCTCCAAAGCAGCTTTTACTGAGGTGTCGGTCAGTATTGCTGTTGACCTGCAACATTCAATGAGATAATAGTCAGAATCAGCTTGTTTTTCTACAAGCAAGAAAATCAAGACAAGTTAAAAACGACACTCTGCTCACCTCTTTCTGCCTCTTCTTTTATTTTCTTTCCTCGAGCCAGCCCTTGGATATAGGCGAACCTTTTCTGGGCTGAACCTCTGTATTGGCGTGCCACTAGATTTTCCTGGAACCACAAGCATACCTGGATAGATAATATTTATAAAAACTGCTTGGCAAGGCTCAACATGCACATTTAAAGACACACACAGACACAAACTCTCACCATCTACAGGAATGGCAGACTCATGGGGATGCAGCTCAAATGGGCTCTGGCTAGGTTGGTGGTGTCTTAAGGGAGCGGGCGCTGGTGATGGAGCGGACATTGGCGATGAAGAGGGCGCTGGTGATGAAGTGGACATTGGTGATGAAGAGGGCGCTGGTGATGGAGCTGGCGCTGGTGATGAGGAGGCCACTGGTGATGGAGCAGGCGCTGGTGATGAAGAGGCCGCTGGTGATGGAGCAGGCGCTGGTGATGGCGCTGGTGATGAAGCGGGCGCTGGTGATGGAGCTGGCACTGGGGATGGAGCTGGTGCTGGTGCAGGACGGTCGGTCACAAAAGCTGGAGCAAAGTCTGTCTCACTGAAAATATCTCGATTCAAGGGCCAGATACCGGTACACTCGAACCCAGACGAAATGCTGCTGGCTGTCGCAGCTTGAGGCAGAGCTTTAGGCACAAGACTCGGGATGTTGTAGATGGTCAAAGTTCTTCCAGGGTTCATTCGCATCCAATTGTCTGCTGCACTGTTAAAGTAGTGCTTCAGAGGACCAAAAACGCTTCGGTCCAGCGGCTGAAGACGGTGGGAGCAGTGGGGTGGAAAAGACAGGAGTACAATGCCATGTGACTTGCAAAAGTCAATAGCTACCACAGAGAGGTGTGATGGATGATTGTCTAAGAGTAGCAGCAACTTTGACTCCGGGGTCACGCGGGTGTGTCTTGCAAAATGCTGTAAAAATGCCAAGAAATCTGTCTCCTGCATCCACCCTGATCCATTGGCAGAACCAGTGCAGCCAAGGGGGCCATCCTGGATGAAGTGGTCCTGGAACTTCTTCCTTGGGAAGATAAAGTAAGGGGGAACAAAGTTGCTTTGTGCATTGGCAGCAAAGGCAACAGTCACCAATGTCCCTCTTTCCCCAGAGGTCACAGCACCGACCTGGCGCTGCCCCTTGGTGGCGATGATTTTGTCTGGCACTTGAACCGTTGTGGTACCTGAAATAATAAATGAAATGAATTATTGCTGTTGCAAATCACTGTTGCTTTTTAATTTATCTAAATATAAATTTTTACCTGTTTCATCCATGTTCCAGATGTCCTTTGCTTCAAAATTATAGCGGGTGAGGACAGTCTTTAGCTTTTTAAAAAACGCTGTCACGTTGGTCTTGTTGAAGCTGGTGGAACGGGACATGCTGGTGGCTTGAGGTCGACGGATGGACGGGGTTTTGTTGCGCTCGAGGAAGGAGGTGAGCCAATCCTTCCCTGCCATCTGGTTTTTCTCCCATGAACATGGAGTTTTGAGGCCAATATTTTCGGCCAGCTCATATGCAAACTTTCGCACCTAAAACAGCATGAAAAAAGAGGTTAGATCCCAAATAGCAAGCACCTCCGCTCCGGATCTGCCCCGGCTCTGTGCCGACTCCAGCTGATCCGGCTCAGAGCCGGGGCCGATCCAGAGCGGAGGTGCTTGCTATCTTAGGCAAATGGCGGTAGTGGTGTAGCTCTGTCTGCAGTGTTACTCCAACCTCTTTAGGACTCAGGCCAAAATATACTGTATATCAGCTGCTCTCTTTATATATGCCTGCAGTCTCTTCTCCTGTTCTTCTGTGAAGACTTTGTTGTGAGCCCTGTACCCTGGGGCTCTGGTCTGCTGCCCTCCTGCCTCTGCCCTCCTCTTGCAGTACCTGAACAGTGTGACATGACAAACGCCATGCACCTCTGCTGCCCTCCTTATACTCTCGCCTCTTCGGACATCAAGAAAGGCCCTTTCGTAAACCTGCTGGTCAACCTTTCCTCTCTGGGTAGTTCTGACCCTAACTCTTGGCATTTTCTGTCGGTAAAATATAACATACACATTTTAGTGAGCTTTAAAACACAAAATGCGGCTGCATTAGCAGAGAGGGACGAACGTAACCGTTGCTACTACCGCCCCGACAGTGACTCCTGACATTTGAATCAGGATTGCTTCTAAAGTGGAAAAAGTCTGACATTTCAAACTTCAGGATATGTTCCAAAACTAAATGACCTATCATTTCATCATAAATATGACACATGGAGCGATAAAGACAATTTTTAAATCAAAAAAGTTTACCATTTATCTGAATTTACTCACCACTGTGGAAAACGGTCTTCCCGGTCTCGTTTCGCGGGGAAGCGACGAAACCTCAAGATTTTTCCCAGGTCTGGAGAGTGTCGCGAGCTGGACGTGCTGACCTAATTTGACGCATCGAAGTGCGGATGGCTGTGAGTAAATCGCTGTATTACTTTCGTCCCACGTTACTTTCGCACCGGCTCTCCCCTACATGTAGCCTACATCGGCCGCATAATCGGTTTCTCCAGATTTATTTTAACAAAAATCCTAACAAAATAATTTATGGTCCAATTGTGTAAGCAAAACACATTTGTTACTTAATTGTTAGTCTAAAACAATGTTTTGTTAATACAGCAACAATTTTACTTTGTTAATAAAACGAACTAAGTTGTTACTTCCTGAACAAATTCATTTGGTTGGATTGATTTTAACAAATTAATTTGTCATCTCTCATGAAACAAATTAATTTGTTAAACATTTTGTTAAAAGTAAAAAATTCATATTTTGAGTGTAACGGTCATCGGATTATTATTAAACTGGTCAAAAAAAGATTTACTAGTCTGTGATTATTGTATTTATCCGATTGAGAGGTTTACCGGCTCTGTTAAGTTGAGTTTTGGACCAATCGATTGGGACGTGGAGTGTGTTTAAGGATAGCTATACAGGAGGGAAAACCCAAATTCTTCTGTTAACAATGCAACCCTGCGTGACATTATTTTTATAATCCTATACTTGATTAATGAGTAGCTGTCCCTTTGCACTCAAGTGTTTCATGCCACCTGTGAAAGAAGCCATGGCTTACAAAGGCCGCGAGTTCCATATATCAAAATGGAAATGGAGTTGTTTTTTTAATCCGCAGCTTGAGGCCCGTTCATCAGTCCTTTAAATTCAAACGTAATGAGCAAAATTATCATTCAGTAAGCAAGATGTCAGTAGAGAAGATACGTCGTATGTCCCCATATTTAGGAGCGTGTATAATGTCTCTGTATGAAAATCAAGAAACGCCGTCGCACATGAGAGACTGATCGCAGAAGAAGGGATATCCATTCAAACTAAATCCATCAAACTGTACATACAGAGGCAAAATCCATACACCAAACAAATATCAAACTAATAATTACTGTACACTTAACCAATTCCAATTGAATGAAAAAAGACATGGAATGTGAGCTCTGTCGTTTTCAGGATACTGCAACAAGGCGTCGCTTTAAATAGCCTATAATTTGACATGTGAATCGATAGATTTGTTGCTTTATTTATGACACAATGAGACGTGCACAGAAAAAATTCTACGGTGCATTTACAGTATAAATGTTTAAGAATAAACCAACATCGTCAAACAGAATGCTATTAAACAGCAAACATAATATGAGTTATCTCCCTCTACCACATGACCTGATGAAATGATCAAACAGTAAACAGGTTGAAATAAATGCAAAATTACCATCTACATGTATGTAGCACATTATGTTTTATTCAGACCAGCGGTACATGTATACTGAGATTTTCAAAGTGATTTTTCAACCGCTACTGGATATCGTATAGCCTACTCTTCTTCAGCCCACCCTCGATTTTCACGGATTAATGATTCGCGATTACCAACAACAATGCAGCAACGCAACAAGGTATTATATATATTAAATCTGCATATAAAAAGTAATTCTCAGTAACAACTGCATATGCGTAATTCGGACTATACGTTGCGCATTTGGCAGACTCTAGGCATACGTGTGTAGGTTCGGCGGCCCGCCTACTGCGAAGCTTGTCTCAGCAGAGTATAAGGTTGATAATAGCACGCGAGATAAAGGGGAGATTATTGCGAGAAATCCACGAGAGATACACAAGACATCTCATGGGAATTAGGCAGTATCTGCTGGCCTGTACGGTATGACATAATGGTGACATAATTTTTGACTGAATGCTCTCCAACGAAAGTATAGCATTTCCACATGGGATACTATTTAACTTTAAACTAATATAAATCTTACTCTACAAGTTATGAAATGGATTACAGCTCTTGTGCAAGGATAGGACAGGGCCGGTAGTAGTAGAGAAGCTGCGGAAGAAGTAGATGAAGAGGAAAAATGAGATCATAGCAAGAAGAGGGGAAGATCTGTAATACTAAAATTGGAATTGTTTATCAAGAAAATTATGTTCAAAATGTCTTTGTAGTTGTAGCTCATAAAACAACGTCACATTCATCATAATAAATAGGCTACCACATGCCAGTTGGAGGACTTGCAAATGATTCAGCCTGCAAACTTTTGTCTTACATTCAGGATCCTAGCAGGCACTCTGAACGTCACGGCAGATTCCGCTACTCTTCATCAAGCTTCGGATGTATAACAGAAAGATATGCTGCTTCGCCTGACATTTCTTTTGCCGGAAGAGCGATTTACGGTGAAGCCCCACTACACACGGAAAATCCGCATGTCATCCGCACCGTCCAGCGAAGTTGCTCGTTTATGGGCGTATCTGGTCTGCTGGCTTGTGGGCGTATCAGACAATATGCCATCAAATAGAATCCATTCTCGCTGGATTTTGATTTTTATGCTGTTGTTTTAAATACAGAGTTGATGGGTTTAACAGTATAATAATGTAAACTGTGACGGCCTGATACATTTAAATTAATCATGTCAGATATCCTGAAAAGATACGTTCATGTCGCCTAGTTGTAAATCCTCGCTTACGATAGTGAGCCACAAAGCTCAAAACGTCACTCACCATGTTAAATTGAACAGTAATGTAACGTTGGAATTATGATAAGTGAAATAGCGATTTGTATCTAGGCCTACTTTACCACGGCTAAACTTTTGCGCAGGAACTTTTTATACCATTTAAAACTGATATAAGATAGCCAGCTGGCTAGTCACTAACAATTTCTGCTTGTTGTTGGTCCCTGATAAAAAGTTCCCACGCTCATTTTCAAGCGAAAGAGACTGGTTCACGCAGCACGGGAACCGTATTCATTTCAATATGGCTTGAAAATTTCATCTTCATCCCCTCCCACTTTCCCGCACCGGAGCCCGGCTCGTATCCGATGGTATCCCAGAATGCATCGCGCACCAAAACGCACGCATGCCATAGAAAATGAATGGGATGCGGGGGAGTGCGGAGATTTCCCGTATGTAGTGGGGCTTCACCGTTACGCAGTTGTTAAAATATGTGCACTACATCACCACCCAAAAAAATGGAGGCAAAACTGATTTCGCAAAATTTATGTGTGGCGACGCTGCTTCATATCTTGACATAAGAGGCAACACAATGTTTGCACCAATTTGACATTGAACCCAGCGCTGCTGTCACTGAACGTCGCCATGTTTATCCAGAAAAAAAAGTTCCGGCTAATGGCTTCTTTAGTCACACATCCGAGATTTGATGAGGAACGAATTGGCCAAGGTTTGCCAAGTGCCTAGCAGGATGTGCTACCTTGGCAGATACATGATTATTGGTTGCTGAGAGCTTTGTCTGTCAAGAGCCTCATGTTAGCAATGGAAGTCTAATTGATGTAAAAGCGTTCTATTTTGCGGGAAATAGATCTGATCCACAGTAGAATTACTCAACAGAAGAAATACTCAACACGAAGTAAAAATGTGTTTTTACATTGAGATAAATCATTCTGTTTTTAGACTTAAATAAGCCAAACAAATAAATACAAAGTGGAATAAAAAAAAATACAAAGTGCAATTAGTTATATTAAATGAAATTCCTCCCATACTTGCCATACCCGTGCTCTAGTCGGGGTTGATTATGACCAATAATCCGAACGAAAAGTGATTGTGCAGGAGTGTGGACTCTGGGGAAAAGGGGTTCGGACTGAGGGGCAAGATATAGAGTATGATTTCGGGTCAGAGAATTCGCGGATGCAGATCCACAGTTTCTTCTCCTTTAATTTTCCCAGTTCCGTAACATTGACTAAGATTGTTTTCTTTGCGGTCAATTATTATTCTTCAATGTACATTTCAGTATTTCGATGCTCTTCTGGTCAGTGTTCAAATGGTTTATGGAAAAACAATTAAAGAATTGGATACAAATTACTGAGTAGTCCTTGACAGACACAAAGGGAGATCTGGCATAATTCAAGTTCCAACAACGGCCACTAGATGGCAGTACCGCATAAGGAATGAACTGATTGCCAGTCATGTACTTGAACATCGAATGCTACAAATTACTTAACATTGCACAGGAATATGTTCTCAAACATATCAAAGTAATAAAGTTCACAGAGTAGAAATAAAGCTATACAGCTTCATAAAATAAAGAATGAACATTATGGCAAATGAGATAGCAAACTAATGTGTCCATCAGCAACCTAACCGGATCGGCCACGAGAGATCTTATCACGGAGAGAAAACACAATCGACTGAAACGATATGCAGAGGTTCTAAACTATGTACCGAATATTTCAAGTGTTACAATAATGAAACAGGTAACTTACATTCTGCATTTACGCACTGAACACAGGAATAAGAAACGTTTTGGCTGAATGTCCAGAGATAAAAGGCGAACACACAGCAGACACCTGAAATACAAAGGAAAGTTCCAGAGAAAACAGGGAGTCGACTAATGATGATGTCATCACTTCAAAACTAAAGATTAGGCTTTCTCACACAGCTGCAACCCCGAATGTTTGGACAGCCGGACATTCTAACCATAGAGAAAGCCTCCCAAGTTCAAGTATCATCAGTCTCTGGCTTGTCCTCGCTCAGCTGGGGCAACGGCACCAGGCGGATGACAGGGCGAGTATAGGTCCGGTCTTTCACCTGGACAGAGGCAGTTCTTACTCGTCCATCATGACCAGGAAACACCTGAGTCACCTTTCCTACAGGCCACAAGGCCCTTGCAGTTGTGGATCAATGATCAGTACCACCTGACCCACGTGCATTGGTGCGCTGTCCTGCCTCCATTTCTTCCTTTCCTGGAGACTAGGTAGGTCGTGGCGTGTAAAGTTGGTCCAGAATTGATCTGCTAGTATTTGACTATGTTTCCATGGAGGCTGTCTGAGTAGGTCAGTGGAGTCATAGATTGCTTGGGGGAGAGACAAATCTTTGCGGCCCATCAGTAAAAGGTTGGGAGTTACTGGCTCTGGATCACTCAAATCGGATGAGAGATAACCCAGGGGTTTTGCTTTCAGAATGCTCTCCATTTCAATTAAGAAAGTGCATAGAACAGGGGTCACCAACTCCGTTCCTGGAGGGCTACCATCCTGTAGGTTTCTGCTCATCCTCCCATTCAGCACACCTGATTCAACTAATTAGCTACTTAACAAGATCACGAGCTGGGCAATTGAGTGGCTAATTAGTTGAATCAGGTGTGCTGAATGGGAGGAAGAGCAGAAACCTACAGGATGGTAGCCCTCCAGGAACAGAGTTGGTGACCCCTGGCGTAGAACATTCTCAGGCACAGTCTGCTCTTTCGGGATCACTCTGAGGTATGGATTTTATTTCACTCTCCCAGGCCCCACCAAAGTTTGGAGCACTGGGAGGGTTAAAATGGAAGACTATCTGTTGTGAGGCCAGATTCTCCTTCAGGTGGGGTGCCATAGATTCAAAGGCCTGTTTCAATTCACAAGGAACAATGGGTCACTTAAATGAAAGGAACCCAAGGAATGCCTGGAGCACTTATCACGGTTGAAGCGCAAGAGTTCCCTTGAAATGCCTGTTTCAATTCGTTACAGCCTCCGGTAAAGTTTGTGCCGTTGTCACACAATATCTCAAAAGGTTTGCCTCGTCTAGCAATGAAGTGTCTCATGGACATTAAGAAGGCATCAGTGTCCAGGTTTTCAAGCAGGTCAGTGTGCACACAGCAAGTAGTTAAACATTTAAACACCACCCCCCATCTCTTTTCATTCCGTCGGCCTATCTTTACATTAAATGGTCCAAAACAGTCCACTCCGGTTGAATAGAATGGGGTTGAATAGAATAGAATTGTATAAACGCAGACGTGCCGAGGGTAAATCGGCCATCTGCGGCACGTTGGGTGCTGCTCGCCACCTCTGCCATTCAAAGCAGTCATGCTGGTGCTTCCGTATGGCTTCTCTGCCGCGTAGTATCCAGTAGCGGCACCGGATCTCTGCCAGCACTCGCTCTGGACCGAGATGTAGGAGGGAGGAGTCAAACTCTTGAATGAGGAGCTTGGTAAGTGGGTGATGTGAATCTAACACTATTGGGTGTATGGTGTCTAGGTCAAGCTGTTCAGCTCTATGGAGCCTACCTCCTACTCTCAATCGGCCAGTGGCGTCGTCATATTCAGGAGCCAGAGAGGCCAGTCGGCTGTCTGAGGGTAGCGGGCTGTTGGAAATGAGGGCTTTCAGTTCCCCTGGGAAGGACTCCTCCTGTGCTCGTTTCAGCAGATGGAGCTCTGCTTCTCTGAAGTCGCCGGTGCCAGCTGATTTATCAGAACACTGAGGAGCCGCCCCGTGCAAGATCCTGGCTGTAGCATAAAGAAGATCTCCCCAGCTGGTGAAGTTGTTTATGTCCGGTAACTCGGGTGTGCCGATTGTTATTTGTCCACAAAATGCAGCCCTTTTTAGCTCTGACTCATCAGTCTGATGTTTGATGTTGGGCAGTGATGGCTACTCGTCCTCCGGGTGATAGAGGAACTCAGGGCCTTGATGCCAGCGGTGTGAGGGTGTCAGTTCTCTTACTGATGTCCCCCGAGTGATATCATCGGCGGGGTTGTTAGCTGTGTCAACATATCTCCAGCTCTCCACATTGGTAAGGGTTTGAATTTCTGCTACTCTCGTACGCACGAAGACTTTGTAGTGGCACGATTCAGATTCAATCCAATGCAGAACTCTTGTGGAGTCTGACCAGATTACAGTGTCTTGGATGGGTAGATTGAGCTCGGACTGGAGAGTACTGACTAGTTGTGCTCCAGTTAGAGCAGCGCTCAGCTCCAGTCGGGGCTTTGAGAGTCTTTTCTCGGGTGCTACCCTAGATCTGACAATGACAAAAGAGACTTTATTTCACCGCTACTGTTCTGTATTCTGAGATAGGCCACGGAGCCATATGCGCGCTCCGAAGCATCACAGAACACATAAAGGTCAAAGGTTACTTGTTGGCTAATGGCTGTGTCTCATTCTGGGGCATAACATCTGGGGAACTCAATGTTCTCTATGTCTGACAGCTTCCGCTCCCACAGGCGACACCGTTTTAACAGTTCAGGTGGATGGATTTTGTCGTCCCATTCTATTTGTTCCTTCCAGTTATCCTGCACAAGCACCTTGGCCCTGGTGGTGAATGGTGCAAGGTAGCCTAGCGGGTCGAACTGGCAGGGGAGGATTCAGACATTGTGCCAGGTTGGCTCTGTCTTGTGGGGCCGGTAGCCAAGCGAGTCCTGAAGACAATTCCACCGCAACCCCAGTGTGAGCTCTTGAAGGTCTGGACTGAGCTGTGAGAGCCACAACTCACTGCTGACCTCAGGTACATTCGATGCCCACTGTCTGATCTCATACCCCCCAGCAGACAAGAGCTCACGAAGTCCATCTATTAGGCCCTTTGCCTCTTCAGCAGTGTGTGTGCTCTGCAAGTAGTTGTCAACATGAAATGAGCGCTCAACAGAGTCTATCAAGAGAGGGTTAGCCTGCCCATAATCCCTAACATGTCTCTGTAAGGCATAAATGGCGCAGCACAGGCTGCATTTTGTTCCGAATGGTAGTACCTGCCATTCGTAGACAACAGGCTCTTTGTTTCTCTGCATGTCTCTCCATAGAAATCGCAGAATTGAACGGTCAGTAGGCAGGAGTCGGATCTGATGAAACATACTTTTCACATCTCCGCTAATGGCTATGGCATGCTGTTGAAATCTAAGCAGGACTCCCAAGAGAGATGGCCCTAGGGTCGGTCCTGGTAGCAGGAGATCATTTTGGGACTGTCCAGCATAGTTGAATAAACAATTAAATACTATTCTGTCTTTGTTGTCGTGACTCACCATATGGTGAGGCAGGCACCATGACTCAGTGAACTGGTCTGAGTCATCTAAGTCAACTCTAGCCACATAGCCTGCTTCTTGTAGTTTATATGTCTCTTGGCGATACCTTTCAGCTCGTTGGGTATCTTTCGCCAGCCTCTTCTCTGTGCTATGTGGGCTTGGAAGCACGGCCTCTTTGCCAGCATGCAGAGGTGAGGCACCAGGTCATCGGAGCAGAGGGGTGGCATAACGTTCAACGCCGTCTACAACCCCAATTCCGAAATAGTTCGGACGAAGTGTAAATTGTGAATAAAATCAAAATGCAATGACTTTCAGATCACATGAGCCGATTTGTTATTTACAATAGAACAGATAACATTTCAAATGTTGAAACTGATACATTTTACATTTTTATCCACAAAATGAGCTTACTTCAAATTTTATGGCTGCAACAGGTCTCAAAAAAGTTGGGACACAGGCAAAAAAGGGCTGAAAAAGCAGTTAACATATAAGAGAATCAGCTGAAGGAACATTTAGCAAGTAATTGCATTAACTGGCATCAGGTGTGTAACATGATTGGCTATAAAAGGGATGCCTTAGAGAGGCTGAGTCTCTCAGAAGTAAAGATGGCCAGAGGCTCTCCAACCTGGGAAGGCTTGCATAAAAAAATTGTGGAATACTTTAAAAACAATGTTCCTCAATGTCAAATTGCAAAGGTTTTGAAGGTCTCATAATCGACAGTGCATAACATCATCAAAAGATTCAGAGAAACTGGAAAAATCTCTGTGTGTAAGGGACAAGGCCGAAGACCTTCACTGGATGCCCGTGATCTTCAGGCCATCAGACGCCACTGCATCACTCACCGGCATGATTCTGTCATTGACATCACTAAATGGGCCCAGGAATACGTCAAGAAACCACTGTCTGTAAACACAGTCCGCCGTGCCATCCACAGATGCCACCTAAAACTCTATCATGCAAAAAGGAAACCATTGTTGAGCATGATCCAGAAGCGCCGTCGTGTTCTGTGGGCCAAGGCTCATTTAAAATGGACTGTAGCAAAGTGGCAAAGTGCCCTGTGGTCAGACGAGTCCAAATTTGACATTCTTGTTGGAAATCATGGGCGCCGTGTCCTCCGGGCTAAAGAGGAGAAAGACCACCCCTCCTGTTATCAGCATTCAGTTCAAAAGCCAGCATCTCTGATGGTATGGGGATGCATTAGTGCATGTGTTGTGTGACACTTGCATGTTTTTAAAAGCACCATGAATGCTGAAAGGTATATAAAGGTTTTAGAGCGAGATATGCTCCCCTCTAGACAACATCTATTCCAGGGAAGGCCTTGTGTATTTCAGCAGGACAATACAAAACCACATACTGCAGCAGTTACAACAGCTTGGTTTCGTAGTAGAAGAGTCGGTGTGCTGAACTGGCCTGCCTGCAGTCCTGATCTTTCACCGATTGAGAACATTTGGTGCATAATTAAACGAAAAGTCCGTCAAAGGAGACCCAAAACTCTCCAGCAGCTGAAAGCCTGTATTAAACAAGGGATCAAATTCCAATGGCTAAACTCAAGAAACTTGTTTCCTCAATGCCCAGACGCCTCCACTCTGTGTTAGAAAGAAGAGGGGATGCTACACCATGGTAAACAGGCCCCTGCCCCAACTTTTTTGAGACCTGTAGCAGCCATTAAATTTGAAACGAGCTCATTTTGTGGATAAAATTGTAAAATTTCTCAGTTTCAACATTTGCTATGTTATCTCTGTTCTATTGTGAATAAAATACTGGCTGGTGTGATTTGGAAGTCATTGCGTTTTGATTTTTTTCACAATTTACACCTTGTCCCAACTATTTCGGAATTGGGGTTGTACTTCAATCCGAGAGGTTGCTGCCTCAAGAAGTGCCAAGGCATGCTGGTCCTGCTTTGACCTTGTAGCTGTTTTTTCACTGATGTATGGGAGAGTGTCAACCTGCCATAGTCACACTACATGGCGGAGCAGCTCTGTGTTCTGTGAAATGGTGGACCGGTGAAGACCCTGCTGTTCTGGGTTAAGGACTTCTGCAGTAATAGAGGGGCCTTGCAAAGTCCAGCCAAAACGGGTGAGCACAGCCACAGGCCCTCCTGGGGGGCCGGTGCGCACTGGCTGTAACGGGACGACTAGGTGAGGTACATCAGAGCCGATTAGGAGTAGTGGCTGAGCCTTGTTAAAGTGGTAGTGGCAGATGCCGAATATGTTCATATTGGCTTTGCAGGGAAGCCACTGGATATGTGTGTTCAGCAAGAGCTAGATTTTGAGAGGTGAAAGCTTTGGCTATCTGGTACCTTTTGTTGGGTCGCTGCATGGAGAATACTTTAAAGGTTACAGAGGCTCCTTGCAACTGCACAATGTCCTGCCTCACAGTGCGCAAGGCAAGTGTCTCTGGGTCACTGGTAAGCTGCAAGCATTTCACTGCCTCTGGAAGGATAATGCTTCTCTGGGAACCATCATCTAACACTGCGTACGTATCATGGGATCTATTGCCATTGTGTAAGCGCACTTTCACTACTTTGAGCATAACCTTGGGAGAGCAGTTGGGTCTGTCTAAGTAAATCTTCGCAGCAGGTGCATTGATCATTAGTACGCTCTTCTGACTTTGCACAGCAACGTCATGTAGGGTTGTCAGGTGCTGTTCTTGGCATGTTTTGCATGGCCACTTCAATGTACATGAGTCTGGGAAATGGTTTCGTCCGCATCTCCAGCAGCGCTGCCCGTCCTTGATCCACACTAGGACCTGTTCTGTGCTTAGGCCTTTAAACTCAACACATGAGTTCAGGAATTGTTCTTTCCTATTGCAATAGGGGCAGAAAGCTTACAATTTGCTAGGTGGCTTGGGGTGTTGGGTGAGGGGAGTGTTTTCACCTGTTCTATAAACAACAGAGGTGGACTTCTGATTTGTAGAGGCCCTATGCTCTTTTTTGTTAGGGTGTTGCGTCTCACTCTAATAGAGTGCAGCTGCTCTGCTGGCTATACGCTTGGCCTGAGATTTCATCTGGAGCCAGGCTGAGAGGTCAGGCAGGCTATATGTGCGATCAGTACCACTCTGCAAGATGCCCCGATTTAAGCAATATTCGACAAACCCATCTCTGTACGTAGGTGGCATTTTACTTAATAACCTGGGATCCGCAGTGCAGTTCGTATCCATTCTGGCCTTCTTGGGTGGGAAGCATTCCCACTAGTGGATGAACGGAGAGGGTAAATGGACCAAATGCTTGTGCATCACCTATTTTTAAAGGTTGGGTGTTCAGGATAGCACTTAGCTCACCTTGTACGAGCTGGCGGGGTTGCCCATACTTCTCTTGGAGAGCCTGTAGTGCTGTGGTATAGGGTCGAGGGTCATGCATGAAAGCTTTGGCAAGCTGTAGTGCACTTGGTCATTTTAATCGTCCCAGAAGCACTGGATACTTATACTGTTCGCTCAGGTGACTGAGCTGGTTGAGTAGGTTGTTGAGGCCCATCTTGAGAAGGGCAAAGTCACTCTCTCTGCCACTTTCAAAGCATGGCAGTGACGGCTTGGGGACTCCATAGGAGGAGGCTATCAGCAGTTCCATCCCTGGAGGTGTAATGGGCTGGTTATAGGGACTTACAGAATTGGATACTGATGCAAGGCTCATGAATGGGCCTGTTATGAATGGCTGATGGTGTGTGACAGGGCCTGGAAGGAGATAGGGCATTGTAGGTGCAGCGCCGAATGCACTGGTCATGGGCTGAGTCCATGTGAGTGAGGTCACTCCATACACTGGAAAAGGTGGAGGTGGTGCTCTTGCTGCGGTGGCTGTGGAGGCAGGATGTGTTGCTTGGAGATGGTGTGCTCCTGTGGGCCATGGTGGCGGCGCTCTGGTGCTGGGGGCAGGCATTGCGGAGACGGTCACAGGAGACAAGGATATTTATGCTTGAGCTGGCCTTGCCACGATTGGAGGGTAAGTTACCTGGAGGGCAACATACTGTGCTGCCGTAGTTGTGGCTGGCTGCTGTGTAGGGGTAGCAGCTTGGCTGGACATGAGGGTGTCGAGTCAGGCTGACTCGAACCTGGCGCCCCAGGTGGGAGTGGTAGAGGCGCCTGGGTGGAGACTGGATTAGGAGACGGGCTTGTATCAGAAGCTGGATGGCTATCGGTTACATTCTGCTCAGCATGGTTAGCTACAGGAGGCGAAGGGGGTAGCGCAGTGCTTGCAGTTGGTGCACTATGCAGAGTGTAGCCTGATTCCGTAGCTAGCTGGATATTAGATGGGGAAGGCTGCTGTCTGATGAGGGACGTCACCATTCTTGCAACTTCGAGGTTGTGTTCTAATTTTTGGAGCTGACGCTGCTGGTTTAGCTGTCTGGTCAAGGCTTCTCTGGCTTTATGGGCTACCTCTTGTACACGCTGAGCTTCTCGAGCCTGGGTATCCAGTCTTTCACATTCCAGGTCCATTCGCTATTCTTCCTCCTGCTGTCGCCGCAATTCCTCAAGCTGCATGCTCTTGATGCTTTCTTGCAGGATTGCTGACTGGAGGTCGGAGAGGGCAGGTGCTTGGAAAGGTGCTGAAGAATGCTTTGATCTCCGGGATGCATTCGAGTGACTTCCTCTCGACCCATAGTGGGAAGGTGATGGACAAGGTGGCAAGTGATGTGATGGTGAAGGTTGAATTGGTGAAGGATCATGTTTCGCATTTTGTGACAGAGGAGGGTCAACTTGGAGGTTGTCTTCAGGTGACAGCTGATGATGTTGAATCTGCTTGTTGGCAAATCCAACATAATAGTCTGCCAGGTGTCGCAGAGGATTTCTCTCTCTGGTCAGAAGAGACTGGTCAGCTTCAAGGAGGATTTCTGTATGATCTGGTTCCATATCTTCAGGGTTACTGAGACATCCAGCTTGAAGGACCATGTGAAGGAGTGTGGACTCTGGGAAAAAGGGGTTCAGACTGAGTGGCAAGATATAGGGTGTGATTTCCGGTCAGAGAATTCACTGACGCAGATCCACAGATTCTTCTCCTTTAATCTTCCCAGTCTCTTAACATTGACTAAGATTGTTTTCTTTGAGGTCAGTTATTATTCTTCAGTGTACATTTCAGTATTTCAATGCTCATATAGTCAGCATTCAAATGGTTTCTGGAAAAACAATGAAGGAATTGGATGCAAATTACTGAGTAGTCCTTGACAGACACAAAGGGAGATCTGGCATAATTCAAGTTCCAACAACGGCCACTAGATGGCAGTAGCGCATAAGGAATGAACTGATTGCTGGTCATGTATTTGAACATCGAATGCTACAAGCTACTTAACATTGCACAAGAATATGTTCTCAAACATATCAAAGTAATAAAGTTCACAGAGTAGAAATAAAGCCATACAGCTTCATAAGATAAAGAATGAACATTATGGCAAATTAGATAGCAAACTAATGTGTCCATCAGCAACCTAACTGGATCAGCCATAAGAGATCTTATCACGGAGAGAAAACACAATCGACTGAAACGATATGCAGAGGTTCTAAACTACGTACCGAATATTTCAAGAGTATTACAATAATGAAACAGGTAACTTACTTTCTGCATTTACGCACTGAACATAGGAATAGGATACGTTTTGGCTGAATGTCCGGAGATACAAGGCGAACACACAGCAGACACCCGAAATACAAGGGAAAGTTCCAGAGAAAACAGGAAGTCGACTAATGATGATGTCATCACTTCAAAACTAAAAATTAGGCTTTCTCACAGTGATGTGACCCGTTGTCATGGTAACGAAAGGCAAAAACGGATATAATTTCAGTAATGGGGCGACTTAGTTCGATCCCACATGGCGGACAACAGGAGCAGGCTCATCTGAAACGCATATGCCAGAGGGTGCGGGGATCCATTTGGCGGTTTGGGAGGAGATACGTCGCAAAGGCCCTGTGAACTGAGAATTCATATATAGATACTTAGAGGATTGCCAACCAAATCTTCATTGCTCCCACCAGGAAACAATGAATACCAAAGGCAGATTTTGACAGAATGCATCAGTTAGACAGAAGGGCTATTTTAGGACATTTTTGTCAAGGACAGTTTCAGCATAATGAACTCTGCATGTCAGATAGAGGGCTTGCCACCAATTAGCACCAATTAGGGCTTGAACCTGCAACCTGCAATATAATAAGGTAGGCTTCTAACAGGATACTCCACTTGGGCAGACACACTCAGTTAAGGTGGTTGTTGCCAGCTTTGTAGGTCAGTGGTGCCCAAACTCAGTCCTGGGGCACCACTTTGTATGCAGCTTTTTGTTCCAACTACAAGTGCAATCGTAAGATTTTAACGATCGGGGCCTCGTTTCCCAAAAGCATCTTTAGACAACAATGATCGTGGAATCCCTCTTACAACGCATTATACATTTGTGGAGTGTTTCCGAAATTGCTCTCAGAAATTGCTGTAGATCTTCGAGTGCTGAAGACTGCTTGTAGAACGCTACGAGCGTCTTAAGACCTGCAGGAGTTATTGCGAACCATTATTATTTTCTTCTGCGAGCATGTTCTTTTAATATTATTGTATTTAATCATGATGACTTTTATTTATTTATTTTTTTTATAAATAAAAAAATATATACAGTCGTGCCCAAAATTATTCATACCCCTACCAATTTTTGAGTTTTTTCGAGATATTTTTTGACAAATCAAATTTATTCTTGCACAAATGACACAGTAAGTTGACATCAGGCTGTAAGAAGTACAGTGAACAATTTTTCAAGAAATACATTACTTTTTGTTATTTTATTTGACAGATTTACAAAAAATGCCATGTCCAGAATTATTCATACCCTTTTCTCAGTAATTGATGGCAAAGCCTTTATTCACGATTAAAGCCTCTAAACACTTCCTGAAGTTGATCACAAGGTTTCTACACGTTTCCACAGGGATTTTGGCCCACTCCTCTTTTGCAAACTTTTCCAGGTCCTTAAGGTTTGAGGGTTTCCTTGCCATGACCTTGTTCTTCAGTTCCCTCCACAGAGTCTGGATAGGATTGAGGACGGAGCTCTGGCTTGGCCACTCCAAAACGTTCACTTTGTTGTCCACTAACCATTTCTTGACTGATTTGGCCATGTGTTTAGGATCATTATCCTTTTGGAAGATCAATTACCCCCCAAGATCAAGTTATTCGCCGGATTGCTTGATGTTTTTACTGAAGATCTGGATATACTGGTCCAGTTTCATCGTGTCATTAACTTTAACAAGGTTTCCAGGCCCATTCGCTGAAAAGCAACCCCAGAGCATGATACTCCCGCCACCATGTTTGACCGTTGGGACCGTGTTTTTCAGGTTGAACGCTTCACCTTTCTTACGCCAAACAAAAGCCACATCTTTGTGCCCAAACAGCTGATCTTTGTTTCATCTGTCCATAACATTGACAGCCAGAAGCTTATATCTTCATCCAGGTGAGCTTTTGCGAAGGCTAGATGAGTTCTTGTGTGTCTGGGTTGGAGAAGTGTAAGTGGCGTAAAAAAGGTGAAGTCTTCCAATCCGAAAAACACGGTCCCAACAGTCAAACACGGTGGCGGGAGTATCTTGCTCTGGGGTTGCTTTTTCAGCGAATGGGCCTGGAAACCTTGTTAAAGTTAATGACACTATGAAACAGGACCAGTATATCCAGATCTTCAGTTAAAACATTAAGCAATCCGCTGAAAAACTTGGTCTTGGGCAGGAATGGATCTTCCAACAGGACAATGATCCTAAAGACAGGGCCAAATCAGTCAAGAAATGGTTAGTGGACAACAAAGTGAACGTTTTGGAGTGGCCAAGCCAGAGCCCCGACCTCAATCCTACCTAGAATCTGTGGAGGGAACTGAAGACCAAGGTCATGTCAAGGAAACCCCTAAACTTTAAGGACCTGGAGAAGTTTGCAAAAGAGGAGTGGGCCAAAATCCCCGTGGAAACGTGTAGAAACCTTGTGATCAACCACAGGAAGCGTTTGGAGGCTGTGATCGTGAATAAAGGCTTTGCCAGCAATTACTGAGAAAAGGGTATGAATAATTCTGGACATGGCATTTTTTGTAAATCTGTCAAATAAAATACCAAAAAGTAATGTATTTCTCGAAAAATTGTTTACTGTACTTCTTACAGCATGATGTCAACTTACTGTGTCATTTGTGCAAGAATAAATTTGATTTGTCAAAAAATATCTTGAAAAAACCCAAAAATTGATAGGGGTATGAATAATTTTGGGCATGACTGTATATAAATAAATTAAATAAATAAAAATTTAACAAAAAAAAAATTATGACCACTGATGCTGTTCTTGAATGAAAGTGATTCGTGGAACTTGAATGGCAATTTTTTTAATACGCATTCACCAAAACCGAACAACAATTATAGACATTATAGCATTAATAATTACATTAACAAATAAAGACAAGAAGAAATTACACGTCATAACAAAAAGATAAAGCCTATATTCACATTTCAGCAAATTAAAATATTGTACGAGAGGAACCCTGAAAAGGAAAATGAAAAAAGCATATAGAAATACGTCGCTGTGGTGGTTGATGCTGCTTTTCACGCGAGGGAAAAAGGAACGTATTCTAAATAGACTCTTACAAAAAAGTTCCTTGACATCAATTTTCAAATAATCTCAAAAACACAATAAACATGATATAGTTATTTTAAGAGCCACTCTGCGAAAAAAAATGGCACTTTTTGAAGAAGTTGAGGAGTTGACCCCCCTGGAATTGAATGAAACTTGGCACATAGGTAGATAGATGTGTCTCACGGAAAAAGCCAAATATTTAGGTCCGTATCTCACTTTGCCTGCCGGTAGTGCCACCTGGAAGTCACTAAAGTGGCTCAGTTTTGCTGTTGACACCACATTTTATATGAACTATCATGACTTAAGCATACACAGTACCAAATATGTTATACTTTTATCATGACCTTTGACACTTCAAGTTCAGTTAGACATCAGTACGACATCAGCGACAAGCTGGGTAACTGCGTTATTGAGCCAGAATTATTTGAAAAATAACAATGAAAATTGAAAATGGAAATGGGAATAAAATAATATCCCAGACATATACCAATCTAGAATGCTTTATTATGTGTTTACTCACAACAAAACTATCATTTTCAGTGAATAGTACCTTGGTATCTTGCTGGGTTAGTGCAGTGGATGGCCGGAAAGATGGTCGAAATTGATTTTGGTGCATGTTTGCAGTATATTTTCTCAGTAACCCAGATATGTACTGTGGTGGTAAATGTCATATGTTGTGCTTTTGGAACTCTATTTTCAGGAATACCAAGCATTTATTTGGTAGTATCTACACTTCTAAGCTAGACAGAGCCAAAGTTGGAGGAAAACTCAAAACTGACCATTTCATAGCAGATTGTGCCTATGTTTAGGTGGCACACCCATATCTACCCATGTGCCAAGTTTCATTCAATTTCAGGGGGGTCAACTGCACACCAAATGTCTATCTCTCGTGGAATGGCTCTTAATACTGACATAGGCATATTTAATCATTACTTAGTAATCAATAACACAAATTGCCATAATTACTGAAATCTAAAAAGTACTCTGGGGGTCACAAAATGTCAGTATCTAAAGTCGATTCCTATTGTTTTTGTTTATCGGCCAATCAGCGAGCCGCACCTGCGCAAACGAACCAAAATAGAAGGATTATCTACGCATGTACACAAAACATTGGTTTATATGAATGAAATTGGTCATGTGACAATGCAAGATGTCAACAAAAGCAAGTGATTTGTTTGTAAACATTGGACGTTCAACATCCCGTCTGAGAATCGACTTTAGATGCCCTTTAAGAGCAGTTAGCCATATTTTGACAGATATCTAAACATGCCACGAACACTCCATATCCATACTGAGATAGAAACAACTGCATAAAGAAGGAAAAATTAAGCAATTGAAGTAAATAATCAGTAAGCTTCTAATTGATGAGGTTGTAGACACATGGTCGCGAAAACTAACCATTTGTAAGGCAATCAAATGATGGAGTCACACCTGTTTTGTTTTTGAGGAAATTATTTTGTCAGAACTCTAAATATCTGTGCTCAGCAACCTCATCTGGACCTTACTGATTCCCTCAGTTTCTGATCTGTTTAAAACTGTTGTCCCCTGAAATTGCAATTTAGAAAAATAAACACTATATGCTCAAACGTAATTTACTCCTCATGGAACACATGGATATTGTTGTCAAAATTTGGCTTAAGATGGTACATAAGTGCTTTTAACGCAAAATGCATCAAATTAGGACGAATTAACAGCTTATCAAGATCCTAGAAAGGCTATTTCGTTCTGTTCTAACAAACATTCAATAAATAGTAGGGAAAAAGGTTGAAATTGTCCACCACAAACTTACTGATAAGCTATTAGAAGACTATTTAAAAAAAGCTACCTTGATATGATGACTAAAAATTCAAGCAATGCTGTTTTTGTTTCCACTAACATTTGACCTTTACATGGAAATCTTGTATATCATTGATTGCTTTTAATTCTATTGGCAAGGTGTTCCATAAGTGTGCATCCTGTACTGACATTACTGATTGGCCAACCGTAGTTCTGCGATGTATAATTCTGCAATTATTGTTAACAACCCTGGTAATTCTACCCCCACCATCTACAAATTAATTAACTTATTGTGTGCAGTGCAGAACTACTCGGCTATTCAGGAATTTAAAAACCAAATTGAGGTCAGAGAGCTGAATGAAAGTTTCAAGACTTAATAAAATATATTGCCTTAGTGTAAGACATTGGTGGCATGCAGAGTATTAGGCAGAAAATGAGTAACAGGGTGTGCAAACACAATTGCAGGGTGTGCAGTATGTAGCTGGCAACAGCAGCTTTTAGCCAGGCAAAAAAAATGTCATTTTATGTGCGACTTACTACAAAAGAACATAAATTCCACACATCATAAATTTAGGTAGTAGTAGTAAGCAACACACTTTTATTGTACAGCCTAGACAGAAAGCAAAATATGACATACACAAACCAAGTATTAAATCTCCTCATTGGAGAGACTAGGTAGTGTGGCAGCCCCGCCTTTCAGCTGGTGTCCCACGTGAGCGGGAACATGCAGGAAAAGGCGTGGCACCAGCAGGATAAGGTCCAGGGATTCAGCACCCTGGACAGAAACTGCAGCACAGGCGCAGCACCACGGACAGCGCCACATTCCAGAGGAGGGTGGAAGACTGCACACACCTGGAGGACATCAAGTTGCAATCAGTGTGGGGCATAAAATGGGGTTGCTGCAGTGGCGAGGCGGTAGTCTGGAGCAGACAGAGGAAGTGTTTGGGTGCTCTCCTGCCCTCTGACGAAGTTGCAACCATTAATCCTGTGCTTTCTTTACCCAGCCTCCAGCACCTTGGGGATACAGAGCAGGCGCTGAGGTGGACCCCTGTCCTAGAGCCAGTGGACCGGCCGTGCGGGACCCCTGACTTCCCGGAACCCCAAGTCTCAGTGCAGGTTCCTTACAGAGCCCAGCGGGCCCATGTAATTGAAAGGAGTGCCTAATAAAAGGCTTTTTTTTTTTTTTTTTTTTTTTTGTTCTAAATTCTGTGTCTGGTAACATTTCCCTACTTCTGTCCACACTGCCCACGCGAGATCAGGCTGGGAGGCCACAGTAGGTATGTATTTCATTATGATTGATCCGTTTTCCAAATAGAAAAACGGCAAGTCATGCATCTAACTATTTTGTACTGTCTGTGTATCCTATTGAAACAAAAACACCTCATACACCTCTAATGTACTACAACTGGTTAAGTGACTTGGTTGTGCTAACCAGTCAAGACCATTGTAAGTACGTAACTCAATACCATCTGTGAGGATTTTTCATGTAAATCTCTTGGGCCCATTGGAAAGGAAAATACTCTATAGGAACTTTGTCATCGATTGTCTGATCAACTGATCAAGCCTTTCCAGAGAACGTTGGCATCTCCGCTTACTCTTGATGTGATTTGGTGCGAGTGACCTACATTGAGTTGCGTTGAAAATCTCTTGATTGGCTCTGTGGCCGAGCGCCAGTTTTGTGTGCGAGCCCCGGAGCCCACCTGAACTAGCTCGAAGATCAGACATAACTATGGCTACAAAAGCTAAGCACTGATAAGTAGGCTACGTGAAGTACTTAGTAAAAAATGAAGCCAATCAGGAACATTGTAAATTATGCCAATCAAAGTTTAACCCTCTGTTAACCAAGTACCTTTCCAACTGTGTAAAAATCATTTCCCTAGGCAAATATGTTGATTTTGGGCCAATATTTGGAAAAATAATTTAAAAAAAAAAAAAAAAAAATTTTTATTTTTTTTTTTTTAAAAATTTTTTTTTTTTTTTAAATTTTAACTTGACGGACCATTCAAGTTATTTTCAAATGTTTGTTTGGCAATAAGAAACAAAACCAGCAGGGTGTCCGGGCTGTTAACCCTTTCACTTTATGTAGCAGATATGCTACGGTGGTTAATAGAGGGTTAATGATCATTGCACTACACTTATCCTGCTATTTATTTAAATTAATCAATTCTTCCATTTATTATAATTGTTTTGTCGCCAGTTTTGGTTTTTTTTTTTTTTTTTTTTTTTTTTTTTTTTTTTTTTTTTTAAATTTGTTTTGCTTTGTTCACATGATAACAAACTTCAGATTTCAGGGAAGGAAAGACCAAGATCGGTACATAAATATAAATACAGCTTTACGGCCGAAATGTATCCGAAGATGCATAAATCAATGGAATCATAATTTTCACACGACCCATTCACTGCCTGTTCTTTCTCCCCTATCGCGATAATTGGGTCACTTAAAGCGTCCAAATTGACCGTTTTAATTTCTGCACAAATGTCTTGCAGGAATAATTTTGTTTCTTTTTGATTTTGGTCACATTCAAATTACTAGCAGGCTAATATACATGCAACTAAGTTTCATTCTCTTGACAGTTGGCTTTTCTATAGACTGCGAGTCTATTTCAGCAATACCACGGTCATTGAATCCTAAGCAGTAAAATGTGAAAGTGCAGATTTGCAGTAGTATGACAGCGTTCAGTAGCACAAGAGGCCACTGTGATCCCATCTGAAAGGAGAATTTCACGAGCTACGTTCTATGGTTCACGCCTTTGCGTTACCTATATTAATAGGTCTATCATGTAGGCTAATGCTTTTACTGTGACGACGTTTTATCAGTTGTGAATACATTTTTTTATATCAAATGGCAATTGTGCCTGTTTGAAAATAAGCATTATGCCATGTAAAGGATATATTACTGAACACTGATTTTTGTCTTGAAGATGCATTTTCAAAGTAGTCTTCAGTCTGCGAGGATTCGATCCACCCAAGAGTATTTCAGGTTATCAGTCGATCTGGAAAAACAAAACTTGTAGCCATCCATACTATACAGACAAAAACGGGTGTGCTTCCATGCTCATGCCATGGTTTGTTGATGGCCTATCACAGACTGGCTCTTCGCGACGTCCGTTACAATTAAAGCCCGCATTTTGTGAAGATAATGGAAAAATACTCACCTTAGTCTAAAAAAAACTGAAGAATCGTTTAGTGATTTTTTTTTTCCTGTCGCTAAGATCAGCCTGAGAATCCTTGCACTTTCACTTCTCCATTCTGAGAGATAACTTGGAAATATTTAGACCACTTCACTGGTCACGAAGACCGATTGGCGCGCGCCCACTCTATTCCCAGGCTACAGTGCATGGGTGCTGCTGCGCCAATTTCCACAAAAAAAAAAAAACAAGATGTGTTTGTGAAACACTGATGCCCCCGGATATAAGCATAGTTTGGATTTATAATATGGAAAAGAACCAGATGGAATCACTTGGACTTGCAAAGGGTTAAATAAACGAATAAAATTTTTAAAACTTTTCGAGGAAACTATTTTGAAATCAAAATGACGCCAAGGTGAAGGTCACAAGGTGAAAAATTATGACCTCATCCGAAAAGTCTCGTGTCAAGGGATACACATGTAAAGTATCAAAGGTCTATCACGGACCAATGATAAGTTATGGCCAAGGTTAACGTTTTCGGAAAAATGTGTCCTATGCCAAGTTCAAGGTCACAAGGTCAAAAATGATGACCTCATCCGAAAGGTCTCATGATAAGGGATACACTTGTCAAGTATCAAAGGCCTATCTCTGAGCAATGATAAGTTATGGGCAAGGTTACTGTTTTTCGGAAAATGCGTCCTACACCAAGGTCAAGGTCACAAGGTGAAAAATGATGACCTCATCCGAAAGGTCTCGTGACAAGGGATACACATGTCAAGTATCAAAGGCCTATCTCTGACCAATCAAAAGTTACCGCCAAGGTTAAAGTTTTTTGAAAATGCGTCCTACGCCAAGGTCAAGGTCACAAGGTAAAAAATGATGACCTCATCCGAAAGGTCTCTTGACAAGGGGTGCACATGTCAAGTATCAAAGGCTTATTTCTGACCAATAAAAAGTTACGGCCAAGGTTAAAGTTTAGGTCAAAAATGATGACCTCATCCAAAAGGTCTTGTGAAAAGGGATACAAATGTCAAGTATCAAAGGCCTATCTCTGACCAATCAAAAGTTACGGGCAAGGTTAAAGTTTTTTTGCTGCTGCAGACAAACAGACAAACAGACACACGGACAGACAAACAGGTGCAAAACAATATGCCCCCGAATCTTTGATTCCGGGGGCATAAAAATCTCGGGGTGTTCCGATTGCTCTCCGAGTATGCAAATCAGCCATTTTGGCGAAGTGTTCAGTGCTGGAGCAATCAATGCTTGACTGGAGATTTGGCAGCTGTGGCATGCTGGCTGCAAAAATAAATCAATAAACCAGGTGTCGCGATATCAGTCGGAAATATAATCGTTAGTTGAACCGGTGTTTAGCAACGTAATAACTTGCCATGTTGTGCACGGCCTGGAAATATCTCGTAAGCCGTCATCCAGAAAACAGGCCTTGTTTTCCTGACATTGGCCATGCAAATCACGGCTGCACGGCTCGCTACCTAACACCATGGTGGCATGTCTGGGGATATTTATCCTATGTCATGTTTTACAGTGAGCAATATTTCAATAAAAAATGGCATGCATATGCAATTGTGCAAATTTTTTGAGAATATAGTGTCTTATAAGTTTAAATTGCTTTTTATTATTACAACCCCAATTCCAAAATAGTTGGGACAAAGTGTAAATTGTGAATAAAATCAAAATGCAATGACTTTCAGATCACATGAGCCAATATGTTATTTAGAATGGAACATAGATAACATTTCAAATGTTGAAACTGAGACATTTTACATTTTAATCCACAAAATGAGCTTATTTCAAATTTTCTGGCTGCAGCAGGTCTCAAAAAAGTTGGGATACAGGCAAAAAAAGGGCTGAAAAGCAATTAATATAGAAGAGAATCAGCTGAAAGAACATTTAACAAGTAATTAAGTTAACTGGCATCAGGTGTGTAACATGATTGGCTATAAAAGGGATGTCTTAGAAAGGCTAAGTCTCTCAGAAGTAAAGATGGCCAAAGGCTCTCCAACCTGTGAGGGCCTGCGTAAAAAAATTGTGGAATACTTTAAAAATAATGTTCCTCAATGTCAAATTGCAAAGGCTTTGAAGGTCTCATCATCGACAGTGCATAACATCATCAAAAGATTCAGAGAAACTGGAAAAATCTCTGTGCGTAAGGGACAAGGCCAAACATCTTTACTGGATGCCCATGATCTTCGGGCCCTCAGACGCCACTGCATCACTCAACAGCCTGATTCTGTCATTGACATTACTAAATGGGCCCAGGAATACTTCAAGAAACCACTGTCAGTAAATACAGTTCGCCGTGCCATCCACAGATGCCACCTAAAACTCTATCATGCAAAAAGGAAGCCATCGTTGAGCATGATCCAGTAGCGCCGCCGTGTTCTGTGGGCCAAGTCTCATTTAAAATGGACTATAGCAACGTCGCAAAGTGTCCTGAGGTCAGACGAGTCCAAATTTGACATTCTTGTTGGAAATCATGGGCGCTGTGTCCTCCGGGCAAAAGAGAAGAAAGATCACCCCTCCTGTTATCAGCGTTCAGTTCAAAAGCCAGCATCTCTGATGGTATGGGGATGCAATAGAGCATATTTAGTCTGTTCGCGCGACAAGGAGTCTCGTACGGTGTGTTGCCTGCCTGGTGCCCAGGTAGGAGACCTCCTGGAGCGTGCGGACAAGCTCCTGGCCAGAGCGGGGAGGGATCCAGTTGTCATGGTCCATGTTGGGACTAATGACATAGGTAAGGGTAGGTTTGAGGTTCTGCAAAGCAAATTTGTTGAATTAGCTGAAAAGCTCAGGAGCAGATCCTCCACGGTAGTGTTCTCCGGGATTCTACCGGTACCACGTGCAAGCAGAGGGAAGCAGAATTTTATCTGGAGGTTTAACACGTGGCTCTGAACCTGGTGTAGGAAAGAGGGGTATAGGTTTATGGGGCACTGGAACTACTTCTGGGACAGGGGTGACCTGTTCAAGCCGGATGGGCTACACCTGAACCGGAGGGGTACCTTTGCACTGGGTCAGCGTATGTTGAGGGTAGCAGAGAGTTATTTAAACTAGGGACTTGGGGGCAGGGAGGTTAGAGAGTGTTACACAGAGGGAAATGCAGACTGCCCTGATGGAAGCTGACAGCGTTACATCCACTATTGATGATATATTTTTTTAAAGCAAAAAAGCATGGTGAGGGGCTTTGAGCAGCAGGCGCATGGGAAATCGAAGGAAGAGCGTTCATGATAACCTGAAATGTTTTTATCTAAATGCAAGAAGCATTAAAAATAAATTTCAAGAACTTGAGGCCGTTATGATTAGTGAAGGCTATGACATAGTTGGGATTACAGAGACATGGCTTAGTGAAGAGGATGGAGATGAATATAATGTAGAAGGTTATAAGCTCTTTAGGAAGGATAGAGGTAATAGGCGAGGAGGGGGTGTAGCACTCTATGTGAACGAAAACATAAATGTGCAGGAAATTCCTGAAATTGAATATTCCGTGCCTTGTGAAGATATCTGGGTCAGGCTCACTGGCAAACACGAGACTGGTTTAAACATAGGTGTATGCTATCGACCACCAGCTTTGGACAGTACAGTCAATGAAATGCTCCTTAAGAGGATTACGCAAGCTTGTAGAGGAGGAGGGACTATTATTATGGGAGACTTAAATTATCCTGGTATTGATTGGGAAATGGTGAAAGGACAGGGTAGGGGGGAGGAAGAATTTCTAGATGTCATAAATGATAATTTTTTGGTGCAGTATGTTAATAAACCTACAAGAGAGAAGGCAATTTTAGATTTGCTGCTCTGTAATGACCCAGATAGAATTAGCAATGTTGAGGTACTGGAGCCACTTGGGACAAGTGATCACTCTACTATTAATTTTGAGGTTTCATGGGAAGTTAAAAAGGTGTCTCCAAAAAACAAAAATTTTTAATTTTAGGCGAGCAAACTTTGACAGGATGCGGTCATATCTAAGTGAAACAAAATGGGAGACACTCCTGGACTGTGAGTCTGTAAATGAGATGTGGGAAAGATTTAAGGGGTTTTACTTGATTCACAATGTAAATTCATTCCAAAGGTGTCCAAAAGTAAGCTGAAAAAGCAGAATCCTCAGTGGATGACGGCAGCTATTCGTAGGAGTTTGAGGAAAAGAGGAATCTTTATAAGATGTACATAGAGGATAACAATGAGATTACTAAGGCCGAATTCTGTAAAATGCGGGCTGTGGTCAAAAAAAAGAGCTGAGGAATGCTAGAAGACTGTATGAAAGACAAATTGCAGAGGGGGGGCAAAAACTTACCCTAAGCGCTTCTTTCAGTACTGTAGCAGAAAAAGGAAAGTCAAAGAGCAGGTTAAGTGCATAAAGAATAAAAATGGATCGCTGCTATATGATAATAAGGATATTATGGACACCTTAAACGGTTACTTTGTTGAGAATTTTACCTTAGAGCGGGTCTTTATTCGCCAGAGGGCTTGTCCAATGCTCAAGATTATTTAGCGGAAATTGAGGTTAGGGATAACGTCGTGATTAGACAAGTTGCATCAACTAAAGGCAGATAAGGCGGCGGGTCCTGATGGCTTATATCCTAGAGTGCTCAGGGAAGTTAGTGAGATCATCTTTAAGCCGCTATCTGCCATCTTTAGACGGTCTTTAGAAACTGGAGAAATACCAAATGATTGGAAACAGGGCAATATAATACCAATATATAAAAAGGGGACCGTACTGAGCCAGGTAATTACAGGCCAGTCAGTTTAAGTTGCATTATGTGCAAAATATTGGAATCTATCATAAAAGATGAGCTGGACTTATTTCTTGAACGTAACAATATCTTGAGGGATAGCCAACATGGTTTTCGTAAAGGAAGGTCATGCCTGACAAACCTTCTGGAATTTTTTGAAGAGGCCACCAAGACTTATGACCAGAGCAGGGCTTATGACATCATATATTTGGATTTTCAGAAAGCATTTGACACAGTACCGCATAAGAGACTAATTTTTAAAATGAGCTCCATTGGAGTTACAGGTGGTATTCTGAAGTGGATTCATAACTGGTTGCAGGACAGAACACAAAGAGTGGTGGTCAGTGGTATATCATCAGAGCTAGGTAGGGTGGGGAGTGGCGTCCCCAGGGATCGGTGTTGGGACCCCTGCTGTTCCTCATCTACATTAATGACCTTGATAGGAATATTGAGAGCAGATTAGTGAAATTTGCAGATGATACTAAATTGGGGGGGCTTGGCAAATAGTTTAGAGTCCACTAAAGTGATTCAGGATGATTTGGATAGAATTCAGAATTGGGCAGAAATGTGGCAAATGAAATTTAATGTAGCGAAATGTAAAGTAGTACATGTAGGTAATAAAAACATTAGACGGGATTACTTCATGGGAGGTTTTAAACTGGAATGTGCTCCACAAGAGAAAGATCTGGGAGTGATTGTTGACCAAACCCTCACAGGCTCTAGCCATTGTGCCGTAGCTGTTAAAAAAGCCAATCGGATGCTGGGATACATTGCCAAAAGTATTGAGTTCAAATCCAAGGAGGTGATGCTTCTTTTGTACAACACATTCGTCAGACCACATTTAGAGTATTGTGTACAGTTCTGGGGACCATACTTTAAGAAAGACATAGAGGCTTTAGAGAAAGTTCAGAGAAGAGCCACGAAGCTAATTCCGGGTATTAAAGATGAAAGCTATGAGAAAAGGCTGAAGATCCTTAATCTCTTTAGTCTTAGGAAAAGGAGACTAAGGGGTGATTTGATTGAGGTCTTTAAATATGTTAAAGGGATTAACAAAGTGAATTATGTAGGATTCCTTCAACCAAGTGTTGTTAGCAGAACTCGGGGTCACAAATGGAAGCTGACTAAAGGTAAATTTAGCACTGATATTCGGAAATATTTCTTCACCCAAAGAGTAATTTCGGTGTGGAACAGCTTGCCTGACCATATTGTTGAGGCAGAGACCTTGGGAGTTTTCAAGAGCAGACTTGACTTAAAGCTAGATACCATTGAGTCATTGAGTATCTGAAGTGATATATTCACGATGGTACAAAGAAACCGGCGAGCCTAGTTGGGCTGAACGGCCTGTTCTCGCCATTCATGTTATGTTATGTTATGTTATGTTATATGGTGTGGGACACTTGCTTGTTTTAAAAAGCACCATGAATGCTGAGAGGTATATAAAGGTTTTAGAGCAACATATGCTCCCCTACAGACGACACCTATTCCAGGGAAGGCTTTGTGTATTTCAGCAGGACAATACAAAACCACATACTGCAGCTATTAAAACAGCATGGCTTCGTAGTAAAGGAGTCCGTGTGCTGAACTGGCCTGTCTGCAGTCCTGATCTTTCACCGATTGACAGCATTTGGCGCATAATTAAACGAAAAGTCCGTCAAAGGAGACCCAAAACTCTCCAGCAGCTGGAAATCTGTATTAAACAAGAGTGGGATCAAATTCCAATGGCTAAACTCAAGAAACTTGTCTCCTCAATGCCCAGACGCCTCCACTCTGTGTTAAAAAGAAGAGGGGATGCTACACCATAGTAAACAGGCCCCTGTCCCAACTTTTTTGAGACCTGTAGCAGCTATCAAATTTGAAATGTGCTCATTTTGTGGATAAACTTGTAAAATTTCTCAGTTTCAACATTTGCTATGTTATCTCTGTTCTATTGTGAATAAAATACTGGCTGGTGTGATTTGAAAGTCATTGCGTTTTGATTTTTTTCACAATTTACACCTGGTCCCAACTATTTCGGAATTGGGGTTGTATTATTGGGATTGTTGTTAGCTATTGCCATCACTTGGCGTCCGTCGTCATCTGTCATCGTCTGTCATTAACATTTTTCAAAAATCTTCTCCTCTGAAACTACTGAACAGATCCAGCCTAAAATTAGCCGCACGCATCCTGAGGATTTCCACTTTTTTCGTGTCAATTATGCCCACTGTCTGAACAACATGGCCGCTGTTCCGAAAAATAGAACATGGGGTAAAACCACCTATTTTCAGCTATATCTCAGGAACTAAAGCAGCTAGAGAAAAAACCATTGCCTCAAAATGATCAGCAGATGAAACTCTACGTAAGTCTCTATAGGTCTCCATAGGATTGAAATCACACAATGCCTCCTCGTAGGAGTTATTGGCCTTGAAATGTCAAATTTGATGATTTTGCGTTTTTTCTCTTTGGCCTATATAATGAAAACTATAAGAGATAGAGAAAAACTTTCAATTGCTAAAATGATCAGCAAATAAAGCTCTACAAAAGTCGACATCACGCTGAAATTGTACAATGGCTCTTTGTAGGAGTTATTCCCCTTAAAACATCAAATATGATGATTTTTGTTGTATTTCACTATAGCATCTGAATAAACCATCACATTCAATTTGCTCATTACATTCTTGAAATGATCATCAGAATCCCCTGGAATTTCCATTTGAATCAAACTGATTTATTTATTTATTTTCCATTAAAAAATCAATTGTGCGAAATTATGGGAGGAGGTCAGATTCGTAATCATGTTTTTTGGTATTTCATGAAGATCCTGTACCTTGTTACTTGTATACTGCAATAGATAATGTTTATGTAAATTTAAGAATTACGCTGTAAAAATGACAACTGGAAATTGTTCACCTTAATAGGATTTTTGCATCCACTGGCAATAAAATTGTTTGATGCACCTTAAAGGGGACCAATTTTGCTATGTTTCCAAGGTTATATTTTGATCTTGGACTCCCCTAGAGTACTCCTGATCTTCAAAGTCCAAAAGGGGGTCCTTATTTAGCTCATACTGCCATCCTCAAAAAACCCCATTTGTAGTCCATTGTAGTCTGCCCAGTTGCGGCTCCTGACAAAAAATTCAGGGGGGGCAATTTTTATGAATAATCACACCGATGAGCTATTTGTCAAATACATCAACAGACTGTGTCTCAATCTTTTTGGGCCTGTTAAATAAACTCATAATCATTGCCTGTTATGTCCATTAGGTGGCAACATACAACAGAAAGAGCTGGACAGAAGTTAGCTAGTTAGAAGTTAGCCATTTGCCTTTATTACTCCACTTTCCCACTAATTTATATAATTCAAAATACCCATTTTGTGGAAGTAACATGCATAGACTGAATGTAGAGATGGTACAAATACTGGTAGGTAGGTGGCAAGATCATCGCCTCAATTTACTTTATAGCAATGCCTGTTATGTCCACTAGAGAGCAGCACTGCGAGCACACAAAAAGTTTTCCTCTAACTACTTGAGTTGCAATGATAAACTTTGGTGAAGAAAGTCACAGAGCCAGGAGCCGTCAACTCAAAAGTAAAGAATGGTTTATCACTACAATTAATCACTCCACTTATTGATGAAGCCGTGATACCTATTTGGGTGGCTACATATTCCTACAGCCAAAGTAAAAAAAAAAAAAAAAAAAAAAACAAGACAGCGAGTTGCAATTCATATGCAGGAAGTGATTAGCTAGCAAGCTGCGTTTCAAAATGCTTTTGATTCAGTAAATAGTCTGGCGAGCAGTTTCTTTGTTTTACACAAGGGTAAAAACCCAGCCGTCACCCGCTCCACTACTGAATGATATCACATTAGCTGTGGGCAACATTATTCAGAGCACGAAAGTACAGTCCCCAAGCTTCGCTTCGCATGCTGAAAATCACCAATGCATGGAATGAAATAAAGATCTCAGTCCAATCCTTCAACTGCTGTAGCTGACAAGCCAAATTTTTGCCACAAGAATATAGTCGGCTAAAGATGAGGTTTTTACAAAAGCCAGGATTACGATTATGCACCTTTCAATATTCACTAACGCTACTGGTAAACCCCTCCTCTGCTCAATGTCAACTTGTTCAAAAGTGCTAACGTTCGCCTGTATAACTGCTAAATGTGTGGGTATCAATATACAACCCGCGTGTGACCGTAGGTGGCCACTAATTACATGGCAAATGCTGGTAACTTCACCGGAAAACTAAACTGACCACTGGCTGACAATACTGCTTTTTGTCGGATTTAGAAAAAACATACTTGTTGGACGGATCTTTGAATTAACGCATCAGGGGACTGTATAATGTATAGTGGGAACGGGATGGTCATCCGTCAGGCGCTTTTTTACGAAATGGTGTGAGCACACGTATATCCTCTTGGGTGGATACTTCAATCTCCGCGCGGCTAGCCACTCCTAGCACCGACTCGCTGGCATCGAGTGTAGACTGTAAGGTGCTGGGCAAGGGCAATCTTTTCTAATCACCTTGTGAATAAAGCACTCTGTTTCCATACAAACTTTTATCTTTTTTTGAGTTGTTGGTACAACCAACAACGGAACAAGTGGAGCCTGAACGCATTTAGCCTGCCTATCTCTCTTCAGTACAGCGAGCAATGACTGGAAGTATGAGACCGTCTCGGTTCTCATGGCAGCGCGCATCGTTAGAACAGGAATTAGGTGGATACCCACGACCAGCTCTGCTCACGACCACTGCTGTTACGTATGACGAAAGCACGTTGGGGCAAGCCCTCCCGGAACCCATTGAGATTGCATTGAAAGGCCTTGTACTGGACTAAAAATGACGTTACACGAGAGTCAATGAGAGACCCCTGGGGCAATTTTCAGTCTGAGTGAAATCGCCCCGAAAGGGGCGGGACTATTGGAAACGCTAGTTTATCCTGATTGGACAATGCCATTCAAACGGAGATCAAGTGTAGAACAGTGGTAGAGCCGGGAAAAAAAAAAAAAAAAAATCTCTTTTTCTCATGGCAGTGCGTCGCCCAATCGCCCCAATGGACAATCTGCCTCTGGTCTCTGCCTGAAACGCCTCATTGGGGTGGTTCTTCTATTATGGCCCCCACTACCCATGTGCCTATTTTCTTCTGACTGGCCAGCTCTGTGGAGGGCGGAATAAGGCTGCAGAACGCGGTTTTCCGGGTCCGTCTCCCCAGAGTGAAACGTGAGACACGTCTGCCATCTGATAAAGAAGCGACGGGCAAATTCCGCAATCTAACGCTGTACATGTGTATAGATCTAATGAAATGAACTTGTTTTAATAAACGCAGCGGCAAAAACGGAGGACGCAGTGCGAAAGTTTGGCAGCTCAAGCTCAAATTTGCTATCGGCTACAGTTTGCTACGGCAACAGTGGTGAGTACAGCGGTTTTTCTACTCTATAGCTAGGATGCAGGGAAAGCTAGAATCCACCCCATATAGACACATTTGTAGAACGGGTCGACATACCCACGTGTAGACCTGAGACCGTAGAAATCCGGTGGGTCTGAGTTTAGAGGGAAACATAGACAGTGAGGAGCAGCTAAAAGTGGACCAACAGCTTATGGACTGCTTCGGTGTGTATTATAAGGACCTGCTGGTTCTTGTGCATAACTGTGGTGTGTCGTTAGCATGGAGAAACGAACAGCTTCTGCGTTGGTATATGACGGAGGGGCGAAAGCTCCAGGCTGAACAGCCTTTTCGGAAATTGCCTGTGGTAATGGTTTACTCATTGGGTCGGAGTGACCAGCGTTTCCTCGTGGAGAATGGGCGCATTATGGATAGTGCGCGAGAGCTAGCTAGAGCTCCGGTTATGTTATGAGCATAATACAGGTTTTACAGACCGTAAGTTCCGTTTGCGTGAACCGTTGCTTATGTGGAGCTAGCGAATCGATCACTTTTACAGGAAAGAATTTAATATTCAATCGACGGCAATGCAGAGAAATCGTTTGTGATACCAGACACGTTATAGCCTGTGCATTTCCCTATTGCTTTCACCGGTAGCATCAGAGAGCTTACCCAGGTATTGGAGAAGTATCAGGCAGACCCCGGTCATGGATGAGTAAAGTGATCGTTTCACAAGCACCCAAAAACGCACCCCAAGCTTTGCAAAACCTACGTCTGGTCTAACGGCACCTCTCCGGTTAGCTTCAACTGTAGTGGCTCAATCAGGCAACATTATGATGAAACTGTCAGATTGATGCTTACCGAAGTAACACAAGCATACCGATCAGAATCTCTGCATATAAGTTAACCAGGAGCATTTTAATTAGCAGAGCACGCGAACTAACATGCAGTAGCTGATAAGCGGTCATGACTTTGAATGTAATCTGTTGCGCGAAAAATTCGTTTCGCGTCCGGTGTGAAAGCGGCTTGACGTGCCCATAACGTGTGTTTTTGCGTCTTTGCATTGACTTTGAATGTAATCTGTCGCGCGAAAAATTAGTTTCGCGTCCGGTGTGAAAGCTGCTTAAACGCGCCCATAACGTGTGTATTCGCGTCTTTGCATTCACTTCAAATGTAACCTGTCGCCCAAAAAATTGGTTTCGTGTCCGGTGTGAAAACTGCTTAACGTGCCCATAACGCGTGTATTCGCGTCTTTGCATTGACTTTGAATGTAGGCTAATCTGTCCCGCGAAAAATTCATTTCGCGTCCAATGTGAAAGCAGCTTTATGGATAGCCTAGTACGCGACAGCTAGAGTGAGCTCTGGTTATGTTATGAACATAATACAGGTTTTACAGACCGTAAGTTCTGTTAGCGCGGACAAGTTGCTTATGTGGAGCTAGCGAATCGATCACTTCTACGGAAAAGAATTTCCTATTTTATCTCCGCCTTTTTCGGCTTTTTATTAGCCACAACAACTTCTAAAGGGGGATGAAATTATGTCACGGTAGTGCAGAGAAATCATTTGTTATACTAGACACGGTAGAGCTTATGCGTTTCGCATTGCTTTCACGGTAGCACCAGAGAGCTTGCCCAGACATTTGTGAAGCATCCGGCTGATCCCGGTCATGGATAAGTGAAGCGATCACAAGCAGCCGTAAACAAACCCAAACACGTATCCCAAGCTCTGCAAAACCTACGTCTGGTCTAACTCTGCTTTTTAGCCTAACTTTGCGGACACATACAGCACCTCTTCGGTTAGCTTCAACTGTAGTGGCTACAATCGGGCAAGGTTATGATGAAACTGCCACATTGATGCTTACCGAAGTAACAAAAGCATACCGATCAGAATTATTGCATATAAATTAACCAGGAGCATTTTTAATTAGAACGGCACGCAAACTAATATGCAGTACCTGGTAACCGAGCAGTCATAACAACCACAGAGACAAACCCTTGCAATACAGGTTTTACAGACGGAAGTGGCTATTCCCAAGGCAGCCTTGTGGATAATTTCCTATCTGCTATTCGCAAGGCAAGACCCTAGAGGCCAAGATTATCACGAATATATTGATGTGTACTATGTTGCCAATAGATCAGGAAAGAGTGAAGAACAATGCTAAAAAATATTGCATGTCAAAGATTGTCAACGAAGTGTTCATTTTTTACGCATTTTGAACCGTTCATTGCTTGCTTCGTGCTGTGTAACAGTAATATAATGAATTTCGATTCATTATCTGTGAAGTTAACCATATGTGCTGTAATGTGGGGGAAAAAAAACCACACTAGATGGCAGTATTGAGTTTTTTTTGTTAAGCCCAGTCTGGAGCTAGGTTTTGGGGCATGTCCTGGGCATGCCTCAGAGGGGGCTGGAAAAGAGTATATAAGGAGAAAAATTGAGAGAGTGAAAGGTAGTAGGAGAAATTGTGGAAGAATACATTTGACCAGACCTGTCACTCTTTTCAAGACCTGTGAAGCTTTTTGTGGATTTTTGCCTGTGTTGGAGCATTTTCCTGTCCCAGGACATCGCCACACAGCAGCCCATCTCAATTACTAAGGGACTGTAAATATCTCATTTTTTTAATTTCAATCTTGGTCAGTAGAGTAGATTGTAGATTAGTTCAAAGTGTTTGTTTAATTAAATCTGTTAAAGTTTTAAAGACAAACTTTGTCTGTCATCCCTTGCTGTCCGTGACGCCATAACAGATTTGGGGCCATAACAGTGCAAAGTTTGTATATTTCACCAAGGGACATTCTTGTTACTGATAAGCAGACCTAATTATAACTTGTTAAAGGAATGCTGATCAAAGTAATATTTTTTCAGGTTCCTTAATTGTTCTCCATCACCCCATAAATTTTGCAGATTATTAAGACTTGTTCATGTTTGAAGTCAATTAATATTACTTTAATTAACCTGTTTTTTGAAATTACATGTAATTGCCACCACTGTTGCATCTTTTTGATCCATGATGACAGAATCAGTCTAAGACAGATCAAAGTTTTGTTTTTTTTTTGTTAAACATTACTTTGATGCTATCTGATTAACACATATTGACACTCTCTCTTGCAATGCGTAAGCAATAATAATAATCACAAGTTTATTTCTACAACACAGATTGTGGTATTGAAGAAATTACAGAAAGAACTTGCATTGAAGTTTTGCTGAATTGAGATGGTTAAAGTGCCTATTGGTGTTTAGTCAAACAATGATTTAGTTCCCCAAACACTGTCATATTCTGCCTGCTCTGTTCATGTTTTTGGTTCATGTTCATGTTTGTCTCGTCATGTTCCTGGTGTTTTCTTTTTTAGCTCCTTGGTTCTTTGTTCCTTGTGTTTCCAAGCCATGTGTGATTTCCCTTGTATCATTGCCCTCTTTGCAGCCCCTTGGGTGATTTTTTTTGTTGGCGTTCTTGCCTATTTTTCCCAGCCTGTTTTCTTTTCTTCCTTGTGAATTAACCCCTGTCTTGTTCCCTATCCCGCGTCTGGCATCTCTCCTTGCCGGACTTAACAAACACTAAGTGTGGGGAGATATGAGATCGATAACTAGCCTCTCAGATAACCTGAGCTGAAGAGAGCTTTTCAGACTAAATTCTGTCTATCCATGTATATCTGTCCATCCATAAGTCTGTCACACTTATGTTGAATCTGTCTTTTCTTCTAGAGAACTACTTACCCATTATTTGTCTGACCGAGCTCCAAGCATACTTGGGTAAAGGAATTCTAGTTGTTGAAAGAAGATACCCCTAGAGCTTTGTTTATGTTGTAAAAAGTATAAAGTTTTTTTCAGTTTTCAAAATGTAGATGTGCAAATATGGTAAGATATGGTCCTGGTAAGTGAGTCCTTTTTTTAATTATTGTAATAGATATTACATTGTACATATTAAAATTTGGAATGTGAATATTGTTGATTAGTTTTTATAGAAAACCTAAAAGACATTGAGAATCTCTTAACCATTTTTATGGGACAGTATCTTCTTAATTTCCATCATTATGTTGTCATGTTTGTTTCAACATTAAGTTTAACACATAATGACATATAAAACATACAGTTCCATGAACTGGTTGGAAGTATTTGGACAATCAAAGACATGATTGATGTGCTGTAATAAATCATACAGCACTGTATTGGCTTTTCTCTGATACCTCAGATTGTCATTGTATTTATTATGGTTATATGTTTATACTTTTTCATTACTTTACACTTTAAGATTGTCGTGAACTCTTCCCATGAAGAAATATCAAAACTGTTTACATTCTGTGAAAATATCATCTTAATACAACTGTAATATGAACATTCTTTACAGTGATAGTTTTTGACTCAGTATCATGATTCATTAATATATTTGTGTGTTTATGTTATATCGGAATCAGAACATTGCCACAGATTATGTAATTTAGGGGTTCTTTATGATTTAAAAAATTTGCTTGAAAGTTTAAAATGTAAAGCATGACATATTGGAAACCACCAAAACCCCAGTACATAAAATAACTTTCTTTACTGTACATCTTATAATGGTGAAAGAGAAACAACAAGTTATGTTAAAAAGGTTTGATGACTGGGTAACAAAAAGTGCCTACATGATTGCTTATGATAATGTCCCTTAACAAGTTTTTCCTGTTGTGAGAGCAAAAAAAATTGTGTGTACATCTATAAGCAATTTTCTTTAAATTGTACACACTTCTTTTTTTAAAGTGAGAATAAAACATGAAAGACTGAGTGAAAAAAAGGAAAAAAAAATACAAATATTGTCAAACCAATCTAGTCGTAATTCTGTACATACACTACTGGTCAAAAGTTTTAGAACACCCCAATTTTTCCAGTTTATTATTGAAAATTATGTAGTTTAATGTCTCATTGTGCTCTGAAATGAAAGCATAGAACAAATAAACAATGAAGTTAAAAAATCATGGAATCAATTTATAAACCAAAATGTATTCTTAACTTTTGACTCATCAAAGTATCCACCTTTGGCCGATATAACAGCTTAACACACTCGGGGCATTCTTCCTACAATGGAAATCAAATATTATCCAGAAAGTTCTCCCCAACTCTGTTGCAGAGTTCCCATTAAATGTGTGGCACTTGTAGGTTGTTTTGCTTTCACTCCAGTTCATCCCAAACCATCTCGATGGGGTTTAAGTCTGGAGACTGTGCTGGCTACTCCATGTTTTCAAGCTTACCATCTTGTTCTTTTTTCCTAAGGTAGTTCTGGCAGAGCTTGGACTTATGTTTTGGGTCATTATGTCGCTGTAGGATGAACCCCTGACCAACTAGGCGCATACCAGAGGGTACTGCATGGTGCTGCAGATTGCTGTGGTAGCCATTTTGGTTCAGACAGAGGGGGTTGAAGTTTTCAAGAAAAGTTGGGACACCTGTAGGAATTGGTAGCACCGACTTTCAGGGCTTGATCAACGTCCATTGCTGCAGAAATGCTTGTTCCCTGTAAAAGGCCTTTTTGTATAATTCTGAAATGTACATTATTTTTCACTTTCACTGGGTAACTACCTTTTTTTTAACCTCTGGCAGTTCAGCACTTACCATTGTACCATTTCAAGCTATTCGCTGGACTTAAACAGCTTGAATTTCAATTAAAAGAACTGGAAAAATTTTGGCGTTCTAAACTTTTGACCTGTAGTGTATGTCCAATGAACACTTTTCAGATTTGTTTGTTTATACTAGTTACTGTGTGTTTGGTTGATATCAGTATTATATTTAGGTATTGTAAAATCATTTAAGCAATTCCATCAAACTATTACATTGTGTATGCTATGTACACAAGCCCAGTTGTACATCTGGATTTGCACAGGGCTAATTATGCCCCCTCCTCCTTGGAGAGGGGGCATGTAGCGATTGACTTTTCCGTCTGTACGTCCGTCCATTACAAATCTTGTCCGGGCTGTTTTTCTGAAACTGTACATGGCAGGCTTCTCAAATTTTACCATGATAGTCGACATAGGAGGTAGTTGTGCATGGGCATGTTTTTTTTTCTCTCATTTGATCTTTGACCCCTGTCCAGTGACCTTGCAAACAGTGTGCTTGGTTTTCCATGACCAAAAACTGGGCTTATATATAATATTAATAAAGCTGCTTAACTAAGAAATCTGGCTGGTTCTCATGCTATAAACAGAACTACAACATGTACAAGTAAACTGGCATGCAAGCAAGCCAAAGGTGAAGAAACAGGAACGAATGAATGTTAAACAGATGACTTCATGAACAACTGTATGGGCATGCAAGTAAATTAAGAAGAAACGAATTCCTCATTGATCAGTTATGAGCAACTATTTACATAAATAGTCAAATAAAATGTTTTTCATTCATTAACAATAATTAATGTGAATAAATGCTCCTCCACTCTCTGTACATTATTCTTTGCACTAAACCTGCAAGTATATATATATATATATATATTTGTGTGAGATGTCATGATCAATTATTACAACAGCTTCAAACACAGCTGGTTGATTTAAAAGACCTGAATTCAAGTATTGTACTACCCATTATTGTGGGTTGCTTATGGATATTTTTACCTTAAAGACACAAACAAAATCATAGAGAGCAACTTTGAATACATAGGGTTTTACTGTGTTGGTCACAGCTGACAGCTTATGTAATGATACTACAGACCTTATAATCTGTATCTGGAGGTCATTTTTCATGGTAAAGAATACCATTTACATATAAAACAACAAAAAAAAAAATTGAAGAGAGTACCCTTATATACGTATGATTTGACTCCTACATTGTCAAAATCGGTCAAGAAATAAGAGTTTTAATGCAATTTAAATGTGTGTATGGAGATCTTATCACCACCTCATCATCATTTGCCATGTTTCCATCCACACGTTCTCATGCAAATTAAGTCATATCGAATCGAAAATGTCTTATGGTAACGGTGAAATTCGACTTGATTTCAAGAATATCGACACAAAGTTTATACGGTTGATCTGATCGGATTTTCTCTCGATCGGTAAAAGGCTTATGCGATAACTGCTGATGGAAACGTTATTTGCCGAATAAATCTGCTACTGCATCGTGACGGTGTTTTGATGCCGTCGTTGCCTTCTGATAATGGTTCGCTATGTTGCTAATAGCTGGCACATAAGCACGTACAACTTGTGCAGTTATCATCATTTGTTGGTAGATGCGATCCATTTTGGCTAACTAGCTAAATTAGTCAGCTAACACACTACTTTTGTTCACTTGAAGGTTCTGCGATTCAGTGCGAAAATGAATGGAAACAGCTTAAAATTTCAGAAATCTATTTGATACACCAATTTGATCGCAGAACAGCATTTGACGTCTTTACGCACAACTTTTTATTCACTTTAATGCCGTTAGATGGAAACGCATTTTCACCTGCTTTTTTCGCATGAATATTTTTTGGCGAACTTCAGATAGTTCCATTGACAAGTGGATGGAAACATAGCTATTGACTGTTTGGTTTGTCTACAGCTGTAGTTCTCAATTCCGCCACCGGAGCATTGCCTTGCGAATAGCCTATTGCATTTTAGCCACAAGGCTGCCTTGCGAATAGCATATTAAATCTTAGCCACAAGGCAGCCTTGCGAATAGACGACGGCCTTTACAGACAGCAAGTTCCGTTACCGTGGACAGTTGTACCAAGCATCCAAATTACAAACAAGTATTAAAAGTTAGCTTCAAATGAGGTTTATGTTCACACACCTCCAGTAGAATTTCCCTTGATATTACTCTTGCATATTTAGGACACAAACATTAGCAACAGTAACTTGGCTACATTAGCCGCAGTGCTACAGCCACAATCAACTGGCTATCATGTCAGGTTGGCTTATGCAGTAAATGCAACTTACAGCTTCTGTGTCTGTGAGTCACGGACAGTCGCGACCGATCCAGGATTTATCTTCAGATATTTTAGAAAGCCTGCGCTTGAGGCCAGTTGTTAGTGCTAACTATCGTTAGCGGTCCTGCTAGCCAGTAGCCACCCGTAACACGTTAGCTTCACTTACATTATTTGCTGTTAAATCGTTACTTACAGCTTGTGGCTCCAAGCACTTGATCGATGCAGCTGCTTCAGGTTTGAGAAGCAGCTGAAACTCTTATCCAGTGTCGAATTATCCTTTATTAACAAAGCTGTTTTTGGTGAAATGCTGAGCACAAGCAGCTAACGTTCCCTTTGGCCGTGGCTATTTGCTGCCAGCAAACAAAAAGCTTCCCACTGATTTCTGGTGGCATCGTCTTTTGGAAGAGAAGTAGGTGTTTTTCTTTGCGTCCAAAAGTAAACGGACAAGCAGCTTTGGGAGAGATACTGACAAAACTGCACCTCAAATGATCTGCGGTTCTTCTTTTGTATTTCCAAAAGCATAGACGCTACTAAGGCATGGTATGATCTGCCGTTGTTAGTGCCTGCTAGAATAGTTTCCGGTGTGGGCAGGTCCAGCGCCGTGGTTGGCTCTGGCTAGGTCTGTATTAATTGGACGGCACAACGTGACGTCAGGTTTTGCCCAGATCTCGTGAAGATCTCGGGAGGAGCTGTTCAGAGAGGAAATCATGTTCACGAAATCACGTTCTTGGATTAGGGCAAAACCCCTGTATCTTATGTTTAGAAACTTTAAAGAGGTTGAGAATGGACAATCAACATTATAACATTACTAATATGTATTAAAAGAAGGATCAGCATAATAGGTCCCCTTTAAACTGTCTCAAGTGAGCCGTTTGAACTCACTTTCAAAAGTTTCTGATGAAAAGTTGATCTTAATATATTTGAGCTGACATTTTATACAAGTTGTAGTTGACGCCTAGTTAGGGCCATAGACAGTAAAAAGTTAGGGCGAGGTCAACTAATCTGCGCATACTCATTTGAAGTCTGTCATGGCAACCGGCTGCAACAGGGTCTCCAAAGGATTTTCCCAGGGCTACCTTCTCTTTCAAAATGTTTCAAGTTCATTTCTGCCATTTTGACACCTCACAAGCGGTGGAGTCCGCCGTCTTCGTCGAATAAAACTTTGCCACAAACAGGTAATGTAACGAATGTGAATATGTAGATTGTATTTGTTTTGATGGCATGAATAAAAAAATCCATAGCCTATAGCATAAGTAGGTTTTGCGGTAATACGAATGTCTCACTAGCTAACTGGCTAGCTCACTTTGAACAACGAATTGTAACAATATGTTGGCTGCAGTGGCTGGTAAAACATAATAATTGAGAGATTTGTGTAGCCGTTATGTTTGTATTCTGGATGCACGATGATTTCACATTATGCATGTCAGCTTCGGTCATTGAAATTAAATCTATGCGCTGGCGATGGTTAGTCTACATTGCTGCGGATGACGATGCGTTGGTAGCAGCCACAGAGCCAACCAGCTAGGTAGGTAGGTAGGTAGCTAGCAAAATTGTAGCCTTGATGATTGGGGGTTAACTGGGCAGATCTAGCATGTGACTTGAGAGTGTTTTTGTGCTGAAATTCAACAGTGTTAAACGGATATTTCAACATTTTGGCAAATTAGCCTATTGCCATAATCCCAATAGTTATATGAGTAGGTACATTATCTTTAGCTATACGTGCCTGTTGTTTTGAGATTCGGGGGGGCGCAAGCTGCTCAGCGAACATAACAAAAGTGAACGGTACAGGTCCCTCCCTTAGACTTTGTCCCAACTATTTCGGAATTGGGGTTGTAGTTCTGCTCAAAATTCAGATGTCCATGAAAAGGAGGAGTATGTAGATGCCGAGACTTTTGAACATAGGGCTGCATCTTTCTTTTTATGAATGCAAACTGAATTGCATGTTATTAGACGAGCTGTACAGAAAATAGTTGAAGGATTTAATGATCTTTTACATTTCTCAAAACCTCACTCTCAACAAAAAATCAAAGAAGTGCTTGCAGAACATGGCATTGAAATAGATGATAGTGTTGTCCAGAAGGTTAATGACGCTGTGTTTGAAATAATTCCATTAATTGTTAGTACTGAAGGCAAAGGTGCATTGGCCACTGATCACAGGAGGAATCTTTATCTTAAGGAGAATTTTCCTGTAATTGAGCCTACTGAGTATACATATAAAAGAACCCATAAAAAAAATTTGTTTATATTTCAATCATCCAGATTCTTGAAACTTTGTTGAGACAGCTAGATTTTGTGGAGAAGTTGGTAATTAGTCAGGAGGAAAACCCAGGTCAATTTGGCTCTTTTCGAGACGGCCACTACTACAAAGACAATGATCTTCTGGGTGTGCGAGATGCAAGTATCTCTATAGGACTTTACATAGATGACTTGGAACTATGTAGTCATTTGGGGTCCTCAAAAACAATCCTTAAAATTACTGCTGTTTATTGGATTTTGTTAAATTTACCAAGCAAGTTTTGCTCTACCCTCCCCCTAATTCAACTGGCTTGTCTTGGAAAAACTGACGATGTCAGACAATTTGGGTATGATGCCTTTCTTTATCCTTTGATTAGGGATCTTGGGTTTCTTGAAAAAGAAGGAGTGTATATTGCGGTTCTAGATAAATTTGTAAAGGGAACAGTGTTCTGTGTCTGTGCTGATAACCTTGGTGCACATAGCTTAGCAGGTTTTCAGGAAGTTTTCAACGTTGAAAAATTCTGCAGATTTTGTTGCATTAGCCGAAACTAAATTGCAAATGTTGAGCCAAGGAAGTTTCCACGAAGAACTGTGACGCAGCATGATGCTTTTGTGGAAGAACTCAAGTTGAGTGATAAGCCTAAGCCATGTGTGAATGGGGTTAAATCATCCTGTGCTTTGAGTAAGTTGTCTTGCTTCCACCCAGTTACTGGATTTCCCCCAGACATTTTACATGATTTGTTTGAGGGTGTTGTCCCAGTGGAGTTATGTTTGTGTTTGAAAGAATTGATTAGGAAAGGTTTCATTACATTTAATGGACTGAATAACCGTATAAAACAGTTTCCATACAAATTCTCTGATTTGGTCAACAAGCCACAGCCAATTACAAAGACAAGCCTTGCATCTGGAAAAGTAAACGGCAACGGACATGAAAACTGGGCACTTTTATGTTTACTTCCTCTCTTGATTGGGAACTACATACCAGAACAAGAGCCGTCATGGGAAAATGTAATGGACCTTAAAGAGATCGTGGAGATTGTGATGTCTACTACATTATCAGAGGAAATATTATGTTACTTGGGGAATAAATTATTTGACCATCAACAGTTGCTCACTGGCACCTTTCCTGACTTTAAGTTGATCCCGAAGCATGACTTTATTGGTCATTATGTGCATCTCACACGGTGCTTTGGACCATTAGTGGACCTGTGGACTTTTAGGTTCGAGTCTAAGCATAGTTTTTTCAAACAAGCGATCAATGATGCTCACTGTTTTAAGAATGTACTACTTACTCTCTCCACTAAACATCGACAGTTCATGGCATACCTTCTTGGCAAACAGCAACTGTTCAAGCCAAAATTACATGTTGGTTGTGTGGACAAAGTGAAAATGTCATCTTTAGATGGAAAACTGAGGACAGTACTTGAAAAGAGGTACCCAAATGAAGATAATGTGTCTCTTGCGAAAGAAGTACATTTGTATGGGACCCAATATGTGAAGGGCATGATAGTGTCTGCGGGTGAATGTAGTGGACTGCCAGAATTCTTTAGAATACTGCACATATTGGTGGACTTTGAGAAAGTGTATTTTGTCGCCACTAGGCTATCATCTTGGTACATGGAACATTACAGATCATACCAACTCATTGACTATTGCTACTCAGATTTAGAGATTCTGGATCCAGAGACTTTGAATGATTACCACCCATTGGCTGAATACCAAGTTGCTGGAACTTTGATGGTGACCCTAAGGGCTTGGCTGCTGTTGTAAATGAAATAGTTAGCACTTTTCTATGTTGGTATACCTGTTCATAATTCTTTGTGTGTCAATGTGTGTATAACTTGCTTTGTAAGTTGGTTTTCAAGAATCATGGCCTCAGTTGAAAGTCTCATACAAGTTTCTTTTTTTGTCTTCACAGGCTTTGTTGCTTCTGGTCCACATAAACCCCAAATTCATCCGGAAGATTCGGCTGACCAAAGCTCCTGAAACTTTGGAGGAACTGTACAGTGAGCTGCGGCAAAAACTTGAACTTGGGGGTGAATTCTGTTAACAGTATGAAGACCCGGATTTTGGCCATGCAGTTTGCAACCTGATCGACATAGCGGAGTTACCTTCAGAAAAAACGGTCTTGATTATTCTGTGGAGCAATGAGGACATACCATCACCATCACAGCCACTAACACCAACTCGGTCATCTTCCATCTCTTCCCTCAACACAACCAGCATTGGATCGCCAGACTCAAGCCACAGCTTATCTTCAGTTGTTCGGGCATACAGGAGAAGCATCTCTCAGTGGCCCACTCTGTTCCCAGTACCCATGTTCTCATACGATGTTGAGCTGATGCTTCACAAGGGGAATGACAAGTTTGAAAAAACTGGGGTGAGTTTACCGGTAACCAGAGATGTCAAAAGAGAGATTCTGGACAAGTTGGTACAAGAAATATTTTCTGTGAAGGCCTACCCTGAAAAACATAAGTATGAGTCTGTTGCTGCTGAACCTGTCAAGAAACATCCATGCCTCAAAGAGCCTGGTGGTGGTACTGGATATGCTGGTTGGACAACCAGCATTAGGTTCAAAATTGGGAACTACAGATTAAAACTACGTCAAGCTGGATGTAATGAGGTTGGTGTCAACAGGCGAACAAGAAGGGAGGAGGAGAATGATCATGGTGTCAACAGGAGGAGAGGGGATGACAATGGTGAGGGTGGGGGTGCGCAGGGAAGGTTTTCCTTGAAAAAATCAAAATGAGGTGAAGTCAACCATGTACTGGATCATCCTGAACGCTATGCCGAGGATGACTTGGAAGACCTGAGGTCTTTCCTGGTGGAAGCCATGAAAAAGAAAACAAGGACATGGAGTTCATCAGAGAGAGGATGGACATCACATTCTCCCTTAGGAGAAAGGAGATCGTAGAGGTGGAGCCCATGGTCTCAGAAGTTCTGGAGAGGTGGCCAGGTCTATTTCTTGAAGAACAGGCAAGTCATTCCTTTTTTTTCCTGGAATTTAGTACATTTATTTACAATGCTTTTTCATAATAATCTTAAAGCAAACATTTAGCTACGCAAACGTAAGCATGTGAATATATTACTAAACCTAATTGGATGTGTACAAAGACTTTGTTGGTATCATTTCTTTGAGTTCACAGTATCTACGGTACCGTGAAAACGTGTTTGCCTCCTTCCTGATTTCTTATTTTTTTGCATATTTGTCACACTTAAATGTTTCAGATCAAACTAATTTTAATATGAGACAAAGATAACCCGAATAAATACAAAATGCGGTTTTTGAATGATGATTTCATTTATGAAGGGGAAAAAGCTATCCAAACCTACCTTTTAGCCCACTCTTCTTTGCAGAATTGTTTTAAATCAGCCACATTGGAGGGCTTTTGAGCATGAATGGCATATTTGAGGTCATGCCACAGAATCTCAATCAGATTTAAGTCCGGACCACTCCAAAACCTTCATTTTGTTTTTTTTAAGCCATGCAGGGGTGGACTTGCTAGTGTGTTTCGGATCATTCTCCTGCTGCATAACCCAAGTGCGCTTGAGCTTGAGGTCACATACTGATGGTCAGACATTCTCCTTCAAGATTTTCCAGTAGAGAACAGAATTCATAGTTCCATCAATTACGACAAGTCGTCCAGGTCCTGAAGCAGCAAAGCAGCCCCAAACCATCACATTACCACCACTATATTTGACTTATGGTATGATGTTAATTTTATGAAGAAGAGTGTTGTTTTACAGCAGATGTAAAGGGACCCGCACCTTCCAAATAGTTCAACTTTTGTCTCATCAGTCCACAGAATATTTTGCCAAAAGTCTTGGGGATTATCAAGATGTTTTTTGGCAAATATGGGACGAGCCTTTGTGTTCTTTTCGGTCAGCAGTGGTTTTTGCCTTGGAACTCTTCCATGGATGCCATTTTTGCCCAGTAGTGTTCTCACCAGGATTTTTTTGCAGCGTAGGGTTAATGACCGGCCAAGGGTCCGGGGGCCGCCTAGACCCTATGCGGGGTCCAGGGGTAGTGCCCCCGTGGGGGACCCGGGGGAGCAAAGCCCCCCCGGAAGCTCTGGCATTTTGGCACATTTGGAGGTGTTTATTTTTCAATTTTGAGTGTCCCGATTAATGATATCTTGGCAGTTAATAACCTTTTGCACAGGGCCTTGACACAATATTCAAGTTCAAGGAAACTCACAGCGAGAGAACTTAACTTCACGAACCTCTTCTGTATGACTGTTCAACACTAAGGATGATCTGGCAATCAGTTTTCTCTATGCTTCCCTCATCCTCCATTCTTCTTTCTGTTTCTAGAGTCAGGCAAGTCCATTCTGAGATATCGTTCTCCCATCTTTTTCTTTGCCTACCAAGTTATTTTAAGGAAACAAGGAACCTATTCTAAGTGTGATCTGGTCTGAAGGCCTGCAAGTGCAACCAATAATATTGAATGCAAGACACAGTTGCAGAAAGCCCACTGAACTTTATTCTTCTGAAGAATACAAACAAGTTCTCACCATTACAATGTACATACAGAGCATAAGGAAATTGTCTGACTGACTATTCACCAAATGAAATGGTGAACCCAAACTATTACTATTACAAATTGTGACAAATGTACAACTGCACTAATGCCCTTTTATATTTACTTTACATCATTACCTATTGTAACATTTTGCTAAAGTCTCACATTCAGGCGCCAGGGCGAAATACGCTGCAATATTCCCACGCTTGGATGCTGACATGTTTCCAAAAAAAATCGCCAATGAAATACACTTAGCCGCTGCCTTACGCCTTCTGCAGGCTGCGCGGAATGTGAAAAAAAAAGTTACAGTTTCACATAGGGCCAGGTAGGTTTGGACAGCTTTTTTCCCTTAATAAATGAAATTATCATTTAAAAACTGCATGTTGTATTTACTCAGGTTATCTTTGTCTCATCATAAAATTAGTTTGATGATCTGAAACATTTAAGTATGACAAATATGCAAAAAAGGAAAAAAATCAGGAAGGGGGCAAACACTTTTTCATGGTTCTGTATATGAATACAAGCACATGAACTGGTTGTTGTATTTGTATTGCATTTGTTTTCTTCAGATTTGTCTGGAGTTCACACATGTACACCAAGAGTCCACCAAGGACCTGTTGGGGACCTTAAGAGCTGCCCTTGAGAAGTTCACCCCTAAATGGAAACTAATAATAATAATAAATGGAAACTACAGTCATGCACAAGTAACTTCACAGAGTGCTTAACAAAAGTATTGTTTTCTTTCCATTCTCCAAAAAGAGTCATCCGACTTCACGCTTCATCGCAGGCAAGCAGCTGTGGAAGGTCTTCCCATTTTTCTATGGGAGAGTACAGACAAGCTTTTCCTGACATGCCTGGTGAGTACAGCTTGGATGCCCCTCAACTTTCAGTAGTGTTTTGTGTAGAAGAGAAGAAGCTGTACACAAATTGACATCACACTTTATTTTGGCTAGTTTTCTACAGTGCGTTCCAAATTATTATGCAAATAGGATTTTAGCCCGATAAACATTTATTTTTCTGTTTTTCGACAAAACTCTTGGCTGGTATTGTGCCTTCTGTCTGTTTATATCACTGACATTAATATCAAACATGTGTGATAAGTAATTCTCCAGCTAGGCACAAATAAAGGAAAACTACTTAGTTGGGTTGTTCCACATTATTAAGCAAGTCACAGGTTTCTTGTAGTATTGGGTAATATAAATATATTTTTATAGATTAAACCTCTGAAATACATTGCCCGTCCAAAAAAAAAAAAGTTACACTAATATTTAGTTGAACTGCCTTTAGCTTTGATTACGGCACACATTCGTTTTGGCATCATTCTGATAAGCTTCTGCAATGTCACATTTATTTCCGTCCAGAGTTGCATTAATTTTTCACCAAGATCTTGTATTGATGATGGGAGAGTCAGAGTGCTGCGCAAAGTCTTCTCCAGCACATCCCAAAGATTCTCAATGGGGTAAAGACCTGGACTCTGTGGCGGCCAAACCACATGTGAAAATGATGTCTCATGCTCCCTGAACCACTCTTTCACAATTTGAGCCCGATGAATCCTGGCTTTGTCATCTTTGAATATGCCCGTGCCATCAGGGAAGAAAAAATCCATTGACGGAATAACCTGGTCATTCAGTATATTCAGGTAGTCAGCTGACCTCATTCTTTGGGCACATAACAGTGCTGAACCTAGACCTGACCAAGTGCAGCAACCCGAGATCATAGCACTGACCCATAGGCTTGTACGGTGGCACTAGACATGATGGGCGCATCACTTTATCCGCCTCTCTACTTACTCTGATGCGCCCATCACTCTGGAAAAGTGTAAATCTGCACTCATCAGACCACATGACCTTCTTCCATTGCTCCAGAGTCCAATCTTTATGTTCCCTAGCACATTGAAGCCTTTTTTTCCAATTAGCCTCACTGATAAGTGATTTTCTTAAGGCTACACAGCTGTTTAGTCCCAATCCCTTGAGTCCCCTTCATTTTGCGTGTCGAAATGCTCTTATTTTCACTATTAAACATAGCCGTGAGTTCTACTGTTGTCTTTTAATGATTTGATTTCACCAAACGTTCAAGTGATCACCGATCATGATCATTCAAGATTTTTTTCCGACCACATTTCTTCCTCGAAGATGATGGTTCCCCACTATCCTTCCAGTTTTTAATAGTGCATTTGACAGTTCTTAACCCAATTTTATTAGTTTCAGCAATCTGCTTAGATGTTTTCTTTGCTTGATGCATGCCAATAATTTGATACTTCTGAAACAGATTAACATCTTTTCCACGACCACAGGATGTGTCTTCCGACATGGTTGTTTAAGAAATGAGGAGCTAATCACTGCATCAGTTAGGGTTAAATAACTTGTTGCCAGCTGAAACATAATCATCCATGCAATAATCATATCCCCGAACGGGGATATTATGGTTTCGCCACACCCGCTGCCGCGTACGCCGCAGCGTCCGCAGATTTTAGGCGTTAGCGTGATAACTCACAAAATATTTCACATTGGCTTTTCCTTTTTAACATATGGGTAGATATAGTACAGAGGATGAACTCATTAGATTTTTGGCAAGTATGAGCTCCTAGGTTTGCCACCAGGTGGCGCTTTATATTGAAAAAAAATCAGGTTTTTTGCATATCTGGAACAATAAGTTAGACAGACCTCAAATTTGGCTGATATTGCAGGTCTAGTAAAGCTCTATACACAACATATAAAACCTTCATTCTAAGGTTCTAAACATTGACACTAAACTGCACGATGTGTCAAAAATATATGTTTTTTGGCCATATCTCTGAAACTGTTGGTTTCACTAGTAAAGCTCTGTACACAACATATAAAACCTTTGTTCTAAGGTTCTAAACATTGACACTAAGCGGCATGATGTGTGAAGTTCTAAACATTGACACTAAGGGACAGTATATGTAAAAAATTTATGTTTTTTGGCAATATCTCTGGAACTATTGGTTTGACTGACCTCAAATTTTGTCCATGTTTTAGACCTAGTTTAGCTCTGTACACAGCATTTTACATCTTTCCTCTGGAGTTAATACATTTGTTAACCCTTGTGTGACCCCTGGACATTTTTGTCCATTTCAGAAAATTCAAAACTCCCTCACAGGCAATCACCCTCTTCACGGGAGTTAATTTTTGGTGAGGTGGTGTCATTCTGGTTGATATTTCAAAATCTCAACTTTCAGCACGGAAATCCATTATTTGACCCTGTAATGCATTTTTATCCCATCCATGACCCTTCAAGTGGACAAAAATGTCAATTTTCTAGAAAGTGTCTAACAAAATGTCATAGGGGGGTGATTTTTGGCAAGGGGGGCTAATTTTGCGTTAAATTTGAAAATCCCAACTTTCAGCATGAAAATCCATTATTTGACCCTGTAATGCATTTTTATCCTATCCATGACCCTTCAAGTGGACAAAAATGTCCACGTCATTTAGCCATTTGTAAATGTCGCTATTTGTACTTATTATTCTCAAAATCTTTGAGGTGACTCATATTGAGTTACACTAAATCACGTTTGGCATGAATTTCAAGATTTTAACCCCTTCCAGGCCATTTTGAACACATCTGGGTGCTGTTTCTGTAGAGGGCAAAATGGACATTTTTGTCTACTTGAAGGCTCATGGATGTAACTTTTTTTGAAGGGTAACACAAGGGTTAATTGATTGTCTTACCTGAGGTGTTCCACCCTACATTTATGTAGAGTACTGTAAACCCATTACTTTTTCACAACTTTGTGGTACCTAATCTGATGACATGAAATTAAATGGCAGCAAATTAGCCCATATCTCAAATGTGTAATTAAATGGCAGCAAACATTTACAACATTTACAATATTAATAAAGGTCAGTTATAATTAATACAAAACCTACAACATGATATGTGATATTTCACAATTTATCTAACATAAAAAGTTAAGTACATTTTATTTCTTTTACAATTAGAAACACAATGATTCATTCTGAAAGAGTTTGACATTGTTTTGGTGTTATTGAGTTTCACTGCAGCTGTACAAAAGTAGGTTCGTGATCACTAAAATAAGTGCACAAAACACCACTTTTGTAGACTGTACACTGCCTTGAGTATATGTGATCAAGCAAGCTGCTGTTTGCTTGAACAAAAAATGTTGCTTCCCTTATGATTTGTTGGAAGGGATGAAGTGCATCAATTTGAATAACATCTGGCTGGGCTGAGATGTCTGAGTTAAAGTCACCAAGATAGCGGTTGGGACATCAGGAGGTAGGCTCTGTAAAAGCTGTCTCAGGTGTCTTGTCAGCAAGCTGGCTGATACAGATGGTGAATGGTACACACCAACTACACAGAGGTTTCCAACCTGTACTGATAGAGACTCTATTCCTTTAGTTTGTGGTGTAGGGTGTTCTGTATGTTGTGGAAGGTGGTCCCTCATGTATATGGCTATCCCACCTCGTCCTGAGTCACCCTGCCTATCACAGCGTACTGGGTCTTTGAAGCCTGGTAGAGCAACTGTAACACTGCTAATCCTTCTGGAAAGCCAGCTCTCTGTGAACACCAACACATCAGCTGCCATCAGTTCTGGGTGATTTTGCACATCTAGAAGATGTTTTTTGATGGAATGAATGTTGTGTGCAACGAGTGTCAGTTTCACTGCAATATTTTCATTCAGTAGCAGAGGCATTGATGACACATCTGCATGGGGCATGCTTGTCAGTGACTGTGTTACTTTTGGGTCACAGTACACATATTGCTCCGCAAAGTCTTTGAGATATAACCCTGCTATGCTGCTGACTCGGCTCATGGCAACATATCCCATACCTGCAAGGAATGTATTTTTCTGCAATATAGCTGCTGATGACAGCGTCATTCCTTGAGTTTTATGTATGGTACATGCCCACGCCAGTTTCAATGGATATTGGGATCTGGTTATTGATGAGCCCTCAAACCTAAACTGTTCAGCATGTAGTTTTATCATCACAGTGTCAGAACCAATGCTACGTGGGTTTTGCTGCCGAATGTTCCTACCAACAGCTTCATCATCAAACTTAACACAGATTGCTTCTGGCTGGTTGCGCGGAAGCTTTCCTTGAATAATCTGTGTGACTGTTCCTAGAACTCCGTTGGACAGGCCATCAGCAACATCCAGATTTGTAGTCAACATTACCCTTGCATCAACTACAATTTCAAAATGAGCTGTCAGCAGAGTATTGCCATGAGCTACAGGGGTCTTTCTCTGTTGTCGCACATTGCCTTTCACCATGACATCTGCTGCTGCAATGGTAATAATGTTTTGACAAACATTATGCAGCATCTCCATGTTGAAGGTGTTCAACTAAAAAAAAGGAAAAAAGAACATTTACATGATTTATGTCTGATCTTATTATTATTATGAAATAATGCAGTTGTTTTTGTTTTTGTGTTATTTGAGGTGACATGCATTGTTATGAAATTACAACACAGTGGCATTTCCATAATGTAATGTACTCAACATATCTTATGTTGCTCAGCCAAACCACTATTTTGAAGTATACTTGTAAGTACATGTATTCTTTACATATAATGTTATTTTACAGTCTTAAAATTGAACGCAAATGGCCAGATTCATAACAAAAACATACTCCGATTAGTGAGGTTTTTGGATGATTTATGTGCATATAAAAAAAGTTAAAAGTGATGAGAGTGATGATGTAATGTACATCTTAAGAATACATTAGACACAAGTTGTACCTCAGCATTCCTGGTGAAGATATGCAGCACGTCCTTAGGTATATCCACATCAGGTGTGACTCTGGATGACAGCAAGCTGTAGTCCTCTTCAGAAATCGGATTGGTTTTGTCCCTAACCCTCAGCCTAGTGTATAAAAACAAAATGTATAATTCAGTTAAGGAATTTCACCTTTTTCCTAGTTTAAGCCATACAAATTTGATTCTCTGTTTTGCATCTGCACGCGGGTAGGTTTTTAGCTGATTTTTTTTTTTTTTTTTAAACATGCAAATAGATCTATTTTAACATTTCTCTGCTCAGCCATTTCAGTGTAGTACTCATGACTGTATATCTGTGATATTTATGTGTATTTTTGCCTTCTAAACAACCTTGTGTGTGTGTTTCATTTTTCTGGCTGCATGGTAGGTTTTCAAATTTCTCAGGACGCAAATCAGTCAAATTTGTATGGCCTTAGAAGTACATGTCATATTAACAATAAAACTAATGCATTGTAACAAAAGCACATTTTTTGTGAAGCTATTTTTTAGCAAGATAAAGAAACATATTTTCAGTTTGCTAAAACACGTGGTGTTATTTTATTATTATTGTGAAAGCTAAATTTGGGATTTTACTATGAACAGAGAGTGAGATTATTTTGATTCTACCAAAATAAGATGAATTATCCATGCTGATTACTAAAAATTAGTGATCTATATAAAATAGATACTGATGAGAATATTGGGACAAAGAATTGTTACTGGCCTGTTAAGTGCCATGGCATATGGCTGGTCATCCTTTTGGCGCATTATTTCTGTGAGACTCCATATGGTAAATCTGCTCCATGGTGACTCGCATATCTCAGCCTGGTCATCCTTGCAAAGAGCCGAGTCTCCTACTGGTGGAATCTGGTAAAAGTCACCAACTGCGAGGATACTGATACTGCCAAATGCTCCATTGCTGCGCTTGATCTGCACAAGCCGCTCACTCATTGTGTGGAGCATCTTCTTTCCCACCATAGACACCTCGTCAATGAGGCAACCTGGAACATGCTTCAGCAGAAACTGAAGCTGTCCAGCTTTACTCCTTTAGGGGACTACTTGTAGGAAGGCTAGTGAGAGATTCTGTGGGGGTCTGCACATGTACTAACTAGTTTTATTATTCTTCTCGCACTTTTGCAGTTTTGCATCAATTATTTTAATGTTTTGTGTTTTGTCTCTTGTTTGTTCAGTTAGTCTGAAATTTTGTGTTTTGCTGCTGCCTACCCTGAGCAGGTCTCTCTTGTTAATGAGACCCTGGGTCTCAATGAGATTTTCACCTGTATCAATAAAGGTTAATAAATAAAATAATAAAATGATGACAATTTGCAGATGTTTGTATTTTGCATGAACTGTTGTCAGCAAATCCTCACCTAGAGCATCATACTTAGATGATGCTCTCATTCTGCTTGTATTCACTTGAATGTTGAACGCTGAGTGCATTGTCTGGCCACCGATGTTGAAGGCTGCTGTGCCAGTGTAAGCCACCAGTAGTACTGTCACCTCATGAGGCCTGTCAGTGAGATGTGTCAATAGTCTCTTTGCCTCATACTGGAGTGCTTTTATGACATGGGACTTGCCAGTTCCTGCACCTCCAGTCAGAAAAATATGAAAGGGCTTTACATTTTTCCCAACAGCTTTTTTTAAACACCATTTGCGCACTTCTGTGAATATCTGTCTCTGTTTGGTGTTCATCTGTTGCAGCAGGTGGACAGCTTCATCATGATGCATACCAGGTACCACTTCAGTTGTTGTCACTGCTGTACCAGAAGAATCATGTCCATCAAGGGTGACATCCAGGTCTGGTAAAGCGCCAAGCTGATCATCATCATCCTCATCTTCAGCTGTTGTAGCTTGCGACTGGAAATTATTTACAACACATATTAAAAAAGTTGTATATATGTGTACAATGATTTTTCACTAAAAATCATTTTTCACTGACAATAACATTTATATACATTTATTATAAATAATAAGACCATGAATAAAAGTAAACTGTCAAGATACCAGAGAATTTTCATCTTGTCTTAGTTCTTCAGCATTTGGTGCCACATCAGCCCATGCATCATCTGTCACACCCTGCTCCTGCACCATCTGCCATGCATCATCAATGACATCAGCATTATGCTCATATCTAGATCTGTTTAAGGAGATGATCTCCTTTACAGATCTTTCCCCCTCCTGTGTATGCACTTCACCAGATGCATAGAATGTCTCATATGTCTGATCATCTGGCTTCAGTCTGTGGCTTCAATGGGGCAGGAACAAGCGCAGGAGATTGCAGTATGTTTCTCTGCATCTTTTTCCTTGGATATGCGCATATACCATATAATGCATGGATGTTGTCTCTTTGCAACAGTGCCTCTGCCATCTTGGAGTTTTATGAGCTGCCTATGGCTACCAGTACCTTCCTCTACATCACTGTCATCTTCTTCTCTTCTGCCTCCCTTGTAGATGACTTTGTACTCAGCTAATAATTCTGCGAGACAGAGATCAGATAGCGATGCTGGACGTGCCCAGTATCTATCAAGGTCAGATACTTGAAAGATATCTGTTGACTCAGCATTACGATCTGCAAGTCGCCTGAGCATATTGAGTGGAAGTGTCATTCTGGAGTGAAATAAACACCAATGAAGACGTTAGCTTTCTCATTGCATATGATATATGCCTTTTTTTTTTAATTTTTATTATAAACACTACTAGTAGTCTATATAATATTATGCACAGATAATAAACATTTGGTCTATTTCCATAAATTTGATGGCGTACTAAATATATTATCATACAAATCATGCACCACCAAAATGTATAGTTCTGTTACATTATTACACAGTTGCTAAGATTGGGGTGTAATATAAAAAAAAACATGTTGAGCCTGTATGCGCAAATGTATTTATTGATATGGTCAATTCTGTATCACCTGGTAGCATGCTCATCAGACTGTATCCATCTGGCTTCCCTGCTGCAGTGTTTCAGCATTATGCCGGTGGCTCTCCATATGGCCTCCATGCTGCTGACCTCACGGTGTGTTAGGTAGACTCTGCCATCTTGCGTAACTCTGCTAGAGCACTGACATTGCCTTCTCTTGCCTCACGTTGAGCGGCTTTCAACAATTCCCCCTCTTCACTCTCTTTCTATGATGTAAGAGAGAATATAAGCTGTACAGCTGTATGCGTCAACCGCATACTGAACGTCAATGTTAGCATTCCATGCTTCTAGCAGGTGTGGATTATACTGGTTGACCCTGCATTCTTTTGGCTCCCTCTTCAGCACAACTGAAACTTTTTTGGCCTGGCTGCACAATGCTTCCTCAAACTCTGCTTGTGTTATGTTGGCAGTTTGTAGCACACTGACAGCTGTATCAGTTGGCTCAGCATTATTCAGGGCTTCCCAAAACTTCTCCAGCCTCAACTAACAAAAAGTGGGATAATGGGAAAACATAATTATGATTTAGTATTGATTGATAATAATTGATACATTTATAACTGTTAAAATTGATACAAAGAAACTGGCTCATAGCCAGTTGTTTTCAGATTGTGTTACCCGGTACTCTCAATGGAGGATTGTCAAATCCTCCATTGTAAGTAATCAAAATCAGAACTCCATCCAATTATATGCCAACCACCATAAAATATATTTTGCTTTAGATAAGCACAATGTCATGTACCGGTAATATTCATATTTGCACAGGATTATAAATAGAGAACATGAAAATACCTTGGATTCTTTAAGCCATTGTGCTTCATGTGTACCAGGAGGTGCACTGATTGGGCAGCATATAAAGGTTCTCAGCGATGATGGACGCGGGAAGTTAAATCGGCAAGTTCGTCTACCTTTTCTGCATGTCTTTGAGTGATTTTTTTTCTATGCATTTGGATTGTTGACACTTTTTCATGTAATCCTGGTTCTGTCTCTTCATTGGGCATTTTAACATAACATAACATAACATAACATAACATAACATGAATGGCGAGAACAGGCCGTTCAGCCCAACTAGGCTCGCCAGTTTCTTTGTACCATCGTGAATATATCACTTCAGATAACTCAATGACTCAATGGTATCTAACTTTAAGTCAAGCCTGCTCTTGAAAACTCCCAAGGTCTCTGCCTCAACAATGTGGTCAGGCAAGCTGTTCCACACCGAAATTACTCTTTGGGTGAAGAAATATTTCCGAATATCAGTGCTAAATTTACCTTTTGTCAGCTTCCATTTGTGACCCCGAAGTTCTACTAACAACACTTGGTTGAAGGAATCCTACATAATTCACTTTGTTAATCCCTTTAACATATTTAAAGACCTCAATCAGATCACCCCTTAGTCTCCTTTTCCTAAGACTAAAGAGATTAAGGATCTTCAGCCTTTTCTCATAGCTTTCATATTTAATACCCGGAATTAGCTTCGTGGCTCTTCTCTGAACTTTCTCTAAAGCCTCTATGTCTTTCTTAAAGTATGGTCCCCAGAACTGTACACAATACTCTAGATGTGGTCTGACAAATGTGTTGTACAAATGAAGCATCACCTCCTTGGATTTGAACTCAATACTTTTGGCAATGTATCCCAGCATCCGATTGGCTTTTTTTAACTGCTACGGCACAATGGCTAGAGCCTGCGAGGGTTTGGTCAACAATCACTCCCAGATCTTTCTCTTGTGGAGCACATTCCAGTTTAAAACCTCCCATGAAGTAATCCCGTCTAATGTTTTTATTACCTACATGTACTACTTTACATTTCGCTACATTAAATTTCATTTGCCACATTTCTGCCCAATTCTGGATTCATCCAAATCATCCTGAATCACTTTAGTGGACTCTAAACTATTTGCCAAACCTCCCAATTTAGTATCATCTGCAAATTTCACTAATCTGCTCTCAATATTCCTATCAAGGTCATTAATGTAGATGAGGAACAGCAGGGGTCCCAACACCGATCCCTGGGGGACGCCACTCCCCACCCTACCTAGCTCAGATGAGATACCACTGACCACCACTCTTTGTGTTATGTCCTGCAACCAGTTTTGAATCCACTTCAGAATACCTCCTGTAACTCCAATGGAGCTCATTTTAAAAATTAGTCTCTTATGCGGTACTGTGTCAAATGCTTTCTGAAAATCCAAATATATGATGTCATAAGCCCTGCTCTGGTCATAAGTCTTGGTGGCCTCTTCAAAAAATTCCAGAAGGTTTGTCAGGCATGACCTTCCTTTACGAAAACCATGTTGGCTATCCCTCAAGATATTGTTACGTTCAAGAAATAAGTCCAGCTCATCTTTTATGATAGATTCCAATATTTTGCATGCAATGCAAGTTAAACTGACTGGTCTGTAATTACCTGGCTCAGTACAGTCCCCTTTCTTATATATTGGTATTATATTACCCTGTTTCCAATCATTTGGTATTTCTCCAGTTTCTAAAGACCGTCTAAAGATGGCGGATAGCGGCTTAAAGATGATCTCACTAACTTCCCTGAGCACTCTAGGATATAAGCCATCAGGACTCGCCGCCTTATCTGCCTTTAGTTTATTTTACGTGAGATATATTTATCAACAAATGCAGAGACCTCCATGTCTGTTGCTGGGTCACTCTGTTGCAACCGAGGAGCATCCTTCACCCAAAAGAGAGCATGCACATGAGGCCAGCCTCTTTGCTGAAACTATATCTGGAAAAAATGGTCTGTGACTTCACCCAGCATGTGACAATCAGCCAGAATAAGGTCTTTCATCAGATGCTGGACACGTTTGTCAAACATAAGAGCAGCCACAACAGGATTGCTGTTGATAATCTGGCAATGCTGTGTCCAGTCTATGTCTTGTGGAACCTCTTGTTGTTGTAGTGTCAAAATAGCCTGCACTGTCTCAGGCCATCGTCGATCCGCAGCAGAGAAACTACAGAAAAACGTGGGTATACCCAGTTGCCTGACCATGGCACACAAGTCACGCATGGCACCCTGCCAGTAGGGTGCAGATCCTCGTACGTGGTTTAGGTACTTGTAGCCATGGTTCCTCTGTGTGATGTTCTGCGGGTGGTTTGGCTCTAACATCTCACTAACAGAGACGTCTCCAGAGCTGGGATGAGCTCCTTTACGCAGACTTATCTTGGCTGATGACAACACTTCCTTTAGTTCCTTGAGATATTGTTAATGGAACACATACTCAATATTTTGAGCGAATTTAAAATTGCTCGACAGAAGACGAACTTTTACGTACTGGCTAAATGTCAGTCTTGTGTCTCTGTCTTCTTTGTATATATTCTGTCCATCAGGAAACAGTGTTGGAAAAGCATCTGCTTCCCTGTCCTCAACACATCCTGGTGTATTGCCCTCCGCTGGAGCTATACACAATATCTCATCCTCAAAGTGGTCAGCCACATGCTGCGCAAAGTCCTCTGGCTGGAGGCAGTACATCAATGGTGCGCTGATCTCTTCTGCTTCTTCTGATAGTATTGTTGATGGAAAGTAATGATGAAATGATTTGGCACATGTACATAAACATAACAGTTGCTTCAGACATTAGTTTTGATTTTACTAGGTATTGGCACAAAAAGTGGCAAGTTGACATTTCAGTGTATTTTATGTAAAAAGTAGAATAGAGTAGATAAGACAAGACTTAGTGTGCTACTTATGGTCGGGAAAAAAGAAACAGTATGTTAAGTAGATTTTATGACTTTCAACAAACATGCAGTATATGTTGTGTTCAGCATGACCTATTTTTATCATAATTTCATAGCATTGTAACCTAGTCTTTTTATATGAATGTTTTAACAATATATAATAATTCATTAACAGCAAAGAGTCAGTGATGGGCAGAGTGAGAATCTGGCTGCGCATAACCAGCAAGATATTATAAACAGTGTTCTTTAAACTAGAGAAAAAGTATCAGAAAGTTTTTGAGATTTTTTAGGTTCAACAACTCTTTTTTGAGAAAGACAGACAGAATAATAACAAAATAACTCAGCTGACTATCATTATAACAGAACCCAAAACTCAGAATACCTTCATCATGAAATGCTTCAGTATTTGCAGGATGATTGTTCCTGATCCTGGGCCCCATCACTGTCAGACACTCCTGAGGCTGTCCTGACCTGATCACTTGTGCCTGTGTCAAAAGCCATGTTTATAATATAGTCTGTGATAAATATGTTCTATTCGCTGTATGTTTACTAAAAACTTGAATTGTCAAAATTCAGCTCAGCCCTTCAGATTCTCTTTTTATGAATCAAGACAAACACCAGATTTTACCTTTTTCTTGTCCCAGAAAACATGTCCTCACTGCCACGTGTGCCACAGCTTCTACCAGGCTGCTCAATGCTCTGTTGGTCATCATCACATAGTTGTTGGTCATTGTCCTCTATGTTGTCTTTGATGAGACCGTTCACTTCAACATTGTCAACTGGATTAGGAGCCAGGGGTATATCCTCCTCATGTTGAATGTCTACATTATAATATTACAAAGACAATCACTAGAAAATGTGCTGCATAAATTTCATACAAAATGTAATAGTTGAACAACTAATAATACTCAAACAAACCTCTGTAACCTGGATGATTATGCTTCAGATGCAAGAGTGCTCTCCGTACCTTAGCAGTTCCTATCTGCTGATACAAGTGGCGCCCCTTATAACTCAATTTTTGCTTCAGTTTGACTTTGATCAGTCCAGAATCATCTACACATCTTGGTAGTGATGTTGCAATCCTTTTCAAGTCTGACTGGACACACACTACTTGTCCATGAATACCGCGTTGTTCTCCTTTAGGAAGGCTAGCCACTTTCATGAATGGTAACACTGGTGTCACTAGGAACCAATCAAGTGTGTTGAGGTCGTGCAATCCAGCTGGCATGTCTGCTGTTTAGTCTGTTACCATACATGGCTATGGATGGGATTTGTCCTTTCTTTAGATAGCTATGGCAGTATGAACAGATTCTTTTAGCATCTTTACTGATGTTACAGTTTTCCACAATTTCCTTGAATCTGTCATATGCTCCTATCAAAAATTTTACTGTCTGATCCCAGAACCTGATACAATAACACACAGAGCAAATGTATGTTGGCAGTGCAGAACAATTATTTCTGAAGGCTTCAATAGCAGCAGTCATATCCTGCTTCTGTAACTTTTTAGATTGCCTCCGTGTTTTGTCCTGTTCTTGTTTTGTCTGTCTGATTGTCAGGTTTTTTGTCGTCTTTTTCAGTTTCTTTTCTTTTTTGCACGATGAGAGGCCTCTCTCTCTCTCCTCCTGGTCTTGACCTCAGGATGTGTGCGCTGTGAGGCCTCTCTCTCTCTCTTTTCCTGGTCCTGACCTCAGGAGCAGCACATTGTGCAGCCCTTGTATGCCGTCTCTTTTCCTTAACCTGAGGTATGGCGCGCTGTGAGGCCTCTCTCTCTCTCGTCCTGGTCTTGACCTCAGGAGCAGCACACTGCATGGCCCTTGTATGCCGTCTCTTTTCCTTAACATCAGGATCTGCCCGCTATGAGGTTTCCCGTTCACGTTTCCTCTCCTTTACCTGGGTTTGGCTTTGCCATCTCCTTCGTTGTTCCTTTTTACGAGCTTGATGCTCCAAGGATGCACTTTGTTGCTTCTCCATATATTTGACTGTGGGCGTGTAGAACACAGTATCAGTGTGATGAGCGGAAGGAGTGGTAACAGTTTTCATCTCCTGCTGATTACTTGTTGTGATGGTGACTGGTGTTAACTTAAACTTGTTATCTGGATGTAGACCAAGCCGTTGTGCCAGCTGCTGTATGTATTGTCTGAGTGCATCCTGTGAGGCACATCTTATCAGAACAGCTGCACCATCTGCTACAGGCATCCCAGTTTGATCACGCGAATGAGAGTCATATATGAAATAGCCTAGTCTGGGTCCCAAGTGCATGATCATTGATGCAAATGCGCCATCAACTTGTCCAATGATCAGCATCATATATGGTGATGCTGCATTTGCCTGTTGTAGTGCATCACCTAATGTGTAAAAAGGAGCACTTGACAAAGCCAAAGAGAAAGATCCTGAATAGGTGTCATGAAACTGGATGTTGTATACTATGTTGTTGTGCCTTACAGATGTAGGCAAGTCAGATACCATCAGGTAGTTAAGCTGACATCTGTTAGCAGTATACAGGGCATCCTCTTGATAGACGATACTATCCAGATCAGCTGGAGTCCAGTGAAGAGGAGACTTTATTTGTGCTGTGACCAAACTTATCAGTGATGTGCAGGTGCACTGTCTGCTAGTGTTCCTCTCAAAAGAGATGGCTGCCTTGGTGAGTGGATCCCAGCACAGCACTTGTGATCAGTTGTGTCTCGGCCCTGTGAGTTAGCCATCATCTGCCGAGACTCTGCACGCCTCACTGTCTCACTCTTTCTCTTTGTGAGTGGCATCTTCTAATCTGCAAGTGTAGTATTACTTGTAATTCATTCAATCAATCAATTTGCAATGTTTAAAAATTCAGACACTCATTAGTTTATTGTAAGTATAAAACTAACAATCATGCCTTTTCTCCATAATAAAGTTTAGAGTTTTGTCCATTTTTCTTTGAAGTCCCCCAAGCCAGCACACATACTCATGAAATAAATTGCTGATTAAACGGTCAGAACATTCACACTGCAATGCAAACCTAGCAGTTCCCACTTCCGAGCTCACAACCTTATTTCAACACTTGTAAGGAACAAGTACAACTCACTAACTCAGTAATATCTGAATTCTGAAATATACCTTATTTTAACAGAACAGACATTCCACTTTCTGGGAAAATCAAACAATATATGCCTCCCTAGATTCAACAGAATGGTGATGAATGTACCAGTGGGTCCACCGAAATGCATGACCAGTTCACGTTTTAAACAGGAAAAAAACCTCGGCATTCGATTTTGTTGAATACAGTATACATTTAAATCCTGTAAATGTAATGGAACACTTCAGCCCGGTTTGGAACTCTTAACTATAAATCGCGTCATTTTCAGCTGCGCAATCATGCTCAACTTAGACGTGATACAACCAACCTTGCTGTTATGCATATGCTTGTATGCTCTCATGTTTGTCTAATAAATGCATTTCAGTTACTGTGGAACATTTAAACACTCGGGAATTGGATAAGAAACGAGCCAATCAATACATCATTACCAGGGAAGTTTCACGAGGGCGTGAACTATAACTGTGCAGTTACACAGATGAGCCTGAGTATATAGTTGAATGATTGGCTACCAACACCAGTACTTGAGTGGATGTAAGGAAACGCTGAATTTGTCAATGGAGGAATCTACGTGTAAATCCACGGTAGGGAACTACGTATTTTTTGTATGTGATGACTGTAATTGACAGTAGAATGTGAGAGAATCAATACCATGTTGAATTTTTTGGTTCAGAAAACTGATTTTTCTGAACCACTAATTGGAATATCGTTGGCTCACTATATTTAAAGTGGTTGCTACAGAGGACAACGATTTTTTCTGTTGCAAGAGATCATTTTTTTAAACTGCTGGATCAATACTATGGGAAAGGATATTGACCAGTTTGCATATCAGGCTTACCTGAGGAGTTTAATTCATGCAACACTTGAAAAACAGGGATTTGAGTGAACTTCTCCATATTTTAAACTGTGTTGGAGGTCTGCTTGCTTGTGAATATTCAATAACTGATCTGGGGGTGCCATCTAGTGATCGAGTACTGTAACTGCGTGCTTAAATTTGCCGTTCCATGTCCGTGGACATCTACATCTAAACAAAGGAGTTAATAACTATGACAGCATGCACAGGCTTTTAATAGCATGCATAGGCTATTAATGGCATATACACAGGCTGACAGAATTAGCATTAAAGGTCAGAGAAGGGTGAAAGAGCATCCTGATAGGAGGATTTGTCTTTCACTTCATCTTCATATCTTACCTCACCACTGCTTACACTGTGATACAAGAAACAGAACACTACCATCATACAAATTACATTTTGAGCATTTATTTAAACTTTATTTCAGGCACCTGGCCCATATCACACATACATACAAAAATACTAAATATAGAAGAAAAACAGAACAGGATAATAAAAACCTAACTAATAAAGAACTACATTTTAAAAACAAGATTAGCATAATGCCTCCAAAACGGACTGAAATAAAACGAATCGGCACGAACAAGGGTGTGGACAATGGAATTCTCAGAGCACAACAATCGGGTAACAAATGAATGAGACAGTTTACGTAACTTGGCGTCGAGAGTATCAGTCCTGTTACTGGCAAATAGTAAACTAGTGCTTGACTGCGTGCTCATCCCAAGTAGCAGCTTAAGGGCGCCATGATAAGCCACCCGTAGCTTAGACATAACGCCTACACTGTAGACAGACCAGATTTGTGCACAGTACAGAGGGGAGCAGTAACTTCCGAACAACATTCTCTTCACCTCAACTGAGCTATGGCGGAATCTGCGTATGAGCGAATTCGCTCTAGAATATATACTTCTAACCTGACCTTGGATTGCTGTGTCATCAGATAGGTCAGGTGTGATAAGATAACCAAGGTAGTTTACAGAAGAAACGTACTCTAAGGTGGATCCGTACAGCTTCAGTTGTGGAGGTGAGTTATGCAAGCGAAAGCGGTGACATGGGAAGAACATACACATGGTTTTCTTTTTTTTAAACAACATGTCAATGTCCGCTCCTTGAGCTCACAAAAGGTGAATTAACTTCTGCAGTGCTTTGACGGAGGGGCAAATAAGGCATATATCGTCCGCATACATGAGATGGTTAATCACAGTGGTATCCACAAAACAACCCAGTCCGTCCTTGACAATTCAACACTTAAGTCTGAAACATACACATTAAACAAAATTGGTGATAAAAGACTGCCTTGTGGCAGTCCATTACACGCAAAACGTGTCTGATAGGGTTAAACCCCAGCGGACAGAAAAGGACAAGGTATTGTACCACATAACAAGGAATCTCACTAAGTACATAGGTACACCACGATCTATGAGTTTCTTAAACAGTGTCCAGTGGTTCACCCTGTCAAATGCCTTCGAGGCATCTAAAAAACACACAAACACAGGGGAACCTCTCTGACGATAGTAGTGAATGATTTCCTTTAAGGCAAATACACAGAGGTCTGTACCATGATGCGATTTAAAACCGAACTGGTTGCTGGGAGAAAGTAAATATTCTTCGAGGCGCTTCAATAGGACAGATTCAATCAGTTTAGATATAGGACTCGCGATGGCAATGGGGCGGTAACTGTCTTTGCTAGATGCATTGCAGCTGGGCTTCTTTAGGATAGGAATAAGAACCACATTAAGGATAATAGGCGGAACATAGCCATGCCTAAGCATCGAGGTGATTAAAATCGAAAACAAAACGGGCAGTCGGGCCCCGGCATACCTAAGATGCTCACCCCCGAAAATTTCATGTGGCTATCTCCAGGACTTAGGAAGTTATGAAGACTGAAATATTCTGGAAAAATTATGCAAATTTGGAAGCATGAAATTTTGACCAACACCTATATACTTTATGGTCCTGTGACTCTGACTGCATGTTATATACATGCATGACTGCATGACTGAGATGTTATATATTGGACATAACTGTTTATTGTACTCAGCCCTCGATGTGTCGGTAAAATTTGGCAGGGGCTCATTAAATACACTACATTTATTGTTCAAAAAAAAATCAGCTGATTCTGATGGGTTCAGGCAGGAAATTTTTTCATTTTACATTGAATGACCCAACTTGAAGTTTTTCTGTTTGTGATGGAGTGCTGATTGAGGAGCACAATGAGACAGTTTTTTTCATGTTGAGTTTGAGGTGATATTGTTGTAACCGTGGGCAGATTGCTTTCATAATAGTAGTTAAGACCTCAGATGCCTCGTTCGTAGACCTAGTTAATGTATAAATCACCGTATCGTCAGTATAAAGTTGACAACCTGTCCCATGGTAACTTTCAGGTAAATCAGGTTAAAACCTCTTCCACTCCATTGTTGCCATCAGAGGGATCCTGGTACAGCTCTCAACTCACCTTAAAGCGAATTACATCTCCAAACGCGTTCCTATTTAGGTTTCCTAATTACTAAGTAAATGTTAATTTATTCAATTGCGAGAATCAATCCACAGCCATTTCCCCTCATCTTGCATTATTGTTCACTGCAACCATTATAAAGCATTTTTCCCATCCACATTAATGGTAGACCTGACATAAAACATCTTACGAAGCCTCTGAATTCCTGCAGCTCACAAAACTTTTTTTTTTCCTATGTTCAAGTCTGATCTGAGTTTTGTTACGCCTAAGAAAATCTTCCCAAAAATGCGGTTATGCAGACTCAGGTCTGCGTGTTAAGGCTGCTCATGTAAAAATAAAACTCTGTCTACAACCAATGACATTACCATAATACAGGTAAATACTGAACCTATTTCCGAGTAAGAATTGGGAAATAGATTGAATTAATTTACTGAACAAATGGGCTTTCAATAAGCTGCGTTTCCATTATCAATTAAGACATACAGCTTTGCGTCCACGAGGAAGGCTACAATATGAGATTGCATGGACGTTAGATAGCTGAAGTTTCTTGAAATTCCATCTTGAAGTAGAATGTAGCTAATGTAGTAATGTAATGTAACTGCTGCTGAAGGTGATATTTAGATAGGGTTTAGATTTCGCTTAATTAGATAATTGATGTTTCAGAAGCTAGACTGCAAAGACCTCATGAATGACTTGAAAGTTTGACCCATGGCATGCATATTAAATGATATTCTTTGGAGCGCTGAAAACATTAGGATTAAGTGCAATCTTAAAATAAATTAGGTTGCACTGCTGAAAAAAAAAAAGAACAGGCGACGGATTTCAGAGGAAGCACTGGCTTAATTGGTTGTTTTATTGTTATTATTTATTTATTTTCAGCATTCATATAATATCACTGTAATTTTATAATATTATTGTCAGTGTAGCCCTTCAGTGATCTGTCATTTCTTAACACTTTCTTAATAATCACGTGCTTAAATATTCGTCTTGAATATTCAGTAAATAAATTGAGTGATTACTACTCAAGCGATCTTGAACAGTAACAGCTTGACTGCAATTATGCATTTAAGGGTCAAAGGCTCACAGCAAGTGATTTGAATATCCCGGAACGCCGGCGTTAGAGCCAGGGGGACACTGGGCTTGAGGAAGGTAATATAAAGTCCACAGAGGAATGGGCCTGAGATTGATTCTTGTAGAATGCCTAAACGAATACGTTTAAAGGAGGAATTTTCCAAACCAATCTAAAATACATGGTCTCTGGACTGTGAATCACCCATCTTGAGACTTGGAACAAAAAGTTAGACTTCTGTAGCTTAGACAAAAAAAAATTGGCATGGTTTACGAAGTCAAGTGCCTATTTCAGGTCAAGGTCAACTGCTCCTATGACATTTTCCCCATCCAGCAATGTCTTCACATTTTCAAGGAGGCAGAAGATGGCCATTTTCAGTTGAATAGCCTCACCTAAAACCAAAAAAGAGACATTACTGTATGCTATAGAGCATTGTACAGGACATCAATGTTAGAATTAATCAGAGGAGACAATACCATATTCAAAGCAAGACATTTTGAGAAGAGTGGAACTTAATCTCATGACATTTAAAGAATTAATTGATGTAAATCAGTTGACGCCTCCCCTGCCAGCTCATCTATCCTTTCTGTAAAAAGTTTGGACCGTATTTGAGTCACATTGGTCAGAATGCTAGAATGAAGCCAAATTTCGATCAGGCTAAGTTGTTGTTTGATTCCATCATTTATATAAATATTTGATTTCTTTTTGCAGTAATGCTTCTTATGTTTAATTGTCCACCCAAATTTCTCTTTAGAGTGTGAATTCCAAATCACTTTAGTGTGATTTACTGTTTAACCCCTTTGCGCAGAAGCCAAATCTGGCTATTTATGTGTGACCCTATGTAAGGCTTTATAATTCAAGATTTGTGCTTCACAGAGAGGGGGATAATGGCTTAAATGTAACAAGACACGTGTGGTATCTACAATTCCATTGAACGTCAGTTTGTTTTCATAATTTTAGTTCAGAGTAAGGGCCGCAAACACAAAAATCTTCATGAAAATTCAGCAATGAAATTATTAAAAAATACTGAGAATTTGAAAATAGCTGGGAGTTAAAACAATATATATCTGGGATCATTCACTCTTTCACCAGTAGTGTACTTTCTCTGAAAATGATATTCAAAATTATCTTCCATTTATGGAAGATAATTTTTATATACAACTTTACACTTTGCTAAATTAAATTTCATTTGCCACATTTCTGCCCAACTCTGGATTCTATCAAAATCCTCCTGAACAGTGGCGACTGGTCATTAGGGGCAGGTGGGGCACAGCCCCACCTGGTGTCACCAGAAAGGACCATAGGCAAATTACATTATTAATTCTCAAACATGACCGTATTATCTGATTAAATGTATTGTCTATACATTTAGCATAATTTTTTTAAATTGCATGGAATTTGTGTTTGGATTTAAGTTCATGTTTATTGGTCTCTGTTTTGCTGCTTCAGACCGACCTCCTGATATATGTCCGCATGAATGGGGCTAGCCCCCCTTACGCAATGTAATGTTTACGATACGTGTGAAAATATAAGTACGCATGCTCAGAGTGTTGGCTGTATTAGTGGAGGTAGCACAAATTTGCTGGTATGCGGGGCTGACAGCCCCAAGCCCCACTACAGCGTCATTTCATCAGGCATCATAGACATATACTGTATGTAGACGTCGCATGAGTGGTGGAGAGGCGTGCCTACCGGGCGACCATGTTAGTACAGGGTTAGAAGTATCAAACAATTTCTACAAATCATTACTCGCTGAATTTTCGACCGATTTCCAAGCGGTTTGATTTGTTATAAACGTAACACATTTAGCTATGATCCAGGATGCCCTGATACTCTAAAATGCCGGTTTTACTACCGAAATACAACTTCGTATTCACAACAGTCGAGCGCTTAAACTTAAATCCACACCAAAGATGCCAGATTTTTGCGCAGCATATGGATGCTGAACGAGATATCAATACCAGATCCCGCGGAATTACCTTTTGCTGGTAAGATTTAACAATAGATTTTGGACATATTTGTGTATTATAACATTATGTTGAGAGCTACTGTAACTATTTGTGCACCAGCAAAATGCTAGCGTAGCTAGGCTAGACTAGCCCTAGTCATGAAAGCTGAGGCTTTATAACAAATGAATCATAATTATAATGTATTTGTTATGATTCTAATCTGTTCTGTCATGATTCTGCCATGTTTGTTATGATTCTGCCATTCCCTGTTATGTTTATGATTATGTCTGGTTTTGCCATGTTCTGTTTAGTTTTTGCATTTTGCCATGTTTTCGTTTTTGCCATTCCCAATCCACTATTCTGTTAGATTCCGGTCCATGTCTTTGTTCATGCCCTGCATTGCACTTTGTCTCCCCTGTCTGGTCTTTTGTTAAGCTACAGCTTCTCCCCAGTCCTGCGTGTCTCATGCTTAGGTGATTTCATGGTTTCTGGGTTTCAAACATTCCTTCCAATCTCGTTTGCTTCCTTCACCTCTCTTTTCTGTTTTACTAACCAATACTAACAGTTTGTTATTTTTGTTAAAGTTACTAACCCAGACTAACATTGTATATAATACTAACTTACTAACGAGCACTAGGGATTGTATAGCTGCACTTACTAATTGATTAACAAGCTCTCAGCACTCGCCCTGTTCTAGTCTCCGCCTCTTGCCTGCACTTAGTCTTTGCTGCAATTCAGCAGATCCTCTGCACCTGCTCCACTCTGTCCTACCTCTCATTATCTGTGCACATTAGAACTCCCTAACCGGAGCTGTATGTTTTGTCATAGGTTGTCTCGTGTTCCCTGTCCGCGTTTTGGCTTTTGCCAATTTCATGTGATTAGGTTCTCCCTCATGTTCCCTCCTTTTGTAATTAGTCTGATCCTCATCACCTGATCCTAATCATAGCATGTGACTTCCCTTGAATGTATTTAAGCTGTCTTCTCACTGCAGTTCCCCGTCAGAACGTTTCCTCTTGCTTACCTGTGCTGCTCTCTTTCGCCTTGTATTCATAGTGTTAATCTTCTGACTGGACCGCCCGACTTACGATTTTTTGGCTCTGCTCTTTTGTACTTTTGTCTGCATCTGTTTCGAACCCTTTTTTTGCCCGACTACGAAGTTTTGTGTTTTGCTGCCCTGGTAACGGTTTGGATTTCGCCCTCTGGATTTTGGCTTTGCTTCTCTGACAAACCTGTGCCTGTGTACCGAACCTATTTTTGCCTGACCACGAGTACTGTGTTTGCTGCCCTGGTTTTTGATTCTGTTTTTGCCCTCCTGGATTGTGATTTTTTTGGCTTGTGGACTCTGTACGTTTGCCTTCTGCCCTGCGGGGGTTACCCCCCTCGTTCAATAAAGCCACTTTTACTGCAATCCTGTGTTCTCGCAACTGGTTCCAGAACGAAACCTCACAGTACGTTCTGACCAGTATGGAGCCAGCGAGTAACAAGCCTCTGCAAGCAGCAGTAGAGGAACAGGGTGCCCAGCTAGCACTCCAGCAGCAACAACTTCGGGCTATGATGCAGCACATGCAAGCCATGACGCACCAGATGGCCGACCTCACCCGCTCCTTGCAGATTGCTCAGACCGTCCGACCCCCCCCAACAGCCTGCCACCACCATGCCTACTCCTGTGCCTGTGCCCTCCTCTGCACCACCTGCTCCGATCCTCGAGCCACGCTTGCCTCCTCCCGAGAAGTATGACGGGAACCCGGGATCCTGCCGCGCCTTCCTGACCCAGTGCAAGCTGATCTTTAGCCTACAGCCTTCCACCTTCCCCACCGAGCAAGCAAGCGTAGCCTACATCATTACGCAGCTTACTGGGAGGGCTAAACAGTGGGCTACATCTGCCTGGGAGGCGGGATTACCATGTGTGCAGTCCGCCAATTTACTGGGAGAAGAGATGAAGCGTGTATTTGACCGCTCCAGACATGGTCATGAGGCTGGGAGGGAGATTCTTCGCATCCGCCAGGGGGGTCGTTCGGTATCTGACTACGCCATTGAGTTCCAGACCTTAGCCACTAACAGCGGGTGGCATGAAAGAGCCCTGTACGACGCCTTTATTTTTGGATTGTCCGAGCGTATCAAGGATGAATTATTACCTCGTGACCTACCTGAAAGTTTGGAACAAATTATTGAAATGGCTATCCGAATTGACTCACGTCTGGAGGAACGTCGACGGTCCGCCCACAGTGCCAGTACCCCCAAGCCCCCGGTGAAGCTTCCTCTCCTTCAACCGGAGAAGTCCAAGCCACCTCTCGACCCTGAACCAATGCAGTTAGGCCGTACCAGACTCACCGGCGAGGAGAGGGAACGGAGACGGAGGGAGCGGGCGTGCTTTTACTGTGGTAAGGAGGGCCATTACATCTCCCGGTGCCCAGTAAAAGGCAACAGAGGAGCACTAGTGGGCGTTACTCCTATTGATTACTCCTCAAGTAACCGCACCTGCTTCCCTATCTCCCTCAAGTGGGCGGGGGGAGGAAGGAAGACCACCGCTCTGATCGACTCGGGGGCTGAAGAGAACTTTATCGATCAAGATACAGCTCGTAAATGGTCTGTTCCCATCGAACAGGTTTTCCCTGATCGAGTGGCTAGCTCCATCAACGGCCAAAGCATTGCCCACATCACCCATGTTACCAGTCCTATAAAGTTACATATTTCTGGCAATCACCAGGAGTCCATAAGACTCTACCTCATCCAGTCTCCTCATGCTCCTGTTGTTCTTGGCCACCCCTGGATGGCCAAACATCTCCCGGATATTGATTGGGGGAGACACGAGATCAAGGGGTGGAGCCCCGGCTGCGCTGAAACCTGCCTCAACGATGCTCAAGTTCATGTTCCTGCTTCCCCTTCTGAGGAAATACCGAACCTGAAGAAGGTTCCATCTGAGTACCATGACCTCAAAGAGGTATTTTCCAAAGCCCGCGCCACCAGTTTACCCCCGCACAGACCAGACCATATGACTGCGCTATAGAGCTCAAACCTGGTACCATGCCCCCTAGAGGTCGTCTGTTTTCGCTGTCCAAACCAGAAACATTGGCCATGGAGAAATACCTCAGCGAGTCTCTCGCAGCAGGGATCATACGCCCCTCTTCTTCGCCTGCTGGGGCTGGATTTTTTTTTGTGGGCAAGAAGGATGGGTCCTTGAGGCCCTGCATTGATTACCGGGGTCTTAATGATATTACGATCAAGAACAGATATCCGTTGCCCCTAATGAATACCGCCTTCGACCTCCTTCAAGGAGCCAAGATCTTCACTAAGCTGGACTTACGCAACGCTTATCATTTAGTCCGCATCCGTGAGGGTGATGAGTGGAAGACTGCGTTTAATACCCCTACCGGCCACTGGGAGTATTTGGTCTTACCGTTCGGGCTTACTAACGCCCCAGCAGTCTTCCAAAATTTAGTCAATGATGTTCTTCGTGACATGATTAATAAGTTTGTTTTTGTTTATCTCGATGATATCCTGATTTTTTTTCCAAATCACAGGAAGACCACGTTCACCATGTGCGCCTAGTGCTCAAGCGACTGCTGGAAAACCGCCTGTTCGTCAAGGCAGAAAAGTGTGAGTTCTCCGTCCACACCACCTCTTTCCTGGGATACATCATTGCCCCTGACACCATCCAAATGGACCCGGCTAAGATCGAGGCTGTCATCAACTGGCCCAAACCAACTGATCGTAAGTCCTTACAACGTTTTCTGGGGTTTGCAAATTTTTATAGAAGATTCATCCGAAATTACAGTTCTGTGGCGGCTCCCCTCACCGCACTCACGTCAAGCAAGGCCCCATTTCAATGGTCTCGAGAAGCAGAACGGGCTTTTACTGACCTCAAAACTCGTTTCACTTCTGCCCCCATACTAACTATTCCTGATCCCTCTCTTCAGTTTGTGGTCGAAGTGGACGCCTCTAACGTGGGTGTAGGGGCCATTCTCTCGCAAAGATCCTCCAAAGACGGAAAGATTCACCCCTGTGCTTACTTCTCCCGTCGCCTCAGCCCTGCGGAGAGAAACTACGATATCGGCAATCGGGAACTACTAACGGTCAAGTTGGCATTGGAGGAATGGAGACAATGGCTGGAGGGAGCCGAACTGCCGTTCCTGGTCTGGACCGACCACAAAAACCTAGAGTACCTCCAGTCTGCCAAGAGGTTGAACCCCCGACAAGCCAGGTGGGCCCTATTCTTTTCTCGATTCAACTTCCACCTTGCCTATCGCCCCGGCAGTAAGAATGTTAAACCTGATGCTCTCTCTCGATGCTTTGAAACGGACAAAGATCCACCCAGTTCAGACACCATTCTTCCTAAGGAAACTTTCATCAACGCTGTTAATATGGATATTGAAACTGAAGTGAGGAATGCTCAAGATGGTTCTGCTGCTCCAAGTGCCTGTCCTGAGAACTGTCTTTTTGTGCCTGTCAACTTGCGCCCCCGAGTCCTCGACTGGGGGCATGCCTCTAACCTCTCGTGCCACCCAGGTATCCGCCGCACACTGGATTTCATAACTCGTCGCTTCTGGTGGCCCAACATTAACGAGGACGTCCAAGGTTATGTTTCCGCCTGCTCGGTCTGTGCCCAAGGAAAAGCATCACACCAACCCCCTCACGGCTTATTACAACTTCTGTCCACTCCACACCGCCCTTGGTCACACATAGCCTTAGATTTTATCACCGGTCTTCCCCCTTCCAATCACTACACCACCATCCTCACCATTGTCGATAGGTTTTCTAAAGCTGTTCATTTCATCCCCCTCACTAAGCTCCCCTCCGCTCAAGAAACTGCCACACTCATTATCCAACACGTCATCAGACTTCACGGCATCCCCACTGACATCACTTCTGACCGCGGCCCACAGTTCACAGCCAAATTCTGGAAATCATTCTGCAAATCTCTTGGCACTTCTGTCAGTCTTTCATCCGGCTTCCACCCACAGACTAACGGCCAGACCGAGCGGGCAAACCAATGCATAGAGACTGTATTAAGATGCCTTTGTATGAAAAACCCCTCCTCCTGGAGTCATCAACTTCCATGGGCTGAATATGCCATAAATAGCCACACCTCTGCTGCCTCCGGTCTCTCCCCATTTCAAGCATGCCTCGGCTACCAACCCCCTTTGTTTCCCTGCCAGGAGGAGGAAGTAGCTGTCCCGTCTGCTCGTGAGTTCATGCGCCGCTGTCGGCGAACCTGGAGGACCACTCGGGAAGCGCTGCTCAGGTCGGTAGCCCGTATGAAGGCCCGCGCCGACAAGAAACGCATCGCCGCTCCATCGTACCGACCTGGGCAGCGCGTATGGTTATCCTCTAAGGATATTCCCCTAAGGGGAAATGGGGGGAAACTCTTCCCTAAATTCCTGGGTCCCTTTTCAATTGAAAAAGTTATTAGTCCCACTGCTGTTTGCCTCCGTCTTCCCCTGTCCATGCGCAGAATTCACCCTACTTTTCATGTGTCCCAGATCAAGCCTGCTGTAACCCACCCCCTGTCTTCTGGTCCTGATCCCCCACCACCCGCCCGCATCATCGACGGAGGCGAGGCATTCACTGTGCGAACATTGTTGGACTGTCGTCGACGAGGTCGCGGATACCAGTACCTCGTCGACTGGGAGGGCTACAGTCCTGAACACCGTAGCTGGGTCCCTGCATGCCACATCCTCGACAAAAGCCTAATCACAGACTTCCATGCTACGCACCCCAGACCAACGAGGTGAAACGCCAGGAGGCGTTTCTTAAGAGGGGGGGTACTGTTATGATTCTAATCTGTTCTGTCATGATTCTGCCATGTTTGTTATGATTCTGCCATTCCCTGTTATGTTTATGATTATGTCTGGTTTTGCCATGTTCTGTTTAGTTTTTGCATTTTGCCATGTTTTCGTTTTTGCCATTCCCAATCCACTATTCTGTTAGATTCCGGTCCATGTCTTTGTTCATGCCCTGCATTGCACTTTGTCTCCCCTGTCTGGTCTTTTGTTAAGCTACAGCTTCTCCCCAGTCCTGCGTGTCACATGCTTAGGTGATTTCATGGTTTCTGGGTTTCAAACATTCCTTCCAATCTCGTTTGCTTCCTTCACCTCTCTTTTCCGTTTTACTAACCAATACTAACAGTTTGTTATTTTTGTTAAAGTTACTAACCCAGACTAACATTGTATATAATACTAACTTACTAACGAGCACTAGGGATTGTATAGCTGCACTTACTAATTGATTAACAAGCTCTCAGCACTCGCCCTGTTCTAGTCTCCGCCTCTTGCCTGCACTTAGTCTTTGCTGCAATTCAGCAGATCCTCTGCACCTGCTCCACTCTGTCCTACCTCTCATTATCTGTGCACATTAGAACTCCCTAACCGGAGCTGTATGTTTTGTCATAGGTTGTCTCGTGTTCCCTGTCCGCGTTTTGGCTTTTGCCAATTTCATGTGATTAGGTTCTCCCTCATGTTCCCTCCTTTTGTAATTAGTCTGATCCTCATCACCTGATCCTAATCATAGCATGTGACTTCCCTTGAATGTATTTAAGCTGTCTTCTCACTGCAGTTCCCCGTCAGAACGTTTCCTCTTGCTTACCTGTGCTGCTCTCTTTCGCCTTGTATTCATAGTGTTAATCTTCTGACTGGACCGCCCGACTTACGATTTTTGGCTCTGCTCTTTTGTACTTTTGTCTGCATCTGTTTTCGAACCCTTTTTTGCCCGACTACGAGTTTTGTGTTTGCTGCCCTGGTAACGGTTTGGATTTCGCCCTCTGGATTTTGGCTTTGCTTCTCTGACAAACCTGTGCCTGTGTACCGAACCTATTTTTGCCTGACCACGAGTACTGTGTTTGCTGCCCTGGTTTCTGATTCTGTTTTTGCCCTCCTGGATTGTGATTTTTTGGCTTGTGGACTCTGTACGTTTGCCTTCTGCCCTGCGGGGGTTACCCCCCTCGTTCAATAAAGCCACTTTTACTGCAATCCTGTGTTCTCGCAACTGGTTCCAGAACGAAACCTCACAGTATTGTTATCCGTATATTTCTCCACACCGCCCAATTTTATTACAGTCCTATCTTTTCTTCTGAACGACCAACAAAGAGGATGTGATTGCATTTCAAAGCTGGTTACTAAGGCTGCCAGGTCAGATCCTAACGTTAGTATTAAGTTTACAAGATTGTTGTTGGCCCAGGTATTGTATACCGGTTGGATACAAAGAAATGCTCTTTCTTTTCACAATTTCTCTATCATTTTTGTAATATACTCAGTCAAAAAAGAAACTTCACACTCGTTTGGAGGTTGATAAGTTGAACATAAAGAAAAGTGGTTTTAAATAATGATTTAATTCCATTCTGTACCCATTAAGGACGATGTACCACAAAAATCATGTTCATAATGTAACCAGTTCCACGAAAATGCTACTGAAATGTAAGAGTAAAAATGGTAAGTTACAACTTGATGAAAGCATGTTAATAGTTCATATGCCCTCCATGGCGTTCACAACTGCGACGCAACGTCTCCTCATGGATTGAATGATGCGTCTGAACACAGCTTGGGGGATGCGTCGCCATAATTGAACCAACATGGCACCAAGTTCCTGCAAATTCTGTGGAGGGTTCCTTACTTGAGCGGAGTCTTCTGCCCAACACATCCCAAAACATGTTCTATGGGATTAAGGTCGGGAGACCTTGAGGGCCACTCCATGACATTGATGCCAGCATTCCTAAGAAAATTCCGCGTTAAATTAGCCGTATGAGGTCTGGCATTATCGTGTTGGAATGTCAGACCTGGGCCATGAGCTGCCATGAATGGCAAAACGCTCTGTATCCTGCAACAGTTAGGTTTCCTTGAACGACCATCAGTAGGGAACGGGCAGGACCATTAAAGGCACCCCAAACCATAACACTACGCCCCCAAAAACGGTCCACTTCCTGCACACAACACTGGGCGTTGCGTTCACCGCGTCTCCTCCAAACTCTAACTCTCCCATCAGCGAAGTGCAAAAGTGAATCTGGATTTGTCACTAAAAACGACCCTATTCAATCACGCTGAGTCCATCTCAGATGTCGTTGTGCCCAGAGAAGAATCGTTGAGTCGGTGTAACTGGGTTAAAATTGGTCCACGATATGGCCGACATGCATGGAGATGAGCAGTTTGCGCACGATTAGAGTATGGTTTGGGCAGTCAGACCTCTAAACAATTCATTCCTAGTGGGCGTTGCAATGGAAATCGATTACGCCAAATGGCGTAAAGGCGATTTGTCGGTCTTCTGCTTTGTCGTCACCGTGGTCTACTCGAGCGAAATCCAGCTGTGGTGCCAGTTTGTTGGAGGAAACTCCGAAGATCATGGATAGTCCGTCGACTGCATCCCATTCCCTGGCAGCGTCAGTGACCAGGTTCCCGATTCAGCATGCCAATGCCAGCGTTCACGTTGAATGTTTGACAGTCGTGGCATTGCAAATCAACGGATAATTGACTGTAAAACTTGTTTTTCGAGATGTCACTCTACCGTGCTAACGTGGGCTCAATTGCCGTGTCTCATAAGGTCACGTGACTAGGAACCTGACAAATCGTCCACATGCTTTTACCTTGATGTATGCTGCGCCGTGCTGCATGCTTGGCCGCGTCGGAGTTGCTGTGTGTCATGATGTCTTTGTGTTTACCCTGCATAATAATAAATCTCTTGATTAAGTTTCAAGAATATATTTAGAAATTTATGATGGAGGGCATCTTTTTTGACATGCTATATTAAAACCCTGAATCTACTATTTTTTTATATGATATTAAAATTTCTTGGAAAAAATATGTTGCATTCATGAACTCAGTCAAAAAAATGGTCACATTCATAAATTTACAGAATGGAATTAAATGCATTATTAAAAACCACTTTTTCTTGTGTTGTTCAACATGCTTATCGTTGTAAACTCCAAACGAGTGTGAAACTTTTTTTTTTTACTGAGTATAAATATTTCATATGTATTTTATACATATTTCAATATGTTGCAACATTATGACAGTAAGACATATGGTTTTATACTAATGTATAATATCTTAATATCTTGTTATGCTGGATTGAGGCTAGATGGTGATGACAGTGTGTCACATATGTGCTTAAGGACAAGGTTGTTGTCATAATGCTGTCATAGAGTGGATCGATCCTAATAAGTTGTCTGTGCGTGCGGTTTGCTGTGGCACTTAGTGGTGTTGAGCGCTCTAGTTTGTTTATGGCCTTGAAGGCTCTGAGCATTGTGGAGCAACAGTGGCATATGGCTTTTAAACGAATGTCGATCCTGTATTGGCGAACTCTCACTCCCTCACTCGCGTGCGCTCTCTCTGTCTCCCTCGTCTCCTCCGTGTGTGTGCGTGTGTGCGATAATGTTGACTTTTAACTAAAAGCCTGTAAGGTAAAATAGCATCAGACAAACTGATTTATCACAAATTGTTGTACAGAAATCACCCCATACCCCTCGTTTACTGTTTTGGCCCCCCCCCTGACATACATTCTTGCCCCACCAAGTTTCTACACTTAAAAACGCCACTGCTCCTGAATCACTTTAGTAGAGTCTAAACTATTTGCCAAACTTCCCAATTTAGTATCATCCGCAAATTTAACTAATTTGCCCTCAATATTTCTATCAAGGTCATTAATGTAGATGAGGAACAGCAGGGGTCTCAACACTGATCCCTGAGGGACGCCACTCCCCACCATACCTAGCTGAGATGAGATTCCACTGACCACCACTCTTTGTGTTCTGTCCTGTAACCAGTTTTGAATCCACTCCAGAATACCTCCTGTAACTCCAATGAGGCCCATTTTAAAAATTAGTCTCTTATGCGGTACTTTATCAAATGCTTTCTGAAAATCCAAGTATATGATGTCATAAGCCCTGCTCCGATCATTAGTCTTGGTGGCCTCTTCAAAGAATTCCAGGAGGTTTGTCAGGCATGACCTTCTCTTACGAAAACCATGTTGGCTGTCCCTCAAGATATTATTACATTCAAGAAATAATTCCAGCTCGTCTTTTATGATAGATTCCAGTATTTTGCATGCAATGCAAGTTAAACTGACTGGCCCGTAACTTCCTGGCTCAGTACGGTCCCCTTTTTTATATATTGGTATTATATTGCCCTGCTTCCAATCATTTGGTATTTCTCCAGTTTCTAAAGACCGTCTGAAGATAGCGCAGAGTGGTTTAAAGAAGATCTCACTAACTTTCCTGAGCACTCTAGGATATGAGCCATCAGGACCCGCCGCCTTATCTGCCTTTAGTTTATGCAACTTATCTAATACTTCATTATCCCTAACCTCAATTTCCGCAAAATAATCTTGAGCGTTGGACATGCCCTCTGGCCGAATAAAAACCCACTCCGAGGTAAAATTCTCAACAAAAAAAACTGTTTAAGGTATCCGCAATATCCTTGTTATCATATAACAGCGATCCATATTTATTCTTTATGCACTTAACCTCCTCATTGACTTTCCTTTTTCTGCTACAATACTGAAAGAAGTGCTTAGGATTAGTTTTTGCCCCTTCTGCAATTTGCCTTTCATGCAGTCTTCTAGCATTCCTCAGCTCTTTTTTGACCACAGCTCACATTTTACAGTATTCAGCCTTAGTATTCTCATTGTTATCCTTTATGTACGTCTTATAAAGATTCCTCTTATTCCTCAGACTCCTACGAATAGCTGTGGTCATCCATGGAGGATTTTGCTTTTTCAGCTTACTTTTGGACACCTTTGGAATGAATATACATCGTAAATCAAGTAAAACCCCTTAAATCTTTCCCACATCTCATTTACAGACTCACAGTCCAGCAGTGTCTCCCATTTTATTTCGCTTAGATATGAGCGCATCCTGTCAAAGTTTGCTCGCCTTAAATTAAAAATTTTGGTTTTCGAAGACACCTTTTTAACTTCCCATGAACCCTCAAAATTAACAGTAGAGTGAACACTAGTCCCAAGTGGCTCCAGTACCTCAACATTGCTAAGTCTATCAGAGTCATTACAAAGCACTTAATCTAAAATTGCCTTCTCTCTTGTAGGTTTATTAATATACTGCACCAAAAAATTGTCATTTATAACATCCAGAAATTCTTCCTCCCCTTTACCCTGTCCATTAACCATTTCCCAATCGATACCAGGATAATTGAAGTCTCCCATAATTATAGTCCCTCCTCCTCTACAAGCTTGCCTAATCCTCTTCAAGATCATTTTTATTGACAATATTGTCCAATGTTGGGGGTCGATAGCATACTCCTATGTTTAAACCTGTCTAGTATTTGCCAATGAGCCTGACCCAGATATCTTCACAGGGTAAGGAATGTTCAATTTCGGGAATTTCCTGTACATTTATGTTTTTGTTCACATAGAGTGCTACGCCCCCTCCTCGCCTATTACATCTATCCTTCCTAAAGAGCTTATAACCTTCTATATTATATTCATCTCCATCCTCTTCACTAAGCCATGTGTCTGTAATCCCAACTATGTCATAGCCCTCACTAATCATAATGGCCTCAAGCTCTGGAAATTTATTTTTTATGCTTCTTGCATTTAAATTAAAACATTTTAGGTTATTACTTATGCTCTTCCCCCTCGATTTTCCATGTGCCTGCTGCTTCAAGCCCCCCACTGCGCTTTGTTGCTTTAAAAGTACATCATCAATAGTGCATGTAACGCTGTCACCTTCCATCAGGGCAATCTGCATTTCCCTATGTGTAGCACTCACTAACCTCCCTGCCCCCCAAGTCCCTAGTTTAAATAGTCCTGTGCTACCCTCAACATACGCTGACCCAGTGCAAAGGTACCCCTCCGGTTCAGGTGTAGCCCGTCAGGCTTGAACAGGTCACCCCTGTCCCAGAAAAAGTTCCAGTGCCCCATAAACCTGTACCCCTCTTTCCTACACCAGGTTCGTAGCCACGCGTTAAACCTCCAGATAAAATTCTGCTTTCCTCTGCTTGTATGTGGTTCCGGTAGATTCCCGGAGAAAACTACCATGGAGGATCTGCTCCTAAGCTTTTCACCTAATTCCACAAATTTGCCTCGCAGAACCTCAAACCTACCCTTACCTATGTCATTTGTCCCAACATGGACCATGACAACTGGATCCCTCCCCGCTCTGGCCAGGAGCTTGTCCGCACACTCCAGGAGGTCTCCTACCTGGGCTCCAAGCAGGCAACATACTGTACGAGACTCCTTGTTGCGCAAACAGACTAAGCTGTCTATTCCTCTAATGATTGAGTCCCCCACTATCACTAACTCCCTTTTCTGAGGGGAAGAGGCCAACAGGGTGCTCATCAATCCCCCCATTCTCAGGGTCGGGGCCAAGTCGAGTTCCTGCAAGGGCTGGAATCGGTTGGATACCTCAACCACTGGAGGAGCTGTCGCTGTACGGCGTGCATGTCCTTTCCTGCGCTGATGACCTACGGTCACCCAACTTTCTCTCCCTGCCTGTTCTGTGGTCTCCGCACACCCCTGCTTTTGCGTACACACCATTTCTCTAAATGACATACTACTTAGTTCCTCTAGGAACTCTACTGATTGCGAACTATGTTGCGCCAGCAACTGGCCCTGAAGATCAAGGATCTTGCTCTCCAGATGCTCAATTAGCTGGCACCGGTGACAGACAAACCCACCCTGGAAATCTCTTTTCAAAAGTGCGATCATCCTGCAACCATCACATAGTTTTGGCCACATTTTGAGCCCCCTACCTAATGACCTCACTCCTCCTAGATAACAAGGAAAATTAATTAATGCCGAGACAGAAGCTCAGGGTCCACAATTTATTAACCTGAGAAGCCCTAAGCAGCAGTCACAATAGAAACCACAGGGAAACTATGTAAATGGATAATAAGCCTCTTTTAGCAGGGGCTTAGTTTCAGTTAACAAAAAAAGAAATACCAAATTGAGACTAACTCGATATGTAATAGGCACTCTGAATACGCCGACTTGACTTTATATAGTCTCCAGTACTATTAATATACTAATCTAAAAATATCCTGGTCTTAGCTGAGAATCCAGATAAAACAGACTGGCTACAGCGCCCAGGAGAAACGGAGGGGGCGGAGCACTCCGGTAAACCTTACCGTTTAAAATTCCAACCGAACTGAATGGACGACTTAAGTAACAGCTGCCCTACTGATTAAACACTAAATCTCAGATCCCAAGTCAAAAATGCAAACAGTAAATATCTAGCTAACTAGCCACAAATACAACCAAAGGTAACTGAAACAGAGTAATGCTCCGGTTCCCTTTAATTCAAACGGACCGAAAAAAAAAAGTCGTTTACTATGTGAGCGAACTAAACACGGTATCTCCCCCAACAAGCTATCGCTAAGCACTCAAACAAGCAACTAAACTTTAATCAGCTGATCAAGGCACCGCAACCGGAGGAAAATACAAAAATTACGTAATTTGCAATGTGGTTGATCAGAAGAGCCCTCCGGTAATAATGAGATGCGAAAAAGAAAAAAAAACCCCGGTTCGCGTTAATATTCAATTCAAGCTTGGCATGCGTTTATGCGGTAATGCGGTAAAGAGAAAGACCGAAGGGGACTAAAAACCCCAGTGAACGTCAATATTTATAATACAGAAGACTGTATGAAAGGCAAGCGACCAAGTATGAAACCAGGTAATAGTTAGCTAGATATCCAGGTAATTCGATAATATTCTTAGCGTTGAGAGCTTGCTGAAGTTTGTTAGCTAAATCGGCTACAGAAAAACCAGGCGACAGTAGCTCAGTCCTTGAAAACAACTCTGTTTTACTTTGTATATCTTACCATTCACTTAGTTGGCCAATTATTTAGTGTTTAAATTTACTTTACTTTTATTTTACTTTACTTTGCTCCCAGGAGACTGAAACCCCCCGAAAAAAAACCCCAAAAAACCCCCATCGCCTTTGTTTGACCAGATTAGTGACTTAATTTGGCTATTTGCTGACCGAGTTGTTACAAGGGGGGAAAAGGGGAAAAAAGAAGGGGGGAAGATTCTCCCTACCCCTAATGTGACAAAGGTTATACCTCGGGAGCAAATCGTCTTACCTCTTTTAATGTCTGAACTTTTACACACAAATTAGTTTCAGAAAACCCTGTTTAAATCGTCTGCTACAACCACCCCTGCATGCCTCTCTCTGCCTCAACTCAAATAGAATGAACAGTGCTACAGCACAACCAAGAGGTGAGCAATTAACAAAGAAAAACTTTCTATTATTGAATTCCTCCTCCAGACAAACACAGTAATCCATTAGAAAGGAACCCTCCAGTCCTGTTCCATTCGGAAAAACTCGCATTGACCATGTCAGTATTACATTTCCATCTCATAAATATCACCTAAGCACTTCCGGGTAGGTTGGAAGTCTTTTTTTCTCCGCATTAGTGTCATTCAGCTGCGCAAAGTTGAGAATTTATGACCTAACTTGCTGTTACGCTAGGGTTTAAATAGTTTTCTGATGGTCCAATCAATGTCTTTCGAGAACTGTGGAAAGTTCATACTGCCTGGAATTGGATAATAAAACATGTCAATCAATAGATAATTACTGGGAAAGTTTCACGTGGGCGTGAACTACAGTTGTGCTTTATGCAGATAAGCCTGAGCAAGCATTAAAGTGACTGGATTTTGGCAAGAGATCATATGAGGATATAAGTGAGTGCTGAATTTGTTGTTGGACAAATTTATGCGTAAATCAGTGGTAGGGAATCACGTATTTGTAATATCTGATGACTATAGTTGATAGTAGAATGACATAGTATCAATACCACGTTTTTTTCACTCATTTTTTTCACTCCTTCATTGTGATACCTTTGCCCTATTATGGCTGAAAAACTTTCAACAAAGGACAGTGATTTTTTTCCGCTGCAAGAGATCATTTTTTATTAATAGATACTATGGGCAAGTATATTAAGCAGTTTGCATATCAGGCTTGGTTACAGAGCTTAATTCATACAATTCCTGGGGAACAGCGATGGGACTTAACTCATCCATATTCTAAATCGTTTACAGGCATCGCTTCCTCGTGAAGGTTCATTTGGCTTTCTTACAAGCAGTTCCCGAATCACGGACGACCCTTCCTCAAGCAGCAATGCAGCCAGCAGGTAACTGATCGAGCAAGATAAAGCTAAGCTACCGTTTGACCTGAATAATGATAACGTCCATGGCTATTATATAAATTTCAAGATAAGTCGAGGATTTTGCTCAAAGCAAAGCTTGCTGAATGCCATTCAAATAGGTAAGTGACATTTCTTTTCGTCCAGAGTTGATTTTTATATATAGGATGTATGGCATTAATAAGGTTGTTTGTGTGCAGGAAATTAATCATTGTATGGGGTTTATGCAGAAGGTGTTTAGCTGGGCAATGTTGGGGATGGTAGCATTGTTTTAAAGGTATTTAAATATTAAAATATTGTTGAATATTGCAGCTTTCGTCCGTCTTGTCGCGTGCTTTTTCAAGTCACTGTCAAGTCCTGCCTTTATGTCAGATAATGCACTGGTGAAGTAGTCGCACAAAAATGCAAGTTTTCGGAAGTTTTAACTGACCCAATTATCATGGTAGAGGAGAAAGAGCGGGCAATAAAGGATGATGGTTCGCACGTTGTGTGCAAATTATGATTTCATTGACCTACTTGGGTCTTTGGATATATTTAGGCCATGTTTATATTGCTAATGGAATGACTTCTGTATCCAACCTCTAATTTTGTGTGCTTTTTATTTGCCAGAATGATTTTAAAAGGGGGTGCCAATATATTTTGGGAGGGGGGTTTATTAGTGAGAAAGGGGTTTAGGATTTAATATTATTATTTTAATATCGCGAAGGCATGTGCTGCGCTTGCCCTAGCAACCCGATATGTCATCAGTAACATGGCTGATATTTGTGACCTATCGAAATCTGTGACCGCAGGGGGCATGGTCCATAACAGAGCACTTACATCAACTGTGTAAGCACTTACATCAACGACGTATTATTATTCTCGTTTAGCAGACATCTGGCAACCATACCCTATGTGCTTTTGCTGTAAAAACACCGGCAACATTTTCTTCCCCCCTTCCCTCAGAACAAGCTTGACTGACAAAGTAGCTTCACTGTGTTTTCTTAAACATAAATTTGCTTGGCTTAATAAGTGATGATTTGTGTTGGATAGGATAGAATAAGACATAGGCCTATCCATAATTTTACAGTTGACTGCAACAACTATCTGGGGGGGCCCCTTGATAATGCTCCGCCCCCTCTAGGGTGAGAGCCTAGCTCCGCCCCCGCTTATATGTTTTCAGCGCTTATAACTCCAACCATTTAATTTCTCTGAAGTATTGTAGCACAATTGCACGAAAACTATTGCCTCAATCTACATCAAATTCAGGAAAAAGTTGGGCAGTGACCCAGAATAGATGCAATTAAATTTTGGAACAAACTGAGCCGAGGTCAAGGTCAAAGCGACAGAGAAGGTCAAAATCATTTCTTGCCCATAACTCCATCAAATATGGTCCAATTTACTTCAAACAAACGCCAAAATTTTCCTTTTCCAATTAGTAAAATACAATCCAATACATTGCTATAGTGTAAAGTGCATAGTTTCAAAGATTGGTAGGGGTCAAAGTTCAGGGGGGTCCAGGCCATTGATCAGAAACACGAATTTTCTAATAGATCTCAAAAATCACTGCAGATAGGCATTTGGTTACTCTTAATCACAAATAGGAAGTCGGATATGAAGATTATAATGACACTATGATCTTTAACCTTGAGTGACCTTGAAAGGTCAAACCCAAGATCACCTATATCATAACAAAACACTGGATCGATTTATTGAACAGATAAAATATTTGCGCGGGGCGGGGTTTGCCAGGCCTGGCACTGCTTGTTTACTTTTCATTAGGGATGCATCGATACCACTTTTTTAAAAACCGATACGAGTATGAGTATTTTATTTTGTGTACTTGCCGATACCGAGTACCGATACCGATATTTCTGAAATATTTTCCAGGAAAATACAGTGACAATTTCGGAGTACAGGTTTTATTTTCTTTTTATAACAAGCCTAAAAGAGGCCAATATCAAACGATTCACACATGGCTATTTCCAAAAAAAAAAAAAAAAAGGCCTAACTGCTAAAAATAATTTCTGTATTTAGGCCCGACAAAAAGCCTTTGAACTAGCACTGCCATCAAATGAGGCAAAACATTACTGAAGCTTGACAAATGAAAAGTAAACTCGCTGCACAGGCAAGGTAACACATCCAGCTTCATAAAAAGTCAGTAGAACTATTAATTGGCACAGATAGTTTCTACGCACATTCATAGGCATTCTCAATCCAAATAAAGTCAATAATAGCTTTCCAAGCAAACAAGGCATCACTTAAAGTGTGTGGTATCGCCATATTTCAATTACACAAATGACAAATGAAAAAGATTTCACTTAACCACAACTAAAATGTTTAAGGTAACCATATGTTACTAATATATTTGTAGTAAAATAAGAAGATTCACAATTCTAAGTCTGTGTGTGTGTGATTGTGGGTGTGTGCTTGTGCGAGCTCGTCTTGCTTGTAAATATTCAATAACTGATCCGGGTGTGCCATCTAGTGATAGAATATTATAATTACGTGCATAAATTTGCAGCTCAATGTCCGCTGGCAGAAACATCTGCACAAAACGCTTAAGATACCTTGCCGAACACCGTTGTTCTTCTTGAACACGCCGCATCCAGATAATCCTTAAATGATGAATTATATACTTATTTTAATTTGTAATGTGTAGTGAAGTGGCCAGTGTCAAAGGAACGAAGAAAAAGTATACATTTTATCTTTTAAATGTAGTAGAGTAGAAGTCCCGGTAAAAAAAAAAAAAAAAAATTCAAGTAAAGTTCAAATCCTCAAAAAAACTACTTAAGTACTGTAACGAAGTTGCCTACATGTACTTCTTTACTATACACCTCTTTTGTGTATGCGCGTATACCTGCATGTGATGACTATAAAGCTCGCTTTCTTGCATTTTTTCCAACTCGCCGTCTCCCCCTAGACATAGAAGTCAGATAGTAAAAAATACTGTAGCCTATGCGACCGTGAGCAGGCAGTTACCTTGCGTCTTACATTAAGTGGTATCGGCAAATGTGGACGAGTACGAGTACGAACATATTAACACGGTATCGGGCAGATACCCGATACTGGTATCGGTATCAGTGCAACACTACTTTTCATCCAGTCCATTTTTGCATTCCTGCTTAATTAGCCTTTTGGTCTTTTTGTGCTTACAAAAAACTTCAGTTATCTTCCGGAGTTTTTCTGCCATCGGGTCCTGCTTCTGCCCCAGCCTGACAAGAGTGAGTTCTCCAAAACAAAGAAATGATTTGCTTTTATATTTAAAAATAACAAGCAGAACTCTAACATCACTATCTTTCTTCTCTGATGAAACACCCTGTGCCCTTGTGTAATTAATGGTGAATGCCAAAATGTTATGTGTACATTAATGGGCTGTCATTTCTGTACCATCCATGATGGAAGTGGTGGAGCTGCAATGGAAGATTAATTCTGTATGTGCTTCCCACAGTCCTGCGCACACTACCAATTTACTCTAATTTCAATTTGCTCCCATTTGATACACATTTGGTCAGGCTTGAGGAGATGACCATCCCTCGAATGATTAAATGGGCTGGCAAGGCCTTCCATCTTCTTGCCTCCGCAAGGAATGGCTGCTCACAACAAGACACCAGCCATTGGAGGCAATCTATAATCATGCATTTCCCCTTGGGAAGCCTGCGGCAGACGTGCACGGTGCCATTGGAGGTGCAAGGCTGAAGGGCAACTCTGAGGATGGTGGAATCTTTTGAAGGTCCAGGTTCAGCTACTGTGCATACAGATCTGAGGGCATTGATAGATTATGCGGGGCATGGCTACAGATCCATGGTGCAAATTAATGTGCCTAGAGCAGAAATACCATTAAGCCAAGGTTGTTTCTTACTCTATGATCTTGAACATACGTATATCATCTCTGTCATTAGCAGGAATGATAAATTTATGAGTGGGTGCCTAATTAAAGCAAGGCATCTTTGAAGAAGATTCTGTCCACACTGAAGGCCTGCGTCAGAGCAGCTCACAAGTGTTGCACTATTTCTGCCAAGTGACACACTCTCTGCCAGTAAAAACAAAACTTTGAAAAGGACACTGATGTATCAAAGGGAAGTTACTCACAATAGATGTTATTGGGGATATAAGCAATTGCCCTTTCTGTAGAACATTTAGTCAACAGCAAAACTGGAACACAAGCAAATCGGCTGCATCGCATTGCAGAACCAAGGAGTAAAGTATTGATTTTTCATGTTTTTTGGATTGACTCTGCACACTCATTTGATTGGCAACAAAAGTGTGTTTCCAGTGTGTTGCTGAGAGTCAGCTGATTTCCGCTACAACACATATCGTGTCCACAATTTTGTATGCCGCAACGACTGTAATGCAAATAGGAAATTTTGATAAAAATTGTCTGAATCCATCCTTATTCCTGACCATTGCTCAGCAACTGGCCATCCTCCTGTAAAGTAAGACATTACTGAATGCTATTTTAGTGATTTTTCTATGTAATTTGTGTCATTGATTTCATATTTTTGGGATTTTGATATGATTCCTTACCATGCAGTGACAGCTGAAACATATTCATTGCTGCACTTATGATCTAATCATAGTGTCTTTTAAGTTGTGTCCAAACGGCAACTTTTTTTTGGACTGGCAGTGTAGAACATTAGTGCTTTGCTAATAGCTGCATTACCGCCCAAGAGAATGAAACAATTCTTGCTGTTTACACTATCGCGGAAGTTAAAACCATTAAATCCAATAAAAAAGACCGATAAATTCGGGTATTACAAATCCATACTTTCAAATGAAGAGAAAATACTGCAACACTGGTGACTTCAAAAACGCACCAACTTCATTCAGATCTTACGTTTCAGTTGAAAAACCTTTATCAGAGCTTCTAACAGACATGCTGAAGATGCAATATATGGAGTGAGCCTGCAAAAAAATTCCAATATTCATAGGAAATTTGATTCCTGTCATTCCTACCTACGGGCTTTTCTGAGTGGGCGTCCCCTCCATGGAATATGCTTTGTTGTACTTGGCCAGCGAGCAGCACCACCAACTCAATAGAAAGCAAAAGATTTCATAATCCCCCAGCTTCTGGCAAGCATCTAAATACAGACAGCTGAATAAGTAGCTAGCTCGCAATCCATTAAGCTACACAATGCATATGGAAAGGTAGCTGTAACGTCTATTGCCCCGGGTAAGATGCAGGAGCACCAGGAGAGTGAGAGACGTTGAGGACCCAAGTGCAGAAGTGCTGCGATCAAAGGCAGGATCAGAAGACCTGCTGTGCCTGGGGACACCCTTTTGTCTTCTGCTGGAGCAATGATGACAGGGGAAGGGCAGTCGAACAATGTCGACAGGGGAAGGCCACTGGAGCAGGGGTGACTCGAACAGCCCACAAATGCAGGATTAAGACCTGCAGCACACTGGGAATGCCCTCTCAGCTTCCACTGGAGCAGGTGAGAAAGGAACCGCACACAAATGCAGGATTAAGACCTGCTGCGCACTGGGAAAGCCCTCTCGGCTTCCACTGGAGCAAGGCGACGGGGGTAAAGCCCCTCTCTGGGCCAGGGAAATGGTCACTGGGAGGCCCTCTCCAGGCTGGGAAACAAGGTTGCTCGGAGACCCTCTCTTGGCAGGGGGAACGAGGTCACTGGGAGGTTACTGGGAGGAGTAAAAATTTCAGAGATGAACAACTGGTGACATGGTCATTTTTTTCCCCAAAAAAGGGCATTTTGGGGCAAAACCAGAAAAATTTACTTAGAAATTATTTCATTAAAAAACTTCTACAAATGATATTACTTGGATTACTGCATTTTTACAGAGAGATATATCATAAAATCATAAAAATGAATTCTAGCCTTTTATCTTACTTAGTTCCTGAGTTACAGGTCATAAAATGTGGTCTCGTTTTTGGGTGTTTTGTGTTTTCAGCTGATTTTGAGGCTTTACCATACAAAAGTGGATCGAGATACACAGAAGCTAAGGCCATTTTCAGATTCTAGGGGATGAACATGGTTAGTATACCCGATTTCAGCAATCAATTTGGAGCAATAAGTTGCCAAATTTGGCTGAAAATGGGTTCGCCAAAAAACTTAAAATATTATTCAAATTTTGAAGGGCTATAACTTGAAATCTATTTGAGATACTGGCCTAATATTTGGCAATTTTTAATTTTGTGTGAGTATTTACTCGTGAATTTTTTCAAAAATTTTTGAGGAGGTGACCTGGAAAATTTCTTGAAATCTGGATGATTTGACATGGAATGACCCTAAGTGCTTTTTTACCAGGTGATACAATAGTGAAGTTACAATTTAAGGCTACGTGCCTAAGAGTGGGTGAAAGGGGTTTAAACAGAGTGAGATCACAACAGGAAGCAGGTGCTAACAGTTAACAAGTAGCTGGAGGATAATGGGATGAGGCAGGCAGCAGAAGGGAACAGGAGGGAAGACAGTAGCTAACGTCTGCAGGCTAAGCAAGTGACGACGTCACATTCACAGAGGTGCGGCATGCTGTCGCCATAATGGTTTTCCTCCACTTGTACTTTAGTTACAACTGTTTAAAATGATCTGGAGCCAGCACCTGTGCAGTAGCAACCGTTAGCAAACATTCCATTTACTGCACTAGCGACTCCATTAAAAACAGACGGAATTTAATAACAAAACGGTCATTCTATCTGATCCAATCAATGCATCTCGTACATTGCTTCTGACTGAACTAGCATTGGTTTCTAAATTCACAGGCAATTCTAGGATGCAAGCTTGCTAGCTAGCAAATAATCCACACAATGATTGCAGAAAGGTAATAGGCAGATGCTAGCTAGCTAAGCGAGTCAGTTTTGAGATTAGCACTCAGCTAGGTACTTACAACAACAACTAAGCCATACATATTAAATATGCTTATACTTGGAATTCAGCTTGGATATTTACAGAAAATGGAAACATTTACCTCGCTAGCTAGCAACAGATTGTCCTTGAAAATAAATTGAAACTGCCACTTCTCTCTATCCTCCAAAAACATAATAGTATTGTAGCATAATAATTTAACATTAATTTCATTACCTGTCTAATGTTGTACTGATCCAGGTTAGAAGTGTAAAGCAGTCAGAAAAAAAATGGAAAGTATACATTAGCTATGGCCAGTTTTGGGCATTTGCCGTTTGAAGTTAGAATGTTGCCATAGAAAATAAACTATGGCTGGAGATATGCAGATGAGGGGGAGAGCAATTCTCACAAGCCTGTGTGTGACATAGGAAGGAGAGCCAAATCTGAATGCCATGCCAAATTCCATCTTTTATGAAAAAGGCAGCCTACAAAAAACAACTGGGTTGCTAACACTGCAGATACAGAAATGCGCACAAGGACAGAAAAAGTAAATTTTTCATAATATATCCCATTTAAAATAAGTAATGACCATACAACATTAAAGTACTGTCCTATAGTACAGACCATCAAGTTTGCTCTACAAAACTGTAAGAATCCAGTGTTCATTACATTATTTGTTTTAAAAGCAAAGGCCCTCAAAACATGACTGCTTGCCTTAAATTGCTTGTGCTATGCCTGACAATGATCAATGGCAACTTTTCATCCACTTAACATTTTTGGTCATCCCACCTATACCAATTCTTTCAATGTATTCCTTACCTACCTCTTTCTTCATATGGATGGCAAGCATTCTTTTTTAATCCATGACGAAGTCTGAGAGAAATAATAATGCTTACCAAACAAACCACACACACATTGTCACTGGTTCTCTTAATGTACTTTAAGACCACAGAGCAAGAAACCTTGTTGTGACAAAGGCCAGCTGTTTTTTCTTCATCATTAGCTGGAATCTCAAATGATGTGGAGGAGGAGGAGAAAAGAAGGAGAAAATACCACAAAGTCAACCCCCCACCTCTGCACCCACCCCACTTTCACATTGTTTGTTTTGCCAATTATCTCTATGGTAACCATTTTTCAGGATCCACTGCTGAGAGGTCTCTGGGGCTGGGGACCAGAACTAGAGTTGGACCATGTTGTATGGACATGAAGGGCTTCAGAGCAGAATGCCACAGATTCCATATTTTAAAACTGCAAGCAATTTCGGCCAATCATGTCTTGATAGTGACATTTATGCCGTAGCAAAGCTCTTTTCTGTAACAATCTGATAAATGATTAATCCTTCTTTACACCTCCTTACAAATTCCTTTCTTCTTTAAAAATGCTAAAACTGCCACGGGGTTTTTAAAAAAAAAGTGACAGGGGCGCGCTTGGCCGGGCTCAGCTGGAGGTGGGAAAGATAAGAAGAGTGGTTAGGGGAGCAGTGTCGGGGAGAGGTGATTGTCACAGATGTAGCAGGTTGACTAATTACTCTCACCTTTATATACTGTGTCACACACCATCTACAAGCCTGGAAGCATTCTGAGTGCAAGCTCAGGATAACAGCGAACCCTGAAGCAGCCGACTGTGTTGCCTTACCTTGCCAATAAACAAAATATTGGACTCCAAATGGAGGCAGTTGTTCTGCAAGTGTTTGTTTTCACTGAGAAAACCTACCGAGTAACAAGGGACTTTGTTACTGTGAGACATTCTCACAGCCAACCAGGCAACCTCATGAGATTGTGTGATGAAAATTGGGCAAAAGAAATGCTAAACTGAATACTTTTGATCGATTTACAGTGAAAGTTAAAGCCTTTCCAACTCCAAAAAATGTTTAGTAGATGAATCAACCAAGCTCAAAACAAAGCTAAAAATAGGTAGAAACAGCGGGACAGGTCATGGTGAAGCTAATTTTTAGTATCCCCACAGGGTAATTTGTTGCACAGCCAGCAGTAAATAAATACAATCATCAACACACTCCAATCTACATTCAAACAAATTACACCAAGGTAACAAAAAATTATATAAATCTGTTCAAGAAGTCAATGGTTACTGAGACAAATGTTATAAAATCTATTAGTCTTGCATCTAACCATAGTATATCTGTAACCAGATGGTAGCAAATTGTACAAAATGTGAGCCCAACGGTCAGGAGAACTGTCATGGTCCAGATAGTGGAGCAGCTAAGGCAGGATTTCCTCCAGAATAGTTCAGTTTTTGCAGAAAGCAAGAAACTTTACACAGGGGTAGCTCTACCCATGGGGTTCTCGAAAAAAAATAGCCCCAAAAAATTTGCGCCCCCTGGTGGTCGCCATCTTGAATTTCAATATGGCTGCCATTCTGCATCTATTATTTATTTTTTATTTATTTATTTGTTTTTTCATTTCGGCATGATTGTACAGTCATCCCATGACAATTTCAACACAATATGTATCATGACCGAAAGGGTCGCAGGAGAAGCGAAATCGCTTGTCAAAGTCCCGCCCCCAACTCCCAGAAAAACAGTTTGATTTTGGGTAAGATATCATAAAGATTTTTAAATCACAACAGAGCTGAGTGTCTATTTACACTACGATTTAAACGTCACAACATAAAATCATAGAGATTTATGACAGTCATGAAGAGTTTTAATCACAATATAGCTGAGTGTCTATAAACAACCCCTATTGTTTATGCCCGTTATGGTTCTGTTTAATTTATCCAATGCCATTTTGTTGGATAAGTTCATAGTTATTCAAACATGCACATTTCAGAAGATACTTAAAGTCTTTCAAATTGTCTGCCCTTCTGATATCGTGTTCAAGTATGTTCCATGCACTGACTCCAGCCACCGATAAGGAGTGCTCACTCCGAGTCGATCTGACCCTTCTAGTTTGCAACAACATTCTGCCTGTTAGGTCATGAAGGCATTCACGCTGGAAAAATAGGCATTGTATATTTCTAGGCAATTCTTTTGTGGTATCCTAAATATACAATTTGCAAGGAGTTGAATTTTATTATATCCTGCAATTTAAGAAACTTTGCCTTAATAAACAAATCGTTTGTATGAGTTCCATAGGGAACGTTATGAATAATTCTAAGGGCCTTTTTTGGAGTTTAAACAATGATTCTATTGTATTATTATAAGTGTGTCCCCATACTTCAGCGCAGTAGTGTAAGTGGGGTGCTATGAGTGCTGAATAGATTATTTTAAGGGACTTGTATTTTAATAATTTTTGCATTTTCCAAAGAATAGACACGCTTCTAGCTAACTTTCTTTGAACCAAGTTTACATGTGGTTTCCAGCTTAAGAGATTATCTAGCATAACTCCCATGACTTTATATTCGTTTACCCTTTCAATGCTGGTACCATTTACCTTTAAGTCTATGTCGTCCTTTAGGCCTTTTTTTTTTTTATAAATTTGGTCTTTCTAAGATTTAATGATAATTTGTTTACATTAAACCACGTGTGAAGTTTAGACATTTCTTTATTAACCACTTTTGCCAATTGCTTGAGATCGACACCTGAACAAAAAATAGTTGTGTCGCTCGAATAAAATTAGTTTTAGGATATCGGACACCTTAACAATGTCATTTATGTAAATTATGAACAACTTGGGACCTATGACCGAGCCCTGAGGAATTCCACAGGTAATGTCCAAGCAATTCGATTTGCTATTGCCCATCTGCACAAATTGCGTCCTACTTGTTAAGTAATTTTTGATCCATTTTAATGCGGTCCCTCTTAATCCATATTTGTAAAGTTTTTCAATCAATATATCGTGATTTATAGTGTCGAATGCTTTCTTCAGATCAATAAATATGCCTATAGAATATAAGTTTGAATCTAGTGAATCTTTAATCATTTCAATAAATTCTGTTAGGGCTAGTGCTGTCGAATGCTTTTTCCTGAACCCATACTGGCTGTCACACAGTAGTTTGTGTTTATCAATGTACTTGTCCAATCTGTCATTGAAGAGCTTTTCTAGGACCTTTCGAGCATTGAGGTAAAATCGAGACAGGACGATAGTTTGAGAAATCATATTTATCCCCGCTTTTGTAGAGAGGATAACTTTCGCTATCTTCATTTTATCTGGAAACACTCCGCAGGAGAAGGATAGATTGCATATATGCGTAAGTGGAGTTACAATTGCGTTAGTTAGAGTTTTCAGTAATTTCATATCTAATTGGTTTACATCAACAGATGTCTTAGCTGTACAATTTTTCAGAATTGATCTAATTTCAGATTCGGTAACAGGAGTTAGTGTCATTGTGTCTTGGATTTCCTCATCCTTGTCAAGGTAGTCCCATCTTAGGTGTGAGGATTTAATACCCTTTGCTAGTTCTGGCCCAACATTCACAAAATAACTGTTAAAATTCTCCACAACCAATTCCTTGTCCTCTACCTTTTTGCCATTTATATTAAAGAATGCAGGGTACTCCCTCCTCGGTGTCCTCCCAGAGACGTTTTTTATTATATTCCAGAGATTTCTGGTGTAATGTTTATTTTCTAATAAAAGCTTTTCATAATACTCTTTTTTATGTTTCCTTAGTAAATTTCTCATTTTGTTTCTGTAATTTTTGCACCTAATTTCTGCTTTCTCAGTTCTTTCTCTCAGAAACTGTTTATACAATATATTTTTTCTTCTTACAGGCATTTGCCAGTACTTTTGAAACCCAAGGTTTCCTCTCTTTGTTTTGCTTCAGTTTGTTTGTTATTTTGACTAGACAGTGTTTATCATACAGGAGTTTACTGTCCATAGAAAAGCCTCATAGGCTCTATTTGGATCTTTCTCTGTTAATACATGATCCCAATTCTGGTTCAACATATCTGATTCTAGTTTCTTTAGCCTTTTTTTCGCTTTTAATTCTGATTTCTGTGTGTTCCAGGGTTTTCAATCTAGCCTGGTCCCTTATATCTAATTTGCAGTTACAAATAGCAAAAACTGGTAGATGATCAGTAATATCATTTATCATAATGCCACTAAATATTTCAGAATCTAATACATTAGTATACACATTATCTATCAAGGTGGCACTGTGTCTAGTAATCCTGCTTGGTTTTGTGATTAATGGTTGCATACCCATGGCATACATGGTGTCAATATACTCCTCTGTTATAGAGCTATTATTTGGATTTATCAAGTCAATATTAAAGTCCCCACACATATAAAAACATTTTTCTGGTTCATATTGACAAGTAATTCATCCATACATTTACTAAAAACATCAATTTGCGAATCCGGTGCTCTGTACACACAACAAATAACCTTATTTTTTACCTTTCAACCTAGGAATCTCAATTGTAAGGCATTCCATTACATTTTCCACAACAATTGATTTGCATTCTAGTACCTGGAAGTTTATGGCCTCATCAATAAATAGTCCAACACCCCACCAGCTTTATTCAGTCTGCTCTTACACACGGTTGTAACCCTCCATGTAGAAGTCCTTGCCCTTTTCTTTTCTTTAATCCAAGTTTCCGATAGTGCGATGATGTTGAACGGATTAGCAAAAAGACAGACGGTATTCCTTTATTTGGTCAAAGTTTGTATATAGACTCCTACTATTGAAGTGGATAATGGACAAACTCCCTTCCATTTTAATGTTCTTGTTAAATTCGTCTAAAGTAAAGTATCCGCATGCGTTTGTTTCGTTGTAGAAAAAAATGGTTGTCCGGATCTATTTCTTCATTAGGGTCTATTCCTGAGTTTTGGTGACTTGTTGTTGAAAAGCCAGTTTCCTGATCTACAGCTTGGTTTATCAGATAACTGCTCATAGAGATTTGTCAGGGATTTTAACCTGCCTCAGTGGTCAAAACTCTCCAAATCCCGCATCATCTTGATCAGCACCGGTCTGGTAGTTTCCGGTGACCCATTTGGTTTGATGAAAATTCTGCAGTTAGCCGTCCAAGTGCTGTGTATCTTCCCCGCTTTCTTTAGTTGGCGAGCTTTCCATGCGATGGTTGCATTGTGCCTGGTGAGGTTTTCATTTATGAAAACATTGGATCCTTTGAGATTTTTCCCTTGCTTCAACAGAGAGATTTTGTGCTTGTTGCTTGTAAGTCGTAGTAACACGGCCCTTGCTGCATTCCGGTCTCCGCTTCCACTCCTTTTCGGTAGCAGATAACATGAATCCACATTGCTGGGGTCCAGAGAAATACTTTTGGTCCGAAGGAATTCCACCACCTGCATTTCCACAGATTTATTGTCCTCCTCGCCTCCATCGTCGTCCTTCGCTGCTGCCCTGGCATAACTCCTGGGTTTGATTTTGAGCCCTGTCAGGATTACATCATTACGTTTCTCTTGTTGCTCCAGCTCCTCCAGTTTGCTTGATAAAGATTGAATCTGTGCGTCTTTCTTGGCAATCTCCTTTTTGAGATCACCGTTTTCCTTCAAAAGCTGGTCCAGCTTCTCCCTCATTTCATTTCTCAATTCTTCGAGGGTCTCCACAATTGTTGTAAGATCCGGCGGGCTTGGTTTGTCGCTTTGTTTGTCGCTTTTTCCCGTTCTAACCATTTTCTTAGTTCAGAAAAAAAAAAAAAAAAAAAAGGCTCTATTACAGAGTTTGTGAGAAAGTTTATCACTCAGCTTTTCTCCTGACTCTGTTGTTTTCCTGTATTGCCTGTATTGCGTGCAGTCGCTGTTCGGAGTTGTTGCTCCTTCAGTGACCATGACATTACACATTATCACCCATAACTTCAAAACTAAGACAGATAGAAATATTCTGTTTTCTGCTAGCCCCCCATTTTCAGGGTCAGGGAATCTCTTAAGACCAATCTGAAGTCCAACAGACGTCCGCCATATTGGATTTCAAGATGGCGGCCGTGCTTTTCAGCATTCCTTATGAAGCAGCTTTTGACACAGGGAAGAAATTCCGATATATTCCAGTGCATGAGTTACCCAGAAGCATCGGCCCTAACATGGCAAAAGTTTTGCCTTTTTTCCATGCTGTGTCTGGATGTGACACGACATCCTACTTCGCAAACCATCGCAAGAAATCTGCATGGGCTACCTGGTTGGCATGGCCAGAAATCACTGAGAGTTTTGTTGCCTTGTCATCACAAGTGTCACCGACACTACCAGAGGATGTTATGGAAAAACTTGAGCGCTATGTTGTGCTACTGTACTGTCGTACCAGTGATGATGAGACTGTCAACAGCGCAAGAATGACTCTGTTTTGCAGAATGTCCAGGAACATTGACAATATCCCGCCTACTAAAGCTGCCCTGGAGGAGCACACCCGGAGAGCTGTGTTTCAAGCTGGACATATCTGGGGACAATGCCTTGAAAAGCTTCCGAAAATTCCCACTCCGTCAGACTGGGGTTGGGAGAATGATGGGGACAATTTCAGGCCAAAATGGACAGTTCTACCTATTGCTGAGAAAGCCTGCCTTGAGCTGATTGCATGCAAGTGCACAAAGTCATGCAGGGGAAACTGCAAATGTTACAGAGCAAATTCCACACTAAAGCCCATTTGCACTGCCTTGTGCAAATGCTGCGGCACTTGTTACGAAATTTGACTGTTTTCGCAGATTCCGAAAGTGTAGTGACTTTGCTTTAACCTGAGGCTTTAATAGACATTGACTATTAAAGTGGAGTTGCCAAAGTTGTCCCATGGAATGGCTAATATTGGTCTTTGAGTGACTTTTCAATCGCAGCTAATGTAGCAACAGAGATATTAAAAATATTTAGATTTTACGGCCACCATCTTGGATTTTAAAATGGCTGACATTGGATTTGGACAGAAACGGTATGACTAGGTTCCTTGCCCCCAAAATGTAGGATTTTTTTTTCCCAATATTTTTTATTGATTTTCCCCTTTAATGAACACACGTTCATAAACATAACAATACAACACTCAAAAACAGAAACAGAAACTCCTCTTAACCCCCCCTCCTCCCTCCCTCAATAAGATCTATGAAAAAAAAAAAAAAAATATATATAAAATGAAGATAAAAATAATAATAATAATGAAAAAAAAACCTAATAATAAAAAAATTACTGACAATAATATCAGTATGTGCATTACATATTGAGCATACATACATTCCACTAAACATCAATATGCATACAGACACATATATTCAATGTATCATAAGTCCATAATTCGGTCATTCTCTTCATTTCCATTTCTATTCACATTTCACAATGTTAGTACTCTAGCCATGGAACTAGTAATAGCCATTTTGAGGTCATAAAGGTGGTGGTATCAGTCCTTGTCCTGTTCTAGGCATTTGCACATTTAGGTTATTCATGAAGGTTAGGAAAGAAGACCACATCTCGTAAAAGTCCCCAACTTTTCCTCTTGCCATGTATATCAGTTTTTCCAGTGCCAGATTAGATGACAGCTCTGTAATCCATCGACCAGAGGTAGATCCCTGTATCTCCTTCCATTTTAAGGCAATTACACGTTTAGCTTGTAACAGACAGAAATTAATTAGTTTCCGTTCCTTTACAGACACTGGGAAATCCTCAGGGTATATATGCAACAAACACATCTTAGCTTCAACTGGAACAACCCTTTCTGTCAGTTTAGAGATTAAATCAAGAACCTCTTTCCAGAATATCTGCAATTTTTGACAGTTCCACATGCAATGTAGCAGGGTACCAACTTCTTCCATACATTTGATAAGTTGATCGGGAATATTAGGATTAAAGTGGTGCAATTTAACAGGTGTGATATAAGTCCTAAGCAACCATTTATACTGTAGAAGTTTGCATCTTGTATTTATAGTTTGAGTTTGGGCCAGAAGACATGCCTCCTCCCAGTCCTCCACACTGATGTCTGTCTGAAGATCGTTTTCCCACGCAGATAGATAGGACAAAGAGTTTTCTTGAGAACCTGCTAATAGTAAACCATAAAAGATGGATATTTGACCTCTGTCATGTAAGTGATTTACCGTGAGTTGTTCAATAATAGATAGTGAGGGTTCCGAGGTGGTTTTAGTTTGGGAGTATATGTAGCTTCTTAGTTGCATGTACTTAAAGTGATGTTTCCCCGGTAGGTCAAATTTATCTTTTAATTGTTTGAATGACATTAGAATACCTTCATCATAAAGATCTTTTATTTTGCTTAGTCCTTTCTCCATCCAATGCCTGAATCCCATGTCACGCCTCCCAGGAGTGAAGTTTTCATTTCCCCATATAGGTGTGAAACAAGAAAGTTTGGGGGTGTCATTTAAAAAGGTGTGGGCTTCATGCCATATTGTCAGTGTTTTTGAGGAATCGATTTTGTGTGCGTTTTCTGAGTGGTCTAGCCTGTGACGAATAAAGGTACTGACACAATGGAAGTTCTATTGCATTATTTTCTATCTTTACCCAAGCTGGGACCTCTGTGGCATGGAAGTAGTATATGGCAGCCCGGAGTTGAGCTGCCCAGTAATACAGCTTCATGTTAGGCAATTTAAGCCCGCCACGTTCATAGGGCAGGTAAAGGAGAGAAAGACGCAATCTAGGGCGCTTGTTGCTCCATATGAAGCAGGTGAAGTTCTTCTTAAAAGTAGAAAAAAAGAGGCTGGTAGGGGGAGTGAAATCACCTGAAAAAGATATAAAAACTTGGGCAGGACAGACATCTTAATAATATTTATACATCCTATCATAGAGATGGGCATCAAACTCCATTTCTCTAGAGATTCTCCTATGGCTTTAACCAGTGGGTTATAATTGATTGGTATTATGTCCTCAATGACAGGTGATATTCTAATGCCTAGGTAAGTAAATCCTTCCGGGGTATTAGCAAATTGAGTGTGGATCTGGGGACCCACTCTCTCTTCCTTGTTCAGCATTAGCAAAGCACTTTTTTATTGTTGTTTTTGTAACCAGAGAATTGTCCGAATATCTTCAGCAGATGGCTAAGGGCCTTAAGTGACGTTCCTAGCTTTGTCAAAAACAAAACAATATCATCTGCAAAAAGAGACAAACGATGTTCTGTCTTACCAATAGTCATGCCTGTAATGTCAGATGACTGACGGATTGCCATGGCCAAAGGTTCAACAGCAAATAAAAATAATAGAGGGCTCATAGGACAGCCTTGGCGTGTGGATCTGCTGAGATTAAAAGGCTTTGAAATTTGGTTATTAGTTGCAATTTCTGCTACCGGGTCAGAGTACAACAATTGAATCCATTTAAGATATTTTTCCCCGAAGCCAAATCTTTTTAAGACGTCAAATAGGTAGTTCCATTCGATCCTGTCAAACGCCTTTTCAGCATCTAATGACAGGATCGCATAGTCTCTGGCATTTTGTTTGGCATATAGAATATTCAGTAGCCTACGTGTGTTGTGAAAAGCTTGTCTGCCAAGTACAGATCCATTCTGGTCGTTGGTGATTAGGCTGGGCATTAGTGATTCTATCCGCCTGGCCAGAGCCTTACATAGTATCTTGGTATCACAAGACATTAAAGATATGGGTCGATACGATGTTCTGTCTAAGGGACATTTGCCCGGCTTTAAAAGGAGGGAAATTACAGCAGCTCTTAAAGATGGGGGCAAAATTCCTTTTTCATGTGATTCATTAAACACCTCTAAGAGATGGGGTAATAATTTTCCTGCAAATGTTTTATATAATTCTATGGGCACGCCATCGGGCCCAGGTGCCTTTCCACTGCTCAAGCCTTTCATTGCTTCTGTTAATTCTTCAGTACACAAACATTTATCAAGGTTAGTTTTAGCTTCTTCAGTTAATGTTGGAAAGTGGAGTTTATCCAAAAATTCCTTTTGTTTTTCTGAGCTGTTCGGTGAACTGTATTCTGATGTATACAAACCCTCTTAAAACTCTTTGAAAGCAGTGTTTATTTCAGATGGATCAATCAGGATTTTCCCATCTTGCAACTTAATTGAATTAATAGCTCCATCAGTATGTATCCTTTTCAACCTCCATGCCAACAGCTTTCCAGCTTTCTCTCCCTGGTCATAGTATGATTGTTTTAGCCATAGCAAACTCAAGGCTATTTTATTGGTGGTTAACTCATTGTACTGGGATTTCAATAAGATGAGCTCTTGTCGTTTTTCTGGGGTGTCATTGTGATGAAGTTCTTGCTCTAATTTTTTTACTTTTTGTTCAAGAGTGTATAGCTGTGAATAATATTTTTTGGACTTACGTGAAGTATAACTTATAATCTCACCCCTTAGATAGGCCTTGAATGCCTCCCATTTTACTGACGCGCTGGTTTGAGTTGTATTTAGAGAGAAGTATTCGTCTATTTTCCCATCAATAAACTTTACAAAGTCCGGGAATTGAAGCCATCTAGCCTGAAAACAAAATCTAGGCAGTGAGGACATTACATTAGGTAGTTGCATTGTCAAAGAGATTGGTGCGTGGTCTGACAGCAGTATTCTGTCATACCAACATTTCTCAATTTTTGATAGTAGTCCGTGTGAAATTAAAAAGTAATCTATTCTAGAATACGTCTTATATGTGCTTGAAAAGCATGAATAGTCTCTTTTATTGGGATTAAGATATCGCCAAATATCACTTAAGTTTAGATCAGCCATGTATTTTTTGATATTTTTCTTGTTTGTTGATGAGAGGTATCAATACCAGTCGACCGATCCTGTGTCGGGTCTAACACACAATTAAAATCACCGCCAATTATGAATTGACCAGGGTAGGATGATATAGAAAGAAAGAGGTTTTGAGAAAAAGAAGGGTCATCACCATTAGGAGCGTACACACATATTAAACTGATTGAGTGGACACTATGGTACCGTCAAGTATAATATACCTCCCTGATGGGTCTGTGTATTTGTTTTTTTAACTGAAAAGGGATTGATTTATGAATTTATATTATGACTCCTCTGGCGTGAGATGAAAAGAAAGCAGAATGAACTTGCCCTGGCCACCTGTTTTTAACTCTATTTATATCATTTTCTACCAAGTGAGTTTCTTGTGGGAAAATTATGTTGGCCTTCATTTGCTTAATCTTATTCCATACCTGTTTCAGTTTTACCAATTTTTTCAGCCCTCTTGTGTTCCAGCTAGAGATTTTAAACTCTGATCTAGTAGTCATCTATACTTAAAACAGAGTTGCACATTTGAAAGACATGACCGAAAAACTGAAAAGCTGAAAAGACAAAACCAAAAACATAGCGCCGAGATCCTATTCCCTCCCAAAAACCCCTCATGCACTTACCCAAAAGAAGTATATGTGAACTACAAAAAGAGTAATTAACTTCAGTTGTGTTCAACCTTTGATCCACACAAGGAGGAGCTAAGTGATTCATGCACTAATACAGCATCCTAAGGCTCACCAACATATTGAAAACAGACTAAAAAGAACCAAACAAACATACACATTAGCCACTCTTATTAGTTAACTTTTAACATGTTGCCACAGTATTTATAACTTACAACTCACGCGGACAAAGTTTGAAAGATATACGCATTTCAAGTTTATAAGTGTAGTACAGCGTACAGGTGAGGATTTTCAAAATAAGGGTGTCCGTATAGTGAAAAGGGAGGAAAGAAAAGATAGTTTGTTCAAAACACAAATCCTGCTTTATATACTATTCAAAAAAAGTAGGGGATATTTTATTTTGAGATCAAAATTTTCAAATATACAAAGGGATACGAAACCATGTTGTATAGTTCCTTACTGAGGAAGCATTTCCAAAGAAATTCATCACCCAAACACATCAATGACACTCTCACGATCTGCACGGGATGCTTTTGATGATCAAGGGGGTTGTGCCACAAATTTGCATGACACTGAATTGGAAGGTTAGAGCCACTGTAAAGGAAGATTTTGAAGAGAAAGCATCAGATTATCAGTGGTTGAAGTCGTTAATTAAACAGAGACCATGCGCCGTCTAACACAGGAGGAGAGGTTACGTGCCCTTGGCATGCTAAAGGTTGGCACAAGACAGGTCGTTGTGGCAAGGGCAATGAATGTTTCCCAGTCTGTCATCAGCAGATTATGGTCCAGACATCGTGCTACAGGGTCTGTTCAGGATAGACCACGATCCGGTTGACCAAGGGCAACAACTCAGGCTCAGGACAGATTCATCCGCACTATTGTCTTGAGAAATCGTATGGTAACAGCAAATCAGATAAGGTCTCAACTTCAAAGGGATACTGGCTTGGTAGTGAGTGGCCAGACCATCAGGAATCGCCTGCACAGATTTCACTTACACGCCCGACGTCCCTCGTGTCATTCCCTGTTTGAGGGATCGTCACATTAGGGCCAGACTCCAATGGTGTCGCCATCATCAACGCTGGGATAATCGCCGATGGAACAACGTAATGTTCTCAGATGAGTCGAGGTTCACTGTGGACTTCCTTGACAGACGCAGGAGGGTTTGGCGCCGACGTAACGAACGTTTCCATGACGTTAACGTCATTAGACATGATCCGTATGGGGGTGGATCTGTAATGGTGTGGGGAGGCATCACTGCTGCCGCAGAACAGACTTGCATGTTGTTGCTGGACGTGTCACAGGGTAGTACTACGGACAACATCTTGGCACCCCATGTTGTGCCGTGTGCACGCGTTATGGCCGCCGTTTCATTTCCCAAGATGACAATGCCAGATGTCATAGGGCCAGGATCGTTACAGATTACCTCCAGCAGCAGAATATCACCACATTACCATGGCCAGCACTCAGTCCGGACCTTTCCCCCATCGAGCATGTCTGGGACATGCTTGGACAGCGGCTACGCCAACATCAACAACCTCCTGCCAATGTCCAAGAACTTGCTGCAGCATTGCAACAGGAATGGAATAACGTTCCCCAAAATGACCTGGGACGCCTCAAGTAGGAGTATGCCACGCGCCCGAATTCGAGCTTGTCTAGCCAACCGAGGGGTTTTACCCGCTACTGACTCTGTTTCACAATGGTGGTAAATTTGCTGTGTGACCCTGTGTTTGTGTCGACCCTTACTCTGGAGAATCTGTCCTTTACTGACTGTACACAGGGTTTCGAATAAATTGACAAATGTTTCCTTAATGTTTTTATGTCATTTGTTTCCTTCCTGACCTCATGATCTGCATTTCATGGTACTTGTAAATCCAATATCCCCTACTTTTTTTGAATAGTATATAACCATAATGGTTTTCGGATGTACCGGTACCTTATTTGTCCGATGTGATGTTAAGGGCGGTGGAATTACCGAAAGTTCAGAGAGCATATCAACGGCTCTCGGAGCATGGGGATCCCCGTGGAGTGACGGCGCCGGTGGATTGAATGTTGCGAAGGAAATCCTCTGCCTCGGAGACAGATGTGAAGACCAGGCGCTTATCATCATGGGTGATCACCAGGTGAGCAGGATGGAGCAGCCCGTAGTGGATGTTCAGGGCACGGAACCTCGCCTTCACTCCATCGAATAGACGTTGGCGCTGTCGGGTTTCAGTTGACAGGTCTGGAAAAAAGCTGATCCACTGGTTATCGCAGCGCACCTCCCTCTGTTTTCTGGCTGCTCGAATTGTATTTTCACGGTCTTTATAGTTCAAAAATTTGATAACGACTGGTCTGGGTGCTGAAGACCGGCTCGTGTTAGCTTGGCCGACCCGGTGCGCCTGTTCAATTACTGGGGTAGAAGTGAGAGTGTCGCCCAATACTTTCGGGAGCCAGTTTTCCAGAAAACTGCACATGTCGGTGCCTTCAGTTTTTTCAGGGAGACCAATCAGTCTCAGGTTAGAGCGTCTTGCCCTGTCTTCTTGTTCTTGAATTTTATTGCGCAATGTCTCTGTTGTTCCTTCCAGTTGTTTAACTTTTTGCTGGAGGGCGGTGACATCCTCCTCTGTCTGTATTATTCTCTCCTCTGTTTCACTAATTTTCCTCGAGTGGAACAGCAAATCTCCCTTGATGCTGTTAATTGCACCCAGCATGTCGGCTGACTGTTGGACGAAATCCTGCTTCAGCGAGCAAATTGCATTCAGTACCTCAGTAGTTGACGGTCTGCTAGCATTAGCCTCCTCGTAGTTGTCGTTAGCATCGTGGCTAGCGTCGGTCGTAGCTATGTTGTTTTGTACTGTTGCCTTCGAAGATTGTTGTCCAGGTTTAAAATTTTTTGGTAGCATATTTTTCCTCAGAGCTTTTCCTTACATAAAAGTCAGTTTAAGTTAATTTCTAGCCATTTTTCAAGTATTTCACCAGAAAGTCAGTGACGAGCCAAGTTACTGTCGTCTGTCAGTCGCGCTCCATAACCTAAAGGCCCAAAATGTAGGTTTTAGAGTTTGAAATGACTGTTTTATATTGCTTACGTTAGAAGTTAATTCAAAAAGTCTGAAAAATGGCGGCCATCTTGAAATTCAATATGGCGGACGTCTGTCGGACTTCTGATTGGTCTTATGAGATTCCCTGACCCTGAAAATGGGGGGTTAGCCCAAAACAGAGCATTCCTGTCTGTCTTAATTTCGAAGCTATGGCCATAAAACATCATATGTGTTGGCCATCTTGAAATCCAATATGGCGGACGTCTGTCGGACTTCAGATTGGTCTTAGAAGATTCCCTTACCCTGAAAATGTGGGGCTAGCAGCAAACAGAACATTTCTATCTGTCTTAGTTTTGAAGTTATGGGTGATAATAGATGCAGAATGGCAGCCATATTGAAATTCAAGATGGCAGCCACCAGGGGGCGGGAATTTCGTGAGGCCATTTTTTTTCTAGACCCCCATAATTAGAACTACCCCGTGCAAAGTTTCATACTTTCTGCAAAAACTGAACGATTCTGGTGCTTAGCTGCTCCACTAAGACCAGGAATCAAGTGCAGAGTCAGACGTCCAATCCAACTGGCAGTTTATTGATAGCAATATGGAGCAGAATAGGGATGGAATACCACTGAATGTATTGGGAGTGGAACCCTAGACGTTGAAAGGCAGTTCAGCACAGATGTTATAGGCTAGGCTGGGCTGAAAGTCACTGGCCAGTGGCTTCGGCAGTACAGAACTGCTTCTGAGGATGAGGAGGTTGCTTCAGAGAATGCAGTCCCCGTCCTGGACCAGGATTGGAAGCTTGTTCTTGAAGACTTTAGAGGAGCAGCTTGAGTTGATTTAACTTGAACTTGGTCCCAATCCTGGACCCTGATTAGGATTGGAAGTTTGTTTGAATTAAATAAATGATTATTAAGACTTCTTAGAGGAAAGGCTGTCACTAAAGTACTACTCGTAATAGATGAAAACAAAGAAGTTTTAATAATACAAGACTGGGATCTTAGCATGGCTGCGGCTTTACAATCCAGCAACTTCCGCATAAAACAGGGCATTAATACCCATCACACGGTCATTAGGAGGCAACCGTGTAACGAGATGAAGCTGAGCAGGGTGAAACGCTTAAGACATGACCCAATCAGAAAACACATACATCTAATAAATATGCAAATTGCTGAATAGCAAAGAGTTAGACAAGGAATTCACAAGAGGGTTGTGACAATACAACCCCCCCATGAGCAACACGGATGCTGGCATAGAAAATCCCGAACCAGAGAGGGGTCCAAGGTTTTCTGCTCCGGGACCCAAACCCAAGAGCACAACTTTGGCCAGTACCCCTCCTAGGCTACAAAGAACTGCCAGGCGTGTCCTCTATGCTGTATGTTCATGAGCTGACTGACGGTGTACGCAGGGCCACATCCAATAAGCTTGGGGGGAGGCGGGGAGCGGAACAGAGGGCTGTAAGAGGACAGACAAAGGTTTGATTCTTGAGACATAAAACAATGGGTGAATGTTACATAGGGAATTGTGGGGGTAGAATTGTCTCAAAAAGATTTATATATATCAAAATGAAATGTACAAATATTCATAGATTTATAAATATACAAATACAAATACACAAATATAAAAACGTGACATACAAATAAATAAACTTATTTGTATAAATAAACATATTTGTAAATATATTTTTGAGATTTGAAAATAAATGTGCTGGACTTTGTGTGTGGATTCTGCATTTGTGGATCACTTTTTGGTTTTTCTCTCGATGACGTAATTTTGAGACATTCCTACCACAAACCAGATCCACAAATAAATACCACAAACCAGATCCACAAATAAATGAATACACCCTCCCATGAACAACCAGCAGAGGGCAGTGTGGTGCAGTCTGCGAACATTAGCCAGCTAGCAGCTAAATCCAGAGATGTATAGTAATGAACTAGAACTACTTCACTACTGTACTTAGTACTAAAATGATGTATCTGTACTTTACTGGAGTATTATTTTTTTTTGTCCTACTACCACTTTTACTTTGCTACATATTTTGGATGAGTTTGATACTTTTACTCCGATACATTTTTTTATTAGCCTGCGAGCAGGCTCTCTTGTTTGCGATGGGGGAGAGGGAGTGAAAAGAGAGCCTGCACGAGAGCCAGGGTTTTGTGAGTGCCCCAGCATTCTGATTGGTCGAATTTGACAGCTCCCAAATTCAAATTTGACAGTTGAACACTCGCAGGGCTGGTGTTAGACCTGAAAATTCGGGGGCAGTTATTGACAAAAATTAGTCCTGGCTAATTCTAGATGGTTTTCCTTTATTAACACATTTTCCAATTCAAGAATAATCAAGTGGCAATTGAAGACACGGCTTCTCTCCCCCATGCGATCTAAAAGTGACAAAATAATGGGCTACATTCAGGATAGAAAAATAATTTAATTATAATTTGGTCTATGTACTGGCACTCATTTCAGAACTCTTCAGCGAATGAAGGTAATTTTGGTGACTAGTATGTTATATTTTCCAATCGGACAGCTGTCTATTTTTTATAGCAAGTTGCGTGACCGTGCTGCAAAAACAGGTGTAAGTACTTGTTGCCGAAATTACCTTCATTCGCAAGTTCTGAAATGCTGCTCTTGCTGGAAAAAAAAAGAAATTACCATTGCTGAGTGCCAATGCATAGACCTAATTAGTCTAACCACGCTGACAGCTTGTTAGGGGCGGAATTCAAAAACCCGTGGCTTTCGTGCAGGCTCTCTTTTCCCTCCCTCTCCCCCATCGCAAACAAGAGAGCCTGCTCGCAGGCTAATAAAAATATGTATCAGAGTAAAAGTATCAAACTCATCCAAAATATGTATTGAAGTAAAAGTGAAAGTAGAAGAAAAAAAAATACTTCAGTTAAGTACAGATACAGCATTTTAGTACTAAGTACAGTAGAGAAGTAGTTCTAGTTCGTTACTATACATCTCTGGATTTAGCTGCTAGCTGGCTAACGTTCGCAGACGTCACATCAACATCTGTAACACCTGACAGTGACTGACTAAGTGGACTCATGTATACTGTCTAGTAGATACAAACATGGCACTACAACACACAAGAAACAGTTATCACTAGTTATTACTTACCCATTCAGTCAATCCACTGTTCGCTTCCATGTTGTTGATCCTGTATTTGGGATTACCCAGCTGTGGCCACTGGCCAGAGTGCTCTCTGGCTGTGGCTGCCCCACACTGCCCTCTGCTGGTTGTTCAGGGGAGGGTGTATTCATTATGTTCCCCGCAAATGTTGCGGAGAACATAATGTTTTACCCTCCGTCCGTCCGTCCTTCCGTCCTTCCAAGCAAGTTTGTCCGGGCCATAACTTTTAAACCGTTCAATATTTTTTCACAAAATCTGGTATATCATTAGATCCCTTGGTGTAGATGTGCCTTTTGATATTTTGGTTGTTTAGAAATTTTTCTTTTTTCCAGTTTCCATGGTAACAAGTTCAACTTAGTGCATATTGAGGGTGGGGACCTTGTCCAGACCACAACTCTTAAACCGTTCAATATTTTTTCCACAACATTTGGTATATCATTAGATCCCATGGTGTAGATGTGCCTTTTTGATATTTTGGTTGTTTAGAAATTTTTTTTTTTTTTTTCAGTTTCCATGGTAACAAGTTCAACTTAGTGCATATTGAGGGTGGGGACCTTGTCCGGACCACAACTCATAAACTATGAGAGATTTCTTTTCTTTTCTTTTGTTGCGGAGAACATAATGTTTTCCCCTCCATCCGTCCGTCCGTCCTTCCGTCCGTCCTTCCGTCCTTCCGAGCAAGTTTGTCCGGCCATAACTTTTAAACCGCTCAATATTTTTTTTCACAAAATCTGGTATATCATTAGATCCCATGGTGTAGATGTGCCTTTTGATATTTTGGTTCTTTAGAAATTTTTCTTTTTTCCAGTTTCCATGGTAACAAGTTCAACTTAGTGCATATTGAGGGTGGGGACCTTGTCTGGACCACAAATCATAAACTATGAGAGATTTCTTTTTTTTTTTTTTCTTTTGTTGCGGAGAACATAATGTTTTCCCTCCATCCGTCCCGTCCGTCCTTCCGAGCAAGTTTGTCCGGGCCATAACTTTTAAACCGCTCAATATTTTTTTTCAAAAATCTGGTATATCATTAGATCCCATGGTGTAGATGTGCCTTTTGATATTTTGGTTGTTTAGAAATTTTTCTTTTTTCCAGTTTCCATGGTAACAAGTTCAACTTAGTGCATATTGAGGGTGGGGACCTTGTCCGGACCACAACTCTTAAACTATGACAGATTTCTCCACCAAACTTGGCATATATTTAGATCACACGGTGTAGATATGCCTTTTAATAGTTTGCTCATTCGGAAATTTTTAATTTTTTAGTTTCCATGGTAACAAGTTGAACTTTCTGCATAATGAGGTTGGGAACCTTGTCCGGACCACAACTCATAAACTATGAGAGATTTCTCTACCAAACTTGGTATAGTGTTAAACCACATGGTGTAGATGTGCCTTTTGATATTTTGTTTGTTCAGAAATTTTTCTTTTTTCCGATTTCCATGGTAACCTTTTCAACTTAGTGCGTATTGAGAGTGTGGACCTTGTCTGAACCAAAACTCCAAAACACTTTTTTCTCAACCAAACTAGGCATATTGTTATATTACATGGTATAGATGTGCCTTTTCATAGTCTCTCTTCAAAATGTGCAACCAAATATATATAATGGCAGGGAACATCATAGTGCTTCACAAGCACAGATTCTAGTTTATATTTAAAGACAGCTTGTTCAGCTGAAACCATTTTGCACTTTTTTCCATGTCTTTGTTTGCTTCTGCAATAAGGGAATTAAAGTTTTTATGAGATAAAAATAAATTGGTATCATCAGCAAAAAGTAACGGAAGTACAGTGGAAGCTGCAGCAGCAATGTCATTGATATAAATTAAAAACAGCAATGGTCCAGTATTGACCCCTGGGGGACACCACATGACATTTTGGATCTGAGCGAAGCCCATCCATTAATACAAACATATTGTTCTCTTTTGTTTATGTAGTTAAATATCCACCTGTTCATGAAAACCGTATTTGTACAACTTGGCCAGTAATATTTCATGGTTTACTGTGTCAAAGGCTTTTGACAGATCCAAAAAAATGCCTGAGGCATATTCATTATTATTGAATGCAGAATAGATTTTATCTACAAGGTTTAATAATACAATGTCCGTGGAGTGATTCTTGCGGAATCTACAGTATATTGATGTTCATATAGCATATTGTGATTATTTAAATGATTCAAAATCCTTGTATATATGAGTTTCTCTAGGATTTTTGAAAAAAAAAAAGGAAGTATGGATATTGGTCGATAATTTGTAAAACAGGATGGGTCACCAGACTTAAAAATTGGGGTCACTTTGGCAACTTTTAATTCATTTGGGATTACTCCATTTTCAATTGACTTGGTAAATATGTGTGTTAATAGTTGGGCTATTGAGGTACATGCCAGCCTCACTAATGACGCAGGGATCTCATCATGCCCTGCTGCTGAATTATTCAGTTTACCAATTATTTCTTCTATTTCTGAAACATTGGGAGGGTCAAACTGCGATAAAACAGGGTAATAATTCTTAATAAAGTCCAAAGGATTCCCAGGAGTAGCTCTTATTTTTTCTGCTAGAGAGGTGCCAACCTGAATGAAATATTTATAAAATTCACAGGCTATTTCAAAATGGTCCAACATCCTGTATCACCCTTGAATTGAGAAGGGAGGGAGGTTTCTGATTTTCCCTTGTTTAGAAGCCCATTGATGGTCTTCCATGTTGCCTTGATATTGGAGGATGATTCTTTGAATTTTTCTGTGTAATACTTCTTTTTGGATATGCGGAGTAGGTGAGTGAATTTGAAGACCTGTGTGCAAGAAGTACCTAAGTCACAAAATAATACTTTTGAGATTTTGGGGGTCAAAGTTTTCAAAACAAATTGCAGATCATGACAATGGACAATGGAAACGCACCAATACACAAGACTTGAGCGCTTCTTTGCAGAAATCTTTGGTATCAGATGATGCTCTGGCCATTGTGGCTTTTAATACTGGTGTCAGCTCATTTTTTGCAAAATGTGACTGAAGTACTTCTTGCACACAGGTCTTCATTTACTCTTGTACTTTTTGTAATTTGTCAAGTTTATAGGTGTTGGCTTTGATAAATATAATTTGTATAGTTTATTTTTTTTATTGAGGATTGGTGAAGGTCAGCAGTAAACCATGGTTTATAATTGCTGTCAAATATTCTCTTGCGTGGTTTTACCAGAGGGAAACAAGTGTTAAAAACAGATTTAAATGATGATAGGAAAGCTTGATAAGCTAAATCTGGATCTGTTTGGTTATACACATCATCCCATGAAATATCATCAATCAGCTTCTTAAAGCATTCAATATTTCTTTTGGTAAATAGTCTGCATTTTTTATTTTTTACAGCTGCTTCCGTGCACTTCATAGGAGACAATTTTAATTGGAAAATCGGTAAATGGTCGGATATATCAGTTAAAAGCAGACCACTTTTGGATACTTCTCTCAGGGAATTAGTAAAAATGTTATAAATTAGAGTTGCAGAACTGTCTGTCAGTCTTGAAGCTTTGAGTATAAGAGGATATGTAAAGTTTGAATATAATATATTTATAAAATCAGCTGTGAATTGCTGTCTTTTTAAAATAAACCTATATTGTAATCACCTAAAAGAAAGCAGATTTTGTCCTCCTTACTTATGATGTTTAAAGTTGTTGCAAGGGCATTATTGAAACCAAGGATACTTTCATCAGGTGGGCGATATATACACCCAATAATCACCTTCTTTCTATTAAATACATTACTTGAGATAATTTCTAAGAGGAGCGATTCTATTTAAGAACAGTCTGATTTGAGTGCAAGATCTTGTCTCTCAATAAAGTGAATTTCCTTCCGAATAAAAATAGATACTCCGCCACCCATTTTCTTATTTCTGCAGAGGTGTACAGCATTGTATTCAGGTATGTCAGAATATTTTACTACCTCTTCTGATAACCAGGTTTCTGACAAACCAATGACAGAGAATTTGTGTTTTAGACAAGACAAATAATGCATTAACTGATCATAATGTTTAGGAAGGCTGCGCACATTTAAGTGAAATGTTGAAAAAATCCTGTGGTCAATCCTTGAAAGCTCAGCAAACAATTTTGTGAATTGTTCTTCGTCATAATAGCTGCAGTCTTGCTTTCCACCAGATAGTTTTAAGCAATTTGAGTCTGGATCGAAACATTCAGTACACTTATTTTTACCACTGCTACTGTCGATGCAGTCAAATGAATTGACAGGCAGAGATTGTTTGTGCCTGACAGTCATGACGGGAGGTGTTAGTGTAGCCATCAGTTATCAGAGAGTTCCAGCTGTGCAAGGAAGTGTTCTGGCTCTTGTGCCAGTCAATATGAGTGAACAGTCACTGAAAATTTAAAGTTTTATTTTGATTCCGTTTTGCTCCGGATCGTCCATCGCTAGGCGCTTTTTGCTCAGGGGTAGACGTAGTGATGCATGGAGAATTGTTGTGAAGCACGTTCGGATTTTCGTATTCTCGTTTGCCTGGTGGGTGGACAATTAGGCAATCGTATTGAAGGTAGGCGATGTCGCCGCGCTCACAGGCAGCTCGCATTGCTGGAAGCAGTTCTTTTATTTTTTGTCGCACAGCATTAGAGAAGTCTTCATTTATATAAATTCCAGTTCCTTTCAATTTCTTTGCATTCACCAAAACAGTCATTTTGTCCTTGTATTTTAGGAATTTAACCACCACAGGTCTACATCTATTGCGGTCTGCATCTGGTTTACCTGTCCGGTGCGTACGTTATATTTCTATTGATTTCTGGTCCAAGTTAAATTTTTCGGTGATCAAATTTCGCACTTTGCCCTCCGTTTCTGTCCATCCTTCATGTTCTGTTTCTTTTATCCCCTCAATAATTAGATTATTTCTTCTTGACTGATTTTCTAAATAATCCGTACAGGTAGTGACAGAGAGCAAACCCTCACAGAGTTTGTAAATGTCTTGTTGCATTGCATCACATTGTTTGGATTGTACGGATAATTTGCTTTTAATGTCATCCACGTCATTTTGGGTAAACGGAATGCTGTGTTTAAGTTCTTGAATATCACTTCAGATACTCAATGACTCAATGGTATCTAGCTTTCAGTCATGTCTACTCTTGAAAATTCCCAAGGTTTCTGCCTCAACAATATGGTCAGGCCAGCTATTCCACATCGAAATTACTCTTTGGGTGAAAAAATATTTCCTAATATACGTACTAAATTTACTCTTGGTCAACTTCCATTTGTGACCCCGAGTTCTACTAAAAAAAACTTGGCCAAAGGAATCCTACATAATTCACTTTGTTAATCCTTTTAACATATTTAAAGATCTCAATCAGATCACCCCTGAGTCTCCTTTTCCTAAGACTAAAGAGATTAAGGATCTTCAGCCTCTTCTCATAGCTTTCATCTTTTATTCCCGGAATCAACTTAGTGGCTCTTTTCTGAACTTTTTATTGAGCCTCGAAATCTTTCTTAAAGTATGGTCCCCAGAACTGTGCACAATACTCCAGATGTGGTCTGAGGAATGTGTTGTACAAGAGAAGTATAACCTCCTTGAATTTGTACTCAATACTTTTGGCAATGTATCCCAGCATCCGATTGGCTTTTTTAACTGCTACAGCACAATGGCTAGAACCTGTGAGGGTTTGGTCAACAATCACTCTCAGATCTTTTTCATGTGGAGCACATTCCAGTTTTAAACCTCCCATGAAGTAATCCTGTCTAATGTTTTTATTACCCACATGTACAACTTTACATTTTGCTACATTAAATTTAATTTGCCACATTTCTGCCCAATTCTGGATTCTATCCAAATCATCCTAAATCACTTTAGTGGACTCTAAACTATTTGCCAAACCTCCCAATTTAGTTATCATCTGCAAATTTAACTATTTGCTCTCAATATTCCTATCAAGGTCATTAATGTAGATGAGGAACAGCAAGGGGTCCCGACACTGATCCCTGAGGGACGCCACTCCCCACCATACCTAGCTCAGATGAGATTCCACAGCCACCACTCTTTGTGTTCTGTCCTGTAACCAGTTTTGAATCCACTCCAGAATACCTCCTGTAACTCCAATGGAGCTCATTTTAAAAATTAGTCTCTTATGTGGTACTGTATCAAATGCTTTCTGAATATCCAAGTATATGATGTCATAAGCCCTGCTCTGATCATTAGTCTTGGTGGCCTCTTCAAAGAATTCCAGGTTTGTCAGGCATGACCTTCTCTTACGAAAACCATGTTGGCTGTCCCTCAAGATATTATTACATTCAAGAAATAATTCCAGCTCGTCTTTTATGATAGATTCCAGTATTTTGCATGCAATGCAAGTTAAACTGACTGGCCCGTAATTTCCTGGCTCAGTACGGTCCCCTTTTTTATATATTGGTATTATATTGCCCTGCTTCCAATCATTTGGTATTTCTCCAGTTTCTAAAGACCGTCTGAAGATAGAGGAGAGTGGTTTAAAGATGATCTCACTAACTTCCCTGAGCACTCTAGGATATAAGCCATCAGGACCTGCCGCCTTATCTACCTTTAGTTTATGCAACTTGTCTAATACTTCATTATCCTTCACCTCAATTTCCACTAAATAATCTTCAGCATTGGACCTGCCCTCTGGCTGAAAAAAAAACCCGCTCAGAGGTAAAATTCTCAACAAAGTAACTGTTTAAGGTATCCGCGATATCCTTGTTATCATATAGCAGCGATCCATATTTATTCTTTATGCACTTAACCTCCTCTTTCACTTTCTTCTTTCTGCTACAGTACTGAAAGAAGCGCTTAGGATTAGTTTTTGCCCCTTCTGCAATTTGCCTTTTATATAGTCTTTTAGCATTCCTCAGCTCTTTTTTGACCACAGCTCGCATTTTACAGTATTCAGCCTTAGTATTCTCATTGTTATCCTTTATGTACATGTTATAAAGATTCCTCTTTTCCCTCAAACTCTTACAAATAGCTGTGGTCATCCAAGGAGGATTCTGCTTTTTCAGCTTATTTTTGGACACCTTTGGAATTAATTTGCATTGTGAATCAAGTAAAACCCGTTAAATCTTTCCCACATCTCATTTACAGACTCACAGTCCAGGAGTGTCTCCCATTTTATTTGCTTAGATATGAGCGCATCCTGTCAAAGTTTGCTCGCCTAAAATGGAAAATTTTGGTTTTTGAAGACACCTTTTTAACTTCCCATGAAACTTCAAAATTAACATTAGAGTGATCACTAGTCCCAAGAGGCTCCAGTACCTCAACATTGCTAATTATATCAGGGTCATTACAAAGCACTTAATCTAAAATTGCCTTCTCTCTTGTAGGTTTATTAACTTACTGCACCAAAAAATTGTCATTTATAACATCTAGAAATTCTTCCTCCCCTTTACCTTGTCCTTTCCCCATTTCCCAATCAATACCAGGATAATTGAAGTCTCCCATAATAATAGTCCCTCCTCCTCTACAAGCTTGCCTAATCTTCTTAAAGAGCATTTTATTGACAATATTTTCCAAAGCTTGCGGTCAATAGCATACTCCTATGTTTAAACCTGTCTTGTGTTTGCCAAAGAGCCTGACTCAGATATCTTCACAGGGCAGGGAATGTTCATTTTCAGGAATTTCCTGCACATTTATGTTTTCGTTCACATAGAGTGCTACACCCCCTCCTCGCCTAATACATCGATCCTTCCTAAAGAGCTTATAACCTTCTATATTATAAACATCTCCATCCTCTTCACTATGCCATGTCTCTGTAATCCCAACTATGTCATAGCCCTCACTAATCACAATGGCCTCAAGTTCTGGTAATTTATTTTTTATGCTTCTTGCATTTAAATAAAAACATTTCAGGTTATTACGAATGCTCTTCCCCTTTGATTTCCCATGTGCCTGCTGCTCCAAGCCGGTTCATCCGTACTCGGGCATGGTTCATCCGTACTCGAGCATGGTTCATCCATACTAGGGCATGGTTCATCTGTTCTCTTGCCAAATGTGAAAGCAACCGTACTTGAGCACGGAAGATTACTGTTATGTGTTACAGCTTTCTTGTTCTAACAAACGCAGCAGCGAAAGGATATCTCTATTCAAACGAAGAAATTCAATGCTTGCTTGAAATTTATGCGGATGAAGACATAAAATCACAAATGGATACTACACACAAAAACTCAGAGATTTATGGAATAATTTGTTTGTAGTTACATTCGCGTGGTTATCACAGAACAATAGATCAGTGCCATGACTGTTACGGCCTCTTCACAATTATTATTTTAAACCAGAAAGAGAAAAAGAAAAATAAGACTCGTACAAAAAGAGACCATAACATATAAATGGACGCAGACAAAGGGTTTGAGTTTCAACAAAAGAACCAAGCTTTATTTTTAATAAACAATGATCTATCAATTAAACATTAAACAAATCAATGAAATCAAAAGGGCTGCAGCCGCCGGCCAAAAAAAACAAAAGAGGGGTGGTGGACGTGGCTAAACACGCAATGGGCCATAGGACCAGCCACCACCCCCTAACTGAAACTGCCTAATCCAAAATAAACTACTCATTTAATCAATAAAAGAATACAACCCGAAAATAGGACTACCGACGACTACAGCCAAACTAAAACAACAAAACCCAGCAATCTAGACATGCCTGGGGGGGAGGGAGGGAAGAAAGGGAAAACAAAAAGCTTGGATAACCAAATTACTTAATAATCAACAAAAAGAGAAGGTTAACAAAAACAATAAACCTCCTCACCGCTTGTCCGTGAGTGAGCCAAGGTGTCTGGCTCAGCTCTGCTCTGCCATGCTCCTCCCCCCTGCACCCCTAATATTCCCCCTCCCCCACCCTGAGTGCCAACAGCACACAGGTGTGCTGAAGCCACACAGGTAGGGGAAGGAGGGAGAGCAGAGAGAGCAGGGAGAGAGGAAACATGCAGAGCCAGGCACACATAACACTCACACCCTAAGATGTTGAATGTATGCTCGCCCAAACATACATTCAACATAAACGAGACAATGCGTCTGCCTATATATTTTTCACACCCTTAATGTGCTTTATCTCTAAATTAAATGACTGCAATAGAAGGGACCAGCGCATTATTCTTTGGTTAGAGTTTCTCATTTGATTAATGAAAACAAGAGGAATGTGATCAGGGTACACAATAACGGGACACATTGATGAACCGACGTATACTTCAAAGTGATTTAAAGCCAAAACTAGGGCGAGTGCCTCTTTCTCAATCGTGGAGTACACTCGTTGATGACGGTTGAACTTTTTAGAAAAATAGGAGACTGGGTGCTCGAATCCATTCTCGTCATCCTGTAGGAGGACAGCACCAGCTCCTGCCTCACTTGCGTCAACAGCGAGCTTAAAAGGGCGATCAAATGCGGGTGCAGCCAAGACTGGGGCATTAGAAAACAGTGCTTTCACGCAGTCAAATGCACGCTGACAATCATCTGACCAATGGGAGCGCTGTTTAGGGTTGAGGAGGTCGGTGAGCGGGGCGGCAATGGCAGAGAAATTTCTACAAAAACTGCAGTAATACCCCGCCATCCCCAAAAAGCGGCGCAGCTGACGCCAAGACACAGGAGCAGGAAATGACAGAATCGCCTTGACCTTCATTGCTACTGGCCTTACTTGCCCCAGACCCACAATCTTTCCCAAATATGTGATAGTAGCTTGACCAAATTCACATTTCGCCAGGTTAAGCGTGAGATTTGCTTCACGTAGCCGCGCAAGCACTGCCCCAAGCTGCTCAACATGATCTTCCCAAAAGCCTGAATACACCACAATATCATCGAGGTAGGCCTCGCAACCAGATAAATCACGCAAAACAGTATTAACCAAACGCTGAAAGGTCGCCGGGGCGTTTCGTACACTGAATGGCATAACTGTGTACTATAAAAAGGTGTCTGGAGTCACAAATGCAGAGATTTCTTTAGCTCTTGGAGTCAAAGGCACCTGGCAATAACCTTTCAGAAGATCTAGTTTGGTCACATAATATGCACTACCGACATGATCTACACAATCTTCAATTCAAGGAAGAGGATAACAGGCGGGTTTAGTGGCACCATTTACTTTGCGAAAATCTGTACAAAAACGATCGGAAGCATCAGATTTAACGGCTAGGAGACACAGCGAACTCCACGAGCTGGAGCTCTGTTCTGCAATGCCGTTTTCCAGCATTTAGTCGACCTGTTTTTGTAAACGAGCACGTTTCTCTGGGTTTACTCGGTAAGCATGTTGTTTGATTGGAGGAGAATCTCCTACATCAATATCGTGCTCCAGAACATTAGTTTTTGTCGGCACATCGGAAATAAGGTGACATTTGACTTTATTAAATGGACCACATCCTCAAGCTGAGTCTCAGTAAGATGCACAAAACATTCATCCAGTTTAGATAACATTTCAGAGTTTTTAAGTCGGCCTTGCACAACAGCAAGAGACGGACCAACAACATCCTCGAGGTGGGGTGCGGCCGCCGTAGGCAGCACCTCAGGAATCTCAGCACCAGACAGCTCCTCTGCTACCTGAGACCCCACAGTGGCTTCAGTACTGGACAGTGCTAACACGGTGTTGCACACCTCACCGCCAGGTGTCAGATGAACAGAGTCTCTGTCAAGATAAGGCTTTAGCATGTTAATATGGCACGATCTGCTACGCCATTTACGGTCAGGAGTGGCTACAATATAATCCTGGTCACTCACTTTCTCTTTGATCACATAGGGACCACTGTAACGAGCTTGCAAAGCTGAACCGGGAACAAGTAGCAATACCAACACTTTGTCACTGGGACGAAAGCTTCTAGTTTTAGCGTCTTTATCAAACCAGCGCTTCATTTTAATTTGAGCAACAGACATGTTTTGTTTTGCCAATTCACATGCACGGTGAAGTTTAAAGCGGAAGTTAGAGACATAGTCACACAAGTTTTGTGGGTCGTTATCGCTCAGCCACTTTTCCTGAAAAAGTTTTAAAGGACCGCGCACGGTGTGTGCAAACACCAGCTCCGCTGGGCTAAACCCCAAGGACTCTTGAGCTACCTCACGAGCCGCAAAAAGGAGGAGATGAACGCCCTCATCCCAGTCCTTGTTAGCTTTGAGACAATATGCCTGGAGCATACTTTTCAATGTGGAATGAAAATGCTCCAAAGCCCCCTGACTTTCTGGGTGGTACAGGCTTGAATAATGGTGGGAAATATCAAGCTGCTTCAGAACTTGTGCCAAACTCGTGACATAAAATTAGAACCTTGATCAGTTTGTATTAGGTAACCGAAACAAAGAAAAGAATTTCACCAGGGCTTTTGCAAAAACATTTGTGGCTTGACCCCAGATAGCTATCCCCTAACGCCGCCCATGCTCTCTCAGTTGGTAATAATCACCAATGCTCAGGGCGCACGGTAAAACTACTGCACATGATCTTCAAGAAGAAGTGTAAAGGGAGTGGATAATGGCATAATAGACAGCATGACAGACTAGAGACCGGGGACCTGGGCACAGCTGGAAGACCAATATCAGACTTTATTAAGGAGGTGAAGTCTGGGTACCATCAGGTTTGTTAGCAATCAGGTAGAATGCAGCACAAGGATGAGTATCCAAATCAGGGTCAGTAGACTGACGGAAGGTCAAAAGCCAAACAGTGAGATCGTCAAACAGAAGAGCAGACAGAATCATAAGTCGGGAACCACCAAGTATCGTAAACAGTAATATACACAATACCCAAGAGACTAGGCAAACCTGAAAACTGTGGACAAAAAGAAATCAGAGGCGGAAAATACTCTCAGAATACAGGAAACTCCTAACTAACTCAGGAAAAGAAACAGACCTGCAAACTGAATTGGGAAATGGGGATTTTATAAGGAAAGAAAATTAAGAGGGAAAACTAAAAGGTTCAGGGAGAACAAGGAAGCATAGCAAGGGGCGTGGTTACAGATAACGGAAAGAATGAACTTACTATGTGCAGAGTGGGAAGGGCGAGAGGGGGATTGAAATAACGACACGTAGAACCAAAGCAAGGACTGGGAATAACAACAAAAGAAAACAAACCAATGCAGAAATAATAACAACAGAGATAAATATATACAAAAAAACTCACACTATAAACCAAAAATAATCACATTATGGAATGCTGACACAGCGTTCCTCCTATGGCTAGGAAACCATGGAAATGAATGCTATTCCTACAGAAAATCTAGTTTTAATCTTCTATCAGTTGTAGCAGGACTTATAACATGCAGACATCCATGTGACATTTACATTACCCCAAGGCGTGAGTTAAAACCAAGCTACTGCTCCCAAAAATTAAAAACTCCCTGACAGTTCATGTGTGACCTTAAGAAAATAAAATTTTATATTGACTGAAATTTGTCATTTATAAATGCCCCAGAGCAATATAATTTCACTCGCTCATGATGCAGATATATTATCTTTCGATGAGACTCTGGCTGGATTTATTTTAGCCCTCCAGGTGATAAGTGTCTGTAATAAGCAGACAGATTAAGTTCACGGCTTAATCATTATTGAAATGGCCACTTTATAGTGAATGGGAGAAGCTGGAGATAAAAGGCTGAGTCCCCCCCCAAGTGTCAGTCAAGAACACGGCAGTGTAATATTTTCAGATATTTATTTCATATATCATCCTTAATAAGTGAAGCCTATAATAAGTTGGGTCTGGTCTCATGGAAGGCCTTTGGTGGCTGCAGGAACAAAATGGGAATTTTGTGATCTCAAAGAAATGCACCGTTAGAAATAAATATGGGTAAACTGCTCCAGAAAATATTTTACTCTTCATGAAAACCACATTTGATTGGACAGAAATCCCTCAAAACGAAAAAAATTATTGTGCATGTATCAAAGTCCCCGAATGCAGCTATGAGCACTATTAATAATTCAGTCACTCAACACTGATGCGCAAATCCTACAGTCCCTAACCACATTAAGACGTTTCTGATTGCGATCTGTTGCCAACTTATGGCAGATATTTCTAAATATTCAGTTATGCATATAACTGATAGCAGGAACGGATATCTGATAGAGAGCAAAAATTTCAATCCATTCGACTCCGTTCGCATGCCTCTCGTCTGTTTCTCACTTGTCTAATGTGTTCCTTTTCAGGCCAGGTCCATTCAATCCGGCGGAAAGTTCTGTGCATTTTGAGCCTCTAGCAGCAAAGGAGACGACTGTCATCACCGGATAATTTTTTTTCGTAAAATTTCTATCCATCGGACGTCCGTCAACACTATCCGGCAAGGCGTGACTGCTGCTGAAGTGATTTCTGATTTGTAACTTCACTGCTGCTGGCACATTATGTTTTTCAGAGTGGGCAGCATTTTACAGTCAATTTTTGCTGGATTTTTAAGATAGCAACTGGTTTATGCCTGCATAACCTTACGTTCAATCTCCTCTCAAAGTTCCTACTTTACACACAATTCCCAAAAAACATCTGCGGGAGCCACCACGACTACTTTACTCAGAGCGGCTGTCAATCACAGCAGTGAGACTTGACTTTACACCCCCTTTTCATATCGTCAAATAACTCATTTAAATTGAACTGGTCAGAAAAAAATTAACACTTGAGCATATACCAGTATGGTAAGAACAATGTAAAATGCCAGAAACCATCTTTGGTAAAAAGTAATTTGAGCCGTGCATAGACTTTTTTTTATGGCCCATGTCCCATCCGCTGACAAGGAGGGGGCGGGGGTTTGTTACCTGTACTACAGCCAGCCCTGAGGAGTTGATCAAAATGTTTTGGCTTTACTTTTGGCGGAGCTGTCAGGTCACCCATCTTTACACACAGTCAAGGGTTTCTTCTCTGAGAAGCCAAAGCCAGAGTTCATGGCCACACCCGGAATTGCCCACAAATCCAGAATGTTGCATTCTGGATGTACGGAGCTGAAAGCACAACAAAAATTGGAAAGTCATCTTTCTCATTAACTTATTTCTCTCAGTAGCAATATTGCAAAAAAAAAAAAATTTCAGTAATTCTAAGACGGAACTCTTGAGTTGTTGCTCCTATTGGGATGAAACCAATTCCTGCAACTTATGGTTGATGCTACAGCAAGTTGAAAACTATTCTCCGTTAATTTCCACAGAGTATGCTGCAATGATACCACTTTGTGGCTTGGCGTTGTCTACAGAAATCAACTTCAAGCGCAGTGAAAAAGTGAAAAATACCGTGCTAATCGCACTTAAGACCCCTCGGCTGCATATGTAAGCCTCCTGGTGGCCAAAGTAAGAGTCGAAAATGGCTGGAATTCGATAGGTAAGTGAAGGATCCATAGACGTACCAGCCACCCAGAAATGAGAAAACTAGAAGCAAACCTGAAGGCATTAGAGCGGAAACGTCTTTGATGGACAGACAGACAGGCGGCTGGACAGACAGACACCGCAGGGGATGACAATACCCCTCGGCCGGCCGACGTGCCACAGGCCGAGGGGTAAAAACTGTATGAAAGAGTAAATTAGGACCTAGGATGCATTGTGATGCCTTTATAGTGTTTTTATAATTCTGCATATGGACGTAATGTCTGAAATAAACAATATAAAAACAAACAAATTCAGTGAAATAAAATGAAAATCACCAATAGGCACATTTTAAAGTGTTTTAGCCTGTATTATGCCTTTGAGTCAACTAGTGGCTCATGCATATACAGATAATTCTACTGCCAGGGAAGATACTTTCACTGCCCTTGATGCTACTGTGAGAATCCTTTTAGTATGCCCTGTGGTTTCTATGTGTGTACATTCTATCCGTATTGTAAGTTGTCAGAAATGAAACTTTCTCTGGAACATTCCCATCACAGAGCAAATATGTTCATTCAACCCTCTAGCTCTTATGATGAAAAAATGAATTTAGATTAAAAGGAAATTATATTTCAAAAGAAATTTGAAAACATAGCCAATACATCTTTTCATTTTGGCTTAATGAACAATTTAAATGTTAAAAAGGCTCTTTAAAATATAATCTTGATTATCATTATATTTGAAGTACTATGACCAGTATTTGACTCAGCCTCCCAAGCAATTTATGTCGAAATGACTCAAAAAGCTTGCCTTGAAACATGGGAAAATGGATTAGGAAAAATAAAAGGACATAATTTGCCTTATCACACCTATAAATGAAACTCAAAGTTCTATAATCTTTTCCTCTTAAACTAATCCTTTTTCATTGTAAAAACCCCCAAATGACGAAGGTTTAAGACAACAGTGGAATTTCTCATCAAAACAGAAGATTCAGCCTTTTATATACCTTTGTGGGAAATTTGAATATTTGCTTGCAGTTTAGCCGCAGCGTTGGTTACAGTGAGGCTGGTTGTGATGCTGAGAAAAAAAAACAAACATTCAAGAATACACATTGTTAGCTCCTGCTGCTAAGGGGTAATTTACTGGAAAGAGATGCATTTTATCAACAACCCTATTAGGCCAAGTTTTTTTAGATCATGAAATTTGGTTGGATTCTGTCTGTTTCATCAAAGTTTCTACGTCCCTTCAGTGTGTGCACCCGTTATGGTGTCTCAAAAAATCCCAGTGGTATCAATACACATCAGAAAAAACAGTCCTGCCAGGCTTCCCCAAATTGAGGTGCAATAAAAGACATCTGGTGCATTGATCAGTGGAGGACGAGAAATGGTTTTATGGCACTTTGCCAATTCAGGTCATTGACATTTAAATGGTCTCAGGATACTTATGCTCCTTCTTGTTAGGTGGCTTACAGGGGTGATGGGAATCCGGCACCATGCCGGATTTCCGGCGTGCGGCGATCAGCAAGGGAAAAAATAATATGCAAGATACATGGGTGCAGAAAGATCGCAGACAGGAGACCTATATGGGCTTTGATAGACCTCTGGCTCTCAGCCTATGACTTGGATGGATGCATGGATGTGTTATTAGAACTGGATACCGAACCAGGGCTGAGACGCACGCCGACAAGGGCTTAGCGGTCAAGCTGATATTGCAAGTCACGTGATGCCATGGGGGGCAAAAAGAAATTTTTCCATAGGGAACAATTGAAAAAGACACTGAAAAATCCGTGAATAATTTTTTTTGACTACCACAAATGATCAATATATGATATATATTTCCTTTTAAATCATAGGTGATCATCACCTTTTTCATGGCAGTGACAATTTTTTTTTATTCAGGCTACATGAACACCAAGGGAACCTCGTCTCCAAGCGCGTTCTCGAAAGCAGTGCAGCAGCTGCGGTTCTCTGCGTGTAGCACTGTTTAGGAGATTCCGTGTTGCAATCACCCCTGGGCTTAAGGGGAGCTCATTATAAATACTGGGTACTGTAAATCTTGCTAGCCGCTAATTGCTGCACACAGACTCCAGAGTGCAGTAAGGACTAAAAGTCTGTGTACTTGTGACCAACTGTGTATAATATGATAAATCTGGGGTACTATCAGCATTGTACATATGCAAGCACACTCAGTAGTAACAATGTATAAGGGGTTTATGATCTTGATTATGTACAGTATGATATGTATTTCTAAGATCTTATGTAAATACAATGGTTGCACGCATGGTGGGCCACCAACCTGAATTGCAATACAATCCACTTGTTAGGAAATCATAAGATCATGTGCGGCCCAGAAGTTATTACTCTCTGTGACTTTTACTGCTCCTCCTGTGAGGTATCGTTCAGGAACCAGTCGCGAGAACACAGGATTGCAGGTAATATGATTTTATTGAGCGAGGGGGGTAACCCCCGCAGGGCAGAAGGCAAAGGTACAGATTCCACAATCCAAAAGTCACAATCCAGGAGGGCAGAAACAGAGTTGAAAACCAGGGCAGCAAACACAGTACTCGTGGTCAGGCAAAAATAGGTTCGGTACACAGGCACAGGTTTGTCAGAGAAGCAAAAACCAAAAACCAGTGGGCTTAATCCAAACCGTTAACAGGGCAGCAATCACAAAAATCGTAGTCGGGCAAAAAAGGTTTCGTAAACACAGATGCAACAATAATCCAAAATGCAGAGCCAAAAATCGTAAGTCGGACGGTCAGTCAGAAGAGTAACACTATGAGTACAAGGCGAATACGAAAGCAGCACAGGTAAACAAGAGAAACGTTCTGACAAGGAAGTGCTGTGAAAAGACACCTAATATACACTCCTAGGAGATCACATGATACATAGAACACAGGTGCAGGAAATGAGGCTAATTACAAAGGAAGCAAACATGAGGGAGAACCTAATCACATAAAATAGGCAAAAGCCAAAACGCGGACAAGGATCACAAGACAGCCTATAGACAGAACAAACAGATCCGGTTAGGGATTTCTACGTGCACAGAGTGAGTGGCAGAACAGTGATTAGACAGGTGCAGAGAATCTGCTAGAAGCACAGCAAAAGTAAATTGAGTGAAGGCAAGAGGCGGAGACTAGAACAGGGCGAATGCTGAGAGATCGTTAGTCAATTAGTAGAGTGCAGCTATACAATCCCTAGTGCTTGTTAGTAAGTTAGTACTATGTACAATGTTAGTCTTGGTTAGTAATTTAACAAAAACAACAAACTGTTAGTATTGGTTAGTAATCCAGAAAAAAGCAAGATGAAGGAAGTAAATGAGATTGGAAGGAATGGTTGAAAACCAGAATCCATTAAATCACCGAAAAGAGTGGCACGCAATACTGGGGCTGTGAGCAGACAAGAGACAAGAGACCAGACAGGGGGAGACAAAGTGCAATGCATGGTGATAACAAAAACATGGACGGAATGTAACTATGGTAAAATGCAAAACATGGAAAAAACTAAACTAAGACAATACATGAACAATTCTAAGTTACCAAATCACAATACACATTTCAAAGAATAGTCAGACATTGCAGAAATCCAAATCCAAATCAGACAGAACATCAAAACATGGCAAAGCAGATCAGAATCATGACAGTCAAAGCAGAATCATAACACCTCCTGAATCAACAGGGTAGGGGGTTGCTATGCTGATCCTCTCTTCATAAAGGGGTTCATTGGAAGTGAGGTAGGGTGTTTCTGGGATTTGCAAATCCAAACCTAATTGATGCAGACAAAAGGAACTGAGAAAGGATGGACGGCCAGCTCAGAATGTGATATAATGTCCAAAAAAGCAGAGACTATACCAAACAGCTCTCCACTTTTGGGGAGTCTCTGGTTAGTCTCTGAAGAGTCTCAGGCATCTGGAGCTGGCAGTCTGACAGGACAAGAGCATTCAGTAATATTCTGTATTTATGGTCTTGTTTTGGTTTTTATTTTTGGGATGCGATGGAGGGCCAGCACAGCAGCATGGGCTGCACTGTGTCCCGCCCTTTTTTTTCTGTGTGTGTAGTGTGAATTGGACTACTCTTTTTCAGTCCAGTCATCCAAGTAGTGTCCTTCCTGTGCCATGAGGGCAGGAGCAGGAGTTAGTCAGAATGGTGTTCACTGTGTTGCATGTGTTAAAAGCAGGGGTCTTGCCTGCAGTGTTTATTATGGTAGGATTTTTGTGTTGCATTCTTGTGGCACAAGGAGCAATGTGAAATGGGCTGCTGTGTCCACTGGGGGAATCGAAAAAGGGCTAGAAAGGTCAGCAGGGAGAAAGCTGTCCATCTACAAGACCAGCGGTTTCCAAATTCAGACCCCCTGTGTATGCTGGCTTTTGTTTCTTTGCAATTATAGCACTTTAACAAGCTGTTGTCTTAATGCACTTATGTTCAGAGGAGTTATTTATCCTCTTAAGCCACATTTGAAAGGTATCTTTTACTGATATGAAGAATAAAAATTGAATATCCACATAGTCATATACTATTACAACAAATGCATAAAAAGAGGAAAAAATGAACCAATCAAGCGATTCTGTATGAGAACATGGAAAAATGGTGAAATTAAAAACTGTCTCGAATTGGCAACCATGGCTGCCACATCATAGTTTAACCCTTAAATGCCCAACTATAGTAAAAGTTGAAAGAAAAATCTATGTATTCTGTTAATATGTCCTGGGGAGGGGTTAATAACAACCCAATAGCAATTTTTAATTTTTGGTGACCTTTGACCTCATTTTAGTTTTGTGACATATATGTCCCTCTAAGTTTCTAGGATATAAAGAGAACTTTTGTCCATCATTGTTTTGGTAGTTGACATATAGCTGAAGTATTAGGCATAGCTTATTTTTCATTAGCTTACCTGTTTGTCTTCTTTATCCAGTGATGAATGGGTGCTGACCTATCATGTGCATTCCACCATGGGGGCGGCTATATTGGAAAGGTTAGCTGGTGCAGCCAGTGTAGTGTCAGTTCCACTTTTATGCATCAGATGGCAGCACTGATGGTCTAAATATGTCACTATGGGCATTAGGTTGCAAAATTTATGTAGGGTCAGTGGTTTTGAAAACCCCCAAAATCGTGTGACAAATTTGTCACAGGGGGCATTTAAGGGTTAATGTCCAAAGCAGAAAAAGCGAGTTTTTTTCACCTGTCACCTGAAAATTAGATTTTTAGGACAAAAGTCCCAAAATTGGAATTTTTGCAAATTTAGCCATTCTTGTCAAAGAAATATTGATGTGCATGGACTAATTGTAATTAATATACTGGACAAAGAAAGTTAGGGATCACTCTGATTTTTAATATTGAAATATGATATGGAACATAATTTGAACTATCAAATATTTCAATTTCGAAAATTGGGGTGATCCCTAATTTTCTTTGTCCAGTATAATTAATAACAAATAAGAACTTTGTCCCGTTCGACACACTTTGGACTTTTAATTAATTAGAATTTTCTGTGGACCAAAATGTTTTCCTTCAGTCCAATTATAATGATAGATCTATGTGCATCTAATACATCGATCAGCCACAAGATTAAAACCTCCAGCCCAATACAGTGACAGTTCCCCCTCATGTTGCCAAAGCAGCTCCATCAAGCTGATGTCACTTGAATCATTTAAATTCACAGGGACCGTTGCCACAGTAGCCCTTTTAGTGGTTTGGACCAGATGTATAGCCTTCATAGACATCATACATTCAGTGGCATGGCGTGGTGTGGGGAAAATTTTTGAGGAAGCCAAGTGAGACAAAAACTCCATGTCCTTTTTTTTGGGGGGTTACACATGGCCGCTTCAACAGCCAACTGTGGGCGAAAACACTTGTGGATCAAGTGTTCCCCTAACCCTTGTAAATCTACCTTGAAGGAATGGACACATTCTCCAGAGTCTGATGCGATCGGGTTTATTATAAGTCGCTCAAAGTGAAATACAAAACCCAGGCTGGTCTGCGCTAAACCACATAGCATTCATTCTTCATCAATCACCCGACACAGACTGCCCACCACTTGTCTGCACCCTCATATTTACTGGCCTTTTGGCACGTTCCTTTAGGTTGGTTTAACGTGACTCTTTCCACCTTATCAAACTTTATTAATTCTGATTGGTGCATTATCCCATAGCAACACTCCACCCTTAGTTACAAGCTTGCCATTATCTAATAGTGTAAATTCATTTTTGGCCTCCAGGGACGTTGAAGACCATATCTGATCCTCCCAAACCTAAGGTTCACTTGAAAGTCAGTGTGGATGCCTAAATTGGCTGGATTCCTAGATATTTCCAGAATACACTGGAGTGAGCCGGCTCATATAAAGAAGCTGCTTATTGGTTGACTACCAATATGGTAATTCCGGAAGATTAGCTCATCTAGCCAGCCTTGGTCGGCCTGCTAGGGGCTTTGTTATCTTGGTTTTTTGGCAGATTTATGAGTTTTTGTTTCTTCTCAGCTCCACATTCTTACAGCAGTTTTTAGGGGCCACAAGAACCTGGCTGAGTTCTCTCCGTTGAACTGTGATTATAGTAATACTCTGAATTTAGAACATTTTGGGATATTTTTCCCACCACACAACTTAATGTAACCAGAGCACCCAGCATAATGTACTTTATGGATTCGATAATGAATTAAGGAAGCATTAATTCACAGACTCAATCAGATGTTGGTGGTTGAACTAAGTTACATAGCTATACGTAAGCTAAGCAATTGTGTTGCCCATCACATTATCCTTAAGATTATAATGCCATGTCGCTGGCAATGTAATATCTTCATCAATTTATTATCATTATATAATCTTCAGAAAA